>CM019073.1:100865923-101465923 GCA_009667805.1 Leptobrachium leishanense
CCCATGTGAATCATATACTCCAAAATCAGAAAAAGGGATTCACTTGAGGACTTCCAAAATTTAATTTTTTTTCTTTTTATTAAGTATCCATAAAAATGTACCTGTAGACAAGACCAACGTTTCGGCCCTTTAAGAGCCTTTATCAAGGTACACATAAAGCACACATAAAAGTATGAAGATTATATGGTTGGAAACTGATCGGCCAAGACCAGCTCTTACCTGAGAGTCAAGCTAGACTCCCTGACCTAGACGGCTTTGAGGTTTGGGGTTGATAAAGCATCATAAATTCCCAGAGTTCTACAACACTTGAGGGTCATCTGGATCTGGATCATCTTGGATCATCTGGAACATCTTGTGTTCTATTAATTAGTTTAACACGTCAAAATATTAAAATTTAATTCACACGACCAACCATTGGAATTATGGGCAGCATCGATTTAGATGACACGAGCTCAGATTCCGAAAAACTCTACAGATTTAGATTTTTCTGACATGGGACTTCCCTTGTAATTACGCGTTACCGATCACCGAGATTACGCATCCTGGCCATTATAAATTATTATGGATTGCACACCATTTTAAAAGTTTTATTTTTGGTGTGATAATATACACAAAAAACACCTGTAAAATTCAGGGTATTTATTTACCCAATAGAAAAATCACATATTTATTAAATATGGAATATAAAATTCAAAATAGAAAATAAAAAAAAATGTCGATGTGGCGAATGGGTGTTCATAAAATGAAAAAGAAAAGGTGGTAAAAAAATAATACCTGTTATTCAATGAGGGAATTCTCAATGTATTTCTTTATAGTAAATATTTTATTAATAAATAATTATTAATTTGCCACAAAAAGAAGGAAAGAGAGAGAAAAGGTCTGCAGTTTAATTACGATTTTAATTTAAATTAAAATGCACATGTATTATTTTTTTTTTAAATATTCATAAAAATAAATGTGGTTTAGTGCGGGGATGTGATTATTTCCCTGTGTTCTTGAAATAGAAATGAAGGCTGCAGATTATAGCCCTGCTGCAAGACACATCATGTTTTACACATATGCATCAGAAATAGGCAGGAAATCAATAAAAGAATGTATTTGCATTTTGATTGGCCGGCTGCATGGAGCCTTGAACCAATCAAAACAAAGAATTGCAGTCTCACTGTTTAAATTTTGGAAATTTAATAAAGAAAAATAAAATATTGGTGCAGGTTTTATTAATTTCCTATTTTTTATAATAGCATTTTCCAGTGATTAGTCGCATTATTTTCCCATATTAATTAATTTATTGCTATTTATCATAATATTTTCCTCGTGGCTCTCAAGATCGTACAAAATATTCCCTAGGATAGCAACTAGTTATAGAATAAATTAAAGTAAGATTCACAAAAAGGAGTTTCAAGGAAAGAAGCAATTTCAAATGTATTTATTATTTATTGTAAAATTTAAAAAAAGGAAAGAATAAAAAATGTTAAATAGGGCTAAGAGGTGTCATATCATGGATGCTGACCTTATTATTGGCTTGTATAAAGCTTTGCTTGCCTTGGATTTTACTGACTGTCTTCGCAGAGGAAATAAAAAATTAACAGTCAAAGTTTTTTACAAAATATTAAAGAAAATTTAATTTTTTTTTTAATTTTGATTGTCTCGGAATTAGACACAAAGTTGATCACACATATGTGTGCATTTATCCAATTTCTAACCTGAATATAGGGAGGTATGCAATATGGCCTGTTGTGTCTCCGAGTAGCCAGATTCTTGGCTTTGACTGTTTGACTGTGTTATAAATGTATCCATACACCAGGGTTTGGACGAAATACGTTGCATTTCATAATCCTTTTTTTTTTTTTTCTTTTTTCATTTATGTCATGGATATCAAGGTTATGAAAAATCCCGGAGCCTAAACAGCATAGCTGGCATGAGTGGAAACACGCTCAGACTGTCTCCTATCTCCACCCCATTTGGGTCACCATCTGCAGTGAGACGCCCGCGGTCTCCCATTCCCTCCATCTTATAGCATGGACTCAATCAACCGATAAGGGGAACCTTAACTAGTAATAACAAGACAATAACAGACAAACATCAAAACTGGCAAAACGAACATAAATAAGAGACTAACAAATTCTATTATTTTTTAAGCGGTTGACAAAAAAAAAATATAGATTATATGCAGATATATTTAAAAAAAAATCGAGTTTGGCTTTTAAGATAAAAAAAAGACAACAAAAAAAATCACAAAAAAAAAAAAATCAAAAACATTTTGCACTTTGCTGAGAAAAAAAAAAAAGAGACTTTCACGACTCTCCCCGCCCCCTGCCGAATCGAATTGGTGTGCTTCAGGATGAAGTTCGTTAAGGAATTAAGGGAAGCTCTTCCTGTAAGGAAGAAAAAAAATTAAAAAAATAAAAGGAAAAAAAAAACACAACAAAAAATGGAAAAACAAAAACACCAAAGGATGTTTTATTAGGGAGGAGGGTGATAAGAGGGTTATAGTTTTTTTTATATATATAATTATTTATTGTTCTTAAAGGTTACCTTCCTGAAAAATGTTAAAAAAATAATACAAAAACAAAAACCAAGTAAAAATTAAGAAAAAAAAAAAAAAAGAAAGAATGAAAACTGTTAATGAGCCTGATAAACCTCTCTAAATATAAATATATATATGTATAGACAGATATTTAACTTTTCTCCAATACATTTTCTAGGTGCCCTCCGACCCTTACTAGTTACTCATTTTTCTTTCCTGTTTGATTAATACTTTGATCTCATTCTTATGGAGCTGCTTTGTGCTTCCCTGTCATTCCTTACCACCATACTCAGGATTTTAAGAGCCATACCTCTGAAATGTACATGAATATATATATAATTATATATATACATATATAGATATATATATATATACAGACACATCTGTTCCAAGGGAATTCTTAAAGGATTGAAGGACGAAATCCTCAGTGTAAACTTCTTGGAAGAAATATATAAATATATATATTTATATATATATATATAAATTGTGTAATTATATATATATGTATATATATATATTTACACTCAACAGAGAGAATATATAGATAAATATATATTCTTCTACCCATCCATTTCCTTTAATCCTTTTGTGCATGATCTACTGTTGCAAGCAATAAAAAAAAAGTCTGCCTGAATGCATGTTCCTACAAATTTAATTAAAAATTGTATATATTGTAGCTTAGCACAGTGACATTCCCATAGCTGGCTAATCATTCTGATGCATGGCTCTCTATATTGGTGGTTAGTCTTTGTTGGAAAGTCCAATATTCCTCTCCCTCTCTTTCACTTTCTTTCGATCTTTTCCTCTCACCTCCGTTCTCTCTCCTCTTTTTTTTTTTTTTTTTTTTTTTTTTTTATGTTTTTTTGTACTTTTTTTTTTCTTTTTTTTTTCTTTCTTCCTCGCACAGAAAATTATAAGGAAAGTCCCGCCCTTGTTCGTTATATGCAGACAGAAGCTGTCACTGTGAATTAATTGATTTCTTCCCGTACTAAAAAAAAAAAAAGCCAACAAAAAATATATATATAAATATATATATACATCCTTCAAACATTTTGAATTAAAGGAAAAAAAAAAATTACAAATCAAAAGTCAACGAAAACTAATATTTAAAAAAAAAAAAAGTTCTAACACGGCGACGGAATTTTAACATCAGACCGGACGAGGAACGGTGGAAAAATACAAAATTAAACATGGAGAAGGATGCTCGTGTTTGCGAAGATGTGGATTCCTACGACGCGCCGATCACGCTCTTGTGAAAAAAAGAAACGAAGGTTAAACAGGAAAAAAAAAAAGAGAGCAAAGGAATTTGGAGGAAACACACACACAAACAAATAAATGAATTCTATTTTTTAAAATTGAGGTTCTATACAACTGGATTGCACTGGAGACGAATGACGAATGTGATGATCGCTTTTTTGACGTTTTGGGAGGGAGGAGCCTGTCGAAGACGCGCTAGTGCGTCTAAACAATTAACAGTAAGACGGGAAAAAGAACTGAGGAACAAAAGAAAAAAAAAAAGTTAACATACTATTTAAAGGTTGCATTTTCCTAGCCAGCATGTGTTTGCATGTTATACTGTAACAATGATATTTAATGTTATATGCAAAAACAACAAAAAAAAACAAACGATAAATTTTTCCTTCCAGACTGCAAAATCTGACAAAAATGTACAAATTTAGCCAGCCATTCAATGAATACCTTAAAGACATTTATTTAAATTGGATGAATATTAGTAAGGAGTTCTTTTTTTTTTCTTTCCATCGGACGTGAAGACGGTTCTTTGACAGCGTGGATACCTTACTGGTCCAAATGAAGGGATTACTGAGTGATACTTTTCCGCATACGATTTCTGCATACGATGCGTCCGTTGAACATTTAAAGGGTGACTTGTATCAACGGTTACTTTATCATTCTCGACCTACGTTACCTAGAGGTTGCATCCGCCAATGGGGTTTTCTGATGCGTCGTCATTGGCGTTTCGGTCTAGAAAATGTGTATTGATGAGATATGTTGTTCTTCTTTTCTTTTCTTTTTTTTTTGGGTGATGGAAGAAGGAGAGAAAGAAATGAAGAGACTGCCACGTTGTTTGATACCGTATTGGCCATCACCAACTGGCAGCCAAAATTCACATTTTTTTAAATAAAAAAAAAATGGCTGGTCGTTGAGTGACACTTAAAGCTTTAGAAATAATAAATTTGCACGATAGCAAGAAAACATACAGTAAATTTTTTTTTAAAAAAAGCAACCTTATAAGTATGAGCAACCTTTCGTAGTTACAATTTTGTTCCCACCTCGCAGTCTTAGCTGACCAATGGCACTTTGCCGTATAAGTTCTGCAGAGCCTTTGCGGCACCATCTGGTGAAACGTAATGCCAGAAATAATATATCTATACATATTCACATACTAAAAAGATTTCAGCTGTGACGCGGCTGCATGTATCCCAAAGGCTAGGTGGTAAAGTGTGACAGCTTTAAGAAGAGGACTTTGTGCTGAATTTACATGACAGTTGAAGAGACATGGAGCTTTATTTTTAATCCACATTGACCAAAAAACACATATAATTAGCACAAATCTGTAGCAAGAACAATAGATATAATTTGAACAAACCGAACTGGATGCTCTATGGTTAAAACGGCAGGGGGAATGGAGGGGTTAAATGTCAACCCTGATGACACCCTCCATATCTTTTTCCCTAGTTTTAAAATGTACCTTTTTTGTAGCACTGGGTTCCCTCTGCAATCCTTTGGGTGTGACGTGCTGCTGACTTCCTGTGACGCGTTTTACGGTCTAAATGATAGAATGAGCATCCAGACAATCCAGTGGCTCTCTCTCAAAGCGAGCAGATTGAGAGCCATGGTAGTGAATTTAAGTCCCGATTCTGAGCCTCGATGCATAAAGGTCAAATCAGCACTCACTGAGCGGAGCTCTTGGGCGGAGCTAATCCCCTGCACTTGGAGGGCTGCATCAGTCTTCCAAGACCCACCTTGGAGGTTAGAAAGGAGTGTGAACACTCTAACCACTCATGTAACTTTGCGTAGACTATTCCTTTCAAACGTGATGTTGGTAACCTAGGCTTCAAAGATAAAATAAACTGAAAATATTCGATAAGGGATGGTCATTATAATGTGGAATGTCATCTTAAGAATTAATAATTAAAAGCCATCTGGGTTATTGCTGCTTAAGCTAAATGACATATAATTATGCCAAGGTTTTTGCTTATTGCGGTACATTATGTTGTTATGTACATTATTGTAGCATTGTATTGCTACAAATTATGTGAACCGCCTAGGTGGGATGTTTCCATGCTCCACCCACCATCAACCATATCCCGCTGATTTGCATAATTTATCCAACACACAACCTACCAAAAAATAATATACAGCCCACAATATTAAAATATTGTTACAGAGAGGCGTCTGTAACAGAACAGGAACCTGTTCCGTAAGGCGAGCCCCATCTCTAGATGCGTTTAGTCCTGAATCGACGTCCATAAATCTGCAGCGTAGCTCACGTTACAGCGTGACGGAAAAGCAATACAGGAAGTAAGCACATTACACAAAACCATAAAACTGTAGCAGAAAAATAAAGAATAAACAACATCAGTCTGTCTTGTTAAAGAAAAGAAAAATAAATATTATTATTATAAATTTAATAATATACATGATGCTAAAAAACTATGATTCCGCAGCTGACCGTTTTCAGCTCGAATAGTGTTTTCCTAATTTTTTTTTACCAAGGAGACCTCAGGTAGTTAAAATTAATGAATCAGGGTATCGCGGCTTATTGAATCATAACACAATAATAGAGATAGGTTTTCTTTCTCAATGCTAAATTGAGGTCCACGAAAGAAGAACCTTTTGGTGCCTCTTTTATCACAGTCAGTGGGAGGTCAGCTCGGAATTGCAGGTATTAGTGAATGATATAGATCAGGGCTCAAAATTTCAAGCCCCAAGCTACTAGTCAAGCCTTAAGAGTTACTTGCCGCTAGTTGCCCCACCTAACCCCTATCCTGCCCTGCCTGCCTCTGCATTTCCACTCGCCCTCATGTAATTTCCACTCGCCAAATGCGAGCAAGCGAGTGGAAATTTTGAGGCCTGACATAGATCATCCCTTTACAGTCACACCAAGTCGAGGTAGAATGCCTGGGAACGCGGTTCCTCCACTATTTTCTCAGAAGGAACAGAGTTCCCTTTCGGCTCACGCACTGAGAAGCTTTTATTAGGTTCCATTCAAATGTTTCCTTATTAAGTTACCAGAAATGTATGATATTTATTACCGTTGTCATACGGATTCCCTAAAACCCAGCCTATCTGAATGTTTAAACATTGATATCAAATCTACATGTGGGATGGAGGTCTAAGTGTGACATGTCAATGGTTAAATGATGATCAGACATCTTGGAGAGTTCCCACACTAATATTTTAGGACTAGAACCCTGTGACGCACCCAAAAATGTATAAGCAAATTTTTTTATTAAAAAGTAGAAAACGAAAATGAGCCCAATAGAGAACCACTTGCATATCTTTTTTAATATGGAATTTATATTTTCACCTGGGAGAAGCAAATTTCTCATTTAGACCTTAAACGTCCATCCTGTATTACTGCAAAGGCGCCGAAAGGGGCAGCCCCCATCTTTGCTACCCAAAAAGGTTGAGTGCAAAACAATATCTGGGAGAGGACAAACTGGATGGAGAAACCTAGGATGATGTACTTACTGCTGAAAAGGTTTATATTAAGATTCACTGAAAATTCCTGTACAGTACAGATACAAGGTGTTACTGTAATTGCCATACACGGGCATTATGCAGCACATACAGATACAAGGTGTTACTGTAATCTACATACACAGGTATTATGCAGCACATACAGATACAAGGTGTTACTGTAATTGCCACACACAGACATTATGCAGCACATACAGACACAAGGTGTTGCTTTAATTGCCATACACAGGCATTATGCAGCACGTACAGATACAAGGTGTTGCTGTAATTGCCATACACACATATTATTGAGCACATACAGATACAAGGTGTTGCTGTAATTGCCATACACAGGCATTATGCAGCACATACAAATATAAGGTGTTGCTGTAATTGCTATACACAGGCATTATGCAGCACATACAGATAGAAGGCATTATGCAGCACATACAGATACAAGGTGTTGCTGTAATTGCCATACACAGGCATTATGCAGCACATACAGATACAAGGTATTGCTGTAATTGCCATACACAGGCATTATGCGGCACATACAGATGCAAGGTGTTCCTGTAATTGCCGTACACATGCATTATGCAGCACATACAGATACAAGGTGTTGCTGTAATTGCCATACACAGGCATTATGCAGCACATACAGATACAAGGTGTTGCTGTAATTGCCATACACAGGAATTATACAGCACATACAGATACAAGGTGTTGCTGTAATTTCCATACACAGGCATTATGCAGCACATACAGATACAAGGTGTTGCTGTAATTGCCATACACAGGCATTATGCAGCACATACAGATACAAGGTGTTCCTGTAATTGCCGTACACATGCATTATGCAGCACATACAGATACAAGGTGTTGCTGTAATTGCCATACACAGGCATTATGCAGCACATACAGATACAAGGTGTTGCTGTAATTGCCATACACAGGCATTATGCAGCACATACAGATACAAGGTGTTACTGTAATTCCCATACACAGGCATTATGCAGCACATACAGATGCAAGGTGTTCCTGTAATTGCCATACACAGGAATTATACAGCACATACAGATACAAGGTGTTGCTGTAATTTCCATACACAGGCATTATGCAGCACATACAGATACAAGGTGTTGCTGTAATTGCCATACACAGGCATTATGCAGCACATACAGATACAAGGTGTTACTGTAATTCCCATACACAGGCATTATGTCACATGCAGATATTGGTATTTTTTGGCAGCTGCATGGCTAATAATCTCATTATGGTGACTAGGAATTCCCATTAAGCAGGAGATCTGAACATTTTATTATCTGCATCACATTTACTGTATTAGTGTCACGCTCGGTGCCCAGGAAATGAAACCAAAGGAAAACCCATGTTCAAGTCGCTGCTGTTGTATCCTGAACTTGGTGCATGAATGGTGCTGCCCAATCCTGTCCATGCCTTGTTGGGTTTGCTGAGCCTCATCAGCAGAAGTAGCTCCAGGTGCAACCTCTCTGGCTGATTTTGAGAATTGCATTTATGGGAGATTCCCCTAATGAGCAGCGCTTCTGCATAAGGCTAGGGTCAGACTAACGCATTTTTCACGTTGTCCGTGAAAATGTGCGTTCGAAGAATGGACGTATTTTTTCACGGAATACGCGATAGCGGTCATACGATGCGCAGTTTCATCCGTGATTTTGTACGGATCATCAATAAAACCCTTTTTGCGTCTGGACGTTATGTTGGCCGGACATTAGCAGCGTCTGACATCTCCTAATCACGCACACACGCCTCTAGCCGACGCAGCGCACTCTGTACGTCAGTACTAGTGGTTTAACGTTCTCGAAAAAATGCGTTCATTTTCCACTTGCGTTGCGCAGCCGGACTTTTGTGCGACCGTACATCGTATATTGGCCGTCATTGCCTGTCATTTGCTGCTAGTGCGGCCGTGATTAAGTGCGCCTGCACGCGCGTTCGCACTGCCTCAGTCTGACCCTAGCCTTACTCAGCATTTGTTGCCAGTGATGCGCTGTTCTGCCTTGTTCCAGAGAAGCCAGCCCTGATCCAATCTGCCTTGTTTATCACCACCAGCAACCCAAGCTCCTGTGTATCCAGCGTTCTGTGTATCCAGCTTCCCTTTGCCCACGTCCTGTGTATCCAAGTTTACCTGCGTATCCAGCTTCCTGTGTTCAAGCCTGCTCCTCTGTCCATTATCCAGTGTCCTGTGTATCCAGCTTTCTTTGCCCAAGCCTGTTCCTGTGCGTCCAGCATCCTGTCTATACAGTTTTCTGTGTCCAAGCGTGTTTTTGTGTTTTCAAGTTTACCTGCAACTGTTGTCTCCATTACACTTTACTTGAACTCCACACACCTGTCACTATCGATTGGGCTCTTGCTAGCAGTCCGTTACAATTTGGTACAAAGGATGTTTCTGCCTGTATGCTGATAATGCAGAACCATGTGCAAGATAAGTGACACCAGCTAGATTTTAGAACCTTTCATCCCAGCAATATATCTGTAGAGGGTTATTGTTGGGATGAAAACGTCTAAAGTGTAGATGCTGTTGCTTGTCTTGCGCATGGGTCTGTATTATCACCAGCATACAGGGAGAAATGGCTGTTGCGTCCAATACAATGAATGTGATTTATGATAGAAAATAAAATGGTCATATCTCCCATTTATGGTCATTCTTAGTGACCATAATGAGATCATTAGAAATGCAATATCTGTATGTGCTGCATAATGCCTGTGTATGGCAATTACAGCAACACCTTGTATCTGTATGTGCTGCATAATGCCTGTGTATGGCAATTACAGCAACACCTTGTATCTGTATGTGCTGCATAATGCCTGCATATGGCAATTACAGCAACACCTTGTATCTGTATGTGCTGCATAATGCCTGGGTATGGGAATTACAGCAATACCTTGTATCTGTATGTGCTGCATAATGCCTGGGTATGGCAATTACAGCAACACCTTGTATCTGTATGTGCTGCATAATGCCTGCATATGGCAATTACAGCAACACCTTGTATCTGTATGTGCTGCATAATGCCTGTGTATGGCAATTACAGCAAAACATTTTATCTGTATGTGCTGCATAATACCTGTTTATGGCAATAACTGCAACACCTTGTATCTGTATGTGCTGCATAATGCCTGTGTATGGAAATTACAGCAACACCTTGTATCTGTATGTGCCGCATAATGCCTGTGTATGGCAATTACAGCAACACCTTGTATCTGTATGTGCTGCATAATGCCTGTGTATGGCAATTACAGCAACACCTTGTATCTGTGTGTGCTGCATAATGCTTGTGTATGGCAATTACAGCAACACCTTGTATCTGTACTGTACAGGGATTTCCAGTCAGTATAACCCCCTGAATCTTATCCTTATACAGCAGTGAGTGACCCCACAGCTCTCCCTGTATTCTGCCCTCTCCCTGGCTGTTGTAATGCAGCATCAAAGTTGTCTTATCCTTTTGTTACAGTGAGTGTGGGGGCCGCTGCTTCCAGCACATTTTGCAGTAATATACTGTAGGACTGAGAATTGGAGTGAGGTCTGAATGAGAATTTTCTTTTCTCCACTGAGAAAACATCAATCCTGCTTTAGAAAAGGTGTGAAAATATGGTTCGTGGGCTAAATTTCATGGGGGAAGAGGATCATGTTTTTAATGCTTCCTAGTGAAAGGGTTATGAAAGTGGGGGATCAAACTCCAGTCACTGCTCCTTTCCATGGGATTAGCTGTATGTCATAGCAAGTGATTACTATGTAAAAGATAGCACAGTAACCCTTTAAACTACTTATTTCTGATCTATACATACTCCTTTATGTATACTTCCCATTTCCCTTTTTATTTCCATTAAATAATGATATTGTGTGACTGTCACCTTTTCTTTGAATCTAAAGCAGCCAATGATTCTTTCTCAAAAGCTTCCTCCTTCCCCTCTATACCTCTGTAACCTGATCTCACTTTATTCTCCTCCTCCTTTTTACATTGACTACCTCCCACACTCCCAACCAACATGTGATAAACCCCATAAAAATCACACAGCTTTGTATGGGTCTCCTTAAGGCTGTTTGAACAAGCAAGGTTAACTCATTGCAGGTTGATAATAAGTAAACAGTGTCAGTTGCTAAAATGCTTCTTTTACCAGAATGGATTTATTTATGCTTTCTTAAAAAGAAACACTAGAATGGCCCCTTAATTGTTCAATATCTATTTAAAGATGCTTCTGCTCTCGACAAAGTCCCAAACACCCATGCAGTGTGCCCATTGTTTTCCAAATACCTAGGGGTCCCACGTGCTCTTGGAAGGCAGAAGGACTTTGTATACCCAATACATTGCTGTAAAATAAGATGTCCTTAGAGCATCCTATGGGGTTGAATGCATCACAGTGATCATCCTTATTATTTTGTATCTAGCAATAAAACAAGGGCAAGGGAAGAAGAGCTAGCCGGTAATTTATAAAACATGAACTACAGAATTTTATTCCACAAGAGGACATTTAAATATTCAGCAAAACTGTATTCTTTAATTTAAATGATAATATTCTCTCTTTTTTGGAAAACCCACTGACCAGATGGAAAATCCCCACTGTGGTCAATGGCACCACTCACTCACTGGATGCAATCTTGTTGCATTTATAGTAAATTATAAATCTATTATAATTTATTACATTTATTATTATTAATATTAAATTATATTATACTATATTATAATTAATTACATTTATTATTATTAATATTAAGTTATATTATACTATATTATAATTAATTACATTTATTATTATTAATATTAAGTTATATTATGCTATATTATAATTTATTACATTGTTTATTAATAAGTTATATTATACTATATTATAATTAATTACATTTATTATTATTAATAATAAGTGATATTATACTATATTATACTTTATTACATTTATTATTATTAATAATAAGTGATATTATACTTTATTACATTTATTATTATTAATATTAATTTATTTATTTTAATTGGGTTTCCATTGAGGACATAAAAAAATATATATATATATTCACTGCAGTATACCCCTTTTTAACAAAGGCAAATATTAAAAGCTTATGCCATGTGGTCTATGACTGGGCCTTGCATTTAGCCAACGAAAGAATCCTGGTGGTTGTGGTGTCAGATAATTCAGTTTAATTCATCGCATCTGCAATATCTCCAATTTTCACGAGTGGGAATTTTCAAAAATCCATCCACACAAACAATCTACAAAGAATATATTATAATTTAAAGTGCTAATTTTCCTCAAAAAGGACGAAAAATAAAAAAAACACAAAACGCCAGCAAATTCGTTTTTTAACACACTAGGTATATCTTTTATTTTTTCTTCTTTTAACGATAAAATTTGAAGTCTAGTGGATTTATTCCTGTATGCAATTTATTCTATGCAACTCTGTTATATGGTTCTCGTTCTCGTCTCTCCTTCTTCCGACGTAAATGAAAAATAAAACCCCGGTAATAATAAACATAATTTTTATTTAACTATATATTATTTTTTTTTTTCCGAGCAAATGAGCAGTTGATGTTTCGTGTGCATGTTTTTTTTGTATGACTTAACCTGGCCAGTTTAATGATTCATGCTTGCAAACATATTCCTGGCTGTCTCTGCATATAACTCTGAATTATTTTTATTTTTAAAATGTTTTTTTTTGTTTTTTTTTTTCCTATAATTAATCATTGTGAATGAAACAGAAGACTGAATTGATGAAAAAAACAAAAAACAAAGATAAATTATATTAAAGAGTAAATTTATTTCCCTTTATCTCTTTTATTCTTCAGACGATGTTTAATGGGGTGTTTTGATAAGGGGCCCTTTGGGTTGTCGACATTCATGTATCAAGAGCAAAACCTCCTGAGCACGGAATCCTCAGGTTTATCAGGTTTATTGATGAGACTTTTTTTTTTTTTTTACTTCTGATCATTAAACCAAAGATCCACTTATTCTACGTAATGCTTGTCCATGTAGATCCTGTAGATACGCTGTGCAATACGGAGGGGTTCTGTACGTTACAATAACTACAAATTGTAGACCAATATAGTAGAATCTGAAATCTTTAGTAATGCCTTTACCTCCCACAAGTGACTGACTGAGGGTTCTGTGAACTTACGGATCAGTTGGATGACCATTAGGATTCTTGTAGTCATCAAACGATGCTGTAAGCTTCATGGACTGGACACAAGATACTTAATTCCAACTTCAAGTAGAAGAACAATGTAATGTATGACTGGTGAGAATAAAAGGCAGGAATCAAGTCGAACGGGAACACACAGGAACGCAGTTCCTCCTCTATACTCTCAGAAGCAACGAAGCTCCCGTTCGGCCCACACATTGAGATGCTTTTATTAGTGTCCAATCAAATGATTCCTTATTAAATCACCAGAAATATATGATATTTATTACCAAAATCATAAGGATTCCATAAAACCCAACCTGTCTTTATGTTAAACCTTGATATCAAATTTGCATGGAGTGGTGGATTAAGAAGGACATGTCAATGGTTAATTGATGAGCAGACATCTTGGAGAGTTCCCGCACTTACTTTTTTTTAGGACTAGAACCCCAGGTAAAAGGTATAAATGGGAACCGTCCAGGTCAATCCATGTACGTATTGAACAGATTTTAAGGTATAGATCACCATAGTCTGAACACTGAAGAATTCTGGATTTTAAAATCCTACCCTGAAGAAGCTATGTGCATCTTGACCATGGTCCCAAAGGACCACTTACGATCCATAAATTTTTCAAATCAGATATACACTAATTATAAACAATTCTTGGAAAATCATGTCTGACAGATTGGAAAGAACTCTAATCGGAAGTTGAGAAGTATCAATTGTTGTCTTCTCTTACCTTGTCCCTAGACAACATGATCACTCAACAATTTCGTAGGCCAAGAATCTAGTACTAGCTTTCAGTAATCAGAGGTCTCCAACTTTTTTGTTTTGCGTGGATACTTGTTATCTAGAGAAACCACTAACCACCAAGAAGAGGAGTCAATGCAGATCTACTGTCACTGTTGACCAAACCTGGTTATGAAGCAGCTTTAGTCTGAAAGAGCCTAAAGACAAACATTTTCTCATGCAGGTTGACTTGTTAAGAGATTGTCCATAGAATATTTTCATGTGCTGAACCAAAAACCCTGGGTGGTTAAAACCAATGAGAGTTTTCTACTCCTCTTGATTCCCACTGGTTCAGACTTGATCATACTGTGTGGCTTCAGTTGGCTGTTCCTCATTAAGGGACATCTTGTGGTTCCACACTCTGTATGAATCAAGTTTTCCATATCTCGCTTTTTCTGTCTAAAAATTTAGTCGAAATGAGGGAGACCTTGAGTGAAAAGTACTGAAAGCAATACATAGCATCAAAATGTTTCCTTTAAAAGCGTGTAGATAGGGCAACACAAGCTCAGATAAAGAGCCATAGAGAAACCAATACTCAATAATTTAACAAGATTTTCCCATGAAAATATTAGAATTATAATAAATTAAATTTTTGTTCTTTTATTAGAATCGGGTAAATGTGTCACATTGCGTCTTTAGCCATTGTGGCGTCCAAAAATTTGAAAGAAAAAAAAATCACTGCATTATAATATCCTTGTGAAAATATCTCTGTGTTTTTCAGCCAACAAATCTACTCTATTTCCAATATTTCCATGAAAGCCACCAGGAAAATAAATTAAATCCTCCCTTTGTTGTCTCATCAGGTGGTGGATAAAGCATTGCTTATAAAGAACAATGTGATATCTCATCAACGATGAGGAATGACTACCTGCGGTTACCCTGGTCCAACTCCAGGTGCTTTCTCCTTCGTGAGCATTCCTGATCGAAGGTCATCACGTAGGTCTACTTCATGGGCTCTCAGCGGATCTGTCCGTTGGCTGCCGTGCATGAGCAGGGAGCTTTCTCGTTCCTCTCGCAGTTGTCACTCACTCTGTCGGCAATCCACAAGAGATGAGGGACAGCGAATCTTTGACAGAGAATTACTGAGAAAAGTCTTATATATTGGGCTAGCGAAACGCGTTAACACAGGTATAGGAGGTCATTCCCTATCGGATCAGCCCAACTTGGGCATGACAGTTGCACTATAAATAAAAATTAATCTGGGAATTGGTTTCAAACTTTCGCCATGTCTGTAGGTGCTATATATTTTTTTCCAATGAGTATTAATTTAGATATTTCTCCATTTATCCATAGCAAGCCACATGCACAGTGGATCTCACTTATCAAAGCCATTAAGAAATTCCTATCGGATAATCATATCTTGGACCCAGTAGTTCTTGATGTAGCAATTAAAGTAAGGATTTGCTCTTTAATTTAGTGCCTCTTTGAGCTTAATTACACTGTAGCTCTTATAACCTCACAAGGAGGAACCTTAAAAGTCAGTAGTGTCTCGAAAATATTTTCATCATGTCGTCCAGGTGACTCCACTGGATTGTCAGCATTTTGATGAACCAAGTATTATTATTGTTATTGGTATAAAACTGGGCTATGTGTAAAACCTGGACTGTTGATGTTCTTTAAATATGCATTTACGATCCATTGCACAAGTCACGCCCCCATTGTTCACCATCCCCTTGGTACCATTTCTTGTGGGACAATTCCGATGACCTCGATTTGGTATGATCATTTTGTCTGCTCCGTCCTTACAACCCGCTGCTACAGGATAGCACATAAAATCTGAAGGAACATGCAATTATTGTTCATATACAATACATCGGCATTTGACTTCCTCGTGATGTCGCTTTGGAGCTATTGTGGCCGAATGGAGTCTTATGACTTTCTACTTTATTTAGAAGAGAAGATCAAACCTGTGCATATATACAGTATATATACCCAAAGGATTCTATTTAAGACCTGAATTCAATGCTCTTGTTAAATACCTTCAATCAGGAGCAGACTGGACCAAGCAATCAGTTCTGGTAGGGTTTGCTGTTGTAGAGGGACTAGAGACAATTCAGGGTGGATGGGGCCAAAAGGTTGAGCACTTGGTTATTGACCTGGTTGAGGTACTGGATTGTTAGATTGGTGAAAGAGCTGTTATTGATTTTGATGTTGTTAGTTTCTGTGGAAGAATTCTCTAAAAATAATCTAGTTTCAGTTTATAATCTTGAGTGTTCCACGGGCCTGTTTGACACTGTAACATGTCATTCCGTTGGCCATCCCATAACATGCTTCAAAATTAGAGAAACTAATTGTACAGTAAGAAGTATTTGGGAATATTACCAATGTATTCCTTACTGTAACACCTATTTGCTAGGTAGATTTTGCCATCTGCTGGCCAAAAGGAGTTACTGCAGTTCTGAGCTCCGTGCAGGATCAGCTGGTGAGATGTCCCACAGACACATTCTCCAGCTGTTCTTAAAAAATGTTAGTACCTCAGGTATCATGCCCACACTGTTAAAACTTTGGGGGAGGCTTGTGGTGCCCAAGTGCAAATTAAATTCATTTGCAATGATACTGCATAGCTCCAGATTGTATTAACGCAATCTTGGACTACTGTGCTATTGCTGATTGTGTATACAAGATCACGGTAATGAAGGGGGTTAACTGTGGTTACAATAGATATTAGAGTATTAAATTAATTTCGAAAAGGTGTTGAGTTATTGCCAAGGACTCCATTGTGCCAATTGGATATTTCCAATCATTAAAAGGGTCTGTTACGCATGGTGGCACCCTAGGCACTCCTAATTCTTCTGCCCTCAACTATTCCCGACCTGTTCATCATACTTTATAGTTTACAGACTCATTGGTTTTCAGCTCAGTTACACGCCCAAAGAGCTCATTATGTTGGACCTCGAAAAGAAAGAACATGGCAGAAAAATAGCCTTCACTCCCATCGCCACAATCTGCTGCTCTAGCCCCTGGCATTCTTGCTAAACCCGCAATCCAAAATAAACCAAATATTGAAAATGCAATACACATACCAAAAGGTATGTTAATAAAGTGGGCCTGAGGAAGCCGACATAGAGGTCGGCGAAACGTGTTTCTCCCAAACTTATAGGTCCCTTTTATTTGTTAACCTACATTTTATAGATATTTTATATGTCTGCATTTTTTTTAGTGTTTATGCTTCTTTTCTATATTCATATTTTCTCAAATAAACGCTCCTTATACATACTTCTATTAGGGCATTCACTCATTCTTTCTGGATTGCCTCCTCCTCTTGAATCAGTATAGTTGGAGGTTAGGTCGTGTATCACCTTCATAAGGTGCCAGAGGCGTGCATGTCCGAGCCAAACTCTGGAAGGCTCCCATATAGGTGAGTGAGACAATTGACACTACCTATCTGTAGCCTAGTGTGAACATACCACCTTATGATCCCTCCCTACTCCCATTTTCTGCTTTGGAGGAGTTAGCTCTGGGTTTGCATGGAGACAGGCTAACAGCCTTGCCCACTGCCTGTTGTAGTCTACAGTTAAACACATAGAACAGTAAGTAGGGATGTGCGTTTCGGGTTTCGGAATTTCGGAATTTTCACGAAATTTCCCGATTCGTGTTTTCGGATGTGGCCGATTTTCCGAAAATTTTTAGATCCGAAAACGGTAGATCCGAAAAGTTTTCCGAGCCGAAACGAAATATTTTCGGAATTTTTGAATGGACTTGAAATGTGTCAAATCGAAATTTATTGCTTTGAAACGAGGAGAAAAGACGTTCCGGAAAAACGAAAATTTCCGAAATCACGAAAAGTCGATACAAAAAAACGAGCAAAGTGACACGAAAATACGAAAAATGGTCGATATTCCGGAAATATGTACAATTCCGAAAAACGAAAATTTCCGAAATCACGAAAAGTCGATACAAAAAAACGAGCAAAGTGACACGAAAATACGAAAAATGGTCGATATTCCGGAAACATGTACAATTCCGAAAAACGAAAATTTCCGAAATCACGAAAAGTCGATACAAAAAAACGAGCAAAGTGACACGAAAATACGAAAAATGGTCGATATTCCGAAAAAAAATGTACACGAAAAACGAGTCGAGCCGAACCGAATCGAAACAGAAATCGGTCGAAACGAGCCGAATCGAAAAGTTTGAAAATCCAAAAAATCGAATCGAATCGAACCGAAAAAGAATCGGTGCACAAGCCTAACAGTAAGACGGAGGAGCCTACTCGAGGCTTAGAATCTAAGAGGAGAGGGGTGACACACTGCATTCTTCCCAATCATCGCAGATCCAGTAGGATAGTCCCCATATCAGAGCTCCCTCTCTCATCATCTCAGGTTTGTTCTATGCTGTCCTATTTGTGAGGACACTAGGGAAAAAATCCATATCGTTTTCAGTGTGGGATCATTATCAAGTACGGTGGACGGTACTCAGGGTATTTGCTGATTCAGGGGGACTCTGTGCAGAGCTTCTGGTGTACAGCATACTGGATTGAGGCGTCTTTTTACGTGAGGTCCCTTTTAGAGGTGTGCAAGGCTGAAAAATTTGTTTTGTTTTGTTTCGTTTAAAAAAAAATTAGTCCCAAACAGAATTTGTTTTACTTCTGATTCATTTTCGATTTTTCGTTTCCTTATTTAGGATTGATTCGTTATTTTGTTTTCATATTTAGTTTCATTACTTTGTTTCATTATTTAGGATTGATTCATTATTTAGTTTTGTTATTTAGTTTCGTTATTTAGATTAGTATCACTGAAAAAAACCCCAGTAAATTCTGCTCAATTACTGTTAGATTAGGGTTAAAAATTAGGGTTACAATCTATGGTTAAATTAGCTGGATCGATTTCAACACCACAGGAGACCATTTGATAGGGAATACATTGTAGTTATTATTTATTTTATTATTATACTTTATATAGTGCCAACATATTCCGCAGTGCTGAAAAAGTTTGCTGCCGCCGTAGACAGCCGAACTGCACTGAACGGCACCATATTTCGCTGTCCATTGGCCTGTGGTGCTGATTCAGCACACCGGCCAATTGACAAGGACGCGGTACTTTGTGAAAAGTTATAACAAATCAATTCGCTTCAACAAATCAATTTGTTATCGATTCGTTATGGATAAATTAATTTTGTGTTTACAGCGATTCGTTTGAAATAATTTCATATTTCGGTAGTACTTCCGAAATATGAATTAACGGAATTTCAGACGAATTGCGATTCGTTACGAAATGAAACGCACACCTCTAGTCCCTGTACCAGCTGCATCAGTTAGGGTTAAAGGGGTATTTAGGCTTATGGTGAGCTTAATAACTAGATGTTGGGATTAGGGGTTAAAGGGATATAGGCCAATTGGCTTCCTTTGACTGAGAGATGCGACTCCTATCATCGAAATCAAGTCAAATCACAACAATGTCTGACGATTCTCTAATCTTAAAGTTTTAGTAATTTTCCTTTTCAATAGAACCACTAGAATTAACTACAGTTTAAATGCAACATTATTGCAAAACAATTATTGTTTTAATTTTTATAGAAACAAGCCACACATCAGCTACCTCCTTTATGTTGTGCTAGAAGGGATATGTCTGTATTCAGCAGCACCTATATTATATTGGCATGATTGAAATGGCCAACATACTGTTATCCTCCTTTCTAAGCTTCTTCGTCTTCTTTAAACTCCGAGACCAAGATTTTGATGTTTAAATCCTCCTAGAGCTTTCAAGTTGCAATCACCAAATTTGGCACAGACATTCAGGATGCTCAACGTTGGCTTGCTCTAACTTTTCTACCCGATCCAACTTATGGATTTTCTGTAGCGGGCTTCTAAAAATCAAAAAATCACATACAGGTCTATTCAAAGTAAGGTGAAACTCAGGAGAAATGGCACGAGAAGCGAACAATCTAGACCAAATAGCTGATCTGGAAAGTGAGATAAATGGGAGAATTTTTCTGGTTTGGCTATTTTAACCTAGAATTTTCACTTCTCCAGTCATTCTCCTGAATTTCACCTTTCTTTGAATAGACCTGTATACCTGTAGACCTGATAGACTTTCATTGAGAGGACCAAACTTCTGAGAGTCCAGTTAAAATTTCACATTGACAATCTGAGAGCTGCAGTTCTTTATCTGCAACACTGAGAGCTTCAATTGTTTTAAAATCTTTATTTAAATGTTTTTTTTAACTGAAAAACTGGGAACCTCAATTTTTTAAAAAAAAACTTTATTTAATTTTTGTAACTGACAAACCGAGAGCTTCAATTTGTTTTAAAAAACTTTCTTTCATTTTTTTATCTAACAGAGAGCTGTGGTTTTTCTTATACTATCAAGCCAACTTCAATGTTTGTCCTCAAACCTTAACCCTTCTAGTCAAATGTAATTCCCTTTAGAACTTGATCTAACACATCTTGATACTCAAAAGCGAAATGCGTGCTTGGCCTGACGTTCATTTACAATGACTGCAAATGTCATGATGCTTTCCTAAATTCCTTCTGTTGACTTGTGCGTCATGTTTTGTTATGTTTTTTATTGTCCTACACAACTTGGAACATTTCCGACATGAATGTGTCTATCATTATATAATAATGCTGTGATTCAGAAAATGTTGATGTAGCTGTGCGATAAAATGCATTCTAAAGGATCGGTTCAATGTAGCGTGTGCCTGAGTATCCAGGGAGATGTAGCTACCTAGAAAACATCTGGAAGGCCAAAGTTGAGCACCCCTGTTATAGGTCTTCAAGGCCTATGTCTATGATATATATGGCGTTAATGAAAAACCTTTTTGAAGCATACATTGTTATTTGTATGAAAGGCTTTGAATACAGTGCCATTAACAACTTACTTTCATTTGTTGGTATGTAAAAGCTAAAACAAAAGACATACCTGTAGATACATTGCAGCAATCAATACTCTATATCATACACTGATTGAGCACCCCTTATCCTGAATTTCAAAATCCGGAACATTCCAAAAACTGGAGTTTTTGAAACCTTCCGGATTTTAGTAATTCGGGATAAGAGGCGCTCTGGACAGGTGCTGCCGCTCAGGAACCTGACTCTCGAGCGCTGCAGCAGAGCTGGCACAATCTAGAACAGGGCTCAAAATTTCTACTAGCATTTGGCCAGTGGAAATTAAGTGCGGGCGAGTGGAAATGCACACGCAGGCAGCATAATAAATTATTTTGGGCTGCGTATTCCAGTGGTGCCACATGCAGCCCCCCAGGCTGCACGGTGGCAGGGATCAGCTGCTTAATCTGACCAATCGTCTCTGTCACTGGCAGGGGGGTGGAGAGGAGCTTCCCTGCCTCATCGCTCTGCTCACACTGGGCTCTGTTGACTGGGTATACATGTATCTGGGGTCTGATGACTGGGTATACATGTATCTGGGGTCTGATGACTGGGTATACATGTATCTGGGGTATGATGACTGGGTATACATGTATCTGGGGCCTGATGACTGGGTATACATGTATCTGGGGTCTGATGTCTGGGTATACATGTATCTGGGGTCTGATGACTGGGTATACATGTATCTGGGGTCTGATGACTGGGTATACATGTATCTGGGGTCTGATGACTGGGTATACATGTATCTGGGGCCTGATGACTGGGTATACATGTATCTGGGGTCTGATGTCTGGGTATTAATATTATTTTTGTAAGTTTATTCGAAATAAAACCTTTAACAGTGTAATTTCATAAAATAATTTAAGGGGTGTTTAGGGGCAGAGTAAAAGGCTGGGTAGGGGTTAGGTGGAGCAACTGGTGGCGAGTAACTCTTATGGCCTGGTTATTAGCTTTGGAGTTGAAATTTTGAGCCCTGCTCTAGAAGACTCTGTGCAGCCCCAGGGGTGACATGCTGCCTGCAGTCACGCTGAACCTGTGCACCATGTCTGCAGAGAAACCCTGCACAAGGTTGTGTACACGCTGGTGGCGGCAGCAGGAAGGGGATTGTGGCTCTCTAGCCACGATCTCGTACCTCTA
Source organism: Leptobrachium leishanense (assembly GCA_009667805.1). NCBI lineage: Eukaryota > Metazoa > Chordata > Amphibia > Anura > Megophryidae > Leptobrachium > Leptobrachium leishanense. Next base: position 100,888,049 of record CM019073.1, read on the forward strand.
AAACATTGGAATTACCAGATTCTTCAATCTGGAAGAATCCAAAATCTGGAATGCTCGGGTGTCCCATGCATTCTGGATAAAGGAGGTGTGACCTGTATTCAAAATCAGATGCAGAATTTGCAAAGGGCTAATTTCAACTGATTATGTCTGGACTGCGATTTTCTAAACATTCTGATGATGTCTAACGTTTCGCATCTTGCAATGTACTGTTAATTTTAAAAAAGGTTAATGAGGAGCACCGGGCATGCTCGTTCTGTATGTTTTTAGCACTGTTTGTGGGTTGGACAAAAATTATATGAAAATGCCATTTATCATCAGGAAAATAATTTTTGAGGGTTTTTCTAAAATGTAAATTTTTAAGATTTATGTAAAATAGAAAAACTCCAGCCAGCATGAGGTCAGCAATAAATCTAGAATTCTTTGTAACCCTCATCAGCAAAAAAAAGCCTTTATGTTGGTAGATTTCATCGCGTCTGCATACTCATAGTTCCCAGCAGTGCCATGTTCCTTAGAACGATGGACTACATACACTCTAACGTGAACACAAGTTTATGAGAGGACTGAGAACAGGCAACAACACTAGTGACCTGCTCTTCTGTGAGTCCCCATTCAGGTCTCATAAGGTTCTGGCTCCATGATGCCATTAGAGAGAAGACGTGTCGATACGCAAATCAGACTGCTATCATCCAAAAAGTCGGCTCAGTTCTGTAATGCCAAGGAAGTCATTCTACAGAACAGATAACACAACCCCTGACATTCGTTTCTGCCTACTTAGACCTTGTCAGGTGGGTATAGCCGATATCTCTCTAGACACCTCAACAATGAGTCCACGTCTGGATTAACCTCTCGACTAATAGTGAGTACAAACAGATGTATGAAAATACTGAGAACGGGCAGTTGCATACGTGGCCTGGCAGTTGGTTTTTTCCCAACCAGGTCTTTCAATTGGATGATTTTGTCATTACTAACAAGAAAATAGTTCAAAGACAACTACTGAAACTGTCACATACTGTACTAAGGAAGGCATTAAAAATGGAAAACAAATGGGTTAAAGGGATACCATAGGTTAAAAAACAGGTGCGGTGCACGGAAAACCCTTCCAGACTCTTCCCCGTGCCCCACCTCCATTTTTACTTCAAAGACCCTTTCCAATGCTCAACTGTTCCTCCGGCACGACTCACCCTCTCTCTCCGTTTCCACTCTGACGGTGCTCAAGCACTGCTGAAAGGGCCTTGATGTTCACTCAAGCATCCAAACACTCCAATACCTGGTTGGGCATGCAACAAAGCTGTGCATTCTGGGCCTAAACGGCTGTCAAACACAAAAAGGATATTCAATGCACCCCAGTCAAAAATGATGACATTTTACCGGTGTATTGGCAATGTTTCGGCTGTTCAACAGACTCTCTTGGGGATTGAACAGCTGGACCGTTGCCGATACCCCATTCAAGTGTCATAATTTCAGACCGAAGTGTCTGGAACCCAGATTTAAGGGTTTTCGTTCAATTACATGAAGATGCTGTGTGTATGGGGTCTAATGTTAGTTTCCGCTATCAAGCACAGGCTGATTGAGAGTCTTCCAGAATGAGGCCCATCCAGATTGGATGGCTGAATTAGAGGAAGATGCTCAGAGATAACCATGACCATGAAAAATACACTGAATGGTCATGGTGGCTTGAGAGCCTCTTTGAGATATTTGTGTGTCTTCTAGATTATAATTTCATTGGTTTGGAGCAGAGACAAGTAGTTCTTCTGTACTTTTCAAACTATTTTGAAGAATCAGGAAAAATGGCCCTAATTAGTATAAAAGTAACTAAGCATAGACATGACATCTGTTGGAACACAATGGATATTTCAACAATTGTTGCCAACATCATGACATGTAGAGTCGGAATCCTTATCAACCTATGACCCTCATGACTTTACACATTAAATCAAGACATCCACCAGGAATGGAACAAATCTGTGCCCTACGGTTGTTAAAATAAAATAAAAACTAGGCAGCAATACCGGCTGGGTGGAGTAGAGGTAACATCACTGCTCTGCGTGGTGAGAGCCTGTGGAGACATGGGTTCGATCCCAGCGAGCAACCTCTCCAGTAAGTGTCCTTGGGCAAGACACCTAACGGTACATACTCGCCACCCAGGACATACTTGAAAACGAGAGAAATCTCAATGTATCCTTCCTGGTAAAATACTATCTCGAAAAAAAAAACTATTCTCCGAACTAAGGTACTAGGTGCCCCTTTAATGTATAGAAACAAGAGTTGTGTGGATCCTTTTCAAAACAGCCTTGTAAGCAGTATTTGTAATATGTACGTGACAATCACCTGGTTGACCATGAATCTGAACATAAAGTAATTCCAGCTCTTACAAATGGACTTTGTTTGTTCCAAAACAATAAAATGCATGCACTTATTCTATATTTTCTTATATATAGCCTTATTCTTCAGTAGGTTTGTAGATATGAATTTATAAATATGAATTTGCTAAGGTTACTTTCATGATATCGACACCGGTTTGCATGCCATGCATGCTTACAGTTTATTAAAATCGGCCTCTGAGATAGTTTGTGTAGATTTCTGGTTTGTTTGACGTCCATATTTTTTTTTCATTTAGTTTGGTTGAATAAATATTTAATATGAGACCTTGCCGCGAGTCCTTCTCAAGCGACACAAGGCAAAGCTGTCCACTATCTACGCTACTAACAGTGACGTCTATAGCAGCTACACTCAGGTACAGCAAAAGCACTAAAGGACGCTCTGCTGACTTATTGCGTGACACGTCTGTCACTTGAAATCCAGAGAACACTACGCATTCAGTAGAATATTTGCATGTTTGACTTATAAGCACATGATTAAACGATTCTGGCAATAAGTAGAAAAATCATCTTGAATGAGTTAAGTAGAGTCGAATAAAGAAAATGAATAAATGCTACTTCAAGTCATCCTTACACACAAACACTTTTACACAATCTTCTACATTAAACTGTAAGATGTCCACGGTTGACTGTCAGACAAAATTACAGTTCAATAAAAAAAATTGTTGCTTCTATAAAGCTTCCCATGTTGGTCATTATCCCCTTCACTACCAGGTGATTTTTCCCAAAAAAAAATTGTCAAAAACCAGTGTTTTTGTGTAAAATCATTTTTAATTAATTCTAAGGTAAGAAATATTTGAGTTTATACGCATTGCGTTTCTTACTGTAAATAACCTATTTTGGCCAGTAGGTGGCGCCATCTACTGCCAAATTGAGTTACAGAGGTTTGAGCGGCTGGTCTATTTTCTTCTATTTCTCCCTGCATCAGCTGCTGAAAGTTTGATATTGCACAGCTTTCAGCAGGTGATTTTACAGTTTTAGCACTTTGGGCATTATGCCCACGGGGGTAAAACTTCGGGGGCACCTTCTGAGCCCAAAAGCAAGTGAAATTTGTTTGCAGCAAACACATTTCATTTGCTCTTGGACTGCACATCAGCAGATCGAGATATCTCGAGATCGGGGCACACAGATGGTGCCTTTGAAGCCCGAGATATCTCGATATCGGTAGTGAAGGGGTTAAAGCCCGTTTCATTAATGTTGTAAAGAAATGTGGAATATGGAAAGTAATGATATCAAACTTTACATTATAATACATGCTTCTGTTCTTAGATAATATTGATATTAATAATAATAATACTTACCTTTGGTTCTGTGGGCTCAGCTTATCTCTTATATGTGTTCCTGGCATTCAAAGTGTTAAGTGTGAAACCCTCCTCTATGAGAAGACAGAAATGCAAAGTCTTTTTTTTTTTTTCTTATGCTTATTGTTAATTTTTCGCTCATTTTAAAATCGATTTTTAGAAGAAATACTATGGTATGTTTTTATCAATGTAAGTGTTTTAACCCTTTACGGACCATTTCTATAAATATCGCCGTGTGGTCGTTGCAAGTCCTGCGCCCATGTGTTACACCCTGTTTATTTAGCTTTGCTAGTTCGCGATTGGGACGCTGCGTTTTTCACATAGAATCTTTAACGGCTCTTGACGGATTAATCTGTCGTCAGACCTTAAGGGGTTAAGAAGCTAGCGCTTTGGATCTTGCACAAACTTGGCATCTAGCTAATAAGCAATCGTGAAAGTGTATACGCCGAATAAAAACAGCAGCTCTAGGCTATGCCTGTATATTGTTTGCAACAAAAGGGCTATGTAAGATTGTTACCTATTGAATTTTCTTGATTGTTTGAGTAGATTAACTGTTCGTGAACCATAACCTCTTAAAAATGAATGTAGTCAAATTACGCTGTCGTTGATAATTCATTTCTACAAAATATTCTGTACTCCTACTCTGCCTACAAAAAAATGCACTGTTCATTTACCCAGATATAGGAAAAATTTAAAAGATGACTGGGAACTTTGTGTATATTTTTTGATTATTTGTAAAAAAAAATAATAATATATATATATATAAAAATCTATAATATTTTGCAATTCTATAAGAGTAGCAAAAGCCAAAAAGTCACAGTCTAGCAACGCAGGTGTTTGTCTGAATGGATCTGGGTGGGTGAGTGTCACCGTATGTTAACAGGACAGTAGGAATAACCATTAACCCCTTAAGGACCAATGATGTAACTGTTACATCATAAATACATTGATTTTAAAGATCCTTGGTCCTTAAGGGGTTAAGAAGCATTTCTTTTCGATGGGTTATGGAAATAGAAGGTAAGACCCGATTAAAGGATGAGGTTGTCACATTCTAACATACCCACATCATTGCACCATTAATGGAACGTTGAAACCGATAGAAGATACATTTTATGATTTAGAACGTTCGTTATTTCTCTCCAGAGTTCTCCAGATCTCAGGAGTTTCAAACTGCTGCAAAGCTAGGGTGTAGAGTGACCGTACCGGCCATGTTTATTGCTAGTTCATGCAGAGGGAAGCACAGGGAAAAGTGCTGCCCCGCAACATGTATATTGCATATACTGCAGGATGGAAATCAAGGCAGGTCACCTGGGATTCCTTTTTGATTTCTTACCTGCAGCGTATGGATTATGCATGCTGCGGGGTGGCATTTTTCATGCACTGTCCATCAGCACGGCCTTTAAACACGGCCAATGTGGTCACCAAAGCCAATGGCATTTCCTTAAGTAGGAAAACGTTTATGATATGCCTGGGTTTCTCACCGCGAGAATTAAGGAGAGGTCTCCAAAAACCTTTTTAGCAGGACTTCCTTTCCAAACTAAAATTTAACCCCTTCACTGCTGAGCCATTTCACGTCTTAAAAAAAACACATCTTTTTTTTATTACTTTTATTTATTTTTTTATTTACTTTAAACATGGTCATATTTGGCATCATTGGAAAGGCCATGGTCTGGCCTTTCTAATGATACCAAACATGCTAGCTGCCAAAAGTTGGGAGATATCGGATTTCAAAGGAACCCCTATCTCCACCCCATATTTCCTTAGGAGTCAATCAGGACGTTCCCCACACGTCCTCAGCAGCGAAAGGGTTAAGGAGCATCGAAGTTGAGAATTGGGTCATTTAAGCTAAAAATCTGTCAAAACGAGCCATTTACACAACGAACAAAAATGCAGATTCCCTGGTCAGTGTCCTCCACCTCCTTCCTGTATTTAAAAAATAAAGAATCAATATAAAAAAACAATAAAACAAGAACCTACTACGGGATTTTTCTTGCTCAGCCCATATTATACAACTTCCCGTGCCTAGATACAGCAGCCACGATGTCTATTTATGTAGCATAATGCGTTTTTTTGGGACAGTGACGATAACATATTATGTTATGTAACGTATGGAATACATATTTTCTCTACTTGTTATGGTTTCTGGTTTTCTTCCATTTTCTTCTGTTTTATTTGCCTTTTTAAACAATGGTGCTAAAAATGGGGGGGGGGGGGGAGAGAAAAAAAAAAAAAAGAAAGAAAGAAAAAATATTTTTACATCTCTACTTTTTGCTTTAAAGTTGCAGAAGGAGGTACCGGAAAATTCAATCGAACAGATTTCCCTATACGATGATATACCCTGTACATGTTTGCATTTTTTTCTATAAAAAAACAAATGAAACGAATAAAAATAGACGACGGTTGCGTTTTGGTTCGATAGCCGGGAGTTGGTCGGCTCCCGGACGTGTAGGCTTTTTTATTGCTTCTTTTATTTATCAGTCTGTTTTGTTTCCTATCCCGATGTAAGTTGTTTATTTCTGCAAAGCTTGTTCTTCCTGTTCTTTTTGTCATCTGGTTACAAATGTCGACGTTTAGAATTGCAGGAAACGTGTGCATGAAACTGAACATGCAGGGAGTTGCTGCATGTAATAAAATTTCCTCTTTTCTTTTTTATAAATTGAAAATTTACCCTCGTTGCGGTTGTGTTTTCATTTGTGTCCCGTGTCTTTCTTTTTCTCGTTGGGTGAGGTGGTTGAGGTGATCGAATCAGAATCGGATCACCAGGAAAACGCTGAAAAAAAAGAATCAACTGACCATTAGATTCTGCAAGAACAAACGTTTGTGTGTTGGTGTGTGCACATATTTGTAAATATTGAACAAAGAGGTAAAAGCAGGGGTGAAGTTGAGGATGAACGCGTGGGAACTTAGCTCCTCCAAAATATTTACTGAGTTCCCATTGGTCCCCTACACTATAAGGGCCCTATTACAATCTTCGCGCATACGTTTGCGCCCGCGCAAAAACGCATTAACGCGAGGGGCAAAACCCTTTGCGCTGAACGTCGTCTTACAATGTCAGCGCAACAAACGCACGTATACGTCTACCGCGGGTGAACCTGAACGTACGCTGCACGAGCTTACTGTCCTGCGCGTGTCCTATACCTAACATTGTGAGCGCAAATGCGTTTGTGCGCTGGTACGCGGATGGTATTACAATCTATGCGCAGTTTGTAACGCACAGTCTTTGCGCGCATAATTTTAGCAACTCCTAAAAGCTGGTGTTAAAGGCAAATTCTATCAACCTGCCGAAACCAAATACACCAGCCCAAAAAAAAATACGCAGCAAAGTATACTTACACATTCTACACATACCCAAACCAATAAAATGGAGAAGTTGTGCGTGTTTTTTATTGATGCAGCATATATGCGCAGATTGACTTTGACAGGTGGAAAAACTTAACGTGAGACAATTGTGGTTCTTAAGTCTGATTGGCTGAATCGCGTGAAAAAAAACAGTCCACACACTGATTTCTGCGCGCAACGTGGCTGCGCACGCGTCCGTTTTACGCGCGTTATTTTTTGACGGGTGAAAAAATGCACGAGGATTGTAATACCAGCGTTGATTTACGCCGTTAACGTTTAACACTTAGCGCAAAAAATTCACGCGTTGCGCGTGCGTTTTTGATTGAAGAATGTAATAGGGCCCTAAAGCTTTTATTCAGGTGTTGATTCATATGCATCTCTGGTAAGTCACAATGAATACATGATTGATTGAAAATTTTCACTAAATCTACATATTTATGTAAATGTATCACATCTGCGCATACGCTTGCGTTACGTGCGAGTTCATACCTGCTAATTGGGGGGACAGGAATCTTCGTAAGCTCCAAAACGTATTATTTTAGGACTTAACCCCTGGGTAAAACTCATAAAGTGGATACAATTCAGGATAAGTACACAAACAGGGTTAGTCAGGGTGCCCTCTCGTTCCCTGCACTTCGGGGAATCACAGTTCGCCACCCTGCGGTGTATTCAGCATTCACTGCAGGGTCCACCGAGTGGAGGGGAAACCTGACGCAAACCCTCTGAACACTCGCCGAACACTTACCGAACACTCATCGAAAACCCAGAGAATCCGCCGCAAAAACCACACCGAACACACCAGAAAAAGCCGATGAGCCACCGATCACAGCGCAGAGCAGCCGCCGGAAAAAGCCGACACGCAGACGAACAGGTTGAAAAAAGAAGACAGAACGTTTGAAAGTGTCAAAAGTGAAACATTGTTTCCAAAAAAACTACTGAACGAAAATGTCTGGAATTTACATATAAGATCCTATGAATGATAATAAAAAGGTCTGTTCCAGAAAAAAGAAAAAAAAAAAACGCTTTAAATAAAAAAAAGTGGAAAAAATATTTTGCAGAAAAAATTCTGAAAAATGCCTAAAAGATCCTAAAAAAATCTATAAATAAAGAGACTTTTTTGCTGCAGATTAAAATAATAAACGGTTTATAAGATATTGAATTAAAACGAGAATATTTTTAACATTGAAGCCTATGGGGTTCGCCTGAATAAACCTGCCGAATGAAAACACCAAACATCAGGGCAGCTTTCACGGCTGTTCGGTGAATAGATTAACCATTGCTCTCCATGGGGGATTTCACTGCCGTCAAACAGGCACCATACTTGCTGGCAGTTTGCCAAAATTTGTTGAACTGCCTGCTCTCTGAATAGCCGAATGGCCCCGAAACGTCACCGTACGCTGAATTCCAGTGTCCGGTTACATTTCGGCGGCGTTTCAGACCTCTCTGAATAACCACATAAATCTGCATATTTATATAAATGTATCACATCTGAACAAATGTTACGTGCGAGTTCATACCTGCTAATTGGGGGGACAGGAATCTTGGTAAGCTCCAAACATTTAGGGCCCTATTACATTCTTCACTCAAAAATGCACAATAAACGCATGAAGTTTTGCGCAACGCGTCAAACGTTATCGTGCATAAACCAACACTGGTATTACAATCCTCGCACATGTTTTTCATCCATCAAAAAATAACACGCGTAAAACAGACACGCAAAAACGCGCGCGCAGTAACGTTGTGCGCAGAAATCAGTGTGCGGACTGTTTTTTTCACACGATTCAGCCAATCAGAATTAAGAACCACAATTGTCTCACGTTAAGTTTTTGCGCCTGTCAAAGTCAATCTGCGCATATATGCTGCATCAATAAAAAAAGCACACTCAACTTTTCCATTTTATTGGTTTGGGTATGTGTAGAATGTGTAACTATACTTTGCTGCGTATTTTTTTTGGGCTGGTGTATTTGGGTTCGGCAGGTTGATAGAATTTGCCATTAACACCAGCTTTTAGGAGTTGCTAAAATTATGCGCGCAAAGGCTGTGCGTTACAAACTGCGCATAGATTGTAATACCATCCGCGTACCAGCGCACAAACGCATTTGCGCTCACAATGTTAAGTATAGGACGTGCAAAGTACAGTAAGCTCGTGCAGCGTTTGCGCAGGTTCAACCGCGGTAGACGTATACGTGCGTTTGTTGCGTTGACATTGTAATACGACGTTCAGCGCAAAAGGTTTTGCCCCTCGCGTTAATGCGTTTTTGTGCACGTGTTAACGTTTGCAGGAGAATGTCATAGAGCTCATAAAGTGGATACAATGCAGGATAAGTAAACAAAATAAAAAAATCTTAATGCCCAGATCTGCCACCATTGGTCTAGCCCTGATTGGAAGCTCCTATGAGCAGGGCCCTCTACACCTCTTGTTTCCATCCTATGTCCGTTTATCTCGTTCTCTTTGGTTATTGTAAAGCGCTGCGGACACTGTTGGCGCTATATAAATGATGACAATAATAATATTATTACAAAAAATCTCATTGACATTTTGTCACAAAAAATCGTCTTTTTTAGAATTCAAACAAGTGGAAATAGCAGGAACATACTAACAAAACAGGATGAACATTTAAATTTCTGAATTAATGACCGGATTCCAGGTCTGGGAAATGTTCACTGAAATATAATCCACGAAGAGCTGTAACCATTGAGCTTAAAGCAGTAGCCGGAAATATATATCAGTCTGCAACATTTAAAGTTGATCTAAAAGGATATTGCGCGGAATTAGCCAAGGACTGTCCTGATACCACTGGCACAGGCCAAAAATAGACCCAATGCGATGGTTTCAGCTGGGATTCTAAATCCTTCTCGTCTTGAAGGCCTCAGATTAATGGCTTGAGAAAGCTCCCGCTGTGCTTTGATCTCTACCAGTGTTAACATACAAACTGAAGTGAAACGTTCTGTTAAGTAGAATTTCTTAAAGAATGGGCAAAAAAAAAAAAAAGCAGGATTACTGAAAAATTTGCACGATTTAATTTGATCCACCGTCAATCTTTCTTGGGAGAAAAAAAAAATCAATAGGTAAATTTCATACCGGCTGTTACCAATATGGATTCTATATTTCCATAATCCGTTTGGGCAAGCAGGAAGGACACAACAGCATCTCCATTGGGGGCCGGCATTACACAGTTGTCGATGCCTAGTGTGGGACCCTCCTACAGGGAGGGCACCCACAGAGGTATAGGCCCTGTTTCTCTGTAATGTTAACCCTCCCCCTAATCAAGATCAGGGGGGCCAGCATTACCATGAAACCAGTGCTCAGTGGGTTCTTCCTGCCACGGCATGCAGTCCTTCAGACAATAAGAGATTAAGTTTGAGCTACAAGAGCCCCTTCTTGCAAATCCAACCACACACTGGTGCTCATCCGTAGGGCGCTGCTATGCACCAGACATAGATCCCCAGAAGATGACAGACGCTCCAGGTGTAGCATGCGTGGATCCAGGGCTGGCCCAAGGCTCTGTGCTGCCTGGGTCTAAGAATGAATTGCTGCCCCACCCCAAATAAAAACATGTGGCTTACATGAGTGTATCACAGAGTTCCACAGCACTAACACTCATAGTAATGTGCAGTGTGTATGAGTGTGTCACAGAGCTCCACAGCAATAAAACACACAGCAATGTGCAGTGTATATGAGTGTATTATAAGTTCCACAGCAATAAAACACACAGTAATGTGCAATGTGTATGAATATTTCACAGAGCTCCACAGCAATAAAACTCACAGTAATGTGTGGTGTCTATGAGTGTATCACAGAGCTCCACAGCAACAGAACTCACATTAATGTGCATTGTGTATGAGCGTATCACAGAGCTCCACAGCAATAAAACTCACAGTAATGTGCAGTGTGTATGAATATTTCACAGAGCTCCACAGCAATAAAACTCACAGTAATGTGCATTGTGTATGAGCGTATCACAGAGCTCCACAGCAATAAAACTCACAGTAATGTGCAGTGTGTATGAATATTTCACAGAGCTCCACAGCAATAAAACTCACAGTAATGTGCAGTGTGCATGAATATTTCACAGAGCTCCACAGCAATAAAACTCACAGTAATGTGCATTGTGTATGAGCGTATCACAGAGCTCCACAGCAAGAAAACTCACAGTAATGTGCGTTGTGTAGACATGTGCACAGCACAAAATTTCGTTTTGAACTAATGGATTTGTCCTAAAATGCAATTTATTTAGTTACTAAAGAAATTCGTTTTCAGTTCTTTAGTATGAAAACGAATTTCATTCATCCGAAAACCAGTGGATACAATTACTATTGTAGTGGCTCCTCAGAGGGCTGAGATCGCTGCTTGTTACAGTATCTCTCACTCTCAGCACAATGTGGGCCATATTACATAGTTGGTGCTAACATAACCAGAGCTGTTGTAAACTTCCCAGAGCTATTATAGCCTATGGAGGTTTTCAGTTTACAACAGCTCTGGTTAAGTTAGCACCAACATTGTAATACTGCCCCGTGTCAAGCAAAGCTGTTACAGTAACTGACTGCTGCTCATCACAGCGCTCAGAGTTTCAGTAAAACTAGTAAATAATATTTTTATATAGAACAATATTATTTCCTTGTTTTACTGAAACTCTGAGTGCTGTTACAGTCAGTTACTGTAACAACTGAGCCTGATACATTGTACTGAGAGATAATGTAACAAGCAGCCGATCTCAGAGCTCACAGCCACTGGATTTAAAGGGCTGAAAAAAAAGGGTCCTCTCTGTATAATGTTTAGAACATCCTCCTGCATTAATTAATACCCCTCTCTGTATAATGTATAGAACATCCACCTGCATTAAATAATACCCCTCTCTGTATAATATATAGAACATCCTCCTGAATTAATACCCCTCTCTGTATAATGTATACAACATCCACCTGCATTAATTAATACCCCTCTCTGTATAATATATAGAACATCCACCTGCATTAATTAATACCCCTCTCTGTATAATATATAGAACATCCTCCTGAATTAATGTCCCTCTCTGTATAGAACATCCTCCTCAATTTATACCTTTCTCTGTATAATGTATAGAACATCCACCTGCATTAATACCCCTCTCTGTATAATGTATAGAACATCCGCCTGCATTAATTAATGCCCCTCTCTGTATAGAACATCCTACTGCATTGGCATGTGGAGGGTGCAGAACTTCGGATGTTGTGCTCTTCATTGCTGGTCTCCTTCACTCATCAATGTAATATCACAAAAAGACTGAAACTAAAACCTAGTGCACTTTATTTTAGTTTCTTTCGTTTTTTGTACTGAGCAGTTTCGTTTCTCTTGAGTCATACTAAAACTAAATTATCCCAAAATTCTGACTAAATCGTTTTAGTACTAAAACGAATGCACATGTCTAGCGTTGTGCATGTACATATCACAGAGCACCACAGCAATAAAACTCATAGTAATGTGCGGTGTGTATGAGTGTATCACAAGAGTTCCACGGCAATAAAATTCACAGTAATGCGTGATGTGCCTAGATGAGGCCCAAAATGCCACCCCTGGCTAAAGTGCCGCCTGGAGCCATCCAGGGCTATAGACAGGATGGACCTGCACGAATTTTTATATAGAATGGAGGGAAAATCAAGGCAACATTTTGGCCCATAAAGCCTTAATCATGCCAAAGTACACCTGAAGTCCCTCTCATCTTGGGATGCATGCAACCATGACAGGGACTCAACCGGATTGACTGAATGAACTGACAACATACACGCAAAGCATCTAGAGCACATTTTGCTCTAGCACACATGCATCTTGCACATGGAAGACAGCGGTCCTTATCTAGGCAATACATACAATTCTGCAATGCAGAGCAGCACTCCCAAAAGGCAAGGCCAAGCAAGTACCACCGCAATCCACAGAGCAACCACCTAAAAAACATAGAACCAAAGAAGAACTAGACCTGGCACTCAACCTCATTGTTTAGACAAAACGACAACAATGTTTAAGCTATAAAACCTTTCACAAGCAGCTTGACAAAGGATTTTTAAGCCAAAACAATCAGGTTGATGTGATATCCAATCAATCTGTCTGAAAAAGGAGGTTGAGTGCCCGGTCCAGTTCTTTCTTCTTATTTAAGGCACGTTCCATCTGCATGTCCTTAACCCCTTTACAACTGTGAATACAAGATAAGCAGTGGCAGACATGGAAGTTCGAGATCGTCTTAACACGATCTGAAAATAAAATGTATCACTGCGAATTTCGTCTGCATTTGGGCTCCAGAAGGTGCCACTAAAGTTTCAGTATCCTGAGCATGATGCCTGACGTGCAAAGACTTTTTAAAACCAGCTGGAGAATGTCTCTAATAGATGTTACCCCAGCTGATCCTGCACGGTACCCTGAGCTGCAGTAACTCCTTTTGGCCAGCAGATGGTGACATAGGTCGTTACATTAAGAAATATGTTGGGATTATTCTTAAATATTTCTTACTGTATAATTAATTAAAAATGATTTTCCATAAAACCACTGGTTCCTTAGAGTTTTTTTTTTCTCCGAAAATCACTTGGAAGTGACGGGGATTTATCTTTCTATTTTTGGTGAAGACACTGTAACACTCTTTGCACAGTCAGGTGTAATATGAAAGGACACCCGATGGTTAAAATATCTATAAAACAGCTTAGTAAATGAGGAATTGTATAAGGAGGTTATTGATCAAGGGATACATAGGCAAAGGGCTTTGTTTTGGAAGAAGACCCTCTGGTAACAAATGCCACAAAATTAGAAATATATCTTACCTGCAATTTGAGTGGCCTTAAAAAATAAATATTAATTTTTTAAAAAGAACATTCTCTGTCCATGATAAAGGCTCCTATGTATTTCAAGCGAACATGCGAGCAAAAGTTCAAGTTGATGGGATTAAGTAACCGGAGCTGCAAAACTGCTGACTGAGAATGAACAGTGCAAGAGAGATGAACTCCTTGGCCATTTACCAAGTACCGGCCAATGACGCCATTTCAAACACAACGCTTACCGTAGATACTCGAGTATAACGCGATGGATAGAGATTTATTATGGAAATGAGAGAATATTCAAGACACGAATATAACGCGAGGAGCAAAATTATACTGTACTAGTAAACAAATAAGATCCTTCCAGGTTCTCTTAACACCTGCTCTGCCTGTTGAGGTGGTTGGGTCAGAGTCTGTACAGACTTTTAAAAAACGACTGGATAACTTCCTGCAGACACAGAATATTAAGGGTTATAATATTTAATATGTGGGTAAAAGCTTCTTGATCCAAGGAGAAATCTGACTGCCATTCTGGGGTCAAGAATGAATTTTTTCCCAGTTTGTTGCATATTGGCAAGCATTTCAGACTGGGTTTTTTGCCTTCTTTTGGATCAACAGCAGTAGGTTAAGTGGGAGAGGCTGAACCCGATGGACGCATGTCTTTTTTCAGCCTATATAACTATGTAACTATGTAACACCGTCCGGCTCCCCCTCAGGCCAGGGTGCTCTGCTCTAGAATGATTGTAGTTGTTACAAAGTATGAAGCCGCCGGCCACCCGTCTTCTTTACTAGCGATTAGATGGCCGGCGGAGGTGAGCGAGGTGAATGATTTGGCTTTTAAAGCAAGCTTGCCCTCTGGCTGTGATGGATCCGACCTCTTCGGAATCCGTGAGTTCCTGAAGTGTTAGCAAGCATCAGGGAGCCCGCATTCACTTCAGCGAGACTACCGGAACTTCCGGGAGACTTGGGATCCAGAGCAAGGCAATTTTTTTATTTTTTTTACAACCGATGCAGATGTCTCGAATATAACGTGACCCGTCCAATTTTATGGGAAATTTTTGTCACCAAAATCTAGCGTTATACTCGAGTATCTACAGTACTTCTTTAAAAGTAAGAAAATCTCATTTATTCATTTTTTTAAGTTCTCGATTGGGAAAATTTACTGGACAAAGACGAGCCAGGTGGTTTTGTGGCGTCATCCCATTTTGCGCGCTGAACGGATCCACCGAAGACCGCCGCTAAACCCGCCGAACGCCGCCAATAAACCAACAATGCCACTGATAAAGAGCCGAATGCAGCCGGCGACCCGCCAAACAGACCGCTGAATGCAGCCAAAGGTGACCAGCCGCTGGACGGCACCGAAAAAATCCGATCAGCAGCCGAACAGGGGTAAAATAAAACACAATTTTTAAAAGGCGTTTTAAACAAAACTAATGCATGAAAATAATATATAAGGTCCTATGAATAACAATAAAATGCAATCTGTTGCGGAATAAAAAAAAAATCAGACTCAAAAATTTCACTGAAAAAATCCAGAAAAATGCCTAAAGCAATTCTAAAAAATAAATTAATAAAAAGACTTTTTGCTGCAAATGAAAACGATAAATGGTTGAATAAAATAGAATATTTTTTTGGGATTCGCCTTTTTAAATCTGTCGAACGAAACCAGATCGATTCAATGTGCTGCTGAAAAAAACCCACAACTCACCTGACGAACCGCTGCAAAACCACCAAACGCATCTGAAAAAGCTGGCGATCCGCCGAACAGAGCGACTTCCGGCCACTGGAAATTGGAAAGAAGCTGACGAATAAGTAAGAAAAACATTAAAAAAAAACACTGCAACTTTAAAAAGCTGTTTGCAAAAACAAATCTCCTGGATGAAAATGCCTGGAAATAATATATCAGGTCCTATGAATAATAATAAAAAGTCTGTAACAAGAAAAAAAAAAAAACAATTTAAAAAAAAATCTAAAAAAAAATTTGTGGAAAAAATCCTGAAAAATGCCTTAAAAATTTCTAAAAAAAAAAAGCCTTTTTGCTTCAAATTAAAAGAAAAAATGGTTTAATAAATATTTAATAAAAACTGGGAATATTTTTTACGTTGAAACCTATGGGATTTGCCTGTTTAAACCTGCCGAATGAAACCACCGAAAATCAGGGCATTTCATTGACATTTCGGTGCTGTACGGTGTTCTCTGAATAGATTAACCATTGCTTCTCTGTGGGGGATTTCACTGCCATCGAAGAGCACTCTATTTCGCTGGCAATTCGCCATTATCTGGCGAACGGCCAGCTTTTGAATAGTCGAATGGCCACGAAATTGCACCGTACGGGGAAATTCACCATTTTCATAGCCAACTTGGCTGTCTTTGAATAACCCCTTTGGTCTTTGGCTAGTTGGCCAGTTGACAATGACCAAGTGTGGTCAAAAAGTTGTTTCTTTTCTTCAGCAGGAGAATAAATCCACAATTTAAGAATAAGACAGTACAGGCCCTATTACATTTTTCACGCAATTTCGCTCGCGCAGCACATTTTTTTTTCGGCGCAGCATAATGCGTTATCGCGCAAAAATTAATGGTGGTATTACAATCCTCACGCATTTTGTCATCCTTCATTCATAAAAGCGACGTGCAAAAATGCGCGCAAAGTACGTTTGCGCGCACAAATCAGTGATCGCAATGTCATTTTTTAACCCGAGTCCATCATTTTTTGACGTGAATCCGTCATTTTTGGACGCGAGTCCCTAATTTTGACACGCATCCGTCATTTTTGTGCGGACTCCGCACGACAGACGTACGTTCTGACGGAAGACAAGGCAGTGGCCGTCATTTTTGACGGATCTAGTAAAAATAACGTACGCATCGACGTTCTCCGTTGTGAATCCGCAGTTTGTTGCGGTCAGGTTGTTACAATTCGCCGTTACCACCAACTTTTCAAAGACGTTAAAATTATGCGCGCAAACGTTTTCCGTTAAATTTTGCGCTAAGATTGTAATACCATGCGCGTACCAGCGCACAAACGCATTTGCGCTCACAATGTTAAGTATAGGACGCGCGCAGTTCATTATGCTGGCGCAGGTTTATCCGCGTTAAACGTTAACGCGCATTTTTTGCACGAATGTTGTAATATGACGTTCAGCGCAAAGGGTTTTACCCCTCGCGTTAATGCGTTTTTGCGCACGCGCAAAATTGTGCGCAAAGAATGTAATAGGGCCCTATACTGGTGATTTTTTTCATATGGACGACTGTACCTGGAACCAGACATCCAGCACCAGAACCACGATAATGGCAAATCCATACATTCTCTGCCCATTAATCCAGCACATTCAATACATTAAGGGCCAGGGCTGGACTGGAACAAAAAATCAGCCATGGACTTCATCCAGACCGGCCCACTTTAATTATGCAACCATGCACAAAAATAGTATATAAACCAACCAATCGCTCTACACATTTGCTGCAGAGCATTTTGGTAAAGCAACGCAGCGGCGCTGCGGTTGCATGTGCATCATTTCTTAAGTTCAGGCGGATGCGCAGCACGGTGGCCCCAATTTGAGACTGTGGCAGAGTGTTCCATTTTACAGATGAAGAAGGTTCTCATCTCCCCCATCAAGGGCAATGCGAGCCACACGGCGAACCAGCATTCACAATGGCCCACTGTGCCATCGGCCCACCGGGAATCTCCCTGTAGTCCCTATGGCCAGTACATGCCTGTTGAGGGCCCTGTTACATTCTTCACGCAAAAATGCATGCGCAACACGTGAATTTGTGCGCCCAGCATTAAACGCTAACGCACGTAAATCAACGCAGGAATTGAAATGCGTCGAGCAATAATACGTGTAAAACGGACACGCACAAATGCGCTCACAGCAACGTTGCGCGCAGAAATCAGTGTGCGGACTGTTTTCTTCACGCGATTCAGCCAATCAGAATTAAGAACCACAATTGTCTCACGTTAAGTTTTTGCTCCTGTCAAAGTCAATCTGCGCATATATGCTGCATCAATAAAAAAAAACCACGCACAACTTCTCCATTTTATTGGTTTGGGTATGTGTATAATGTGTAACTATACTGTGCTGCGTGTTTTTTTTCGGGCTGGTGAATTTGGATTCGGCCGGGTTGATAGAATTTGCCGTTAACACCAGCTTTTAGGAGTTGTTAAAATTATGCGCGCAAAGGCTGTGCGTTACAAACTGCGCATAGATTGTAATACCATCCGCGTACCAGCGCACAAACGCATTTGCGCTCACAATGTTAAGTATAGGACGCGCGAAGTACAGTAAGCTCGCGCAGTGTTCGCGCAGGTTCACCCGGGGTAGACGTATACGTGCGTTTGTTGCGTTGACATTGTAATACAACATTCAGCGCAAAGAGTTTTGCCCCTCACGTTAATGCGTTTTTGCGCGGGCGCAAACGTATGCGCGAAGATTGTAATAGGGCCTTGAATTATTTGCAGATTATTCCCCTTTTTCACGCTATTCCCCTTTTAATTTGACTCACGTCCCAGGCTCTTTTTGTTCTCCTCATTTATTTGCTCCTAATGATATCTGGCAGAGCTGAGTTTGTGGTGAAGAATAAACCATAGCTGTATTCTGCCTGATAAATTAAGCATTTTCCAAAGCTTGACAGGGCGGCCTATAATTACTCTCCTTCCCTGAGCGCTTGTCTATCCGTCTGGGAATATCAACCTACTGACAAACATTTAACTGTTTCTGCATTCCAAAGGATTGTTATGTAGCACGGAATAAAACATGCAATAGAGGTGTGCATTTGTTTCGTATTGAGTCGCAATTTGTTTAGAAATTTGTTAACTCGTATTTTGGAAGTACTTCCGAAATAACGAATTGATTTGATCCAAATTGAAACGAAAAACAAAATGAAATGAAACAGTATATAACGAATTTAATTTGTTATACTGTTTCATAAGAGAACCATTGATTAAATGATTCCTGAGCAAAATTTGATTAATTGGGGTTTTATTAAGTGTTCTGAAATTCGAATCAATATCAACTATTGAATCGATCTTTACTAACAATACACAGAAGTACTAATGCAAACGACTTTATGAAACAAATCAGATTCATTTGACTGTTACACAAAGCACCCCTGTATCTGTCCATTGGGCTGTGGTGCTGAATCTGTTGTCAGCACCACCGGCCAATGGACAGTTCAACATTTAACCCTAGCTTGCCTTTTAACAGCAAAAATTTGATTAATTGGGGTTTTATTAAGTGATCCGAAATTCGAATCAATATCAACTATTGAATCGATCTTTACTAACAATACACAGAAGTACTAAAGCAAACGACTTTATGAAACAAATCAGATTCATTTGACTGTTACACAAAGCACCCCTGTATCTGTCCATTGGGCTGTGGTGCTGAATCTGTTGTCAGCGCACCACAGGCCAATGGACAACTCAACATTTAACCCTAGCTTGCCTTTTAACAGCAAAAATTTGATTAATTTGGGTTTTATCTAGTGATCCAAAATTCAAATCGATATCAACTATCGAATCGATACCAAATGAAGCGAAACAAAGTTACGTAACGAAACAAAATATGTAAAGAAATAATGAAAATGAAATAAATTTAAAACGTAACGAAACTAATTTTCCAGCCGTGCACACCTCTAACATGCAGCATGTGTACAACACTCAAATCAAATCTAGGTTTAAATAATAATCATTTACAGGGACACTACCACTTACATAAACTGTAACTAGATAACTTGTGCATTACAAATAAAACCACTTTATAAAACACAATGTAAAACACATGCTGCTGTTTATTTCTGAAGTTTGAAGTAATTGCATGTAAAAAGGAAAAATTTAATTAGTTTTTTTAATCTCCTGTTTCCAGTTTGCAGATTTTTCCCATGGTGCAATATTTACCAAAAGCTGTGCAAAGGTTTTACTTTACTGCTGCGGTTATTATTATTATTATTCTTTATTTATAAAGCGCCAGCATATTCCGCAGCGCTGTACAATAAGCACAGTATAGACAGGGTTACAATACATTGAACAACATTTGACAAACAGTACAGGAGGAGATGAGGCCCTATTCCCGTAGGAACTCACAATCTAGGAGGGTTGGGGTTGGAAACAGGAGGAGAGGACTGTAAGGTGAGAGTGATTGATGGTTGCGTCAGTGAGTTGGGTGGTAGGCTTCCCTAAATAGGAAAGTTTTAAGGGAGCGTTTGAAGGAAGAGAAGTTAGGGGAAAGTCTGACAGTACGAGGGAGAGCGTTCCAGAGAGTGGGGGCTGCGCGTGAGAAATCCTGCAGTCTATCATGGGAAGAGGTGATGCGGGGAGAAGCTAGGCGCAGGTCACTGTTTGACCTTAGGGAGCGGGCCGTGTGTATTTGGTGATTAGTGAGGACAGGTAGTGGGGAGCTGAGTTAGTGAGGGTTTTGTAGGTAAGGACCACCTCACAGGGGCTTGAGGTGGTCTACTTTTAAGTGGGCTATTTTCAAGTGGAGTTAAAAACAGGAATTCTACCTGTACTGGTCTGGTTTGTATCTTTAGATGGAGAGAAACCTCTGGTTTATTTGTCAATTTAATTTCTCTTTTTGGTTTTGTTTTCTGCTGTTTTTTTTTTCTGTTGTGCTTTTTGGTTGTTTTTTCCCTGGGTGGCTGGTGACTTGTTAATTGGGGGCGTGTAGCCTGTCAGGTGATTTCACTTGTATGGCTACATAATCTCAGGGGCAGCTCACTGAGCTTGCTTACAGGGGCTTGAGGTGGTCTACTTTTAAGTGGGCTATTTTCAAGTGGAGTTAAAAACAGGAGTTTAAATAACAGGTATCAATTGTTGTTTATATATTTGTTGTCTTGTTTTGGGTATGAGTGTTAGCAAGCTTGAAGGTTTGACCCAGTGCACATCCTGCTGCATGTATGCATGTCTGGAGGAATCCTTCCAGGGTCCATATCTCTGTAGCAAGTTTGAACGTGTAGCTCTTCTGGAAGCTCATATTGGAGATCTGGAAGGGCAAATCGTAACACTGAGGCAGATTGACAATCTTGAAAGGAGCGGCTTCTCACGGAGCAAAGTATAGTTGAGGAATCTAGGGGTGTGGGAGGAGTGGAGTTAACCGGGGAACAGGTTGGTAGCTGGGTGTCAGTGACACGTGGTAGCAGGGGGGAGGGAAGAGGAAAAGGTTGGCTAGTCCTGATCTTGCGCACACCAACAGATTTGCCCCCTTGAGCGAAGATGTTGGGTGCAGCAGCTCAGGTGTAGCAGTACTGGAGGCTGCTCCCTCTAACAGCGGGGGATCAGCCCACCAAGTAAGGGAGGGATAAAGAGGGCAAGTAAGCCTAGACAGGTTGTGGTGGTAGGGGACTCTATTATTAAGAGAGTAGACAGGGTAATCTGTCGCGCTGATCGCCTTAACCGGACAGTTTGCTGTCTGCCGGGTGCCCGTGTTAGGCATGTGGTTGACAGAGTTGATAGATTATTGGGAGGGGCTGGAGAGGACCCAGCTGTCATGGTCCATATTGGTACCAATGACAAAGTAAGCGGAAGATGGAAGGACCTGAAGAATGATTTCAGGGAATTAGGAAGTAAACTGAAGAAGAGGTCCTCCAAGGTAGTATTTTCTGAGATCCTACCTGTGCCACGTGCTACAGTGGAAAGGCAGCGGGAGATTAGGGAGGTCAATGCGTGGCTTAAAGCTTGGTGCAGGAAGGAGGGCTTTGGGTTTTTAGAGCACTGGGCTCATTTTGCACTGGGGTACAATCTGTATAGTTGTGATAGATTGCACCTGAATGGAAGAGGGTCTGCTGTGCTAGGGGAGAGGATGGTTGAAAGGTTGGAGGAGACTTTAAACTAGTGGAAGGGGGGAGGGATACAGTATCTTACAAAATGGAGACAGAGCAGATAGCGGAAGGGTTTCAGCTCAGACTAAGGGGGGTGGAGCCGGGGGGATGGGTAATGTAAGAACAGTGGAGGCATGTAATGTAAAGTCGCATTCAGCATGTGTGGGTAGAGACAACATTAAATGTATGCTTGCTAATGCAAGAAGCCTTAATAACAAGAAGGGGGAACTAGAGGTAATAGCATACACTAAGCAATACGACATTATAGGAATAACAGAAACGCGGTGGGATGAAACGCATGACTGGGCTGTAAATTTAAACGGTTATACATTGTTTAGAAAGGATAGGAAACATAAGAAAGGGGGTGGAGTGTGTTTATATGTAAATCAGGATTTAAAGCCTAATATTACACAACTGGAAAGCGATGAGGGAAATGTGGAATCCTTATGGGTAATATTTCGTTGGGGAATAAACAGGGAAGTCAATTATTGGTTGGCATATTCTATAAACCACCTAATATAGATAATGATGAGGAAGAACAACTGTTAGAGCAAATTAGGAAGGCTGCAGATCATGGTAGCACTTTAATTATTGGAGATTTTAATTACCCGGACATTAATTGGGATAGTGGGACTAGTAATTCAGCAAAGGGAATCCGGTTCCTGAACATTTTAAATGATACCTTCATGTCACAACTGGTAGAAACACCAACTAGAGAGGATAACTGTCTGGACCTGGTTATAACAAATAATGTGGATCTTTTCTCAAATATTAATGTAAAGGAACAGTTGGGAAACAGCGACCATAATATGGTGACTTTTGAAATAAACTCAAAAAAACACATTCATAAGGGGCATGCTAAAATATATAATTTTAAAAAGGCCAACTTTATTAAAATAAAGGAAGCTCTCAATGTCATTGACTGGCAGAAACTCTTTCACGGGAAAAAACACTGAGGATAAGTGGAACATCTTTAAACTAACACTAGAAAAGTACACGTCACAATATATTCCACTG
Organism: Leptobrachium leishanense; assembly: GCA_009667805.1. Classification (NCBI taxonomy): domain Eukaryota; kingdom Metazoa; phylum Chordata; class Amphibia; order Anura; family Megophryidae; genus Leptobrachium; species Leptobrachium leishanense. The sequence continues at coordinate 100,910,676 of CM019073.1, forward strand.
GTTAATAAATATAAAAGAAACAGACTGAAACCAATGTGGCTTAGTAGGAAGGTAACTAAGGAAATGAAAAAAAAAGAAGGCATTTAAAGCTTTTAAATCTGATAAATCTGAGGCATCCTATAAAGCATATAGGGCAGCCAATAAAGCATGTAAAAATGCGATTAGAGGGGCTAAACTAGAAAATGAAAAAGAAATAGCCAAAGAGAGCAAGACCAACCCTAAAAGATTCTTTAGGTACATAAATTCTAAAAACCCAAGAGTGAAAATGTAGGTTCACTAAAATCTGAGTCAGGGCTATTGTTAACTGAAGATCAGGATAAGGCAGAAATTTTAAATGATTATTTTTCTTCAGTATTTATCAAAGAGAAACCTATAACAGGAGACATGAAATTCATTAATAAAAACTTACTAATACAAAGTGACTGGTTGACTCAGGACAAGGTTTTACACAAATTAAACAATGTGAATGTTAATAAAGCCCCAGGGCCAGATGGAATTCACCCGCGAGTACTAAGAGAGCTATGTGTTGAAATATGTAAACCTCTGTTCTTAATCTTTCAAGATTCTTTTCTTTCAGGAATAGTACCAGAGGATTGGAGAAAAGCTGACGTGGTCCCTATATTTAAGAAAGGTTTAAAATTTGTGCCTGGGAATTATAGACCTGTGAGCTTAACATCTGTGGCTGGGAAAGTATTTGAGGGTTACTAAGGGATAGTATTCAGGAATTTATTGGGAGGTATAATGTAATTGGCAAAAATCAGCATGGTTTCATGAAACACAGATCATGTCAGACTAACCTAATTACGTTCTATGAGGAAGTAAGTAGAAGTATAGATCAGGGGGTCGCAGTGGATGTGATTTACTTAGATTTTGCCAAAGCTTTCGACACAGTTCCACACAAAAGGTTACTATTTAAATTAAGAAAAAATGGTCTAGATGAAAATACTTGTTCTTGGATAGAAAACTGGCTAAAAGATAGGGTACAGAGAGTGGTCATAAATGGTACATTTTCAAGATGGACACCAGTGGTAAGTGGTGTCCCTCAGGGGTCTGTTATAGGACCAATACTATTCAATTTATTTATAAATGACCTTGAGATAGGCATTGAAAGTCATGTATCAGTGTTTGCAGATGACACAAAGCTAGGAAAAGTAATACAATGTGAGCAGGATGTTACTTCGCTGCAGAGGGATTTAGATAGATTGGGGGACTGGGCACTTAAATGGCAGATGAAATTTAATCTAGATAAATGCAAAGTTATGCACTTTGGAGTGAAGAACACACAAGCAATTTATACCCTAAATGGTACGGAGTTAGGGAAATCCAAGCAGGAGAAGGATTTGGGAATAATCATAGACTTCAAACTAAGTAACAATGTGCAATGTCAAACAGCAGCCGCCAAGGCCAGCAAAGTACTGGCATGCATTAAAAGGGGAGTTCACTCACGGGATGAAAACATAATTTTGCCTCTGTATAAATCAATGGTCAGGCCGCACCTTGAATATGCCGTGCAATTTTGGGCACCTGTCTTAAAAAAAGATATTATATCGCTAGAAAAAGTGCAGAGACGGGCAACTAAATTAATAAGGGGGATGGAAGGGTTAAGTTATGAGGAAAGACTAACAAGCTTAAACCTGTTTAGTTTAGAGAAAAGGCGCCTTAGAGGGGATCTGATAACCTTATATAAATATATACGGGGCCATTATCAACCATTGTCTGATAACCTATTCGTTAACAGGACTATACATAGGACAAGGGGTCATCCATTTAGACTGGAAGAAAGAAAATTTAGCTTAAAGCATAGGAAGGGTTATTTTACGGTGAGAACAATAAAGCTGTGGAATTCTCTGCCTGTTGAGGTGGTTGGGTCAGAGTCTGTACAGACTTTTAAAAAACGACTGGATGACTTCCTGCAGACACAGAATATTAAGGGTTATAATATTTAATATGTGGGTAAAAGCTTCTTGATCCAAGGAGAAATCTGACTGCCATTCTGGGGTCAAGAAGGAATTTTTTCCCAGTATGTTGCATATTGGCGAGCGCTTCAGACTGGGTTTTTTGCCTTCTTTTGGATCAAAAGCAGTAGGTTATGTGGGAGAGGCTGAACCCGATGGACGCATGTCTTTTTTCAGCCTATATAACTATGTAACTATGTAACTTAATTCTGCAGTGGATGGGGAGCCAGTGAAGGGACTCGCAGAGGGGAGCGGCAGAGACAGAGCGGCGGGTGAGGTGAATTAGCCTGGCGGAGGCGTTCAGGATGGATTGTAGGGGGGAGAGGCGGGACAGAGGGAGGCCAGATAAGATATTATTGCAATAGTCGAGTCTGGAGATTACCAGGGCGTGTATGAGTTGTTTTGTGGTGACAGCGGTAAGAAATGGCCGAATTCTGGAAATATTACGCAGTTGGTATCGGCAGGAGGGGAGACTTGATGTGGGGGATGAAGAAAGAGCAGAGTCAAGTGTAACTCCAAGGCAGCGAACTTGGTTTGATGGGGAGATGGTGATACCCTCCACCGTGATAGAGAAGTCAGGAGGTGGGGAGGCATTGGAGGGAGGAATAAGTAGGAGTTCAGTCTTTGACATGTTGATCTTTAGGTGGTGGGAGGCCATCCAGGAGGAGATGCCAGATAAACAGTCACTGACTTTTGAAAGGACAGGGGGAGAGAGATCAGGGGTAGAGAGAGGTAGATCTGAGTGTCATCAGCGTAGAGGTGGTAATTAAAGCCAAAGCTGTTGATGATTTTGCCCAGGGAGGAGGTGTAGATGGAAAAGAGCAGAGGACCAAGGACAGAGCCTTGAGGTACACCAACAGATAGAGGCAATGAGGAGGAGGAGTTACCAGCAAAGGACACAGAGAAGGACCTGTTGGATAAATAGGAGTCAACCCAAGCAAGTGCAGTGTCACCGAGACCCAGAGAGTTGAGGGTCTGTAGAAGGAGGGGGTGGTCAACAGTGTCAAAAGCAGCCGAGAGGTCAAGCAGGATGAGAATAGAATAGTGGCCATGTTTTTTAGCAATTAAGAGGTCGTTGGTGACTTTGGTGAGGGCATTTTCAGTTGAGTGTAGGGGACGGAAGCCAGATTGCAGGGGGTCAAGTAGGGAATTGGATGACAGGAAGAGGGAGAGGCGGTTGAAGACTAGTTTTTCTAAGAGCTTTGATGTGAAGGGAAGCAGGGATACAGGGCGGTAGTTGGATGGAGAGTTGGGATCTAGGGATGGTTTCTTTAGTAAAGGGGTAACTAGCGCGTGTTTGAAGGCGGATGAAAGGAGCCAGTGGATAGAGATAGGTTGAAGATGTGTGTGAGAGCAGGGGTGAGGGAGGAGGAGAGGGGAGGAATTAGATGTGAGGGAATGGGGTCGAGCGGGCACGTGGTGAGATGTGAGGAGGACAATAAGGAATTGACTTCCTCCTCAGTGGCTGGGAGGAAGCGGCAGAGGGTGGCAGAGGGGACCTCTGGGAGTGGAGGTGGCAGATAACTATCTTGTGTTGGGATGTTACTTCTGATAGTTAGAGTTTTACTGAGGAAGTAGTCTGCCAGGTCTTGAGTGCTGAAGGCAGATGAGGGGGGAGGTGCAGGTGGGTAGAGGAGGGTGTTGAAGGTGGACCAGAGCCGTTTAGGGTTGGAGGACAGCGTAGATATAAGAGATGAGAAGAAGGATTGTTTGGCCAAGTGGAGGGCAGAGGTGTATGACCGGAGAATAAACTTGAAGTGAACAAAAGCAGCTTCAGAGCGGGATTTCCTCCAGGCATGCTCTGCGGTGCGGGAGCATCTTTGCAGGTAGCGAGTCTGGAGGGTGTGCCAGGGCTGAAGCTGGCGGCGTGGGGCCTTACAGAGTCAAAGAGGAGCAAGAGTGTCTAGAGCAGAGATAAGCGTAGTGTTGTAGTGATTAGTGGCAGCATCAGGGCAGGTGAAGGATTAGGTATGAGGGAGGTGGTGAAGTAGGTTGGAGAATTGATGGGGGTCCACAGCATGTAGATTTCTGCGAGTGTGTGTGCGGGGTGGGGGAGCAGGGTGTTTAGGAAGTCCAGATAGGTTGAAAGAGAGAAGGTGGTGGTCAGAGATGGGGAAAGGGCGACATTTGAACTCAGAAATGGAGCAGAGGTTGGAAAAGACAAGGTCAATAGCGTGACCATCGCGGTGGGTAGGGAGGAGGGAGGATTGTGTGAGTCCAAGGGAGGACGTGAGTGAAAGAAGTTTGGAGGCAGCAGGGGCGGAAGGATCATCAATGGGAATGTTGAAGTCCCCGAGAATTAAGCATGGAAGATTAGAAGACAGGAAGTGAGAAAGCCAGGTAGCAAAGTGGTCAAAGAACTGGGAGGTTGGTCCCGGTGGGCGGTAGATGACTGCCACCCTGAGAGCCAGAGGAGAGAACAGGCGGATGCAGTGTGTCTCGAAGGAGGAGAAGGAGAGGGATGGGGGTGGAGGGAGATGCTGGTAGGTGCAGGTGGGAGAGAGCAGGATTCCGACCCCGCCACCATTTCTCTCACCCGGTCTGGGGGTATGGCTCAAGTGTAGACCGCCATGTGAGAGAGCAGCAACGGAGGCAGTGTCAGAGGGAGTTAGCCAGGTTTCAGTTAAAGCTAGGAGGTTGAAGGAGTTTGAAAGGAAGAGGTCATGGACGGCTGTGAGTTTGTTGCACACAGAGCGAGCGTTCCAGAGGGCGCAGGAGAAAGAGGACAGGCGCTGAGGGATTATGGGAATGAGGTTGCTGGGCTTGCAGGGAGGTGATTTATGTGCGATGGAGATAGGATGAGAGGGAAGTATTGGATGTGTTGTGGGGCCAGGGTTAGAGGATATGTCACCTGAATAGAGTAACAGCAGGAGGGTAAGAAAGAGAAGGTGGGAATGGGATTTGTGGGAGTGGGAGTGATTGGCAGCACGAGAGTTAGAGGGAGACCATGTTCTGAGGAAACAGAGGAGCTCATGTGAGGCCATCATGTGGGACGAGAGGAGGGAGGGGGAGATGCAGATAGTGTAGGGGTCGGTGGTAGAGGAGAAAGGTAGAAGTAAAGACGGTTTATATAATCTACAGCAGTGTTTCCCAAACCTGTCCTCAGGACCCTCCGCCTCGTCAGGTTTGCCAGATATCTGAAGCTCAGCACAGGTGATAAGACAGGGAGCTTAAAAGACTTCTAATCTATTGACTGGTGATGTCCTTTGACTACATCCCACACTACACAATGATGTGAGTCAGTTATCAACCCATAGACTCCTATGACCAAAGCCACCCAGTGACATATACAGAGTAAAATATTTTCTTAATTAAACAAGAGAAAAACAAAGCACATATAAGATATCAGCAACATCAAATAAACACAATAAGGACATTTCATTTATTTGATGGTAGTGGCCCTTTAAAATAATAATAATCAATCATCCAGAGGTCTGAGATCACTCATTAGTCAACATATACAGTATGTAAGGTCTAACCTAGACAAGGCATGAATGCTCATCTTATTAAAGGTTTATTATGAATTGGACTTATCTTTCATTTCTTTCTTAAGTAACTTTTTATTATTATTATTATTATTATGTTTATACTTGTACCCCTAGAATTATCGATCCCACAGTCGTCGGTTTAATTTTATTATTTATGTATTATTTAATCTTAATAAATAGTTTAATTTTTATTTTATTTTTTCTTATTCTTATCAGCTTTTCCAGCTAGTTATCATTTTATAGTTCAACATTTCAATTTCCACTTTGATTCGTTAAGTTACCTTTTACCCCGATACATTCTCACTCGGGTCATTGCTTATGCGCAGATCTACATTTTTTGGTTCATTTCTGTATGTCAGGTATGTCAAACTCTGCCCCCCCCCCCCCGGCTATTTCTGAACTAGAACTCCCATGATTCTCTGGCCAACTACCGTAGATACTCGAGCATAACGCGACCCGACTATAACGTGATGGATAGAGATTATGGAAATGAGAGAATACTCAAGACTCGAATATACCGCAAGGAGCAAAATTATACCAGTATACTGTACTGGGAAACCATTAAAATCCTTCCAGGTTTTCTTAACATAATCAGGCTCCCCCTCAGGACAGGGTGCTCTGCTCTAGAATGATTGTGGTTGTTACTAAATATGAAGCCGCTGGCCACCCGTCTTCTTACTTGCAATAAGATGTCCGGCGGATCATTCACCAATAGCCAGCACACAGGGAGGTGTTGTTTTCTGACTTCCTACTCCAGCAAGCAGGCTCATCCACCACATCATCCGCCGATAGTCAGGGAGACTTGGGATCCACGAGCAAGTCAAGTTTTTTTTCTTTTTCTTACACGTGATGCAGATGTCTCGAATATATAATGCAACCCCTCCAATTTTAAGGTAAATTTTTGTCACCAAAATCTAGCGGTATACTCGAGTATCTACAGTATTCCATTCAAAGAATTCTGGGAATTGTAAGTTATCCACATCTGGGGGGGGGAGAGATCCCTCCTGTATAACATGATATTCTTCTAGATATAAAAAATCTGTAGTTAATTTTTTTTTTTAAAAAAATATATTTTTTTGTTGCCATTTCTTTTAAAAAAAAGGGAAAAAGAAAAAATGAAGTGTCGTTTTTGGCAATGATTGTAGATCAATTAATCCTTTAAACATCTGCAAACTCTAAATGTTCACGAGAGGAGCTTTGTGCAGCGATGCCTTCATTCTCTACAATAAAGGATATTACCACTGTCACAACCGATGAATGTTGAGGAAACACTCTCAGTATTTAGATTGAATTTTCAGTCCCTCTGGGACTCGTACTACTTAAATTGCATGTCTGAAGCGTAATGCACCATTTGTTGCCCACTGCATTTAACATAAAAAGGAATCTGGACTGGTATTAATTCATGGGACAGAGACAAAAAATACGTCTAGACTGCAGATACATAGAAACAGATGTAGACATCATTTTCACACATGGATTGGCCACCACTCAGTCCAGACCTTAACCCCATTGAGAATCTTTGGGATAATGTGGTGGAGAAGACTTTACACAGCACTGCGACTCTCCCCGGACCAGTGCTTCCACTAGGCAAGTTAGGCAACCGCCTAGGGCGCACTGCCACGAAGGAGCGCAGCCGGCCTCAACTTGGGTTCCATTTTTGTTCCCCTTCCTCATTGCTTGCTTGTGTAGTCGACAGTGGTGGCTTGCAAAGTGGACCCCCGTTAGCAGCGCAGAGGGCGGGCGTCTTATGGTGACATGCAGGCACCACCAAATTACGTGGGGGCACCACAAGAGGCAGATGAAAGAAAAAAGACAGAAGAAAGAAAGGCACAGAAGAACGAAAGGAAAAAGAATGTCACGAAAGAAAGAAAAGGCACGTAAGAGAAAGAAGAAAAAGAAAGGCATGGATGAAAGAAAGAGGCAGATGAAAGAAAGAGGCAGAGGAAAGAAAAGGGGCACATGAAAGAAAGGCAGATGAAAGAAAGAGGCAGATGAAAGAAAGAGGCAGAGGAAAGAAAAGGGGCACATGAAAGAAAGGCAGATGAAAGAAAGAGGCAGATGAAATAAATGAAAGCGGCAGAGGAAAGAAAGAAAGGCAGGGGAAAAAAAGAGGCAGATGAAATAAATGAAAGAGGCAGAGGAAAGAAATAAAGGCGCAGAGGAAAGAAAGAGGCACAGACCGAACCTGGGCCCGACCAGCGGAGGGGTAGGATGGGCACCGAACGACCGTGTGTGGCCCCGTTCAGTGTGTGTCGACCCACCCCTGCAGTGTGTGTGTGTCCCAGTGCACAGTGTTTCCCTCCCTGCACTGACAGTGTGTGCGTGTTACCCCCCGCACTTCATAAGCGTCGTAAGCAAAGCAAAACCAAATATTGGAGTGCGGAGGGTTTTTTTGTCCAGGCAGTGTATATTTAGTTCTCTGAAACAGTTATCAGGTATGCCCACCTGGAGAATTAAAACAACTGGATGTCATGTATGGTCAGTGTGCCTGCTGTTTTCTTCTCACCTGAGTTATATCTCTCTGTCCAACGCGTTTTGACTTCCAACACTCATCCCAAATTTCTGTAAACTCCCCGTCATTCTATCCATTTCCCTGATAAATTACCTTGCGTTACGACTGTAGCTGAATCTCTGTGCCTTAATAAATGCAGCCCCTGCAAAATCGTGCCTTATTATTCTTGTAACTGCATCCTCAGGTTTATGGAAGATCAATATTCAATACTTATAGTCTCCAAACAGCTTGACTTATCCACCTGGATCTCTGGACTGGCTGCCATGTCTGCTAATGTATGTTATAATCGTCTACAGCAGGAATAGGTAACACTGGCCCTTTAATTATTTTGGAACTATTTCTCGTGAATGTCCTTCAACCTGATGAGTGGCTGAGCATCATGGAAGATATGGATGGCTGAGGTTGCGGACTCCTGGTCTACAGTATTAATATTTCTTCAAGGCTCTCCTTATGGTTTCCGACCTAAAAGAATGTTGTGTGTCTTTGATTTATAACATTTCTGCTTCTCAGGAGTCTTACCCAACGCATTTCTAAATGCCATCACTCACACATTGCCTCACATTTTTGGAAATGTCTTCCAATCCGTTGATGGCTTCCTCTGAATTAAGTGATTACCCAGATCTCTGCAGCTGTTCCTTGATAAATGTGGACCCTACTAGTGGACCCTGATGTAGTTGTGGAATGTCTTTCAAACTTAATGAAGATAATATGTAAGTTGTTAACTTTTCTCTCTTCTAGTCTAGGCTTAATCTTAACACATTTTTGGACAGTCCAATCCAGTGCTCAGGGGCACTGATACTACACACCTGTCCTAATGGAATCTTCCAGAACATCTCTAGATTGTAAGCGTATTTGAGCAGGGACCTCTACACCTTTTTGTCTCTGTTTTATAAGTATGTTAATAATTTTGTTACGTTGAGCGGCCACAGTGCCCAGAGTGTCCCTTAAAGGACCGCCCTACACACCCTGATCACTTCAGCTGTTTAAAGTGGTAAGGTTGTGTGGGGTACCATCCCCTCCTCTCCCCCTCCCTCTGGTGCCATTTTGGAATTATCCCTGTATGAAGTGGAGGAGTTTCCTCCACCCACACAAGCATCAACAGGCAGACAGGATTTGAATATCCTATTTGCCAATCAATAAATCAGTCACCGATGATGTCAACACACTCTGCATGCTGACATAATCCTGTCTCCAAACGCTCGCAGTAGCGTGTTTCCTGGGAGACAATTGATTGGTTCTATGCGTGAGCGCGTGCACCACCAATCCATCGCTCTGCGCAGGCGCTATCAAACTTGTGTACAAAGATATTCAAATTCTGAGCAATGCTCAAATTTCTATAGAGAGCTGCAGGTACTCCTGCATTTCAGAAGCCCTGATCAAAGAGGAGTAGCCCAGCACCGAGGGAAAAAAGGCGAGTATTTACGAGCGAGCTTCCGCAAGCTTACTGTACTTTGCGCATCCTATACTTAACATGGGGAGAGCAAACGTCCATTAGTGTTTCGATAAGTGAGGTATTACAAAGTGCTAGCGATAATTACCGTCGGGACGCGCAAGCCAAAATTCTCGCGGGTCCTAAATGATAAATCATTTAACATCCCTAAACCCCCCCTTAAATACCATACTCACCTCTCATCCCACAGCGAGAACGGCGGCCCAAAGAGTGAGACTGGGAGCAAATAGTTTCCAGAGCGAGATCGTGCATGGCTCGCATTTTGCACTGCATTCTGGGAGGAAGTGCTGAGCTAGCACTTGCCCTAGAATATTGGGTTAACATGGGAAAGCTATGGGGGAATATCTGCAGATGCAGAATTTCCCCGTTAGTGTCCCCATGTTAACCCAAAGATGGGAGTAAGGACCCATAATTGGTAGGCTTGTACACCGATTTTTTTTTCGGTTCGATTCGGTTCCATTTTTCGGATGTTTAAACTTCGATTCGGCTCGTTTCGACCGATTTCTGTTTCGATTCGGTTCGGCTCGACTCGTTTTTCGTGTACATTTTTTTTTCGGAATATCGACCATTTTTCGTATTTTCGTGTCACTTAGCTCGTTTTTTGTATCGACTTTTCGTGAATTCGGAAATTTTCGTTTTTCGGAATTGTACATGTTTTCGGAATATCGACCTGACACATTTCAAGTCCATTCGAAAATTCCGAAAATATTTCGTTTCGGCTCGGAAAACTTTTCGGATCTGCCATTTTCGGATCTAAAAATTTTCAGAACATCGACCGCATCCGAAAACACGAATCGGGAAATTTCGTGAAAATTCCAAAATTCCGAAACCCGAAACGCACATCCCTAATAATTGGGCAGCAGCTTTCAGTAGCAACTGCCCAATTATTTAAGGGCAACTAGGGGGGGGGGCAATGTTTTAATACAGTGTCCCTTTAATATATTTTTAAATCAATGTCGACATGTTAGAAAATAGGCAGTGATTCCAAATGCGATGTTTACAAAATGATGCGGCGGCGCTAGAGGGTTAAATTTGCACGGCGCTTAGACTGCCAATTCGGATGCTTGAAAGACTGCTCTCATCAGCACTACACCGGCACAATTTGAAAGTGATGTCATCCGAAGACTGAAGCTCGCTCTCTCTCTCTCTCGCACGGGCTTCCCTCTGAATTATGGATGATTTGCCATGCCTCTCGCCTATAACGATCCCTGAGTGAGTCACCACTTAACAAATGGCTATTCCCAGAGCATTTGTTATACACAGCTTGCCGTAATCCTGTACATGGAAAGCATATGCACCTCGAAAGCCATCGGATAAAACAAAAACCCCATAAAATGCAATCTGTTTTGACTTTTTTATTTATTTAAAATTCCGTCTGGTGGGAGACAAGACGGGCAGAACCTATTCGTGTTTAAGGGCAAAGCCATTTTAATATCATATGGCCAAGCACCCCTGAAAGGTGTTTCACCACAACCAAAGAAGAACAATTAGAAAACCGGACGAATATGCAGACACTCATCGCTTGCTGCAAAAAAAGCTGGTTCCTTTCATCAAGCATCTGCCAAAACCCCAAAAAAAACACCTTGGTGCAGCACCACATAATATTAATAAAGGTAATATTATAATTAGACGTGTGCATTTGTTTCGTAGCAGATTGGAATTCGTAGGGAAATTTCATTAATTCGTATTTTGGAAGTACTTCCGAAATAACGAATCGATATGATCCGAATTCTAAATGAAATGGTATCTGACGAATTTAATTTATTATACTGTTTCATCATATAAGAAAAATTTGATTAATTGGGGTTTCTATTTAATAATCAGAAATACGAATCGATATATCAACTATTGAATCGATATCGAATTGATATATCAACTATCAAATTGATATCGAATTGATATATCACCTATCAAATTAATATAACAACTATCGAATCGATATCGAATTGATATATCACCTATCAAATCGATATATCAACTATTGAATCGATATCAAATTGATATATCAACTATCGAATCGATATCGAATTGATATATCAACTATCAAATTGATATATCAACTATCGAATCGATATTGAATTGATATATCAACTATCGAATCGATATCGAATTGATATATCAACTATCAAATTGATATATATCGAATTGATATATCAACAATCGATTTGATATCGAAGTGATATATCAACTATCAAATCGATATATCAATTTGATATCGATTCAATAGTTGATATATCAACTATCAAATCAATGTATCAACTATGGAATTGATATATCAACTATTGAATCGATATTGAATTGATATATCAACTATCGAATTGATATCGAATTGATATATCAACTATTGAATCGATATTGAATTTATATATCAACTATCGAATTGATATATCAACTATCGAATCGATATCAAATTGATATATCAACTATCAAATTGATATATATCGAATTAATACAGCAACTATCGAATCAATATCGAATTGATATATCAACTATCGAATTGATCTTAACTTTCAATACATACAAGTACTACAGTCAGCAAACGACTTTATGAAACAAATTTATTTCATTTACTTTTTCGCAAGCATTCTGTCCCTGTTAATTGGCCTCTGGTAATAAATCTGTGAGACAGCTTAATATCTAACCCTAGCTTGCCTTTTAACAGCAAAATTTGATTAATTGGGGTTTTATTTATTGATCCAAAAACTCAAATTGATAGATCAATTATCAAATCAATATCAAATTTCGAATCAATCCAAAACTAAACGAAACACGAAACTAAATATGCTCTGAAATACAAAACAAAATTTCGAAAATGAAATTATTTTAAAACGAAACAAATTTTTCATTCGTGCACACCTCTAGTTATAATACTATTATACCCATGTAGATCCAGAACTTTATTCCGTCTTTAAACTGAAAAAGAAAAAAAACAAGAAAAGAAAATACCATAGCGTAACTCTGTATCAGTTCCTAGTTTATAGTGATCCAAAAAATGACACTCACAAAATACGAGCCTTCTAGGCTCTATTTGTAGATGCGTTTGCCGTCCGTCCTGAGACACTTTCAAATAGAGACTTTTATCGTTTGTAAAGATCCCCTTCACCTCTGCACTATGTGTGTTTTATTTTTCCTCTGAGGAGAAAGGAGAGGTGAAGAGGATCTTTATGAAAGATAAAAGCAGGGGTCAAGTCCAGGGGGAACTTGTGGGAACTCAGTTCCCCCACTATTTTTGCAGGGGGAACTCAGTTCCCATTGGACCCACACACTATAAAGCTCGTATTCAGGTGTTAAATCATATCATTCCCTGTTATGGGTAATCAGTCCTTCAACAACCGCAGATTTATTGGAACAATTTGGCAATGTGTCGGCCATATGTGAACCAAGCTTGAGGCTTGAGAAAGACTCTTGTAGGGTCGAAACATCACCAAATGTTTCTAATAATACTTCCATTATTGGAAGACTTCCAGTCCTTTTTTTGTTCCTGGACCATGTTGGATTCATTAGGTAGGACTCGCCATACCAGAGGTGCCTTGACGGGGCGGGTGAGCTTACACTTTAATGGCCATTCAAGTAAACCAAAACCTCTGATTGTGTTTTGTTTCACATGGAGCAATAGGAATGAGCGCAGAGGACATATTTTTTTCTTGCTATATACTAATTTTAATTGTCTGAAAATAAAAGTCGTTACACTCTGGATGATCCCTTGTTACACGTTATTATTTATAAGTATAATTAATTGTCACTCTAGGCTCATTTGTCTCATTATGACGATCAGATTTCACATTTCTAACTGGGAATGCTTACAAAAAATGCATTACACAGGGCACCGGTGAGCGGTATTAATGCAGCTGTGCGCTTACAGATCATCATTGTGTTTATATTGTTTCGTTGCTCTGTGCTAAATAATATTGGCTTACGATGGGTCTTTTGCCGAAAACAGAATGCGCATTCCACAGTGAATTAAACGCGCTGTTCCCTTGCATCGGTTCTCCGGCAACGAATCAATGAATGTTACTAATCGATAGGCCATCTAAAGTGGTTAATGTCGTTAATTAAGCAAATGGAACGTTTTTTTTTAAGCTTCGTCAAAAGTTACACCCAGCGTGAAACAAACAACATATGGCATTTGAAGGTGACATTCAACTCCGAAATTCTAAAGGCCACACATGCATTCCACTTTATCGTCAGGTCTGGAAACTAAAGAAAAGAAGCAGAATCTTATGAGATATGGTTTTGGTTCGCGAAAGCTCTGTTACAGACAAGATGATCATCAGGTTTAATCAAGTATAAGGATGCAGAATGTTTTGAATAACAATTAGAATGTCTGACATGAACGTTTTCTGATGGTTTCCAACCCTGGTCCTCAAGTCCCCCTAACAGGTCAGGTTTGCAGGATATCGGAAGCACAGCACAAGTGATATGATATGATATGCTGCTCAGTGATCGCAGGATTCAGTCTGCATTTGACCCAAGGTTATCTTAAAATCTGGGCTTTTAGGGAGACTGGAGGACCAGGGTTGGGATTGGAACCACTGTTCTATCCGATGAGAAAAGTCATGATCTGGTGGGACGGACACTAGACGCCTATTGCATCTCAAGACTCTCAACAGTGGATCCCATCGCATCTTTTAAAGACGCCCGTTTTGCAGTCTCCCACCATCAGCAAATTTATGACTCTGACACACATTACAGCATCTTCATGTGTCTGGAGCTGAAGAAAAGGTGATAGACTTTTTGACAAAACTATCGATCCATATGTTTCAAAATTTTCTCACCTGAGTAACTAGCCAGGCCATTATTTCTAACCTCGCCGATCGTGCCCTCACCCGCTCCACTCCCTCCCCAATATCCTCTTATTTTATTATCTGATGCCTCTCTCCCAACCCCATATGCCCTCATTCTACATTGCCTTCTAGCCCTTGATTTCAAAGCAGGGTGATGAAAACCTCAGAAAAGGTCCTTACTTACCGACGCGTGGACTTTTCCAAAGACTGAATCTCTACATCAGCGTTCTTCCTCCACACCAGGAACATGCCGTCAGGGTAGGCAGGTGAGGCAGAGCCTCACCTACCATTAAGCGTTAGAATAATAAATGAAACTCACCTGCTCCGTGGTTCCGTCCTCTACCTCTTCCTCTGCACGCAATTTGCGTAGCGGATGTGTGCTTCCCTGCTGCGCTAATCGCATAGGCTGCTCAGGAGGTCTGCAGCAGCGTCTGTTCACATAGGAACACACGCGCGCTGCCTACTTCCTGAATACTGCTCGCCAGAGCCTCAGAGAGGCCCTGACAAAGCAATGGAATAGCTTGGACCAATGGGAAAGCACCACTGATGGAGAAGGAGTGTCAACATAGAGGTGCAGCATGAAGCGTCAGTGTTCCAATGCTCCTGATGGTGACTCTCCATCGAAGGTCCTTTATATAGTATACATATCTATCCACTCTCCTCCAAGGTACCACTCTTCAAAAGGAATTGTATCTTGGAAAGAGCTATTCAAAATATGCCAAGACTCCACAAAAGATATCATAAAAACATGGCTGGTCAGCCAGTCTAAGATAAACATCTCTGTACCCATTAGATGATGAAAAGTCAATGAAAAACAAAGTATTATGCGGAGGATAAGAGAGACGGTGGAAATTATTAGTGTGTCCAGGCAGAGAAAATTGTTTCTAGTGTTGGAGTATAGGGGTTAGAGTAAGTTTGACTTTATGGGCTTAAAAATTAAGAAAGTATCATAAGGAACATAACTTTGTCAGCATTTTATATTTAATGATGTTAGGGATGAATCAATCTCTGCATTGTTTTTGGATGTCAACTTTCTCAAGCTGACCCCCCCCCCCCTTAGCTCAAAACCTGTTATGCAGCGAGACTCTCTGACTCCAAGCTTGAGTCCAGCAGCTTTGACATTGACTCACCTTGTCTGGGTTGTCTCACGTTGCCTGCTCTAGAGTCGTGGATGAGGCCGGGACAAAGCTGTGAGCCTCCCAGCTGAAGTCCAGGTGTGTCTGTATTCATTAGTGGCGTCTTCCATGCCTGCTCCAAGACCCACAAGCAGCTATAGAAGACACCGCAAGCAAAAGGATTCCTTTTCGGAAGGGAGTTGCTGGACCGGCCTCAGGTTGACCGATATCGGATCGAGACTCGGTGTCGGCTGATCCCAGATACCATATGACCCAGAACAGATTGGGGACCCGAAAACTGCAATCAGGACATCCATAATATCTATCTGTTTATCTGACGATCGCTTAAGATTTGTTTGGACGTGTTGATGAGTCGCAATTCTTTACTTTATTTTGTGTGTAAGTATATATAGACACACAAAAAATGCAAAGTTGCAATGTCATGCAGTACCCAATAAGCAGCTGTCTGCAGAACACATGATTCGATGCATTCTCTGCCTGTTGAGGTGGTTGGGTCAGAGTCTGTACACACTTTTAAACAACGACTGGATGACTTCCTGCAGACACAGAATATTAACGGCTTTAACCCCTTCACTGCTGAGCCATTTCACGGCTTAAAAAAACCCAATTTTTCTTTTTTGTATTATTATTGTTATTTTTTTTCTTTACTTTAAACATGGTTATGTGTGGTATCATTGGAAAGGCCATGCTCTGGCCTTTCTAATGATACCAAATATGACCCTGCTAGCTGAAAACAGTCAGGAGATAGCGGGGTTCAAAGGAACACTTCTCTCCACCCCTATCTTTCCTTAGGAGTCAATGAGGACGTTCCCCACACGTCCTCAGCAGTGAAAGGGTTAATATTTAATATGTTTGTGAAAGCTGCTTGATCCAAGGAGAAATCTGACGCCATCTGGGATCAAGAAGGATTTTTTTTACTTTATGCAGCATATTCTGCGAGTGCTTTTTGGGTTTTTTGCTTCTTTTGGATCAACAGCAGTAGGTGAGTGTGAAAGGCAGAACCCGATGGACGCACGTCTTTTTTTCAGCTTATTTAACTATGTAAATTTGCCCGCTTGCCCAGTTATTCCATTGATTTTATTTGGAGGGATTGTGTGTCTGTGTGTGTTTGTGTGTCTGTAAATGTTGTCTGTTTCGAATTGTGTCACACAAATGGTTAATCGGGGTAAGGGAAGGGCACAGCAGAAAACGAGGGAATAGGTTAATGAGAAGTCCATCTGTTTAAGATCTTAACATTCGCTGATTGCTCACAACTGGGCTGATGCTTTGAGACAGGAGGTCAGATGCTATTTCAACACAACACTGAAGCTACTCTGCTTCTCTAGGCACTTTGTGGTTGTGCGAGACCCTGGGGATGAGAACTGCAGAGAAGCAGCGCTGAAGGATAATGAATTACTGTTATGTCCCACGCTGTAATGCCCATGTCTCGGCAGCTGCTAGTCCCTTCCTCGATGCTCACTGGCAGCCGCCGAGTTAAGTATCAGAGGGATACGGTCGCGGATCGAGCTCGCGGGCGGGACACGACGTGATGACGCGCCACCGCGAGTTTAAAATCAGACGTGTGAGCCATGTTTCCTTACCCTGACATGGTTTTCACTCCCCTCAGTGCATTCCTTGCTATATCCTTCTGAGCACCTGTGTACCGATATGGCTTGTCTGAGGTTTCTCCTGGCTGTTAACCCCTTGGCTCCTGTCTGACTACCTTCTCTGGCATTTGACCCCTGGCACTTGGCTGACGATCCCTTCTGGCGATACAACCCCTGGGACTTGGCTGATGATCCCCTCTGGCGATATGACCCCTGGCACTTGGCTGACCATCCCCCCAGTGATACGACCTCTGGCTTTTGGTTAACGGTCAGCTTTGGCATTAACCCCTTGTATCTGGCTCACGACGAGCACCCTGGTATATATTTCTGGTACCTGGCTCATGAGCAATCTGGTATATTAACCCCTGATATCTGGCTCCCAAGTATCTCTGGTATTAACCCCTGGTGTTTATTGTTTACTCCTGTTTGTGTTTACCTCTGGTATTGTTTATATTTTGAAATAGGTAGAATTACCGGTCACTTTAAGGTCCGGCAGTGTAGGATAGCTTGTCTGTATATAGGGATTAGACATTATATATCTAGGAGGTACGTGACAATTACACTAGCGGAGGGAGAAAAAGCTAAATAGTGTGGGATGCAGCGAGGGGAAGGAGATGGAAGGAACGCATCGCAGAATAATGAAACAAGCAGTGGGGGGTAAATGGAGAAGACGAGAACGAGAGGGGGAAAAACAAAGCATAAATCTGGCTTTTCCGGCAACAAGAGTAGAGCCATGCGAGTGTCAGTAAATAGAATTTTCTTAACCCTTGAGATCATTGAAACGTCTGTCGATGTCAAAGAGAAGGCACGGCATTAGGTGGGGCATTCTCTGATCGGTAAATCCCCGTGTGCTCAATACTCATACATGACATATTCTGAAACGTTCACAAGTCAGAGTGCTCCACAATAATATATGTTAAAACATTTTAAAAACACCTGGCTTGGAATTTTAAATGCTGGAGTTTTGGTTACAAGATATGACTAGATGAAGTGCAACGTTGAAAAATTCATCTCAGTTTGGATTGTTTCAGAATCTGAAAATAGAATCGGAATCAGACGATTCGGAATATCAAAAGCTTCCAAAATTTCGTTATCGGATCAATTCGAAATATCAGAAACATCCAATTTTTGGACCATTTCCAATATTCTGAACCTTTAATAAGTGTAATACTAGGGTCAAGGTTTAGACTAGGGTTTGGGTTATTTTGGGGTTAAGGTTAGGGGTTGGATTAAGTTTAGGGATTGGGTTAAGGCTAGGGTTATGACTAGGTTTAAAGTGACAGTTTCTGTGTGCCATATGATTAGGGTCAGGGCTATGGTTAGTTTAGGGTTAGATATAAGTAAGGACTACGGTTACGGCAAGGGTTAGATTAAGGCTAAGGTTAGGGCTAGGCTTACTGCTGCGGTTAGGGCTATGGTTAGGTTAGGGTTGCAGTTTCTGAGTATCATATGATTGTCACTAGGGTCCACAACCAGGATCCAGGGAGCCCCCACTGACCACCAGACTAAGGTAAGGCGACACATTTCTAAAAAAAAAAAAAAAATCCGAGGACATTTTTAAATGTCCCCGGGAACATGAAATAAAACCTTTTTTTCTTTCTCTACCTGGCTGAATGTATTTAATTATATATATTAGATACATTCAGCCAGGTAGAGGGGGCTGGCATGTGGGCTGCGCGGGGTCTCAGGCAGTGGTTTGTTTTTTGTGTGTGTATATTTTTAGCAAATTTATATGGGAAGGTAAGGGCAGATATGATATATATATATATATATATATAGATACGATATATATCTATATTCTTATAAATATATATATCCAGACTTGTGTTACACACACATTTTGGCAACTAATTGCCCCCCCTCCCCATTTGGCTGATCCCTCCAGAAGAAATGTTGAACCCGATAGAGCAGAGAATAATATATATATTCTCTGCTCTGTCGGGTTCAACATTTCTTCTGGAGCGATCAGCCAAATGGGGAAAGCGCATTTAGTTGAGATTGTCCACATGCCACCCCACCATGTGCGTATGTGTATATACGGTCTGAGGTCTGTTGGTGGGTGTATATATATATCTGCATGTTGATATATACGTATATATAGGTCTGCGTGTTGATATATACGTATATGTCTGTGTGTGGTATCAATGCATCCCTACTCTATACACGGCGCTCCGCGTCCCTATAATATATATGATCAGGGGTTACCTTTTTTTAATATTTTTATACTATTCCTATTAAATTAACAGTAATTTTTTATGTATTTTATTCAGTAGAAACTTTTTTTGCCTATATAACATGTGCTTTGAGAAAATAAAACGGTTTTGTGTGTACATTTTAATTTAGTTAGTGGATTCCTGTCCAGTGCGGTGAGAAGCAAACGTAATGCAGTGTAGACACACTGTGAGGCGGAGCAGAGTGAAGTCCAGCCTGCAAAATGTTTGCTTCTCTTCACTTCGCTATGCTCTGCGTCGCTACACGCTCAGTGTGTCTCAGTCTTTATTCCCGCATCGCTAGCTTACCGAATCAGTTTGTATACTTGTTACTGACCCTGCTTGTTCTGAGGACCTGATCTGTTGCCGACTTTGCCTGCCATTTGACTATTCTCTCTCTGTATTCCCTGCCTGTTCTGTTTGCTTCCTGTTGCTACTGGTGTGCGCCGATTCTCACCATATACAGTAGCGCAGTACAAGTGCCTAAACATTGCTGACCTGGTTTTGTTATAGCTGCTGATGTAACTGAATAGATCGGGGATCTCTTCTGCATTACCAAAACCTCCACCACTGCACTCTTCCACAATACCTCAGAGGGGTTACGGTGTGAAGGCACTTGCTGCCACCAAAGGCAAAATATTTGGGTGCACTAACGCCTGTACCAGATTTATATAATTTTAATACCTGACTGCAGGGTCCAACCCTGCACTCTTCCACAATACCACAGAGGGGTTACGGTGTGACGGTACTGTTGCCGACACTAAAGGCCCAATTTTAAAGCACCTATTGTTACTTTCATCCAAAGCCTGCATAAATTTCACCATAATTTAGCCAACAAAATCACTAAACTTGTTCTGTGTATCCTAAAATGTCTCCTCTTTTCATACAGGCTGCCGCCCCAAGCAGTTGTTTATGAATAGATTAAAGGAAAACCATTTACCGTCATTTAAAATGTAATTTTTTTTATTTTTAAATGTTTCTATAGGATATACATCCTACAAATCTGCCACTTCACGGGCAGGTTATGGGGACCTCCTAGGCATGATATTTGAAGGAATTTTTCATTTTTATTCTTAACCTTTATTTCATGGAAAACTCACTGGTCCTTTATAACTTATTTTTTTACCTTTTTGTCCTGGTTTCCTGTCCCCCAGGGCACTACCCGGACCCCCATACACCTTTTATGGCAAATATCTTGCATATATGTCCTCTTGGAGGGCACTCTATAAATCGAACTTTCGAGTCCTATTGACTTGCATTGAGTTCGGTTCATGTTCGCGTTCGAACTCTAACTTTTGAAATTGTTCGAGCTCGAATGCGAACCGAACACGGGGGTGTTCGGCTCATCACTAATTACAATCGATGCGCAACTTTTTACGAACGACGTTTGCGTGCATAATTTTAACGTCTTTGAAAAGCTGGTGTTAACGGCAAATCTGAACGTCCTGGCTGAAACGAAAAACACCAGCATGAAAAAAAAAATACAGCACAGTATAGTTACACATTCTACACATACCCAAACAATAAAATAGAGAGGTTGTGCGTGTTTTTATTATTGCTGCAGCATATATACTCAGATTGATTTTGACAGGCGGAAAAACTGAACGGGAGACAATTGTGGTTCTTAATTCTGATTGGCTGAATCGCGTGAGAAAACAGTCTGCACACCGATTTCTGCACGCAGCGTTAATTTGCGCTTGTTTTTGCACGGCTTTTTTACGCGCGATATTTTTTGACGGGTGAAAAAATGCGCTTGGATCGTAATACCAGCGTTAATTTACGCGCATTAATGTTTAACGCTGCGCGCAAAAAACATTGCGCTGCGCGTACGAATTTGCCAGCGGAGAATGTAATAGAGCCCACGGTGTATATTGTTTGCTGGGTCCCTATTAAACAGAATATTTTTGGCCGGTGTCAGGTTCTCCCGCAGCTTGATCCGGAACATCAAACCAGACGGAGAGCTGTCAACTGGATCGAGCTGGCAGGCAGATCCAGAAACATTACTTTCAGATCACTGCAAATCTAGGACACGCGAGCTTCAATATACAACCTGGGGGCAAGAAAAAAGAGAAACAATGGGTTCATTTATATAAAAGAACAACCCCCCAAATATATATATATATATATATACCTGTATATATATATATATATACATATAATTAAACAATCAGAAATAATTGAATAATATTGTATGAGAAGGGCCTTTACAGGATTCCGATTCATGGTGTTTTTTTATTCTGTAACAAACCTTTTTATTGTTCATAGGACCTTATATATTATTTTCCTGCATTATTTTTGTTTAAACGCCTTTTAGAAATCGGGGGGCTTTACCCCTGTTCGGTGGCTGGTTGTTTTTCTTCGGTGGCTGGTCGAAGGCATTCAGCAGCATTCAGCGGCTGATCGGAGGCGTTCAGCGGTTTATCGGATCATTTCAGTGATTTTTCTGAGGTTTATCGGACACGTTCGGCGGTCCATCGGCGGCGTTGGGCGGATGCATTCAGCGCACTTTCTGGACCCTGCGGTAAATGCTTCATTCACTGCAGGGTCGGCAAACTGAGCTCACTGAAGTGCGCCGAATGAACGAGCACAGAAATGCTCGGTGCTCTTTGAATAACCCTTTTTTTGTGTTCTGCAATTTCAGGAGCAAAAGAAGAAGAAAAAAACCACTCGCGCGTTTTACTGCAGGCTCTGTTAGAAGATCACGGGTTAAAACTGCAGCGATGCTCGGTCCCTTCCCCCTCCAGAAGACTCGCTCTGTGCTAAAGGCACTACCGTTAAACCGAACCCAGTCAAATCATTAATTCAGGTAACTGAAACAGCAAAACAAGCGGAAAGAAGGTGGCGAACAGAGCCGCGCTCCTTATTTTCTGTTTACTACGCGAGGACGGGAGGGGGGCTACATTACGTCCGCCTGACGGCCCGCTGAGAGGAGCTAATAATTCGCCGTATATTTTGTATCGCTGTTCCTAGATAGCAGATTCAAAGTCCGATTAACCTGCAACAAAAAAAAGAGAAGTAAATCAGCGCTTTTTGGAAAGGATCCTTAAACCGTGCGTGTTTTGAAATGTTCTGCGTCAGATCAGGTCTCGTCCGCTCGCAGCAGAGCTCGCTTCTGTGTTTCGGGGGGGTCGAGCTTCTTGGCCAGTTCCTGGAAAGCGAGGGGTTTGGGATGAGACTAGGAAAAAAGAGGTTGTCATTTGTGCTTATTATCCCTGAGGGTCCATGCGAAACAAAACAACAGAGGTTTTATTTTAGGTAAATGACCAGTGAAGAGTTAAGCCCACCCGCCACGTCACGGCACCTCTTTCAAGGTGGGTCCTAACCTATTGTAACCAAAAATTGCTTACCAGCAGCTACATGTCCTCCTGCTGCTCCTCAGCTAAGAGATAAAACACGGTGGGTTTATAGTATACCCTCACCACATTTCCACTTTGGGATTGGAAAAGAAAACACGGAAAGGGACAGCAGCAAATAAATGCCCTGGGTGGGAATACAACAAAATATACAAGTATGCACAGAAAGTGGTTTTGGCCACTAAGGGCCACATTACGATCTATGTGCTAACGTTAACGCTCACCTGGGTGAGCATTAACGTTAGCCGCGGTGTCTACCGTATATTACAATCCAAACGCCAACGGGTTAAGTAACGCGTTTGGTACCTTGTGCTTTTCAGCGTGAGGTCACTGCACTTTGCGCTCCCTATACTTAACGTGGGGAGCGCAAAGTGTTAATCAGCACTGGATTACAAAGTCCCGGCGCTGATTAACGTCCATCTGTGATCAGCGCAAAGTTAACCAGAGCCAGGACTTGGTGTTAACGGATTCCGCTTCTGCAGAATCCGTTAACACCAGCCAAAAAAAACAAAAAAAGAATCAGATACTCAGCTCCTGTCCCGCGGCGAGGACCGCGGCTCCAAACGCCTCCTCCATCCGGCGGGAGCAGGGAAAGACTGGGGGAAAAAGTCATCCTACGGGCAGGGTCATCATTTCATTATGTATCATGTACATCTCCTGTTTGCGCTCCCCTATTGTAAAGCGCTGCGGAATATGTTGGCGCTGTATAAATGCCTGTATAATAATAATAATATATGCAGTGTGTGCAATATGCACAGTATGTGCAGAGTGTCCTGTTTGTGCAGTGTGTGCAATGTGTACTTTGTGTGCAGTGTGTACTTTGTGTGCAGTAAGTGCAATGTGTACTTTGTGTGTAGTATGTGTACAGTGTGTTCTGTTTGTGCAGTATGTGCATTATTTACAATGTGTACTTTGTGCAATGTGTACTTTGTGTGCAGTGTGTACTTTGTGTGCAGTGTGTGCAATGTCTACTGTATGTGCAATGTGTACTGTGTGTGCAATGTGTACTGTGTGTGCAATGTGTACTTTGTGTGCAATGTGTACTTTGTGTGCAGTATGTGTGCAGTGTGTTCTGTTTGTGCAGTATGTGCATTATTTGCAATGTGTACTTTGTGCAATGTGTACTTTGTGTGCAGTGTGTGCAATGTGTACTGTGTGTGCAATGTGTACTGTGTGTGCAATATGTACTTTGTGTGCACTGTTTGCAATGTGTACTATGTGTGCAATGTGTACTGTGTGTGCAATGTGTACTATGTGTGCAATGTGTACTTTGTGTGCAATGTGTACTGTGTGTGCAATGTGTACTTTGTGTGCAATGTGTACTGTGTGTGCAATGTGTACTTTGTGTGCAATGTGTACTATGTGTGCAATGTGTACTTTGTGTGCAATGTGTACTGTGTGTGCAATGTGTACTATGTGTGCAATGTGTACTTTGTGTGCAATGTGTACTTTGTGTGCACTCTTTGCAATGTGTACTTTGTGTACTGTGTGTGCAGTGTGTCTGTGCAATGTGTACTTTGTGTGCAATGTGTGCACTGTGTTCTGTTTGTGTAGTATGTGCACTATTGCAATGTGTACTTTGTGTGCAGTATGTGCATGTGCCTGTGTCTGTATTGTGTACCGTGTGTGCATGCGCTTGTGTGTACAGTGTATGCTGTGTGGTATGTTCTATGCAGGGGTCAAGTCGAGCATGAACGCATGGGGAACGCAGTTCCTCCACTATTTTTGAAAGGGAACGTAGGTCCCGTTCGGTCGCTCACACTGAAAAGCATTATTATGTTTTTAGGTTTCAGTTATATCACACAATCAAATCACAATAAATGTCGTTTCTGATCATTGCACTGCAGGAGGGACGGAGTGAGGGGGAGCAAAATGGATCATGACCTGTGTCTGTGCGCCCAAAAATCCTTGCACCTGCCCTAACTATAAATAATGGCTATATATGTGTAATTAAAATATACCTTTTAAATAAAAATAATAACAGTCTCGTTTAATCAACAATTAATTTTGTTTCTCAAAAAAATCTTGGGCGAATGTTTTCAATTGGTCTCCCTCGCAGAAACGATGGCGTGCTAAATAATAGATGCGCTACATGACGATACAGCAGGTTTGCTCGCGATACAGCTCCCTCTGAGACGCACAGCTGCCAGCGTTTTCAAATGGCCAAAGAGGGACCCACGCATTTTAGGCAATGTCGCTGGAGGCGGGACCAGAGACTGGGCTATTTGTACACATTTTATTTTCCATCAAGGCCATTTATGCCAAATGTATTAATAAGTTTATAATAATCATTACAAGAATAATTAATAATCATATTTATTGATATCATTGGTTATAATAATAAATAGTAATAGTAATTAATTATTATAATTATTTATTCAGTACAAGAGAAAAAATATCTTACACCAAGCGATTTTTTTTTTTGTATTCAAAAGCGATTTTTTCTATTTTTTTTCATTTTTTTAATTATTATTATTGCACCAGACTGTGAATAATTATAAAATATTGACAAATTTCCAGCGAAATACGATACTGTTTGACGGCAGTGAAATCCCCCATAGAGAAGTAATGGTTAATCTATTCAGAGAACGAACGCCGAACAGATCTGAAAAATTGGTGAAATGCCCAGATTTTCGGTGCTATCGTTCGACAGGTTTAACCAGGCGAATCCCATAGGTTTCAATGTAAAAACAAATTCCCCGTTTTTATTAAAAAAATTATTCAACCATTATTCTTTTCATTTGCAGCAAAAAGTCTCTTTGTTAATTATTTTTCTTTCCTTTTTTTTCTTTTTTTTAAGGCATTTTTTGCCGAAATTTTTCATTCCAATCGACGTTTTTTTTTAATTCTGTAACAGACCTTTTTATTGTTATTCACAGGACCTTATATATTAATTCCTTGCATTTTCATGCATTAGTTTTGTTTTAGCGCCTTTTAAAAATTTGCTTTTTTTTTTCTTTCCAGCTGTTCGGCAGCTGGTCGGCTTTTTCCGTCGGCGTTCGTGGATTGCCCACTTCGTTGTTTTCAGCAGTTTTTTTATGCGTTCACTGGTTTTTCGGACAGTTTATCAGATGCGTTCGGTGAGTTTATCGGAATGCGTTCGGCGGATCGCCCGCTGCATTCGTTGTTTTTCAGCAGTTTTTTGATGCGTTCACAGTTTTTTCGGACGGTTTGTCGGATGCGTTCGGTGAGTTTATCGGATGCGTTCGGCAGATCGAATCGACGCACTTCAGGGACCGGATTGGCGAATTGAGCTTGCGAAGTACGCCGAATGAAAAAGGGAAATTTCAGTGCTCTTTAAATAACCCCTTACGTTTTTTTTCCCTGGAGTTTCCCTTTAAGTACAAGCATTACTGTTTATTAAATATGAGACATGATCCATTCAGTATTTCCATTTGTAATAGGAGATCCGGTCCTGTCAAGATCAGTAAGATCTCCATGAAAAATAGCTATGGCGTCTTAAGATGAAAAACTGCACTTACAACTATAATCACATGTATATGTTATGGATGCGAAGCTGTTTTGTGATTGAGGATAATTTACTTCTCTGCCAAGCCTATTAAACAATCGATACTTAGTGCTACACTTAAAACGGACAGCGTATGGCGTTAAGCACTGAAAGGGTTAGCAACATACTTACACACAAGCTCTATGTACGGCGAGTCAGTGTGCCCCTAGTGGTAACATTGTGTAGTGCTCTTCTGCAGTAAAATTATACTCGTGGGAAAATGTATTGAACGTATCGGCCGTGCACATTCCGGATTGAATTCTGTAAACATAAACAAAAAGGAAAAATAAACGTTGACTCTTATTTAAAACAGACAAGAAAAGAGATTCTGTTTTCGGATCCCGTAAGGTCTTAAAATCATTTTCCAAATCGTCCGATATCGACAGGACAAACAAAAAAGGGAGGGTAAAAAAAAATCTTATGCATCTATTCATAAACATCCAATAAATTATTCCTTTACACAAGATGGGCAATATATAAATGATGATGTTACGAGCGCGGCAGAAGCAGAGTTGGTTCTAGAAATCAAAAAACGGCAAAAAAATATTTATTTTTATATTGTATTTATATACTACGTACGTAGAATATATATGGGGAAACACAGACAAGACATACCAGTACAGAAGGGACAGACGGCTTCTCTGCTAGATGACCAGTGTGCTTACAATCTAAAGGAATTAAAGGGACATGAGATGAAAAGGAGCGGTGGTGGGGGGCCTGTGAAGCTGGTGGGAAGAGATACAGCAGCAATAGCTGCAGCAGAGAGGCTGTGACGGGGTTAATATAAGTGCGACCTTGCTACTGCTTCCACAAGGTGTTTACTAAGCATATATAAAGGGCAACAATATTAAAATCCGTTGAACAATATAAAGCAGGGACAGCATACCTGGTCGATGAGCAAAAACCCCTTCAGTAGTGCAATGCTCCTGTATTCAGAGTTAGCCCCTGTGATTAAGGTACCATCTTCCAATTGGCCTCCAGGCCTGATAGAACTTAGAATCCCAGGTGTTTTTCTACAAAACTTGTAAAAATAAGAAAAAATACATCTTGATACCCGAGTACCGTCATAATACATGGAGGTGGGAACAGGCGGCTGTGTCAATTCCTAACTAAAAGTGCTTCCTCAAAAGCCCACGACCAGCGTGTCATTCACCGGAAAGCGTATCTTAGTTACAATTTATTGAGATAATATCTGCTTTTTTATTTATTAATGTTTTTACTGAGCTTCACATGAGCGTTGCCTAAGACGCTTCTACCGTGATTAACCCCTTCACCGCCGATCCATTTCACCCCCTGTGTGCTGAGCTCGCTTTTACCGTTTTTCCTCATCGCATTTAAACGCGATTTGAAGTCTTGTTTTGTTGCAGAACCCAGACAAATTATATATTATTTTTTTCCTCAGAAGCAGCAGATTCAAAACATACCGTGACTGTGTATATGCCATGTGACGTCAGAATGCTCTACCAAAAGATGACAAAGAATGTAAATTTCCATTAGAATTTCTATTTACAGTATGCAAACCCCCCCCCCCCAACCTTTGTGGGTATATATCCTGCAGGGTACACCTTTTCAAGAACTCAGAAATGGATAAACTGTTACAGCATTGTTCTGAGGAAGTGAGCAGAGCTGACTGGCCCTTGATTATGATGCGATGACATCAGAGCTCCAGGGGACGTCCCTGACTTCCAGGAAGTAATACCGCCAAGGGACATTGGGTGGCACAGCCACGAACTTGCTCCTGTTTGCTGCATGGCAACGTTGTCTGGGGGACGTCTCCCAGACGTCATCCGTAATGAAGGGTTTAAATTTGGTAATTTCTCTCTATGCAGAGTATATAGTTTTTAAGAGGTTTAATTACTAGATGTGCTTTCTTGCAGGACTCCAGAAGACTCCACCACTGGTTCTGATGTATAATTTTTGGGTCATTATAGATTTCCTTCGCAAATATTTGTCATTTTGCATTTATAAAGTGCTGAAAAAAAATGTTACTTTGCAAAAACTTAATTTCAAAGTCTTGGGGCTTTATTAAAAATAGAAGACACGTGGTCTTAGCTCTACAACAAGATCAAGTTTCTCTAACTGCACCATGAGATGAGGACAGATCCAGTCTCTACAGAGGTTGCATTTGACCGGTCCTCTGCACTTCTATTCCCTGGTGCATCCAACTATTAATTTCACCCCATGCATCCTTTGTGTAAAATCTAAAAGTATACCCTTGTACGGTGATATAATGGCCCTGGAACGGGTGTGAAATGACTTCTAGAGTAGGGGTTAAAGAGGTAGACCTTTTGTCAAGGCTCTAATCATCATTACACTGGTTGCTTTTTGAGAAAACTGTGATTTGGTCTATTTTTCTTACCACCCCCCCCCCCCATACCTCCTCCACTGTGTCGTTCACGTCCGCTCCGAGCAATGAGATACATGGGAATGGGAAGGATGCAGGGATCGGTGGCTTAGGTTAAGGCAGTAATGATGCTTCACCTGCAGGCATGAGAAGAATTACAATGAGGGACGCTGCAGCAAATGATGGATGTCCGGTTAATTCATCGCCTCTTTACCGGTGTGTGTTTTACATCAGTGTAGCAGAAGAGAGGAAGAGGTGGGCTCGTGGCACAAAGATCGAGACGGAGAGAGAAAGAAATTCCTTATTCTACAACTGCTTATCTTTACTTCACCGAATCCATTGATAAAAGCTTCCAGAATAAATGTATTTACAGCCCCAGGCCACAAGCATGCAGGCGAAGATCATCGAACCACGAGAAGAGGTGGAAAGAGAGAGAAGTGTGGACTTATGGCACAAACAGTCAGTCATTTTCTGAGAGCATCAACTGTAGCATCAACGAGTTCTCCAAAGCTATATGAGCACACAGAGCTTCATCTTCATGGTGGGCACTGTAAAGGTTCCAAACAACACTCAATGTTCAAAAACCACTAGTTTTTGCAAACCAATTGTCTCCTATTGCTCACGACTCAGAAAATCGGTTAAAGAAAACCCACAGGAACACGGGTCATTCAGGTCAAAATGACATGTCCCATCCAAAAATGACATTCTGGTTTTTTTCCCACCCTTTATTAAAGTGCCTAAGGACCTTGACTGGTGGTTGATTATTGTCAACCCACCATAGACTATAAAACGTGTTCAAAAATGTAAAAATATATATCTTAACCTCTTGAGAACCCCTTATGAAATAATCGACTCATAGCAAAACCACCCATTCTTTAAGGCTCATGTATGAAAAAGCGACACTGCGGTCATTTAATGATGGCTAATCCTTAACAGACAAAAGTCGACTGGGCACTTGAGGATCTATCAGGGCCCATTATAGCATGGATGTCAAAACATTTTGGCATTTTTTGGCTGGAGTTTTTGCTGAATCATTGTCACGTCCTTGCAGTAACAGCTCCTGATAGATCATCAGGAGTGCCAGGTCCTCCTTTATCTGTTTTGGATTGGCCATCATAAAATGTCCGCGGTGTGACTTTTTCATACATGAACTTTAAAGACTGGGTGGTTTTGCACTGATATGGTTATTTCATAAGGGGTTCTCAAGAGGTTAAGATATATTTTTTTACATTTTTGAACACGTTTTTTAGTCTATGGTGGGTTGACAATATTCAAAATCAACCACCAATCAATGTCCTTAGACACTTTAATAAAGGGTGGGAAAAAAAACAGAATGTCATTTTTGGATGGGACATGTCATTTTGACCTGAAGGACCTGTGTTCCTGTGGGTTTTCTTTAACCGGTTTTCTGAGTCGTGAGCAATAGGAGACAATTGGTTTGCAAAAACTAGTGGTTATTGAAGGAGGTCTTAACCCAATGAGACCCATCTTTATGGCCTGTCTCCTCCATGTCATTCCTCCCTGAGCCAACATCCGCGTGTCCTCTATTCGCAACCACGAAAATAATTCCTACCCTACCTCCTATGGATTAGCTGTACGGGAATTGAGCTGCCCTGGCCTGTGTGGCACTAGGAATATTGACCAAGTAATAATCGTGTGCCCTTTACGTATTCTCCAATGTTTAATTTGATGATGGACAGACTGCATAGAGCGGCCAATATAGAACAAACAATGCGTTCGGCAAAAGCAAAAGATCTGTAGGAGCACGTTGAGTCGGCAACGAAATATGACAATATATACAGGGGTTAATTGCAAGAGAGGATAAAAGTATTATGTGAATCACCGATGTATGTGGGCACAATCCTGAAAATACAATATGTTCATACTCGGAGGTTTCATGCACTTGCTTTTTCTCAACACGGTGTTGAAAAGAAATGGTTTGATAAGTCGTTGAGATATGCCGGTGTAACACCAAAATTCATTTAGAATCGGCCAAAACAATCTGCAGCCCCTGACGTCTCACAGGTGAGGGAACCCAACAACCGAAGAGCCAAACTCTAATGCATTTTGAGTATCCCTTTTCCGAAAATCCAAAATTCCACACGTGGCCTCATGTGATGGGGACAAACCTATTAAGGCCCCTATTACATTCTTCGCGCAATTTCGTTCGCGCAACGCAATTTTTTTTGCGCGCATCCGTCCAGCGTTATCATGGTATACCGATCCGAACGCATTTTCTCATCCGTCAAAAAATAATGTTCTGAAAAACGACGCGCAAAACGAAGAGTAATACGCGCACAGTAACGTAGCGCACGTAAATCGGTGTGTGGACTGTTTTTTTTCGCGGGATTCAGCCAATCAGAATTAAGAACCCTAATTGACATCAATTTACCTTAATTGACTCACTTAAAGTTTTTGCGCCTGTCAAAGTAAATCTGAGCATACATGCTGCAGCAATAATAAAAACACGCACGAATTCACAATTTTATTGTTTGGGTATGTGTAGAATGTGTAACTATATTGTGCTGTATTTTTTTTTGGTGCTGGTGTTTTTCGTTTCGGCCAGAACGTTCAGATATGCCGTTACCACCAGCTTTTCAAAGACGTTAAAATTATGCGCGCGAACGTCGTTCGTAAAAAGATGCGCATCGATTGTAATACCATCCGCGTACCAGCGCACGAACGCATTTGCGCTCACAATGTTAAGTATAGGACGCGCACAGTTCATCAAGCTCGCGCAGGTCCATCTGCGTTAAATGATAACATGCATCGTTTGCGCAAACGTTGTAATACGACGTTCAGCGCAAAGGGTTTTACCCCTCGCGCAAATGCGCATTTGCACACGCAAAACCAAATGCGCGAGGAATGTAATAGGGGCCTAAATGTGTATATGAAACATAAATGGATTTTTTTGGTCAGACTTGGGTCCCATCCCCAAGATAACTCATTATTATATGCAAATATTCCAAAATCCCCAAAATATCGCAAATCCAAAACTCTTCCGGAACCGAGCATTTCGGCTAAGGGATACTCAACCGGGTACATCTCTGTTTTCTGTTGATTGGTCTTACAGGCCGATACACCGATTGATTGCCATTTTGTTTTGGTTCATCTTCCTCTAATCATTAGGTGAAGCGTGTTCACGCAGCACTCTGAACTCTTTGGCCATGATGAGGTTAAATCATAGCGTCCGCCCTGCCCCGTTTTGTATCGCGTCTAATAATTCGAGGCACGCTGTAAAAGAGAAGAACATGCCCGTGAAAGCAATTCTATATATTCGCATGCCTATGGGTAACAGCAGCGGCGGTCATGCAGCAAATTCTCATCCTGTAGTCCCCCCACCCCCCACCAAGCGCGCGCACACAGCCTTTCAGATGCTGAGCTTCCTCTGTAGCGCAGCATAAATAATGCGATGTTCTCAACGAGGCACCGTAAAGCTCTGTGTCTCCAGGGTGCTCATCTGTCATGTCACGTCCCATCCTATAAGTAACCCTCTCGTTATGATCATGCGTCCTCATCGCTTAAGTGTCAGGCAGCTGATTCTGCAAAACCTCACAGTCTCCCATAGACCGTACTATACGTAGGCCGCATGCTTCAGTGTGACCGTACCGACAGCCAGAAGGGACGTCTCGATACATTATAACATTCCGAGAGTGAAACGGGGACGATGAAACGATGTGTCGATCCATCGGCATCCCCTCCAATCCCGAGCGTGCCGATGCCCAAGTTGAAGAGGCGTGTACTTAGAGACAGCAGAAAAAATAACAAACAATAACGAAAACAAAAAAAACTATAACGTATCATTATTGTTGAAGGTAAAATAATATAACATAGAATTACACAGAAGAAAATAGTTGTGAATATTTTAGCACATTGGATGACCTCACTTTAAAATAATGACATCATAACGCAATGCGATCGCTTTCAGGTTCTTTGTAAACGTGGAATCCGATCCATTCAAGGAAATTTCCATGCGATCCAAATATATAGAAGTGTTAAAACTCTCTGGAGTCTCCTAAAAGGTAGACAAAAAGAAAACGTGATGCTGGTGGTGTAAGCAAGTCTCAGATGACCGGATTCTCTCTTCCATCTTATCAACCTTTGCAGTGATTGGCAAGCACTGTGCCGCCATGGCAAACTGGTGTGCCGCGAATGGTCCTCAGGTCAGAATGAGGTGAATGAGTTAAAGGACAAGAGCAAAATGCTGGTGTAAAGCCATAATGGCACACGATGAGATGTATTATGGAACATGACTTTAAATAGAAGCATAACATCTTAATATTCATTTTATTAAATGTTAAAATATGTCCTTAAAACCCGCCGGAGTGCCTCGGCAACTGTCCTCTTATCCTTCTGTCACGAGGCGAGAAGGTCGAAAAAAAAATCACTGATCTGTTGTATTATGCTACCGGTCTTTCATTAATATTCTTTATTGCCTAAACGTCTCATGTTTGGAAAGCCCATGCACCTAATCCACCAGGACAGAAGAAGTGCCGAAAGACCCGCAGTCGCACTGGTACAGCTAAAACATGAGTCTGGTAGCACCTTTCCTGCTCCTCATCCGGGTTGCCAATGCTGCCCCGTGGATGGTTCCAGACACCTGCCCAGCCTGGACTTCCTTCCTCCACCTGTGCATCAACATTGCCAATACTTGTGGTATGTTGCGCTCTGTGAAGTTATGTTCCCAGAGACCTTCCTGCCATGTTCCCAGAGACCTTCCTTCAGTGACCCCAGAGAGTTCCCTTCTGTGTTCCTGGAGACCTTTCTTCTGTGATTCCAGAGACCTTCCTTCCGTGTTCCCAGAGACCTTCCTGCCGTGTTCCCAGAAACCTTCCTTCTGTGACCCCAGAGAGTTTCCTTCTGTGTTCCTGGAGACCTTCCTTTCGTGTTCCCAGAGACCTTCCTGCCATGTTCCCAGAGACCTTCCTGCCGTGTTCCCAGAGACCTTCCTGCCGTGTTCCCAGAGACCTTCCTTCTGTGACCCCAGAGAGTTTCCTTTTATTTATTATTATTATTCTTTATTTATAAAGCGCCAGCATATTCCGCAGCGCTTCCTTCTGTGTTCCTGGAGACCTTCCTTCCGTGTTCCCAGAAAACTTCCTGCCGTGTTCCCAGAGACCTTCCTGCCGTGTTCCCAGAAACCTTCCTTCTGTGACCCCAGAGAGTTTCCTTCTGTGTTCCTGGAGACCTTCCTTTCGTGTTCCCAGAGACCTTCCTTCTGTGACCCCAGAGAGTTTCCTTTTATTTATTATTATTATTCTTTATTTATAAAGTGCCAGCATATTCCGCAGCGCTTCCTTCTGTGTTCCTGCAGACCTTCCTTCCGTGTTCCCAGAGAACTTCCTGCCGTGTTCCCAGAGACCTTCCTGCCGTGTTCCCAGAGTCTACTTCGTGCCAGCCCTTTTCTTGTCCTGCTTGCCGCTGTCTTGTGCCTCTTGTGAGTCCTTGGTGTGTTGCCCTTTGTGTTTCTGTTTTGTTACTCGGCATCCACTCTTCTCTTTACCCTACATCTGTCTCTTCTCCTCATTATGTCCTGCAGTCAGCCCTTTTCCTGCCTTGTCCCTCACCTTCTTTCCAGATCCCTACCTTGCCATTCCGCTGCCATACCTGTATATTTATACACCCAATAAAACCATTTTTTTGGATCCCATTCAATAGTCTGCCTGTTGTGTCACTGCATCCTGGGCTCATCCCCTCAACTTGCAATACACCACCAGTTACAGCCTATTATTTTCCATCCTTGGGCTGGTGCAGACTAACTGCAATAATTAACGAATGGAAGGAAGCGCTCGGCAGCGCGCGGCACAGGAATCTTATTGGCACAAATGTCCATTAAGCAAATTGGAATCCGTTCCTTTACACATCAGTACAGCCGAGGTAAATACAACAACAGATGAGCGTCTTGCTGCCAGCACCTTCCAGGAAATACAGCAACTAGTACAGCTGTAAAGCTGTTCCACTTCACTGACCTGTTGTGGCTGCGCGCCGGGTAGAATATTCTCTTTCCATCAGCTCTTGCTGACAGCAGGGAATTTTTTTTTCGTACGCAAGAACATTCCTTTCATTTATTTTCACTGATTTCGAGTCGGATCTATTTTGCAGCCATCACCCAGCAAAGCGTGAGCAGGCTGATTTTTTTTTCCAGCCAAGGTGGCACCATGTCCACGGCTCAACCAAACCCTTATACTGGACAGCAGAGGGTTCTTCTGGGACAAGGGTATTAAATTACTAACACTGTCATTTTTCTTTTACCCTTTTGATTCCGACAAGTATTCGATGTGTGAGGGGACAGAGGGTTCAAGGGGCACAGTGTGTGAGGGCACAGAGGGTCACACCCAAAAGGAAGTGCAAAGTGCCACTTCCGGTTTCCTGCAACATGGAAGGCTAGAGATATTTGTCAAGTCAAAGATGATGACTGACTTCTGTTCTGACTGCACACCCTCATCGTAGCCCCGTGCAACAATGTCAGTAACCACCACTGAGCCTTTGAACATTGTGTTGTCAGTCCAAGATGGCCGCCTCCATGCTTAACCCTTTCGCTGCTGAGGCTTTTCCAGCCTCTGTGCTGAGGTCATTTTTACCGGTTTCGCTCATCATGTTTAAATGCGTTTTGAAGCCTTATTTTATTATATGACACAGACATATTATATATCGTTCTTTCCGGCAGACTCGGCAGATTCATAATATGTCATTATTATATGTATACGTTATGTCCTGTCTGTATATTATAACAAAATATGCAATAAAATTAGAATTTTCAAACATTTACAATGTGTAAAGTGTTTTTTTTTCACATTTTAAAATGCGATCATTTGCGGTTATATTTTCTATGGGGTGCGCTTGTTAAAAAAATTAGAAATGGGGTCTTGTTACATTGTTTTGGGGGGAAAATTTCGCTATTTTTAACAAACGCACCCCATACAAAAATCGTTAGTGCAGCATCATTGTTCACATTATAAATTAAATGGGAACAATATTGCTGCATTAACAAAACAAAAAATAAAAAACGTGTTTATTTTTATTATTTTTGTTATTTTTTTTTAAAAAAAACAACTTTTTGCATGGTCATGTTTGATATCTTTGGAAAGGCCATGCTCTGGCCGATCCAACGATATAAAACATTAACCCCTAGCTGCCACAGATCGGGAGATAGGGGGTTCATTGGAACCCCCTATCTCCACCATTGGTGGCAGCTAGGGGTTAACTCCAGGACTGGCGTCATCGGGCTATGCACGATGACGTCAGTCCTCAGGGGGAGTTCCTGGAGGCTTGGCCGACATCCAAGATGTCGGCCAGCTCTGGGAAAGGATCACGAACCGGCGCTTTTCGGCGCCGATTCGTGATCTGGCCCCCATGGGGTTAATGCCAGGTACCGTTTGGAAGGGCAGGCTGTGCCCTTCCAAATGGTGCCTGGCATTAAGCTCAGGACCCCGGCGATCGGGAGGGAGAGAGGTCTGAAGGACCTCGCCCCCCTCCCTTTCAGGCGCCTCCTCCGCAAACGCGGGGGGGGGGCGCCTGAAATAGATGTCATTGCGCCGCCGCGATGACATCTATTGTGCCCACGGCGGTCCCGGAGTGATGGGCTGACATCTAAGATGTCAGCCCACACCGGGGGGCACAACGATCGGCCGGAATCCGGCCGATCGCTGGTTGCTTTGAGAGGACACACTCAGCGTGTCTTCCGCAGCCAACCCTTCCTGCGGCAGGACGTGCTGAGCATGTCCTCCGCAGCGAAGTGGTTAAGCCCTGATCTTCAAAGGGCGAATTACGATAAGCTTACCAATGCTGGGCTATATGGTACATCTTCATGAAACTATACATCATATAGTTCTAAACGTGATTTATGGTGATATAATTTCAGATATTGGTGCCTTTCTAGAGGTAGGAGGAAAGAGAAAGGGAAAATAACAAAAAATAAATTAAAGAATAGACAGAATTTAATGAAATTAGAGCAAGAAAAATTGTTTTCAAGCTAAAAAACATTATTTTTCAACATGGTAAATTTTTTTTAAAGAATTTTTTTTATTTTGTTATATTTGGTGAAAGTGTTTGCCAATACTAATAGATAGATAGAATGAAAGAAAGATAGAGACTCTACGTGAGTGGAAACTTTGGTTGTTTTTAATGTAGCCTAAATAAAGATTTACGGCTTACTTTCATAGTTGTTGCTAATGTAGCGTCTCGATATGTAAGCGTTAGCGCTAGAAGTAAGTTTAACATCTGGCATTGATATTCCAAGCTTTATGCTAAACTGGGGAGAAAAGGTTTTGCGCCTCGCAGCTTGCGCGAGATTACTGTACCTTCCACTCCCCATGTTAAGTATAGGAGACGCAATCTAATTTTAGAGTCTCGACAAGTGAAGTATTACAAAGTGCTGACGCAATTTACAGTCGGGACTCAAAATGAAGAGTTTTACCACCTCCTAAATGCTGGTGTTAAATGATTCTGCAAATGCAAAAATCATTTAACACGCTCTAACCCCCCCCCCCCATTAAATCTCATACTCGCCTCTCATCTCGTGGTGAAAAGGGTGGTGCGATCTGCTGCTTTTTCTCACTTAGAGCAGAGTGCGACTGGGAACAAATAGTTTTTGGTCTCCTCTCTCGATCACTCTGCGATCACTCCGCAATCTCGGGATAACGAGGTCGTGCAGAGCTTGCGGCCCGGAAGGGCAAGCCTCCTATGTTCTCCAGGAGCTGATACACGTGGTGACACGAAAGTGCTGCTGCCGGTATCAGGGAGCTTACCACCTCACCCCAGGGTGAAGCGCTGAGATAGTGTCTTCCCCAGAATAGGGCGTTAACATGGAGAAGGTAAGGGAAAATATTGCAGACGGACATTATCCTGTTTACGGTTTCCATGCTAGCGTCCGCGATAGGATAGGGCCCATATTTTTTCTCTTGAGACCCTGCGTGCATCCATAGAGCGATTTAGACAGATCGATAGATATAATATAGTATTATAGGCAAAAACTAACACAAAACATAATGAGAATGACAATTTAAAAAAATCATCAGGGAAGACATAACACTGGCAATCTTATGGTTAATAAGAAGCTGACGTGGGTCCTTGTTTTCTTTATTATTATTATTTATGCATTGATTTAACTCTTTCATCACTAGCTGTTTGCACACCCGCACAGACCACATTATTAAGGTCTATTCCATGAGCCAAACAATATTTTGCCGTCACCCTCCCTTCTTCAATCTATGGCATGGAGTGGGGGTGGTGGAAGGTGTTGACGAAAAACAGCTCCTTAACTGTTATTGATCTACTTTTGTTGTGATCTCCAACGCAGGCATTGATTATTGACTCGGTTGAGATCTATTTCTCTGTGGTTTTGCAGCCAGTGGCCTCAGAAAGAAATCACACACTTGAGTTACATTATCTGCATTGTTCATGCACGAGAAGCTCCGTTTGGTTGTCCACGTGATTAGGTGGGATTATTTGTGGCGTGTTTTAGAGCCACACGGAAACACCAAACATGATAGTGTTTCTATGACGATGTTATTTCTTATCCGTAGAAAGATCTTCTCTGCCACTGTATATAGTGTCCTTGTCACCTGAGGGTTTCTGCACCATTTGGAAAGGTCATTTCCATGTGACATGTCCTCTTGAGTAGACACTCGGACGCCGAGAGTAGAGAACTATGCCTATCTGTAAATCTGATTCTTAGGTGTTTCAGTGTCTTTTTCTCCAGGCAGATGAAGCCTCTCGACGCATTGGTCTTGTTTTCCTCTGATGGATACTCAAGAAAATATCATGGTTGCCAGTAGATGACCCCATGAATCTCAAGATAGCCCAAAGACCTTCTCAGACATGCTCAAGGACACGACAAAGACATCCAATGTTCGTTGTTTGAAAAAACCTTTTCTCTATAATCCATCATTTGTATGAACCTAATGGTGGATACATCTAGCTGGTGGTGAAGGAAATGGCAAGAAGCTTCATATCTCCACCTTTTGTCTCATTTTACCAAAATTCCACACATTTGTAAGACAAAGTACAGTTTCTTCACAGCACCAATAAGATCCTGACTCTAATAGGTGCAGTAGCTATTTTGTAAGCATTAAATGTGTTGGTGTCTACACTGGGCAAACACAGAAAGGGAGAGTTCAGGCAAAAGGTTGGAATTTGACAGTTTTTCATGATTCTACGATTATTAATAAGCTCCGATTCGGTAACAAAGACCTTGCATTGCAGATGTGTCAGGACTACATCTTCCGTGATGCTCAGCCAGTCTTCAGGTCAGCAGCACATACAGCCACACTGTGGCTGACTATTGTAATGCACAGAAATCTAAAATTCTAACCAAGCCGGCTATGGCTACATATCCGGAATCCATTCCACACATGCCACCTGTTCATTCAACCGACCTAACCAAATAAAGTTTCAACAGCATAAGCAATGTGCTAAGTCTAACGTATGGTCCTTGAAACACTTGCTAAAAAATAAATATTCTTTTATAAAATTATTTCACATAGCTATAAAAAGTCAAATATCCAAGACTTTAATGGACACTTTTTGGTTTTACGTTCTTGTACACCTCAAACATGATGATATTATCGAGAGATCAATTAGCGCTAAAATACAATTAACAATTGGCTGCTCGAAAAACACCTATGTACACCCTAGATACAATAAAATATTAAAAATAAAATGGAGCGCAAACCCCGGTGTGAGCGCACTTTGCTGGTTTGATTGAGTGTCTTCAATGGCAATCTCAATGTTCTGATTCAAAAATCATATGTCAAGTGTGGAGCCAGATAAGGCTCAATAGGAGTCGCCTTCTGACCACTCTGGGGGGTCACTCCCCTTGTGTGGAATCTTCACACTTTAGTTCAGTCGTGGAGTTGACCTCTGGTGACTTTCTTCCACTCGGTAATCAGAGGTAGGAAAGTTCACAGGAGGGTTCCAGATGGGTACTCGAGAGGGGAATCAGATGGGTGGTCCAGAGGGCATAACCGGTATCAAATCCAGAGGGTCTTCAGCACAAGAGGTTTCCAAAACGCAGGTCAGCTTGGTACAAAGTCCAGACCTCATTGAAGTCTGGACTTTGTACCAAGCTGACCTGCGTTTTGGAAACCTCTTGTGCTGAAGACCCTCTGGATTTGATACCGGTTATGCCCTCTGGACCACCCATCTGATTCCCCTCTCGAGTACCCATCTGGAACCCTCCTGTGAACTTTCCTACCTCTGATTACCGAGTGGAAGAAAGTCACCAGAGGTCAACTCCACGACTGAACTAAAGTGTGAAGATTCCACACAAGGGGAGAGACCCCCCAGAGTGGTCAGAAGGCGACTCCTATTGAGCCTTATTTGGCTCCACACTTGACATATGATTTTTCAATCAGAACATTGAGATTGCCATTGAAGACACTCAATCAAACCAGCAAAGTGCGCTCACACCGGGGTTTGCGCTCCATTTTATTTTTATGATGATATTATCATTTTATAACTTTCTGTCTATGATCACATGATTGAAGTTTGAGTTTAAATCAGCCTTCATCTAGTTCTGTGGTCAACGAAATCTCATCAATTCCTTGTCTTTTTATCACTTCACCGACACCTCATCCTTATGATTGTCCACACATTGGTCCCTACAAGTCATCACCGCCGGAAATAATGTATCCGTCCTAAAGTAAGAATTGCCAGGTTTACCCCTCAGCTCGTTTGATGGCTTGCGTTCCGATTTCACACCTGCAACTCACACTTTCAAGACATCTTCAATACAGCAGCATCATAGAAATTCTTTGCCCGACTCAATATAGTCCTCCATGACCACGATCCACTATTTATCTTGATTGGGTCTACAACTGACCTCCAATTTTACAGTTTGAAAGACTCACTGAGGTCCACTGCTTAATATGAAAGCCACCATCTTTTTTATCCTTATGAACAAGGAGTTTGATCTCGTGGAGGAATGCCAGTTTAGGTTTGAAGCGTGTGACCATCAACCGTTGGTACATTCAGAACTGGAATTGATTTGCGCACTGGAAAAGAAGACGTCGTGTCACCATAAAAGACAAATGTTCTCAGAACAGCACAACTCAAAAACACATGTATTGAATTACCACTGTATGGTAATCTTACAAGACGTTGTTCACCGTTGCTGCAACAATGGTAAAACTTTGACTAGACGCAGAATGAAAATCCAATATGGTTTTGCCATAGTCGGATGATTCAGCTGAAACGTTGTCAACTGTGTAACGTCCAATAAAATTACCTCTTTGTGACCGAAGCGCTCATTCTTCCCTCCTGTTACTGGATTACGCCGTCCGGGGCCACATGGTTAGCACCAGTCTCTTTATTAGCTTAATTATGTCTTGTATGAAAACCCTCTTTCTAAAGAAAATCTAACAAGGTCAGGAAACGATCCGGCAGACGACGAACAACGCAACCACCGTTATTCTTCCATAAAAAGCATTAAGTGCGGCTATTAATGTTTCCATCACAAGTGAATACATTTCGACAATTTTAGTGTGGCGACCACCATAGGGTTCCCATTCAAGCTATGGAGAAAACGATAGAAATAACACTGGACGACTACAACCGAAACATCGGTGATAAAATGGTAAAGTCTGTGCTACACTACTATGGCAGAAACTGTGCTGGAAACACCATTGAAACCTATGCTGAAGAACCTTGGCAGGAATTATGGTGGAAACAATGGTGACAAGAACTGCAAACCATGGCGGAAAATCTCTTAATAGACATTTCAACGTAGTTTGGTCATACTTGATCCATCGTAGTTCACCTCAGTTAAACCACTGTTCGATCAATGAAAGAGTAGTGATCAAGCCTCAAATTTAATTGCTGCAATATCCCAACATCAAACGAGACACCTCGCAAGCTGCGATTATGGTTTTCACGTTGCTGCCGGGGCGATGTTTGAAAATCTGGACCTTCGAACCAGTTATTCTACGCGTCTTGTTGCCCTCATTCTCTTTTACTTTTTAATTGTTCCACTCTCTGTTCACGAGTTATTCCGTTCTATGCTCATTGATCTATGCCTTTCTTTCCGGAGCTTAAAAAATGATAATTCTGGACACCCTTAAATAACTGTTACGGGCAAATAGTAAATAGATCTCGGCTGGCTCGACAATTGCTGGGATTACTTCATCTGCTTGAATCAGAGGTAATTTGCAGAGGTTGCAGTCAGGATTGAATCTTGGCAGAGATCTCAGAACCTCAGTGTAACTGCTTATCCTAAGACACGAAGCCTTAGCTATTTCTGACTTGACCCCTCGCTTAATTTCTTAGGGGTGTACAGTGAGAAAGTGAACACTTTGCAGTTTCTCAAGGGCTTGGCTCAATAAGACCTAACTGCTCAATATTCATTGACTGCAGAGCTATAACAAACATCTTCAGCACTTTTACCAATCGTTCCTTTCTTAACCAACATGGATCTTCATCAGCGTTCGCGGCCCCTTTGGTTCTTCGTGCATGACAACAGAAGTGTAGCATGAAAGGTTGTGTTCTTTGGTCTGGTCTTCATACTGGTCTTAAATTGTCCTTTTAACCAGCTAACACTGGTCTCCTCCTATGCCCAGGTCATAATTATTGGTTTTATTTGTCCATTATCAGGATTTGAAGATATAGGGTCCTATTTCGGCTGAGCCAGTGATAAGGAGCCACTGACAGAAAACTTTCAGAACATTTAACCACTAGTGGGTCGCTGTTATCGTCCCTTTTACAAGTGAACTACTAAACTATGTGGACCAATGTATTGGGACACGCGTCTTAATAGTGAATTGAGGTGCTTCAAACAAACCCATTGCCACAGGAGTAAAAATTGCGTACCTAGCCCTGCAGCCTGCATTTACAAACATTTCTGAAAACCATGGGTCTTCCTGAAAAGCTCATTTTCTATTCCAGCATGACTGTGCCCCAGTGCACAAAGCAAGGTAAACGCATGGGTGGATGAGTTTGTTGTGGAAGAACTTGACTGGCGGCACAGAGCCCTGATCACAACCCCTTCCAACACCTTTTGGGATGATTGATGGAGATTGTGACCCAGGCGTTCTTGTCCAACACCAGTGCCTGACCTCACAAATGCTCTACTGGATGAATGGGCAAAGATTCCCATAGAAACACCCTAAAATAAAACCTTGTGGAAAGCCTTCCTAAAGGAGTGGAAGCTATTATAGCTGCAAAGGGAGGACCAACTACATATTTATGTCCAATTCCATCTCATAAAAAAATTATGTTGGTGTATTGATCATGCATCCCAAACATTTGTCTATATAATGTAGGTTAGCCCATTGGACTCCATGGAGAATTGCATGGTCCCTGTGAGAGATCACGTCAGTGGAGCTGCTCAAGGTCAGTTTAAGGACACTGGAAACACTCAATGGAACAGGAATTCATTTGGGGCTTTAATGGGGTTTTATTGTGTCACTCACCAAATTATATCCAACTGAGGAACCCATATAACCTCCATATGTCTGTCAATAATCCGGCATTAGAGTGGCACAGGATCTCCTCATGCCTGGATATTATTTCATATTCAAACCCATCTTGGATTTAATCACTTGTAAAAGCAATTGATTGATCTGGTTCCCACCATGGACCAAAAAATGTGTCCTCTCCTTTTCCTCATCACATCATGGACCTTGAAACACAATCAGAAAAAAACATACTTGATTTTGTAAATCCACAACATAAACAATGGAAGAGCAAAGGCATCCTAATCAATTAATGCACAATTCTCTCTTTGGGCATGTTTTTGGAAAAGAGTGTCCATAATGAACGCAAATCACCCTGTTTGTTCCTTATTACTTTGGTCCCGGTGCATGTGTCCTCTTGGAGCTCAACGTGTTTTGTTTTCTCTAATAATATCCAAGCCCCTCCGTGGTAATATTACAGTAAGCCAGGGATCTCAAACTCTGGCTCCTCCAGATGATTCTGAACCTCAACATCCATTTACTGCTTTCAAAGAATTCTGGGAATTGTAGGCCATGAACCCCAGTTTCTGAAAGACCAGAAGAAAGAGCTACTGTGGAATAGCTCTTTCTTTACCATGTAGCCACATGTAATGACACCTATACAAAGTATAGGAACCATTAATTTACAGTAAGCAGCCGTAACCACCTACTTTTTGAAGTAGTATTAAAATTATTGGCAACATTTATGGTCTAAGAATTACTCCAACTGCCCCACTTGTCCCAAAATCTACTGACTTTACCTTTTTCCCCCACAAACACACATTGGATAATTTGGGATTTTTTTTCAATAATCTTGGAATTGTGAGAGCTTGAAGACAAATCAGCAAATTGTCAAACTTTTCAGTTTGACCATTTCGACCTAAAGTATGTACTTTCAGTCATCGACATGTAAGACTATAGAGCCTTATTCCAGGCCTGGAGGACTTGGTGGTTTGGTGGATGTGGGTCTTGTGGCTGATACAGGGAATTTTAAAGATGGAGTCCCAAAATTAAAGTCATGATAGGGTAGTGTGGGGAAGAGAAAGTAGCTGAACTGAAATATTTCAATAATTTAGCAACGTTGGCCTGAATTTGAAATTATTTTACCAACATCACGATTAGACAATGTTTTGCTCAATTCTCAATACTTATATGAACGTTTTGTAAGTGGGGGGGGGAGCTGGGACCCACATATGGTATGGTGGTGGTGACCATCAACACATTCACTCCTTACTCACTTCGCCAACATTATACTCTGTTAACAACAACACGTTCACTCCTATCACACTCAGCAAGACACGCTCTCCTTCTTCATGCCCCCAACCACACAATCACACTCCCATGTCACAGCCAACCACCTATTCACTCCAACCTCACTCATCGAACCACAAAGTCACTCCTGGCTCACTCCAACCACACACTCTCATCCATCTCCGCGACACACATGCACCAGCCAATTCACTGCAATGCCACACAGACTACCCTGCACACATCCACATTCATATACTATGTGTATACGCATTGTGGTGGAGCCACTGGAAACACGAGTCAGTGCTTCTGTATTTTTCTTTATTTGGGCACATGCAGAGTAGTTCTTTTTGTTTTTTTACCAGGAAGG
The DNA here is from genome assembly GCA_009667805.1 of Leptobrachium leishanense. Lineage (NCBI taxonomy): Eukaryota > Metazoa > Chordata > Amphibia > Anura > Megophryidae > Leptobrachium > Leptobrachium leishanense. Next base: position 100,955,046 of record CM019073.1, read on the forward strand.
ATACATTGAGATTTGTCTCGTTTTCACGTATGTCCTGGGTGGCGAGTATGTACCGTTAGGTGTCTTGCCCAAGGACACTTACTGGAGAGGTGCTATTGCCGGGATTCGAACCTGTGTCTCCACGGTCATAGAGCAGTGATGTTACCTCTACTCCCCCCAGCAGGTAAAATTGTTTCAACGAAAACATAACAAATATAAAGTAAAGCCTACTCCTCATGTGGAGTCTAAATATAGTATTGGGCGGCTAAGCCGCTTACCAATAATGCAAAGCAAAACAGAATATACCCAACTTCAGGTCTTTCCTCCTTCTCTACCGCACCCAGCACAAAGACTGCCTGTTACAGAAGGAACCACAGCTCTTATAAGGGCAGGGCAGACCCAATCAGACGTCAGCTGGCAATTAACCCTATAGGGGGAAAAGGGCTTTTTCCATTCGCCTGCTAATAATCCTATTGTCTATTACTCTGCCCCTAATCACACTGTCACAGTATATAATGTGTCTGTGTGTATAGTTATAGATCACTGATTAATTTAATGCTTCTTTTGTGATGAAATGGTATTAAAATGTTTTCCAAAAATAGAATAAGTGGCCCCTCATTTTACCTTACTTGCACCTGGTACCGCTAACACCAGAGCCGGCCCTGCGCAAATCTTATAATCCCTGTACAACCCGCACAGGGAACAACGTACATAAGTAAGAGCATTCCAGGTTTGGGTAGAGGCTTGGCCGAGATTTCTTTCATATTTGGAAAAATGATGTTATTTGAATAATTACCAGCTTTACTCTGCGGCCTTGAGCATTTAGCTCGTGACGTTGGCAGCCTGGCGGAATCTGCCCGGATTTCTTCAGTCTGCATCTATTGGAATATGTGGGACACATCTTGAGGAGTCAGCTGCTGGAAAGAGACATCTGACCTAGTTTGTGGGCTTATTATACTAAATCCTCTTGCAGGAATCATTCCAGCTGTGAGTCGAACAAACTCCCTAATATGGAAACAGGGTAACGGCAGCGCTAAATTACAGAGAGGACCCGGCGCGACGCGAGGAGGAATTCATGGATCGATCGGAACCTAAAAAAAGTCATTAGACGTGTGCCCCAGGATCGTTTCGATTTGTCCGAATCTCGCTGGGCTGTCGACTCGGCTCGTCCAAAATCAGGATGAACTATTTGGCTTGGTTAAAGTGGTTTTGTTGCTGGTAATAAGCTTGTTAGAAGATCAAGCACAAGCCCTTTTCTTTGCCATTTCGTCTCACCGTCAATGGCTCTATAATGTCCGAGACCCCGCTATAGCGACTCGAGCTGGAATGTTTATAGCCACTGGTCAGTACTGACAGTGCCACCACTAGTATCAGCTCCTGGAGTCCATAGGACACCATGGAGCCAAGTGCAAGCCTGACTGTTCCTGCATGAGGTGAAGAAGCCGAAGAACACAGGGAGCTATTTGTTCTCAGACGTCAGCTGCTTGCGGCCAGAGGAAGTGGCGGATCCTGCTGCCGCTTTGCGCCACAGCTCGCGGTGAAGAGAACAAGCTGCCATGGAATAGCTGGTTCTTCTCAAGGCAGCCGCAAATTAACAATGTATAGGAGCCGGTATTTGCATTTGCTTGCTGCAGCGTCCCAGACGCAAACTTGTGTCTTGGTTGTGACGGTGGCCGGAGCGGTTAGATCAGGGATGTCCAAACTCTGGCCCCCCCAGATGTTCCTGAACTACAACTCCCAGAAATCTCTGACTGCATTAGATGGATGGAGAAGCATGGGAGTTGTAGTTCAGGGACATCTGGGGCGGCCGGAGTTTAGACATCCCTGCGTTAGATGATCAACTCAGTTGTGATCTAGATTTCGGAGTCGGCATTAGAGAATGGGGAGCTGATGTATCCTACGGAAACCCCGTCCTGCATTCCACTCGCTGCCGGCGATAGATCAGTTAATATTGCTGCAGTCGTGTAACCTTTCCTTCCCCAGCAATCGTTAAACCTCCTGTGCTCTATACTGAGAAATCTGCATTTCTAACCCCCACCACCACTTCCATCCTGCGCACCTCTTGTTAACATCATGACACGTGTATCCTTATACAACTAGTGCAGATGCCGAATTTCTTCAGTTTCTCCCTATTGCCGATTCTCTGCTGATTTATACATTTTTCCTTAACCTTCTCTAATATTCTATATATTTTTTTAATTCTTTTTGTGTTCCCAATGCAGATTTATACATATGTATACACACACACACAAATATGTATACTGTATACACATACGGTATATACAAACATGAACTACTGTATATATATATACCAAAAGAATCCAAAAGCATACACAAACTTTATAACAAAATATAAAACAATGCTTTATTCCATAGATCTATGGAATAAAACATTGTTTTATATTTCGTTATAAAGTCTTTGTGTGTGGCTAGATTATTTTTGTAGTGCATGGATGCAGCTGTACTGCAGCACAGAAGCAAGCACTGTTACTGCTATTACTGTGTGTGTGGGGTACCTTGGAATTTTATACATACACACAGTATCTGACAGAAGTCAGTACACCCTTGCATGTTTGTAAATATTTTATTATATCTTTTCATGCGACAACACTGAAGAAATGACACTTTGCCACAATGTAAAGCAGTGAGTGTGCAGCTTGTGTAACAGTGTAACTTTACCGTCCCTCAAAATAACTCAACACACACAGCCATTAATATCTAACCCGCTGCCAGCAAAAGCGAATACAACCCTAAGTGAAAAGGTCCAAATTGGGCCCAAAGTGTCAATATTTTGTGTGGCCACCATTATTTTCCAGCACTGCCTTAACCCTCTTGGACATGAAGTTCACCAGAGCTTCACAGGTTACCACTGGAGTCCTCGTCCACTCCTCCATGACGACATCATGGAGCTGGTGGATGTTAGAGACCTTGCGCTCCTCCACCTTCCGTTTGAGGAGGCCTCACAGATGCTCAATAGGTTTTAGGTCTGGAGACATGCTTGCCCAGGCCATCACCTTTACCCTCGGCTTCTTTAGCGAGGCAGTGGTCATCTTGGAAGTGTGTTTGAGGTCGTTATGTTGGAATACTGCCCTGCAGCCCAGTCTCCAAAGGGAGGGCATCATGCTCTGCTTCAGTATGTCACCGTACATGTTGGCATTCATGGTTCTCTCAATGAACTGTAGCTCCGCAGTATTTACAAACATGTGAGGAGTATAAATTCTATGAGATAAATATATATATATATATATATATATATATATATACACACACACACACACAGGTTTTCTTATTATATATATATATATATATATAAATATATATATAGCAGTCCGTGCTATATTGGCCAGGTGCGGCACCGGGCGTTGGAACCGGTATTCCAAGTGCAGAAACCAGCGGTTCGTGTATATATATATATATATACACACACACACACACACATATATATATACTATACTGACTTGTTTTTACTGTGTCTGCGCTGGGGATATCTGCCTTTAAATCATTCGCCCCTCTACGGCCGCCTTCTAAAGCACAGGTTAAAAACTTAGACTGATTTACATTATTTCTTTTAATTAATTGGAGGCAGGATAGTAATGCATACAGCAGGTCGCCGTCGTCGCCACCGCGTGCACTTTTCTCCAAATGACTGAAGGGCATAATGTGGTACTTAAAGGGACACTCTACTCAAAAAATCACCCCCCGTTTTTTTTATCCTAACCTATCCCTATTCCCTTAATAAATCTTTTGTTTTTTTTGTTTTTTTTTGTAACTGTAATACTTCCCCTAAAATCCTCTTCTTTCCAGCGGCGTCTTTTTTTTTTTTTTATACTCACCTCCCTCCTCTTCCGCTCCCGTCCTTCTTCATGCTTCTTGGCTTCTGGTTTACGTGAGAAGCGCGCATGCGCGCCTCTCACATAAGCCAGCCAATCGGCAGGCTTCCTCCCGGCTCCCTCTGAGGATTAGTGTTGCGCGCAAGAGGATGCGCGCAACACTAACCCTCAGAGGGAGCCGCCAGCTTCTGCGGTGAGTTGGAGACGTCATCGCGCTGAAAGCGCGATGACGTCTCCTACTCGGCAAAAGTCGGCAGAAGCGGGAAATATGATTCCCGCTCTGCTGACTGACAGCTGGGAGGGTGGAGTAAAGTCCTCCGCCTCTCTCAGCTGTTTTCAGCCTTTCCTGACGATCGGCTGAGCGGAGGCAGGAGGGACAGGCAAGGGAATACTCCGGGCATCATGACCACCTAAAATAGCTTAGGTGGTCATGTTGCCTAGAGTGTCCCTTTAATTAACCCTTTTATAGGGCTGAGCCGTGCCACTTTGAAAAGCTATGGGGCTATATCACAATCTTCGCGCAAAGCGTGAATTTTTGCACCAAGCATTAAACTCTTGCGCGCGCAAATCAACGCTGGAATTACAATCCTCGTGCATATTTTCATCCGCCGATCAATAACGAGCGCAAACAGGACACGGCCAAATGCTCGCGCAGTAACATCGCGGCGCAAAAATCAGTGTGCGGAATTTTTTTTTCTCGCGATTCAGCCATTCAGAATTAAGAACCACAACTATCTAACGTTAAGTTTTTGCGCCTGTCAAAGTCAATCTGAGAATATATGCTGCATCAATGCAGTGGGGTCACTAGGGTTGGTGTCACGCCCCCCCCCGAGTTTTAAGGATTTTTTTAAACTACTTTTACTCATAAATCAGTACTCCCATATAACACTGAATGGTCATACACACGGCGCACATTACTGTGAGGTTTATTGCTGTGGAGCTCTCTCATATGCTCACACACAAATTTTGGCGAACTGTCAGCAAGTACGGTGCCTGTTCGAAGGCAGTGAATGCACACATGAATATATTGCCCCAGACCAGCTCACACATGGATATACTGCCCCAGACCAGCTCACACATGGATATATTGCCCCAGACCAGCTCACACATGGATATATTGCCCCAGACCAGCTCACACATGGATATATTGCCCCAGACCAGCTCACACATGGATATACTGCCCCAGACCAGCTCACACATGGATATATTGCCCCAGACCAGCTCACACATGGATATACTGCCCCAGACCAGCTCACACATGTCACGTCTCGGCCTTGCCCCCTGGTGGTGAAGGGTCTTCATGTTTGTTTTTCCCCTATGGTGTGTCTGGCTGTGCTGTTTAGGGCTGATCTGGGGTTCTGTTGTGATCTCCTGGTCTGGGGTCACATGGCCCAATCACACAGACCCACTCCCTATATATTCCCAGCAGCACAGAGCCTCATTGACTGTTTGTGGAGTTTGATGGTGGTTCTGTCTGGTTCGTGTTTCCTGAGTTGCTGCAAAGCATTCCTGTTCAAGTGTTTTCTGGTTCTGACCTCGGCTTTATTTTTGACTATCCCTTCTACTCCCCCCTGGTACCGTATATTTCTGATCTGTTGCCAACCTCTGCCTGATTGACGATTCTTGTATGTTTTATGTACCTTGTCTGTCTTAGTTTAGTATTATATTCAGAGGCCGCTTATAAGGACCTCTTTTAGTATAGTCTGTCTGTTTTGTTTACTGTCCTGCAGCCTGCTCCCTTTACGGATTGTCAAGTGTATCTTTGTGTTTCTGAGTGTCCTAAGTTGTCTGTCGGTCTTGAAGCCTTCGGAGCTTAGTGGCAATTCTGTTCTGTTTTTTGGTGCTCCTTGGTTTTGGAGAAATCCGTCTGTCCTTGTGTCCAGTCATTACTCACCTGCCTTAAGGGCTTCATCTCGTGTTCCAAGCCACCACGATGGCCCAAGCAGGGGCTAACCGTTACATTACAAACAGTCCATTAATGCCTGCAGGTGAGCTTACTGTGTTAAATTCTGTGCTTCAGATGGTTTTTGATCTGCTGACAGAGCTGAAGAGGTTAATGCTGTCTCTCAGTGTGCTTAATTATGCGGTTCCTCCCAGCAGAGTCTCTGGGGAACCTCCCATGAGTGAAAGAGAGAGACGTAGAATTCTTAATCTCTGTTATTATTGCAGTTCACCCCAGCATAAAATCTTTTGCTGTCCATTAAAGTCCAAACCCAGAATGTCATGTTCTCAGGGTGAGACCCTGGTATCCACGTCATGTAGCCATAGCGCTGACCCTACTGCTGGGACCTCTGTTTCTGTGCAATGCAGGGGTGTTGCAAATTCCATGTGTGGTAATAAAGCCAAAATTGTTCCACCTCAAGGCACACTACCTGCTTCCATGTTATGCAGTGGATCACTTTCTCAGTTCTTGTCATGGGTCTAGGGCCCAGGGTGGCGCTGTTGCCACAAGGGCCCAGGGTGGCGCTGATGCCACAAGGGCCCAGGGTGGCGCTGATGCCACAAGGGCCCAGGGTGGCGCTGATGCCACAAGGGCCCAGGGTGGCGCTGATGCCACAAGGGCCCAGGGTGGCGCTGTTGTTACAGGTACACAGCATAAAGAAAAACCTATGTCCGTTCCTGGCGGGAGGCCAGTTTTGTTTCTGTCTGACAAGGTGTCAGCGGTGCCAGAACCTGGCACATTGCCGGTAACACTCCCAAGCTGTGTGTCAGCGGTAACACTCCCAAGCTGTGTGTCAGCAGTAACACTCCCAAGCTGTGTGTCAGCGGTAACACTCCCAAGCTGTGTGTCAGCGGTAACACTCCCAAGCTGTGTGTCAGCGGTAGCACTCCCAAGCTGTGTGTCAGCGGTAGCACTCCCAAGCTGTGTGTCAGCGGTAGCACTCCCAAGCTGTGTGTCAGCGGTAGCACTCCCAAGCTGTGTGTCAGCGGTAGCACTCCCAAGCTGTGTGTCAGCGGTAGCACTCCCAAGCTGTGTGTCAGCGGTAGCACTCCCAAGCTGTGTGTCAGCGGCAACACTCTCAAGCTGTGTGTCAGCTGTACCCCTCCCAAGCTGTGTGTCAGCGGTTTTGTCCCAGGTGGGCCCAGAGCCCTTCACGCCTGTCGTGGGCCCAGAGCCCTTCCTGCCTGCTGACGAGTCAGTTGTGCCGATGTTGAGCTATGAGGTAGCCGTGCCTATGCTTTGTTATGACGCCGAAGTGCCTGTATCTAAACATGAAACCTTCATGCCTGGTTCTACTAGCAAGCTGCTAGTCATGCCGATTCCGATCCACTTGTGCCCGTGTTGTGCGAGGCAGCCGTGCCCATGTTCTGCTGCGAGGCAGCCGTGCCCATGTTCTGCTGCGAGGCAGCCGTGCCCATGTTCTGCTGCGAGGCAGCTGAGGCCTCGTTAGGTTATGAGACCAATGTGCTCACATTAACACATGAGACCACTGTGCCCTTGTCCCACAGTGGGTCCAGTGTTGTTCCTACCGTTGTCTTGCCAAGTGTGGGTCCCGAGCCCTTCATGTGTAATTCGGGCAATGTGCCCCTAATGCCTGTTTCTGGCGATATGCCAATTTTGTCCCAGGTGGGTACTAAGTCCTTCATGTCTGGTTTGGGCCAAGAGCCCCTCATGTCAGCCCCTGATGGCACGCTGCCAGGTATGTCTGTTTCTGGTTATTTGCCAGTCCTGCCAGTTAATGGAGTGACATCCAAACTGACTGGTGCTACAAATTCTAGCCCTCTACCCGAAGGTTATATACGATCCCCATGCGGGATGTTGTTCTGTGAGGCACACTGGGCCATGATCAAGAAAGACCCTAATGCTCTCAGGTGTTTTGAGGAGGATTCCGATGACTCGGAGGGTCCACAGTGCACTCCTCCAGGTGAAATCTGTAACAATGGTGAGGTGCCAGTTGTATCATATCCTGGCAATGTCCTCTGTTCCAACGGTGTGCCAGTTAAAGGCGAGTTGTCAAGTCTGTCCAAGTCGAGCTGCAAGGGAGTCGTATCCAAGTCAAGTCACGTGACCACTGTGCCCACGTCTTGCAGTGGGCCATTGCTGTCAAACCCACTTGTGGGGTAGAGAGGTTTCAATCGTGTGGTGTTAAACAGATAACCAAGTCTGCCCCTACTATTGCCGTGTCGTGTGGGGTGGTCACCAGTTCTAGATCTCGTTCAAGGAGAAGACGTAAAAAGGTGACTAACCCTAGTCCAACTGATTCTATATCCAGTCTGACTGATGCCGAGATCCCCCAACCCCGTCATGTCCCTGAGGGCTATGTACAGTCGCCCTTTGGACTGGTGTTCAGGAAGGACCACTGGGATGCCATTCAAAGGAACCCTCATAGTCGGAGGCGTCTTGGGGAGGAGAATGACGACTCTGAGTGGGACCTCAATGGATTTTGGTGACTGGTGTTCGTGATCTGGTTTCCTGATTCTGTCTGCCATGTTTTTTGTTTTGGGTGCCTGGGAGGTCACCCGTAAGGGAGGGGGTTATGTCACGTCCCGGCCTTGCCCCCTGGTGGAGAAGGGTCTTCATGTTTGTTTTTCCCCTATGGTGTGTCTGGCTGTGCTGTTTAGGGCTGATCTGGGGTTCTGTTGTGATCTCCTGGTCTGGGGTCACATGGCCCAATCACACAGACCCACTCCCTATATATTCCCAGCAGCACAGAGCCTCATTGACTGTTTGTGGAGTTTGATGGTGGTTCTGTCTGGTTCGTGTTTCCTGAGTTGCTGCAAAGCATTCCTGTTCAAGTGTTTTCTGGTTCTGACCTCGGCTTTATTTTTGACTATCCCTTCTACTCCCCCCTGGTACCGTATATTTCTGATCTGTTGCCAACCTCTGCCTGATTGACGATTCTTGTATGTTTTATGTACCTTGTCTGTCTTAGTTTAGTATTATATTCAGAGGCCGCTTATAAGGACCTCTTTTAGTATAGTCTGTCTGTTTTGTTTACTGTCCTGCAGCCTGCTCCCTTCACGGATTGTCAAGTGTGTTTCTGAGTGTCCTAAGTTGTCTGTTGGTCTTGAAGCCTTCGGAGCTTAGTGGTAATTCTGTTCGGTTTTTTGGTGCTCCTTGGTTTTGGAGAAATCCGTCTGTCCTTGTGTCCAGTCAGTTACTCACCTGCCTTAAGGGCTTCATCTCATGTTCCAAGCCACCACGATGGCCCAAGCAGGGGCTAACCGTTACAACACATGGATATATTGCCCCAGACCAGCTCACACATGGATATATGCCCCCAGACCAGCTCACACATGGATATATGCCCCCAGACCAGCTCACACATGGATATATGCCCCCAGACCAGCTCACACATGGATATATGCCCCCAGACCAGCTCACACATGGATATATGCCCCCAGACCAGCTCACACATGGATATATGCCCCCAGACCAGCTCAACATGGATATATGCCCCCAGACCAGCTCACACATGGATATATGCCCCCAGACCAGCTCACACATGGATATATGCCCCCAGACCAGCTCACACATGGTTATATGCCCCCAGACCAGCTCACACATGGATATATGCCCCCAGACCAGCTCACACAGTAAGTTCGCGCAGGTTCACCCGTGGTAGACGATTGCGCGCGGTTGTTGCGCTGACTATGTAATACGGCATTAGGCGCAAATGGTTTTACCCCTCGCGTTAATGTTTTTTTGCGCCGGCGCAAACATTTGCGCGAAGATTGTAATTTAGCCCTAACAACTGGCAGAGACGAGCCGAAAATTCCAGTGAAAGACCCAACGTCGTGATCCAATCGTAATCTCCCATTCGACGTCAATCATAACCTGAAGAATTTCACCCAAAATGTCTATTTGGTTTGCGAAAGACCCAGCCTGGTCCTCACTCGCTCTTCATTCGATGGGAAATATTTCCTCCAGTGTGGCTGCAATTGTGTGGGTTTATTTCTCTCAATGCGAGATTCTAATTAAAAAATGCGGGTTTTATTGGCCTCTCGTTTCCGATTTTATCATTTATTCATGAGCAAAGTGCCAAAGGACACACGCAAATATATATAACTGTATATATTGTAATAGCACTATATATATATATATTATAACACACCGTATGAAGTGGTGACAGGCTTAAGTAATACAGTATATAGCCATATTTTATTAACGAAATGCGTTATTTATTATCTACGTTAGGTTGTCGAAAAAAATTATAAAAATCTTGAAAAATCATTTAACAGTATGAGCCTTGAGATGGTGAAGTTTTGGAGTTTATCTAATGAAGTGCTCTCTCCTTTATTTTATTTATATAAAAATCAGAGGCATGTACACCTATTCCTCTGCGTTTTAGCATGTTGGATGGTAATAGGTGGCGTATAATAATGCAAATTAAATAAGTGTGTGTGTGTGTATATATATATATATATATATATATATATAATTTTTCTTATTATAATTAATTAGATTTATTTTACAACACACAGCTCTGTAAGCCTGTAGGCAGATCATAGGAATTAGATATTATCCATACCAATATATGGATTGATTTCTTCACCCATACCTTTGATTGCAAGCTCTTTGGGTCAGGATTTACGCTTACGGAGAAAAAGCGCACAGCTGAGCAAACACAGACCCAGCAAGCCACCAGGCTGCAGGATTTAGCCCCATCAGTTGTAGAAAATGATCCCATGTACAATAATTATTATATTTTTATTATTTTTATTTTTTATTATTATTTGTTTTTAGATTTTTACAGAATTTTGCAGCATTTCCTCCTTCCCGTAAGGATTAAAGTCACGCTGACTCTGATTATTATAATATCACGTTATGGGCTATTATTAACACTCCCACCCCCCCCCCCATCTCCAACCTAAGGACACATCTCTAATGTTTCACGCATCAGACAATTTGTATTCGAGTGGCGTCCTTCGCTCTCTCCCTACTCCTTGCATTGGTCTCCCCGGAGCATTTCGCAATGCACGTGTTTATCTGCATTCGCTGCTAGCGCAGTAAAACCTTACGACCAGAACCGCATGCAGCAGGGACAAAAAAAAAAATCAGGCATGTGCGCCTATTCCACTGCGTTTTTTAGCACGTTCGGCGCACAGAATGATGAATGATCCTGCTCAATCCGTAGATGAGAGTGGCAAATTGAATTTTTTTTTGCAGAGCTCGGACGAAAGGAGGGAGAGAGGGGAGCGCGCGAGCCGGGGGAAGGAAGGGGAGGGCACGGGAAGGGGAAAGAAAAGAGGAAAAAAAAAGGAGACGTAGGCTTCCAGAGATACCCTGCAGCAGGGAGATGTTGCTCGGTGGAAAAGATGCCGCAGCGCAACGAGGACGCTTGTTGAATTCCAGAATAAAAGAAACCTCTCGCAGCTCGGCGAAAAAGGCTCTCGATTGCGAGAGGGAGAACGAGTTATGTAACTGGAAATCCTATTAATCAGCTGTTGATCCCCCCCCCCAAGGGAGCAATCACTTTAAAAAAATCAGTGCCAAAATGGCATCAATACAGGGATGGCGCTCGTTAGAGCTCAACGCCATTACAGCGCCAATTGTAAAGGTGCAACACAAGCACAGAGACAAAACGGCGACCTGAATCCTCGTGGCGTACAGATCCCTACATTGATACTGCAGACAGGCCGAGGGATGGGAGTGACAGTCCGTGTTATGATACCTGCCTATGTAGATATCCCCTAGTCGTACGCTGTGGTCTGGGAATCATCCTTAGTCCAGTTGGTACCAAGCACAGAACGTATCCATGTTGACATATCGCAACCTATATTAATAGCGCCAATGCGGCATGCCTGCAACAACACGGCGCACTTTTTCTGCGCCTTATTCATGTTGCACTTCCAATTGGATGTCTTTGCAGTGATAACCGAACCAGGGCCGTTAACAGGGAGCCGTTGAGCGGAAAAATCGGCACGAGTTGATCACCCTTGGTGGCTCCCTGTACTGATTCTATTAAAACAGAGCTTCTGTATTGCTGATGCAATAATAGGGAGCCGCTAACCAGCAACGGCGCCATACTGGTAGAACCAAGCAGGACTGCTGAGCGTGACCCCAAACTCAACTCTCAAGGCAAAAACAGCTGTAAAACTAAGCTCATGTAATGTCACAGCATTTATTTCCGTCTAGAGTGGCATTAATTTGTGGCCAAGATCTTGTAGTGATGATGGGAGAGTCGCGGCGCTACATAAAGTCTTCTCCAGCACATTATCCCAAAGATTCTTAAGGGGTTTGGGGTTAAGGGCTGGACTCTGAGGTGGCCAATCCATGTGTGAAAATGATGTCTCGTGCTCCCTGAAACACAATTTGAGCCTGATGAATCCTGGCATTGCCATCTTGGAATATGCCCGCTGTGCCATCAGGGAAGAAAAAACCCATTGATGGAAAAACCTGCTCATTCAGTATATTCAGGGAGTCACATGACCTCATTTTATGCTGAAACATATTAATCACTGCAGTAATTACCCAATGGAAGGCGAGCACCTATTGGCTTAGCTAAATCCAGGTGGGGGCCCTTTTTGTCCAATAGACAATACTCTTGCAAACACAATGTACCGTCTGGATGGAGTAGAGGTAACATCACTGCTCTTTAACTGTGGAGACATGGGTTCGATCCCGACGAGCACCTCTCCAGTAAGTGTCCTTGGGCAAGACACCTAACGGTACATACTCGCCACCCAGGACATACTTGAAAACGAGAGAAATCTCAATGTATCCTTCCTGGTAAAATCGTTTCTCAAAAAAAATGTTCCTCACACATTCCTTCAGCTCCACCCAAACTCCTATTTCAACATCAATCACTTACATGCCGTATTACAAGGAATAACAAACACATACCTCCCAAGTGTCTATGTGTAGGAAAGGACAGCCATCATTTTCTTCCCACATCCCCAGTCTGACCCCTTGTTCTCCTAATGTTCCTCTTTTTAGAGTCTCCTCCATATCTTTAGAAATGAAGCTCCCAGTAACCTGTCTCAAAACTATAATGAATGTTAGATATGACACGGTGTAAATAAGATACTTTATTCTTGTCCTAAATTACGTTTTTATTTACAATAATGTAAGGTCATTTAGAAGGTCCGGTGACGACATTGCCTCTGGCCTCCACTCCAGCGACATTCTCCAAAATGTGACCTTTGCTCTCAAACTCTGGCTCCTCGGATGTTAATTGGCTACAATTCCCAGAATTCTTTGAATGCAACAGATGGCCAGAGAATCTTGGAGGTGTTGTTCAGAAACATCTGGGGGGGGGGCCGGAGTTCGAGGCTCCTGTTCTATGGCCGTTCGACATGCCGAGGAAGTAAAGGTATTGAGAATTCTTGGGACACTATCTATCCATGCAGTGGGAGCGCTGGTGGATTGATCGCCGGGGCAGAATATGGAGCAGGAATCTCTGACAGCAATGTAGACGTTTGTAAAACATCGTGGTTTTAATCACGGATCTCTGAGAAGCTCCTTTTTACTATAAACTGCTCCGCAGGCAGGCATTACAGAGAAGGATATTATTATGTGCAGTATGCTGTGTTTATCATTAATCATATGTATGGATGCAGAGTGCGTGGGGGTGTGAATCGCCTTAGCATGTATACATTGGGCTTCCATGAGATCACCTTATCTTTCACGTGATCAACATTACTGGTGCTGGGCATGATACTGAAATTCATACTATGGCAAAGGCATAATTATGGAGGATGATGTGCCAGTGCGCATGGGAGACGATAAACTCATATTATAGTCATGCACTAATAACATTAATAAAATAATCATAATAAAGTAGTGGTATTTGTGTGGAGGTCTTTGTTTCCTCAGAATATATATATAGTGTAAATTATTATGCTTTATTTTCTCAGTTTTCTTTGTCTTCATTATATAATTAGAGAACCAATTTGCCATTAACACAATGTGTGGAGGGATCTGGTAGTGGCCCAGGGGGAGGTGAGAAGAATGAGGCAGAGGAGCAATAGGAGGTGAGAAGAATGGGGCAGACGAACAATAATAGTTGAGAAGAATGGGGCAGAGGAACAAGCTTAAGTGAGAGTGGAACGACAAGAGGTGGGAAGAAGGGCAGAGGAACAATGGGGGGTGTGACGAATGGGCAGAGTAACAATAGGACGTGAGAAGAAAGGGCAGAGAATCTACAGGAGGTGAGAACAATTGGGCGGAGAAACAATAGGAGGTGAGAACAATTGGGCAGAGAAACAATAGGAGGTGAGAACAATTGGTTGGAGAAACAATAGGAGGTGAGAACAATTGGGCAGAGGAATAATGGGAGGTGTGATAATGGGCACAGGAACAATAGGAGGTGAGAAGGATGAGCAAAGAAACAAAAAGGAAGTGAGAACAATTGGGCAGAGGTACAATGGGAGGTGAGAAGAATGAGGCAGAGGAACAATGGGAGGTGAGACAAATGAGGCAGAGAAACAATGGGAGGTGAGAACAATTGAGCAGAGGAACAATGGGGGGTGACAAATGGGCAGAGGAAAAATAGGGCGTGAGAAGACTGGACAGAGAATCAACAGGAGGTGAGAACAAGTGGGCGGAGAAACAATAGGAGGTGAGAACAACTGGGTGGAGAAACAATAGGAGTGGAGAACAATTGGGCAGAGGAACAATGGGAGGTGTGATGAATGGGCACAGGAACAATAGGTGAGAAGGATGGGAAAAGAAACAAAAGGAAGTGAGAACAATTGGGCAAAGAAACAATAGGAGATGAGGAATGGGCAAGGGAACAATAGAAGGTGAGAAGGATGGGCAAAGAAACAAAAAGGAAGTGAGAACAATTGGACAGAGGTACAATGGGAGGTGAGACAAATGAGGCAGAGAAACAATGGGAGGGGAGAACAATTGAGCAGAGGAACAATGGGGGTGTGACGAATGGGCAGAGGAACAATAGGACATGAGAAGAATGGGCAGAGAATCAACAGGAGGTGAGAACAAGTGGGCGGAGAAACAATAGGAGGTGAGTACAATTGGGCGGAGTAACAATAGGAGGTGAGAACAATTGGGTGGAGAAGCAATACGAGGCAAGAACAATCGGGCAGAGGAACAATGGGAGGTGTGATGAATGTGCAGAGGAACAATAGGAGGTGAGAAGGATGGGCAAAGAAACAAAAAGGAAGAGAGAACAATTGGGCAAATAAACAATAGGAGATGAGGAATGGGCAAGGGAACAATAGAAGGTGAGAACCATGGGTCAGAGCAACAATGGTAGTTGAGAAGAATGGGACAGAGGTACAATAGGAGGAAAGAAGAATGGGATAGAGAAACAACAAGCATGATATGAATGGGGTAGAGGAGTAATGTAGCTGAGAGAGATGAGATAGACACACACATCCATATCTTCAGATCCAGGACCATAAAGCTCTTAGCAGATCCAGCAGTGAGATTGATAATAAATCAATGGACAGACTGACAGATATTTGAAATTGCTTTGCTGTATAATTTGAGCTCGCCAGTTAAATTAATGGAATTTTTATTTAAAACCACAAATTTTTGAAGACAGAGCGATCTGCACCGATAATAGTGACTGTTAATCCCAAAAGATGGAGGGCAGTATTACAAAACTGGTGCTAACTTAGCCAGAGCTGTTGTAAACTTAGCAACTCCAAAGACTATGGGCTACATTACAGTCATCACGCTAAAATGGGGACGCAAAGGAGAAAAAACCTGCGCCTGCAGGTTTCTCCTTTGCGCCCCGTTTTAGCACGATATTACAATGCAGGCGTTTAAAAAGCTGCCTGCATCATTATCGGGCGCAAAGCCCCGGGATGCGCGCAGCAGCGCTAAGCGCCACTGTGTGCATCCTCTCCATGGAGTCCATAGGTCTCCATTGAAGCAGACAGTGCCGGTCACATGACCTGCAAGATCTCGCCTCGCGAGATTTGGCAGGTCGGCGTAGTGATCCGCAGGGGGAGACTGGAGGACTTTTTCCCCCAGTCTCTCCCTGCTCCCGCCGGACAGAGGAGGCGGTTGGAGACGCGGTCCTCGTCGTGGGATAGGAGGTGAGTATACAATTGATTTTGGGGGAGGGTTACTACTGGTGCTGATGGATTCTGCAGCAGCGGAATCCGTTAGCACGAAGTCCTAGCTGTGGTTAACTTTCTGCTAACCGCAGCCGGACGTTAACCCCTTAAGGACCCAGGACGTACCATGTACGTCATTGCAGCGGGTCTCTTTTAGACCCGCTGACGTACATGGTACGTCCTGCGGTTTTTTTGAGCGCTGGAAGCGATCGGATCGCTTCCAGCAGCTCAAACGCCATTGCAGGATGCCTGGGAGTCCAGGCATCCGTGCAATGGCTGTGAGAAGTGCCGGGGCACCTTGTGATCGCTCCCCGGGAGCGATCAACATCCGGTTTTACCGGAGAGGTGCCCGGCACTTCTAGAGAGCGCTGGAAGCGATCGGTATCGCTTCCAGCTGCTCTGTGTATATTGCAGGGATGCCTCGACATCGAGGCATCCTTGCAATATGCTTACCTGCCGCCGGTCCGCTAAGTGATCGCTCCCCCCGAGCGATCACTTCCGGTAGCGGCAGGAAGTACTGAGTGCCACGAGGTATCATGGCACTCAGTACAAAACGATCACATGAGTGATCAGGTGCTCTGCTGGGTGCCTCGAGGGATCAAGGCACCCAGCAGAGTAAAAAAAGTGTAAAAAAAATAAAAATCAATAAAAAGTTATAAAATAAAATAAACTGACAGCCAAGATGGCGCTGCCCTTCTAAGGGCAGGGTCATCTTGGGGCTGAGTGGGATGTTCCTAGCCTGCCTCATCAGAGAGGCAGGCTAGCAACATCCAATCAGAAGTAAAAAAAAATCAAAATAAAATTTCTAATTTGTCAGGTCAGGTCAATATTTTGTAAATATTGGCTCTGACCTCTGTGATTCTCCCTCCCTCTCCTCACTTGTGTTTTGGTGAGCGAGAGAGAGAGATCAGATTTGACAGGTTAGAGATTTTAGTGAGATTAGAAAAATTGAGGCAGATTTAGAGAGATTTTAGGGAGATTTAGAAGAATTGAGGCAGGTTTAGAGTGATTTAGAGAGATTTAGGTGTTTATTTGTATTTTCTTGTGAAACCCAACGGTTCTTCTAAGAACCAACAATCCGCTTATTATATATAATAATTATAAAATTTTATAATCTATTATATATAATGTCTGAGAGGGTGTACAGCGCCGAGGAGGCATATGCCATCCTGGCATCAGAATCTGAGGCATCTGCGTCAGACTCCGACCCTGATTTTGACCCTGCCAACTGCTCAGAGACGTCGCTAGATACATCATCTACGCTGGCTGATGTATCTAGTGATGTTTCTGATGCAGATCCTGGGTCACCACCTGCCAGCAGGAGACACACAGCTCCAGCTGAGGAGTGGGTAGTGCCTCATCGCCAGAGGCCAGATATCCCTCTTTTCACGGCAAATCCTGGCATCAATATTGATGTTGCAGGATTTACCGCCACACAGTTTTTGCAGGTGTTTATGGGGGATGATTTGTTGGGCCACATCGTGGCCCAATCAAATCTGTATGCCCATCAGCATTGTGCTGCGAAGCCAGACTCCTACTTGGCAAGGCAGCAATGGACCCCGCTAGATGTGCCAGAATTTCTGAAATTCTGGGCACTTACTATGCTGATGGGCATCATAAAGAAGCCCTCAATTCGCTCCTACTGGAGCAGTAGCCCCATCTGCTCTACCCCCATTTACCCCCAATCAATGTCACGTAGAAGGTATGAAAACATTTTGCGTTTCATGCACTTCAGTGACAACAGCCTGTGCCCTCCTAGAGAGCATCCCCAGTTTGACAGGCTGTATAAAATCCGCCCCCTGATTACCCACTTCGCCGCCAGGTTTGCAGAGGCTTATACATCTGGAAGGAATATCTGCGTGGATGAATCCCTAATGAAATACAAGGGAAGGCTGGGATTCAAGCAGTATATTCCTTCCAAACGCTCCAGGTATGGAGTGAAGGTGTATAAGCTCTGTGACAGCGAGAGTGGGTATACTCAGGCCTTCCGGGTGTACGAGGGAAAGGATAGTAGCCTTGACCCTCCAGGTTGCCCAGAACACATGGAACCAGTGGCAAGATTGTGTGGGACCTACTTTTTCCCCTGATGAACAAAGGGTACCACTTGTATGTTGATAATTTTTATACAAGTGTCCCTTTGTTCAAGCTGCTGTATTGTTTTGATACAGCAGCATGCGGTACTGTTCGCAAGAACCGCGTAGGTTTCCCAGCACAGCTTGTCCGCACCCGGCTAAAAAGGGGGGAGATCTCAGCTCTGCGCCAAGAGGAGCTGTTGGCGGTCAAGTACAGAGACAAGAAGGATGTATACCTTCTATCCACCATCCACACTGAGAGGTCTGTGGAGGTCTCTGTACGTGGCAGAGCTGAGCGCATCAGGAAGCCAGTGTGCATCAAAGACTATAACCGGCATATGGGTGGGGTTGATCTGGCAGATCAGCTGCTCCAGCCCTACCAGATTATGCGGAAGTCAAGGGCCTGGTACAAAAAGGTTGCAATTTACCTGATGCAAATTGAAACCCACAATGCCTTTTTGCTCTGCAAAAAGGCAAACCCCGGAGTGACGCTGTCCTTTTTACAGTTTCAGCTCCAGGTCATTTCGGGGCTTTTGTACCAGGATGCACCTGCTCCCCGGGCGGTGATGGGGGACAGAGTTGGGGCTACGCATTTTATTTATAAAATCCCCCCTACTGAGGGCAAACAGAAACCCCAAAAAAGGTGCAGGGTGTGTTTCAAAGGGGGGCAGAGGAGAGACACAATCTTTTACTGCCCAGAATGCCCTGGACAACCCGGTCTGTGTCTTGGGGACTGTTTCAAGCTATATCACACTGTGCGTGATCTGTGATTTTTTTTTTCCTTTCTATTTTTTCTCACACTCCAGTTAGTTCAGTTTAGTTTTTTTTTTTCTTTTACTGCACCAGACTTTTACATTTTATTCGTACATTTTTATGTTCTACAATTGGTGCTGTATTTTGCCAAAATCTTTACACACCTATGCATGGGGGCATGGGTGTACTCAGGAGACCTTGCAGAAAACAACCTGGAGAGTTTTCATGCAGTAACAAACAACAGTGTCTCCTAAATCACAGTCCAAATCTAATGTGGGCGTAAAAATCTGAAAATTGAAAAATTACACCACACACCTTCTCAAATGTTTTGGGCTAAAACCGTTGCATCCATGGCATCAAAGCACTCCATATGCAATACCTTGGGGTGTCAACATAACAAATATAAACAATTTTCTGGCAATAATTCAAACTGGGGTATGCGGTAGACCCAAAACCAAAGCTAGGCCTAGCTGAAGAAATAATCTCAATTTCAACTCCAATGACAAAGTCATAAAAATTGTATTTGAACCTTCCCAAAATCCTGGCAAACCTATGCATGGGGGGCATGGGTGTACTCAGGAGACCTTGCAGAAAACAACCTGGAGAGTTTTCATGCAGTAACAAACACCGTGTCTCCTAAATCACAGTCCAAAAATGATGTGGGTGTGAAAATGAAAAATGACCACCAAACAGTATCCCATTTGTTTGGAGCAAACGGTTGCATCCATAGCATAAAAAACACTCTCATTTACAATACTTTGGGGTGTTAGCTTACCAAATATATGCACGTTCATAAAACTGGGGTATGTAAAGGCCCCTAAAAAGAAGATAAGCAAAGGATACTGTATGTCAAATTAGAAAATTGACAAGCACATGTCAAAGATTGGCGTAGCACCCCAAAAACAACAGAACAAATCTATATATGGGTGGTATCACTTTACTCAGAAGATGTTGCTGAACATATTTTGGGGTGTTTTTTGGCAGTACCCATAACTGGATTTGACAATTCATGCCTAAAGTACAATGTGTGTGAAAAAATAACCAAAAAGTGACTACCTGAAAGTTTGACATAGAGCTAGTGCATGGAAAGTGTTAAAATACAACTCTTTGAAGCACCCTAGGCTGTGCCCTTTCTAAAAATATATGGTTTGATGGGGGCAAATTACTTTGGCCGGCTTCAAAAAAGTCCCAAATAGGACATGGGTGCATGATGATGAAGTGGAAAATTCCAAGTTGGAAAACTGAAATGCGCACCCCCCAAATAAGGCCTATTAGCCCCCAAATGACCCGACATACCTATACTAGGTGGTATCAATTTACTCAGAAGATGTTGCTGAACATATTTTGGGGTGTTTTTTGGCAGTAACCCATAACTGGATTGACAATTCATGCCTAAAGTACAATGTGTGTGAAAAAATAACCCAAAAAGTGACTACCTGAAAGTTTGACATAGAGCTAGTGCATGGAAAGTGTTAAAATACAACTCTTTGAAGCACCCTAGGGTGTGCCCTTTCTAAAAATATATGGTTTGATGGGGGTAAATTACTTTGGCCGGCTTCAAAAATGTCCCAAATAGGACATGGGTGCATGATGACGAAATGTGAAAATTCCAAGTTGGAAAACTGAAATGCGCACCCCCCAAATAAGGCCTATTAGCCCCCAAATGACCCGACATACCTATACATGGGTGGTATCAATTTACTCAGAAGATGTTGCTGAACATATTTTGGGTGTGTTTTTGGCAGTACCCATAACTGGATTTGACAATTCATGCGCTAAAGTACAATGTGTGTGAAAAAATAACCCAAAAAGTGACTACCTGAAAGTTTGACATAGAGCTAGTGCATGGAAAGTGTTAAAATACAACTCTTTGAAGCACCTAGGGTGTGCCCTTTCTAAAAATATATGGTTTGATGGGGGTAATTACTTTGGCCGGCTTCAAAAATGTCCCAAATAGGACATGGGTGCATGATGACGAAATGTGAAAATTCCAAGTTGGAAAACTGAAATGCGCACCCCCCAAATAAGGCCTATTAGCCCCCAATGACCCGACATACCTATACATGGGTGGTATCAATTTACTCAGAAGATGTTGCTGAACATATTTTGGGGTGTTTTTTGGCAGTACCCATAACTGGATTTGACAATTCATGCCTAAAGTACAATGTGTGTGAAAAAATAACCCAAAAAGTGACTACCTGAAAGTTTGACATAGAGCTAGTGCATGGAAAGTGTTAAAATACAACTCTTTGAAGCACCTATAGGCTGTGCCCTTTCTAAAAATATATGGTTTGATGGGGGTAAATTACTTTGGCCGGCTTCAAAAATGTCCAAATAGGAAATGGGTGTTGATGACGAAATGTGAAAATTCCAAGTTGGAAAACTGAAATGCGCACCCCCCAAATAAGGCTATTAGCCCCCAAATGACCCGACATACCTATACATGGGTGGTATCAATTTACTCAGAAGATGTTGCTGAACATATTTTGGGGTGTTTTTTGGCAGTAACCCATAACTGGATTTGACAATTCATGCCTAAAGTACAATGTGTGTGAAAAAATAACCCAAAAAGTGACTACCTGAAAGTTTGACATAGAGCTAGTGCATGGAAAGTGTTAAAATACAACTCTTTGAAGCACCCTAGGGTGTGCCCTTTCTAAAAATATATGGTTTGATGGGGGTAAATTACTTTGGCCGGCTTCAAAAATGTCCCAAATAGGACATGGGTGCATGATGACGAAATGTGAAAATTCCAAGTTGGAAAACTGAAATGCGCACCCCCCAAATAAGGCCTATTAGCCCCCAAATGACCCGACATACCTATACATGGGTGGTATCAATTTACTCAGAAGATGTTGCTGAACATATTTTGGGGTGCTCTTTGGCAGTAAACCTTAAAGTTCACAGTACATGTATTCTTAAATTGCGTTCAAAAAAAAAAAATCACCAAAAAATTTTTTTTTATCAAAATTTGGCATAGATTTGTGGTAAAATGGTTTGCATGGAAAGAGTCAAAATACCCCAAGTTTAATACCTTGATTTGTGTACTTTAAAAAAATATGTATATGTGGCGGGTTATTCAGGAATTAGTGACAGATATCAGTGTTACAATGTCACTAGCACTAGTTTTGAAAATAAACTCTTTGGAAATGGCAAAGTGCTACTTGCACTTATTGTTGCATAAAATAAGGAAAAAAGCGAGGAATATGTAAACATTGGGTATTGCTAAACTCAGTACTAAATTTAGAAACTACTAAGGAATTAATTTTTTTTGACGGTTGTTGATACATAAGAAATTTTGGGGGTCAAAGTTCGAAAAAGTGGTGTTTTTTCAATTTTTTTGTCATATTTCACAATATTTTTTATAGTAAATTATATGAAATGATGAAAGAAATGGTATCTTTATAAAGTCCATTTAATGACGAGAAAAACAGTGTAAAATATGTGTGGGTTACATAAACGAGTAAGAGGAAAATTTGACGTAAACACTAACAGCGCAGAAACGTAAAAACAGCAGCGGTCACTAAAGGACGGATTTGTGTAAAACCGCCCGGTCACTAAGGATTTAATTAGCGTTACTATATAGTAATACTAACGCTAATTAACACTTTGCGCTCCCCATGTTGAGCATAGGGAGCGCAAAGTACAGTGACCTCACGCAGTACAACGCAAGATTCCAAACGGTAACGGGTTTCTTAACCCGTCAGCGTTTGGATTGTAATATGGCGCACCAGCGCTAGGGCCACCAGGGCTAACGTTAACGCTCACGCAGGTGAGCGCTAACGTTAGCACCAAGTATGTAATGTAGCCCTGTAATGGCTCTGGTAAGTTCACCACTAGGGATGAGCTGTTCGGTTCGGAGTTCGACCCGAACTTAGCCTGTTCGAGCAGATCGCGAACACCGAACATTTCCGGGTGTTCGCCGCATGTTCGACCACAATGGACCACAATGCATTTTCCCACTGGCCTGAAGCTCAGAATTGGCTACAGCCTTGCACCTGACCACAGGTCTGGTGCAATACAGGTTCAACAGTATGCCAATCACGGCTCAGAGTCCTGATTGGGCAAATTTTGCCCAATCATGGGCTCACAGAGCTAAGTCCCGCAGCACACTATATAACGTTTCCACGCGCCGATTTTGCAAGCATTTCAGAGGAAATTTCAGAGGAGATAGTTGTGTGTTGTTACTGCCGGTCTGCCACGCTACTGGGGGGGTCTGGGGGGTCTCATTTCTACCAAATATCAGGGAATTTAGGTGATGTGTGTCTTGTCACTGTGCCAGCAAGTTTTTTTGGGGTTTACAAATTTCTTTAAAACATTTGTGAATTGAGGTGATCTTCTGGGTCTTGTCACACAGCCAGCAAGTCTTTTTGGGGGTTAAAAATTTCTTTAAAACATTTGCGAATTGAGGTGATCTGTGTCTTGTCACACAACCAGTACCACGCAGTATTTTGGGGCTCACTAATTTCTTTAAAACATTTGGGAATTGTTATAATGCGTGTGTTCTCACTGGCTGCCACCCATCAAGGGGTCTCACTGATTTAGAGGAGGTTTCACTGCCACCCATCAAGGGGTCTCACTGATTTATAGGAGGTGTCTGAGACTTGTAATCTGTGTCTTGTCACTGGCTGCCAGCTATCAGGGTGTCTCACTGAGTTATAGCAGAGTTCTTTAAATCTTTATACCAGAGTTGAATCAGAGTTCTGTATATATTAATCTATATATCACTCACCATGTCTGAAAGAACAAAAAGGAGAGGCAGACGCTCCCAGACACAGATAGAAACATAGAAAAATGTCGGCAGATAAGAACCTTTCGGCCCATCTAGTCTGCCCAATTACATGGATACTTTACCTGGATTTATCTTTTGTTTAGGATAGCCTTATGCCTATCCCATGCCTGCTTAAATTCAATTACTGTTTTAGCCTCTACCACTTCAACTGGAAGACTGTTCCATGTATCCACCACCCGCTCAGTAAAATAATGCTTTCTGATGTTACTTTTAAACCTTTGCCCCTCTAATCTAAGACTATGTCCTCTTGTTTTGCTACTTTGTTTCCTTTTAAATATACTACCTTCCTCTACCTTGTGGATTCCCTTTACGTATTTAAATGTTTCTATCATATCTCCTCTGTCTCGTCTTTTTTCCAAGCTGTACATGTTAAGATCATTAAGCCTTTCCTGGTAACTTTTCTCCTTCGAGCCATACACCATTTTAGTAGCCCTTCTCTGAACTCTCTCTAAAATGTCTATATCCTTCTGGAGATACGGTCTCCAGTACTGCACACAGTACTCCAAGTGAGGTCTCACCAGTGCTCTGTACAGTGGCATGAGCTCTTCCCTTTTTCTACTGCTAATACCTCTCCCTACACAACCAAGCATTCTGCCAGCATTTCCTGCTGCTCTATTACATTGACTACTTACCTTTAGATCCTCTGAAATAATAACCCCTAAATCCCTTTCCTCAGATGTTGAGGTTAGGACTGTATCAAATATTCTATATTCAGCCCTTGGGTTTTTACGTCCCAGGTGCATTATCTTGCATTATCCAGGTGCTGGCCGTCTTAAGCAGCAACATACAGAGGACTTGGTGGATTGGCTAACCAGGCCATCCGAGTCCTCCGAGTCCTCTGCCAGCCAGGCTTCTAGTGCTTTACAGTCCACCTCAGCTGCCAAAGCATCTAATGCAGCCTCCATGTCCACAGCTACTCCTGCCGTAGCCTCACTATCACACACGGAGGAGTCAGCTGAATTGTTTGACTACAATGAGAGTGACATGCTGCTTGAGGATGCGCAGCAAGTACAGTGCTCTGATTCAATCTCTGAGGTTGAGGAAGGGAGTATAATCAACCTAGAGGAAGGGGGTGCCAGTGATGACACACAAATAACTGGCACTCATGTTGCCCCAGCAGCTGCAGCATACTGCCAAGTTGGCTCCAGTGACGAGGAGATAGGGGGTGATGATGACAATGATGATGAGGTCACTGACTCCACCTGGGTGCCTGATCGAACAGAGGAATTAAGTGAGGAAGAGGGGGAGGAGGAGGCACAGCAAACACGAGGCACAACATCCTCTGTGACCAACCATAGCACTAGCCAGTCCAAGGCATCACATCATGTCAGAGCTGCTCCGGTGCAGAGCACTGTTGTCTCAAAGAACACATGCAGGAACTCTGTTGTCTGGGAGTTCTTTAAGAAATGTGCAGTAGAGCGCAGCGTTGCTATTTGTAATCTATGTCAGATGAGGCGTATGGGAAAGATACCGGACACTTGGGTACCACGTGCTTGAGGCGACATATGAACAACTGCCACACATCCCGTTGTCGCAAAACTTTGCGTAGGTCCTCCTCCTCCTCATCTGTCTCTACCCCCACTGTATGTCCTGCCATGTCATTGCCTACAACCTCCACCGACAGGGATGATGCTACAGTAATGGATGTACCAGGTCCTTCCTCACAATGTGACATCATCCCAGTAGCTGAAGATTTACGCAGTCAGATTACGTTGCCGCAGCTGCTGCAGCGAAAGAAAAAATATAGTCCCAACCATCCCCAAGCACAGCGTGTAAATGCCAGCTTAGCAAAATTACTCGCATTGCAGCTGCTGCCTTTCCAGCTGGTGGACTCTGCTCCCTTCCGTGAATTTGCTGAATGTGCTGTACCACAGTGGCAGGTTCCAAAACTCCATTACTTTTCACGCAAGGCCATTCCAGCACTATACCAGCACGTGGAAGACAATGTTATCCAATCATTGGGAAAGGCAGTCAGCAGCAAGGTGCATCTGACTTTAGACACATGGTCCAGCAAGCATGGACAGGGTCGTTACATTTCCTTCACGGCACACTGGGTAACTCTGATTGCAGCTGGGAGGGATCCAAGATGGGGCTCTGTGCTGGAGCTTGTTCATCCACCACACCTCCAGAAAGCTGCTTGTATGAGGTCTGTCTGCTCCACCACCACCACCTCTTCCTCCTCCTCCTTCTCTGTCTCTGGCGAAGTGGCAGTTAAACCGATGCCTGACAGGGTCTACGAAATGGCTCAAGCAAAAAGATGCCATACTGTGCTTGAGCTGGTTTGTTTAGGGGACAGGAGCCACACCGGGCCAGAAATTCTGTCAGCTCTGCAGGGGCAGGTGCAGAAATGGTTAACACCACACCAGCTTCAGCTGGGAATGATCGTCTGCGATAATGGCAGCAACCTTCTCTCCGCCCTACGCAAAGGTAAATTGACGCATGTACCATGCCTAGCACACGTCCTAAATCTGGTGGTACAGCGTTTCCTAACCAAGTACCCAGGGCTGCCAGAGCTCCTCATCTAGGCCAGAAAAGTCTGCAGCCACTTCAGACGGTCATTCGCAGCAAGTGTTCGCCTGGCAGAAATTCAAAGAGAATTCCACCTTCCCACAAACCGTCTGATCTGTGACATGCCCACCAGGTGGAACTCGACATTAGCAATGCTGCAGCATCTGCACAAGCAGCAGAGGGCCATCAACGAGTACCTGTGTGAGTGTGGCACAAGGACAGGTTCAGGTCAACTTGGTTTCCCCCCCCCGCAGTGGCTGATGATCAAGGATGCATGTACTGTACTGTCACCATTTGAGGAGGCAACGAGGATGGTGAGCAGGGACAGTGCATGCATCAGTGACACAATTCCTTTAGTGTTCCTGCTGGAGCACACTCTGCAGGGAATTATAGATGTGGCTCTAGAGGCAGAGCAGCGGGAGGAAGAGGAGGCCTTCCCTAGCTCTCAAGGCCCCAGCCTTTCCGCAGACAGCATTCCAGCGGGTCCTACTCAGATCAGACAAGAGGAGGATGAGGAGGAGGCAGAATATTTAAGTAGTGGGGGCATTGAAGGTGGGGATTCCTCAAGGGAGGGTTTTGTGTGCCCAGAAACACAAGGGCTAGTGCGTGTCTGGGAGGAGGAAGTGCACGATACGGTCATCCTCATTGACCAGGAAGACTCGGAAGCTAATGCCACCTCCAACCTACGCTGCATGGACTCCCTAATGATGCAAAGCCTG
Organism: Leptobrachium leishanense; assembly: GCA_009667805.1. NCBI lineage: Eukaryota > Metazoa > Chordata > Amphibia > Anura > Megophryidae > Leptobrachium > Leptobrachium leishanense. Next base: position 100,981,672 of record CM019073.1, read on the forward strand.
CTAAAGGACCCCAGGATTCGTGCTATCAAGGAGAGGGGTCATTACTGGTTGGCAACCCTTCTTGATCCACGATACAAGGGTAAAGTTGCAGAGCTCATCCTGCCCGCACAGTGGGAGCACAGGATGAAAAAACTTGAGGACGCTCTAAAGCGACACTTGTGTAACACCTTTCCAGGCACTGGTAGATTACCAAGTGCTGACACACGTGCTTCTGAGGCTGCGGGTGATCAGAGGAATTGTGGTGAAGGCCAGGGCCGCTTGACTGATGCTTTAAATTTTTTAAGTCCTCGACGCCCAGGGACGTCAAATGTAGGCACCCATTGCCAGCGTCTTCACCGTATGGTGCAGGACTACCTAGGGGCAAGGGCAGACCTGGATACCTTTCCAGCAGATGATCCACTGGCTTACTGGGTGTTGAGATTGGATCACTGGCCAGAATTTAGCCAATATGCTATGCAGCTACTAGGTTGCCCTTCATCTAGCGTGCTTTCCGAAAGGACGTTCAGTGCCGCTGGAGGTTTTGTCACAGACAAAAGAGTGCGTCTGTCCACCGACTCTGTAGACCGGCTGACATTTATAAAAATTAATCAGTCCTGGATCAGCAGCTATCAATCCCCTGATGCTGAAGTAATGGAATAGATCGGGGATGTCCTCTTCTGCATTCACAAAACCTCCAGCACTGAACTCTTCCACAATACCACAAAAGGGTTACGGTGTGAAGGCACTTGCTGCCATGAAAGGCACAATATTTGGCTGCACTGACGCCTGTGCCAGATTTATATCATTTAAATTTTTTGAACCGCAGGGTCCAATCCTGCACTCTTCCACAATACCACAGAGGGGTTACTGTATGATGATACTTGCTGGCCTGGCACCAAAAGCACAATATCTGGGTGCACTGACGCCTTGACCAGAATCATATCTTTTCAATATAGGACCACATGGTCCACCCCTGCATTCTTCCACAATACCACAGAGGGGTTACTGTATGATGATACTTGCTGGCCTGGCACCAAAGGCACAATATCTGGGTGCCCTGACGCCTTGACCAGAATCATATCTTTTCAATATAGGACAACATGGTCCACCCCTGCATTCATCCACAATACCACAGAGGGGTTACTGTATGATGATACTTGCTGGCCTGGCACCAAAAGCACAATATCTGGGTGCACTGACGCCTTGACCAGAATCATATCTTTTCAATATAGGACCACATGGTCCCCCCCCTGCATTCTTCCACAATACTACAGAGGGGTTACTGTATGATGATACTTGCTGGCCTGGCAGTCTTGCACCAAAGGCAGAATATCTGGGTGCACTGACGCCTTAACCAGATGCATATCTTTTTAATATAGGACCGCAAGGTTCACCCCTGCATTCTTCCACAATACCACAGAGGGGTTACTGTATGATAGTACTTGCAGGCCTGGCACCAAAAGCACAATATTTGGGTGCACTGCCACTGACGCCTCTATCAGATTCATATCCTCAGAGGGGTTACGGTGTGACGGCACTGTTGGGGATGCTAAGGACCAATTTTGAAGCACCTATTGTTACTTTCATCCAAAGCCTGCATAAGTTTCACAATAATTTAGGCCAAAAAAATCAGTAAACCTTTTCTGCGTGTACGAAAATGTCTCCTCTTTTCATACAGACTGCCGCCCCAAGCAGTTGTTTATGGATAGATTAAAGGAAAAGCATTTACCGTCATATGAAACGTAATTTTTTTGTTTTTCAGTGTTTCTATACATCCTAGAAATCCGCCACTTCACGGGCAGGTTATGGGGACCTCCTAGGCACGATATTTGAAGGAGTTTTTCGGTTTTATTTTTTAACCCTTATTTCATGGAAAACTCACTGTCCCTTTAAAAACGTTTTTTTTAAAACTTTTTGTCCTTGTTTCCTGTCCCCCAGGGCACTACCCAGACCCCCGTACACCTTTTATGGCAAATATCTAGCATATATGCCCTCTTGGAGGGCACTCTAAAAACCGAATTTTCAGCCCCATTGACTTGCATGGAGTTCGAGTTCGGGTTCGGACCCGAACATATGGGAAGTTCGGGTTCAGCCCCGAACCGAACTCGGGGGGTGTTCGGCTCATCCCTATTCACCACAGCTCTGGGTAAGTTAGCACCAGCTTTGTAATACTGGCCGGCATGTTTGAGGGATCGCAGGGTTGCCGCCACCTTACTGTGTGGATAAAATTCTGTTCACTAGAGAAAATTAAATGATGAAGTCCTCAAAAATTCACTTACTTTGTGATTACATAAAAAATGACCTCATGCTGTGCCGGGAGTTCGTACCTTGTACACCTTGTGTGAGATGACAAAAAACTCTGAAAAGGTCAAACTTACCTCATCCTATTCTTGTTCCAAAACTAAAGATGGTGGCTAAATTTTCCTTTTTATGTACGTGAGATTAAAAATAGCACCAGCAGTGCGTCGGTGGCCCCTTTACCAGCAGATCGTCCGGGACATGACATTGAGCCGGGCTGGATTCAATGTTTATTTTCATGTTGGGTATAAAGATTAATCTGTCAAGCTATGCACGACTATGATGAACGACGGGAAAACTAGTCCGGGTATCCGGAGACTACTAGGCTTTTACTTTTGCATCTCTCGAACGGCAGTCTTGTACAATTGATGGGATATTTCCAAAGCTCGGAGTATCATGGCCTAAGAACATCATTATTAATAAACTTGCATTTAATTGGAGTCAATTAAACAGATATCAGCACCCCAACTGGATTACATCTGCAAATGCCGCTCCCTTGCAGGACATCTGGTCTCCCACCAGTGATTTTTATGCCTTCTCAAGCACGTAGCCGAAGCTTAAGGGTGGGAACGATGAAAGAGTGGTTATAGGATGCCCCAGAAATGAGGCAGAACTCAGGCTTTAATGAAATATATGAAGCAAATAAATACAGTGTAAGGAGGGATATGGAGACCAGGGCCGGTTCCAAACTATTTTGCGCTCTAGGTAAGACCAGCTACTTGCACCCCCCCAGAAAAAATTGTCAACTGTTGAAATGTGGACACACACACACACACACACACACACACACATTGTTCGCATGGGGGTGGTACACATACACAAAGGCTGCGGGGGGGGGGGTGGCAACACACACTGTGCACGAGGGCCATCCATGGTCGTTTGGTGCCCATCTTACCCTCTACCCTGGTCAGGCCCAGGATAAGTCTGTGGCTCTTTCTTTCCTCTGCCTCTTTCTTTCTTCTTTCGTGCCTCTTTTTTCCTTTCCTCTGCCTCTTTTTTCCTTTCCTCTGCCTCTTTTTTCCTTTCCTCTGCCTCTTTTTTCTTTCTTTAGTCTTTCTTTTTTCTGTGCCTTTCTTTCCTCTGCCTCTTTTGTTATTTCATCTGCCTCTTGTGGCGCCTGCACGTCATCTGGTGGCACCTGTGCGTCACCATAAGACGCCCATTTTCTGCACCGCTAGAAGGGTTCTGCTTTGTGAGTCGCCACTGCCGGCAACACAAGCAAGCAATGAGGATGGGGTACAATAATGGAACCCGAGTTGGGGCCGGCTGCACCCTTAGGTGGCAGTGCGCCCTAGGCAGTTGCCTAGCTTGCCTAGTGGAAGCACCGGCCCTGATGGAGACCAATGGAAGATGACACCCTGGTGCCCCCCCTGCTATAATCCAATACATTGATTGGACATGAAACAATAGAGTGCCATGTAATCACAGCCTGAGCATCAGACTATCTGAATAAATTAGATAATGGATAACAGATGGCACAAGCGGCATCTAGCAGACAACCAAGTTATTGGGTGTACAGCAACGGTTCAGCTGTAGATGCATAACATTGAGGGCATTCTTTGAGAAAGGCTGCTTGTACTGGTGAAACGTTGCTCCTCAACTATTAAATTGGTCATCTACTACAGTAAATTGGAGTGCCGGGTGCCTCTATTGTTCTTTATAGCTGTGGAGTTGTTTGGCCGCTCCGGACCCCTGTAGCACCCAAGAACCCATCTGTTCAAGAACATTGCCACATACCAATCTTGCGAGTGTATAGTTTCCTATGATTTATGTTAAATTATACCATGACAAATTGATTATCAATTAATTTGTTTACTTATAAAACCGACTATTGAGCGTCTATAATCGAGTCGAGATAAAAGATACAATGGAATATGATTATTGTATTTCCTTTCCTAATGCAGTCTGGATTTAGAGATCACTCGGATCTTAGGAGATTCTGCTCATCGTTTGTATGTTTTTTCCGTGTAACCGCGATTAGTTGAGGTAACAGCTCCCACCACCCCATCTTCGTACAACATCCCAATGGGTTATTTGCCCATATATGCAGCTTAAGTGAGATTTACTGCAGTGTAGTATACAGTCGCGCAGGATATTGGCACAAGATGTAAGGTAACGTAGATATGGGATGGAATAGTAGGTACATTTCAAGACAGAATATCCAAATTCGAGGGGGGGGGGGAGGAGATAAATAGCTGAAAGGATCTAGGTGGATTAGCCGAAAGATGGGAGATTACTATAGAACAGCCGGCCTCTTTCCTTCCCCGGCATCCCATAACTAATTAATGCAAGGATATTGATCCTCCAACACCCCATGTGCCTGGAGGGTTTTGTGCAGAGAGAGCATTCTTGCAGAGACCAGTTTACCACCTCCTCTACGGCCAGCAGGCCAATACAGCGATCATTCTGACCGAAATGGTCCCAAAAGTAAATTTTTCGGAAAGCTTCCGCACAATTCAGTAATGGTTTAATTCATGATTTGATAGAAGAACACAAAATAAATAATTTATTGCAGTTATACGTCCACAATGTAGCGATAACCGCGAGAGCCCCTCAGACATTCCTTACCAGGTTAAATGTAACCATGAATCCAACGTGGAAGACCACACGTGGCCATCTGCCTTGGGTCCTCCTGACTATTCTAAGTTGCTTCCAGGGTTACTGTGCCAATAACATGAATTTTAAACTTGACAGCTGTAAATGAAAGGGTGAAACTATAGATGAAAGACATATTCTCCTGACCCACATCACTAACACCACAAGTGAAGAGTATAGACAAGCTACTGCATGGTAGATGCTACAGGTAGATCTACAGGTTTGCATTGCCCTGATAAATATACACCACCTGACCACAAAAAAGTCATTTTTGATATCGTTGGATCGGCCCGAGCATGGCCTTTCTAAGGATACCAAACATGACCATGTTAAGAGTTAAAGAAAAAAAAAGGAAAATAAATAAATATTTAAAATAAAAAAAAAAGAGTGTTTTTTTTTTGTTTTGTTAATGCAGCAATATTGTTCCCATTTCAATTATAATGTGAACAATGATGCTGCACTAAACGATTTTTGTATGGGGTGCATTTGTTAAAAATCGTGTCATTTTCCCCCCCCAAAAAAATATAGCAAGTCCCCCATTTCTAATTTTTTTAACAAGCGCAACTCATAGAAAATATAACCGCAAACGCTTGAATGTTAAAATGTGAAAAAAAAACACTTTACACGTTGTAAATTATTGAAAATTCTAATTTTATTGCATTTTTTGTTATAACATACAGGCAGGACATGACGTATATATATATATATATAATAATGATATATTATGAATCTGCCGAAAAGAACGATATATAATATGTCTGGGTCATATAATAAAATAAGGCTTTAAAACGCGGTTAAACATGATGAGCGAAACCGGTAAAAATTAGCTCAGCACACAGGCGTGAAATGGCTCAGCAGCGAAAGGGTTAATTAGTTAAATCCCGGTGGTGACTTTTTTTGGCCATGCAGTGTACATTGAATACCAATAGAAAAAAAAATAATGAACAGAAATCTATTAATTTTTTTACTACAGGACAAAAGTAATAATTAGCACCTGTAAGAGTTTTCCCCCAACTGGTCACACAACCAGTCAATCACTGCGAGAATAGCCGAGGGGCAGAGAACGAAGGAGAACAAGTGTTTAAGCGACTGCAATTGTCTAGAAGGGACGTGTTTGCGTAGCAACAAAGACATGTAGGGACTGGGAGTTGAGTTATATTTAATTGTAACAGTAGCCTAATTTGACAAACAATATCAATATGTATCTGCTATGTTTACTAACACTTGTCTGCGCTACGGAACTTGTTGGTGCTTTATAAATACTTTGAATAACCCTCACAGTTAGTTACAAGAGAATCGAAAAGTCACCGCACGTTCACGTGATTTTTCGTTCTCTTCAATTCGGCTTGATTCGGCGATCCCATTTCGGCGACCCTGCAGTGTATTCAGCAAGCACCACAGGGCCGTCGTAGTGCAGGTAAAAACCGTCGCAAACCCGCCGAACACTCACCGCAAAACCCGGTGAACGCACACCGAAACCCGCAAAAACATCTGGATTAACCCCGCCGGAGAAACCCGAGCAGCCGCCGATCACAGCGCAGAGCAGCCGCCGGAAAAACCAGACACCGCAGACGAATGGAGTGGAGAAAAAAAAAACAGTTTGCTTGAATGTTTGAAAAGTGAAACGCTGTTTGCAAAGAAACTACTGAACGAAAATGTCTGAAATTCACATATAAGAGCCAATGAATGATAATAAAAAGGCTGTTACAGAAAAAACGATTTAACCTCCCTGACGGTTTTCCTGAGTGTGGCTCGGGGTTAACTTTTTGTACCGAAAGCAGTATTCCCGAGCCACAATCGGGCTGGATACTTACATGTCCTACGCTCCCTCGTTGAACCCCACGGTCTCCTCCAGCCGCTCGCAACGTCACGCTGCCTGGTTCTCTTCTCGAGAGGAGTGAACCAGGACGTGTGATGTCGCGATCGGCTGCAGTGTGACTGCGGGGACAGCGAGGGAGCGCAGGACATGTAAGTATCGGCCCGAGTGTGGCTCGGGGATACTGCTTTCAGTATTGAAAGTTAACCCCCGAGCCACACTTATACCGCTAGGGGGCCAGAAAAAATTAGACCGATTCTGACATATAAAATATATCAGAATCGGACCGCCAGGGGGGTTAAAAAAGAAAACACCAAATTCGCAAAACAAAACCCAAAAAATGCCTAAAAGACCCTAAAAAAATCTATAAAGAGACTTTATACTGCAGAATATTATAATTAATGGTTTATTAGATATTGGATTAAAACGGGAATATTTTTAACATTGAAGCCTATGGGATTCGCCTGAATAAACCTGTCGAATTAGGCTAGGGTCAGACGAACGCATTTTTCGCGTCGTCCGTGAAAAAGTGCGTTCGAATGAATGGACGTATTTTGTCACGGAATACGCGATAGCGGTCATACGTTGCGCATTTTCGTCCGTGATTTTGTACGGATCATTAATAAAACCTTTTTTGCGTCTGGACGTTATATTGGCCGGACATTAGCCGCGTCTGACGTCTCCTAATCACGCAAAAACGGTATCACGTTCTCGAAAAAATGTGTTTGTTTGCCACTTGCGTTGCCCGGCCGCACTTTTGTGCGGCCGTACTTCGTATATTGCACGTCATTTGCTGCTACTACGGCCGTGATAAAGTGCGGCTGCACGCGCGTTCACACTGCGTTCGTCTGACCCTAGCCTTAAACCACCGAACAGCAGGACAATTCGGCAACTTTTCACTGCTGTTTTGTGTTCTCTGAATAGACGAACCATTGCTTCTCTATGGGGATTTCACTGCCTTCGAACAGGCACTGTATGTGCAGGCAATTCGCCAACATTTGGCAAACTGCCTGCTCTCTGAATAGCCGAATGGCCAGGAAAGGTAACCGTACGCTGAATTTCGCTGTTTGGTTACCTTTCGGCAGCCATTCGGATCTCTTTGAATAACCCTGTGTGTTTTATTTGTCCACAATCCCTAAAGAGTTAATCCAGTAAGAGGGCGATCATTTCTTACAGTCTGGCAAGGAGACATCAACATCGGTAAGTAACTTTTATTTAAACCACAGGATAGTTTTCCCTGTGTGAAAAGCGATACTTTTTCTAAGCAGATTTAGTTTGTGGTCGTGCGGTTGTACGGCTTTTCTGGCTCCCGTACAGATAAGCCTGGCAGAAAGCAAAGAGAATATATTGAATTTTTATATATCTGAGCCGACAACCCATCCAATCTTCTCTGTCAATGGTTTTTTTGGCTTGGTCATGTGGAGCAATAATTGGTCAACTCTATAAAGAACAAAAAAAAAGTGCGACATTCGTCGTCAAATAATCATCGGTGTTCCAATTATTTGGGAATTTTGTCTCAGAATCGTGTCTTTTAAATATTCCTGAAACGGAGTTAAAGATCAGAACGAAGTTATTGCGCGTAACAGCCCTTGGAGTAGACAGGTAAGTGGTTCGTGTAAACCCATGTTGCTTGAGGTCACCACTTGATTACCGCTCGGCAATTTATTAACCGAAAAAAATATACATTATTTGGCATTGTAATGAATATGGGATATATATGTAGAATATAAAACCTAAGGGGTTATTCAGAGAGGTCTGAAATGTCGCCGAAATGTAACCGGACGCTGAAAATCAACATACGGTGACATTTCGGGGCCGTTCGTCTATTCAGAGAGCAGGCAGTTGCCAAATTTTGGCAAACTGCCTGCAAGTACGGTGCCTGTTCGACGGCAGTAAAAGTCCCCCTTAGAGAAGCAATGGTTAATCTATTCACAGACACCAAACAGCAGAGAAAAGTTGCCGAAATGCCCTGCTGTTCAGTATTTTCATTCAGGCGAATTCCATAGGCTTCAATGTTAAAAATATTTATATTTTAACGCAATATCTAATAAACCATTTATTTTTAATCTGCAGCAAAAAGTCTCTTTATTTATAGAATTTTAAGGCATCTTTTAGGCATTTTTCGGCAAAATATTTTTTCCGTTTTTTAAAAAAAAAAATTAGTTTTTTCTTTTTCCTGTAACACCCCTTTTTATTATCATTCATTCGATCTTAGATGTAAATTCCAGACATTTTCGTTCAGTAGGTTTTTTTGCAAACAGCGTTTCAATTTTGAAACTATCAAGCGTACGGTTTGTTTTTGGTTTTTTTACCCCGTTCGTCTGCTTGTCAGCTTTTTCCGGAGGCTGCTCTGCGCTGTGATCGGCGGCTCATCGTCTTTTTCCGGCGTGGTTTTTGTAGGTTTTCGGTGAGTGTTCGACGGGTTTGCGGCAGGTTTTCCTTACCCTCAGGGGACACTGCGTTGAACGCTGAATACACCGCAGGGTGGGGAACTTTGATTCCCCTAAGTGCAGGGAACTGCACTGAATAACCCCTCTAATTTGCTTACCTTTTTTTTAACGATTAGTGATCCGGATTGCTAATCATCTCATTATGATGACTCCAAATCCGAGTAGGCAGGATATAGGACTATTTTTATTATTTATATCATACTTAGCCTATTTGACAAACTGCCATTTCTGCCTGTACAGTGATAATGCAGACCCCATGTAAAATAATGCAAGATACAGGAGGACACCCTCTAGAATTTAGAACCTTTCGTCCTAGCAATATCTCCGTAAAGAACAAAAACATGAAAAATTTAAAAATGAGCAAATATACCTTTTTTATTTTACTTTTAACCATTTCAGAACAAAAAAATCTATATGCCAAATTGCCACTTTACATTTAAGTGTTAACAATTAGTTCACTTTTAGGATGAGTAGCTATGATACCATATTTCGTAAAAACGCGATTGATAGTGAAAGGGTTAACTTGTCACCCTGTATTTTGATTATCTCCACGTAACAAACGCATGTCGGTGCCGGTGGCCCTCGTGTCAGATCCATTGAATGGGTCCACTAAGACCTGTGGTTCTCCTGGCCTCTCCCAGAAAATAAAGATAAAAAATAAAAAAAAATGCTCTCTCCATCAACAGAAACAACCAAAGAATCTGAGATTATTGACTTGTCCTGAGCTTCATCAATCTTGTTTTACAAACACAGATAAAGCGTTATCACCTCGAACAAGCAAAGGAACAATTGGGAAGGGAGCCGGCAGCCTGGCAGCCCTCTCATCAGTCATCATAGATCCAGGTTGAAGAAACTGGATGCCAGAGAAATGATTCCACGCACCTGCCTTGGTGCAACATTCACCTGCTACGGTGAAACAGAAACATAGATTTTAAGCGACAGATACAAATAAGATGTCCAGACCAGACCAGTCTACCCGCTCTGAAGTTAAAAAGGTGCAAACAATTTTTTTCTGGGCACTTACATTTTTTTTTTTAACTCGATAACCATCACTGATCTTCAGGTATCTTCCTCAGAATCTATTCGAAAGAACAGGCTGTTCTACACACACTAGTCTGCTAGGGAATATACAGTATATATATATATATATATAATTTATATGTTACGGGTAAAGCCAGGAGTGTCGTTAATCCTAGGAGTACCCGGTTAAGGCTAGGGTCAGACGAAAGCAGTTTTAACGTGCGTTTAGACGCACGAAATCACGGCCGTGCTAGCAGCAAATGACGTCCAATGCCAGGGAACACACGAAGTACGGCCGCACGAAAGTTCGTCCGTGCAACTCAAGTGGCAAACGAACGCATTTTTTCTAGAAAGTCAAACCTCTAGTACGGACGTACAGAGTGCGCTGCGTCCGCTAGAGGTGTGTGTGCGTGATTGGGAGACGTCAGACACTGCTAATGTCCGGCCAACATAACGTCCAGACACAAAAAGTGTTTTATTGATGATCCGTACAAAATCACGGACGAAAAGGCGCATCGTATGACCGCTATCGCGTACTCCTTGAAAAAAATACGTCCATTCGTTCGAACGCACTTTTTCACAGACAATGCGAAAATGCGTTCGTCTGACCCTAGCCTTAAGTCTGATGTTTCGTTGCACATCACGCTTTATCCAACACCACTAGGGTAATGTGCGAATTACCCCTTTAAAATAAAGCAGAAATTTTCATTTTTTTGCAGCTTTACCCAGCGGTTTTGGGTAATGTCAGGAATCTTACCCGGGTAATCCTAGGATTAACCGCACTTCGGGCTTTACCCGTAATATAATATATATATTATATATATTATATATATGTAACAAAGTGGATGCACTCAAGGACGTCATAAAAATACAAAAAACTTTATTAGGCAATGTTGAAAAATATATACTGTATATCAAGGTTGTACACGAAGAGCCGATCTGGCCCCGAAATGTCACCGAACAGGGAATTTCTCCGTACAGTGTCATTTCGGGGCCATTCGGCTATTCAGAGAGCAGGCAGTTTGGCAAACTTTGGCGAATTGCCAGCAAGTACGGTGCCTGTTCGACGGCAGTAAAAGTCCCCCATAGAGAGGCAATGGTTAATCTATTCAGAGACACCGAACAGCAGAGAAATGTCAGAAGTGCCCTGCTGTTTGGTGCTTTCATTCATAAGGTTAATTCAGGCGAATCCCATAGGTTTCAATGTTAAAAATATTCCCGTTTTAAATCAATATCTAATAAACCGTTTATTATTTTAATCTGCAGCAAAAATGCTCATTTTTTTTAGGATTTTTTCAGGGGTCTCGCGCACCTCCAATGGACTCATGACAGGAAGCGAACGTATATGTGACACAATAGGCAAATCTAGCACATAAGGCAGTGATGGCGAACCTTGGCACCCCATATAATTCTGAACTACAAGTTCCATGATGCTCAGCCAGCCTTATGTACGACTAAGCATCGTGGGACATGTAGTTCCCAAACATCCGAGGTGCCAAGGTTCACCGTCATTGATCTAATGTATTAGATTTAAATTGTAATATATATTATAAGGTGATACGCATTGAATAAAGATTTGGAAGGCAGCGGACCCCACTGCAAGCGTTTAGCTTGAGCAGAAAGCTGCAAACTGAAAGGTCGTTACTTTCACCAAGTCTGGAAAAGTGATGTCAGGAATTCAAGGTCAGATTTCTAACGCCACCTTGTGGCAAACTGTCAAAGAACAATCATATGAGACTTTACTCAAAGGGCTTCTCGGGTTTACACGTTATTTAGCGGGCGTTTACGAGGAAAGACTGTCGCAAGATGAAGCGATTAACCTATTCCCTAGTGAATGCTAACGTTCGGATGAGTAAGAGTTAACACCAGGATAAGTGACTTTAACGCATGCCCCCCTTACCTCCCCGGCGCTAAACCCGTAAAAAAAAAAAAAAATCACTTAGCGCAGTGGTGCTTGCGCGAGCTTACTGTACTTTGCGCATCCTATAGTTAACATGGGGAGCGCAATCAGTAATTAGCGTTCGGATAAGTACGGTATTACAAAGTCCTCGCGCGAGTTACCGCAGGGACGCACAAACCAAAAGTTTTAGAGAGTCCTAAAACCTCGTGCTAAATGATTCTCCTTTCGCAAAATCATTTGACACCCCCTCCCCCCAATGAATCCCATACTCGCCTCTCATCCCACAGCGCGGTGAGAACGGTGGCCTGATTCGCCGCTTCTTCTGGGCTAGAGCAGAGTGAGACTGGGGACAGATAGTTTCCAGTCTCCCTCCGTGAGAGCAAAGTCGCGCAGGGCTCGCGGCCGGAAGCGCCACCCTTCATGGAGTCTATGGACTCCAGGAGGGGATACTCGCGACGATGCGAGTATCACTGAGGGCAGTGCTTCGCTCCGGCGCAAGGTGCGGAGGTAGCGCCTGTCCTGGAATCTAACACTAAAATGGGGATGTTACGGGAAAACCTGCAGATTCAGGATTTCCCCGTTAGTGTCCCCATTTTAGCGTAGGGGAGGGAATAGGTTACAGATCCCTGAGGAAGTCCTATTTCGGCACAAGAGAGGGCGAAACGCATCAGGAATATATTTTTATGCGTATGGTTCTTTTATTCATATCCATTAAATTAAAGATGAATTTTTGTATTTACCTGGGATTTATCTCCTATATATCGAAGTCCACGACCTGGGGGCCGACGCGGAAGTGGCTGGAGAGATCGGGATTTACCGGTCCAGTGGAAGGCTACGATCAGATAAGCTCGGAGGGTGGAGAGCTCCTCCGAGTTATCACAGAGTTACGTTATTTCGTTCCACTTTTGCGTTTTCTTTGTAGTCCCTACTTTCATTGCCCTACTAGAGCCCCCATTTTAGCGTTAGGGAGGGAATATTGCCCGTTGCGTTTTACAGCTGGCCTTGTCGCTCACTTGATTCATGGAAATGTGGCAACCATATTATTTTAGCAGGGTTATTCAAAGAGCTCAGAATTGCTGCAGAAAGGTAACCGAACGCGGAAATTCAGCGTTCGGTTAACTTTCCTGGCCATTCGGCTATTCAGAGAGCAGGCAGTTCGCCAAATCCTGGCGAATTGCCTGCACATACAGTGCTTGTTCGGTGACTGTTCGAGGGCAGTGAAATCCCCATAGAGAATCAATGCTACGTCTATTCAGAGAACACAAACCAGCAGAGAAAAGTTGCCGAATTGCCCTGCCGTTCGGTGGTTTCATTCGGCAGGTTTATTCAGGAGAATCCCATAGGCTTCAATGTTAAAAATATTCCCGTTTTAATCCATTATCTAACAAACCGTTGATTATAATATTCTGCAGTAAAAAGGCTCTTTATAGATTTTTTAGTACCTTTTAGGCATTTTTGGGGATTTTTTGCAAACTTTACCAGTTTTTCTTTTTTCTGTAACAGCCCTTTTTATCATTCATTGGATCTTATATGTAAATTTCAGACATTTTCGTTCTGTAGTTTTTTTGCAAACAGCGTTTCTCTTTTCAAACATACAAGCGTACGGTTTTATTTTTTTCTCACTCCATTCGTCTGCGGTGTGGGGTTTTTCCGGCGGCTGCTCTGCGCTCTGATCGGCTTCCTCCGTTGGGTTAATCCAGATGTTTTTGCGGGTTTCGGTGTGCGGTCGCCCTCGTTTTGCGGTGGGTTTGCGGCGACTTTTCCCCGCAATACGACGGCTCTGTGGTGCTTGCTGAATACACCGCAGGGTCACCGAAATGGGATCGCCGAATCGCACCGAATTGAAGAGAAGGAAAAGTCACCGAACGTGCTGTGGCTTTTTCGATTCTCTTTGAATAACCCTGTAGGTTTTTATTTTTTCTCCACCTAATAGACTTCAGTTTGTTTTTCGTTGAGTTGTACGGTTTGTTGGTCACATTAAAAGGTGGAAGATGTGAGATCCCCGTTATGGAGAAGTTTAGATTCTCTTCATCCCAAACTTACTTTTTTCCCCCACTTAGTTTTTGTTAATTATTATTTTTAAAAATAAAGTAGACGTGAGCTCGTTATTAAACATCTTATTGTCCCGCGTTGCTGTATAGTGTTACTCTGGTATAAGTGCATCAATCTCGGTGCTGTCAGCACTAAGGCTAGGGTCAGACTAACGCATTTTTCACGTTGAAAAAGCTAATTGAGCTTGGCAAGCCTTCTAAGTGAAGTCTTCAAAGTGAACTTACAGGAGATCTTCTGGTGAGTGATTTAGATTTTTGTTTCAAACAGATCTTTTCTATTCATCTTAAGGTTTCAAGTTAGGTCTGGTGTGTAAATTAGGTTAGGCTGGTGACTCATTCCTCTTACTGATTAGCATACAATTGGAATCAATTGCGTGCTATTTGCTAAAGTGGTTAAACTTGTCCACGCCTTGCTGGGGGAGGTGTCTTAGGGGCTATATAAAGCTTGTGGAATATTAGCTTGGTCTAATTGAGCTTGGCAAGCCTTCTAAGTGAAGTCTTCAAAGTGAATTTACAGGAGATCTTCTGGAGATACTCTGGAGGTAGTCTGAGGTTTGACAGGAGGTAAAAAACCTACAAAAAGGTAAGATTTGCTGGTTTTAAATCCATTCTTTTATAATGGCAGGCTTGGTCCAGTGTAAGAGCTGTCATGCGTTTGTTTTTAGATCCAATTTTTGGAGGTTTGGAGTGTGCCTGATATGTAGGCAGTTCTCTTTATTGCAGCAGGAAATTGCCTGTTTGAAGTCTGAGATTTGTAAATGATCTGTTAGAGAAACTCAGGCTATGACTGTTACAAAGCCACTGCCACAGAGGCCTCCTAGGAGCGGCAGATGGACTACTGTAGGATCTGGTAGATTTAGCGTTGTGGATAGAAAGCATGTCCCACAATCTGTGGGTCTTCTTAATTCTTTTGAGGCACTTTCAGAGTGTAGTGGTAAGACGGATGCAGGCTCAGACACCATAGTTGAGGAACCACCATCCACTATGCCTAAGGTTTGCAGCACTGCAACCAAGGACAAAAATGAAAAGGTGGGACTTGATAGAAGGCAATTGTTGCTGGGTGATTCTATCATAAGAGGTGTTGAGCTGGAGAGTAGTGGTTTGGTGAGATGTCTTCCTGGGGCTACTGCTCGTAGAGACAGGAGACGTATTCTCATATTGTCAAAGAAGCAAAGCAGCAAGGGGAAGTAGATGTTCTAGTCCATCTAGGGACAAATGACTTGGCTAGCAATGAGTTTTCTGAGATTAAGGAAGATTTTTGTGTTCTTGGAGGTGAAATACAGCAGATTGCGTCCACTGTGTCATTCTCTGAAGTTTTGCCTGTGCATAACATTCAAGATAGAAAGATGCGCAATAAGGAATTCAATTTGTGGCTTCGGGAATGGTGTCGGGAGCAAGGATTTGGCTTTGTGTCCCATGATAGCTCTAATTGGAGCAGAAAGGAACTGTATAAAAAAGATGGTTATGCATCTTACTCATAGGGGAACATATGTTCTCAGTGAGAAGTTCAAAGGTTTCACAAAGAAATATTTAAACTAGGAGGGGGGGACAAAAGGGTAAACAATCTGCCCGATTGTCCCCCAAAACTAAATCGGAGGGTGCAAGCAACATGCGAGGTAAAAAATGACAAGCTCAGAGTCGTGTCTATAAATGCTCGCAGTTTAGTCAATAAAATCAATGAACTGGAGGCAATGATGGCAGCTGAAAAAGTAGATTTAGTGGCGGTTACTGAGACATGGTTCAGTGAGAAAAATAACTGGGACATAACAATACCGGTACTCTTTATATAGAAAAGACAGAGAAGGTAGGAAAGGAGGAGGAGTGGCCCTGTATGTGAAAAACAACATAAAAACGAACCAAATAAAAGTGAGCGAGGTGAACATAGAGTCAGTTTGGGTTACACTAACATTTGGCAATCATACAGTAGCTCGTGTAGGTGTGATCTATAGACCCCCTGGACAAGTAGAAGAGCTAGATAATCTGCTGGTTGAGGAAATAGCCAAAATGGCAATGAAGGGGGAAGTTATTATCATGGGGAACTTTAATCTTCCTGATGTGAACTGGAAAACCAAAACAGCTGGGTGCACCAGAGTCACAAATATTCTAAACTCCTTACTGGGATTATCTCTAACACAAGTAGTTGAGGAGCCGACCCGTAAAGAGGCCATATTGGATTTAATACTCACAAATGGAGGTTTGGTATCGGACGTTGTTGTAGGTGAAAATTTGGGATCTAGTGATCACCAGTCAGTATGGTTTAATATAAGAACAGGGATGGAGCCGCACCACACAAAAAAAAAAGTTTTAGACTTTAAAAAACAGATTTTTCTAAAATGAGATTTTGTGTGAAGGAGTCATTATCAGACTGGAGGAATTTAAAGGGAGTCCAAGAGAAATGGGATTATTTAAAGGAAGCATTATTGAAGGCCACAGGAAATTGCATTCGGCTTGTTAGCAAAAACAAAAAAGGGAAGAAACCACTGTGGTACTCTGCAGAAGTGGCCAAAATAGTGAAGAACAAGAAGATAGCATTCAATAATTATAAAAAAACTCAGCGTGAAGAAGATAGGCAAACCTATAAGATTAGGCAGAAAGAGGCAAAGCAATTTATAAGAGCTTCCAAAGCACACGCAGAAGAGAAAATAGCTCAGTCAGTAAAAAAGGGGACAAAACATTTTTTTAGATACATAAAACGAGAAAAGAAAAGTAAAACAAGGATTAGTTAGATTAAAAACAAAGGAAGGAAGGTATGTAGAAGAGGATAAAAGTCTCGCTGAATGCCTCAATAAATATTTTTGTTCAGTCTTTGCAGAAGAAAAGGAAGGAAAGGACCTCAGTTAGGAGAGAACACTAAAGAGACATTTACATATGAGTTTACAGAGGAGGAGGTTCTAAAGCAGCTGTCTAAAGTAAAGACAAATAAGTCAATGGGGCCTGATGGGATCCACCCTAAATTATTAAAAGAGCCAAGTGATGTAATAGCAAAACCGTTAACAGATTTATTTAACCAATCCTTGTTAACAGGAGTCGTCCCAGAAGACTGTAAATTAGCAAATGTTGTGCCTATTTACAAGAAGGGTAGTAGGGAGGAATCGGGGAACTATAGGCCAGTTAGTCTTACGTCAGTAGTAGGGAAATTAATGGAAACCATGTTAAAGGAAAGGATTGTTGAACACCTAAAAACACATAGATTACAGGATCAGAAACAACATGGGTTTACCTCAGGGAGATCATGCCAAACTAATCTTATTGATTTTTTTGATTGGGTAACAAAAATAATAGACACAGGTGGTGCAGTAGACATTGCTTATTTAGATTTCAGTAAGGCTTTTGATACTGTTCCGCATAGAAGG
Organism: Leptobrachium leishanense; assembly: GCA_009667805.1. Taxonomy (NCBI): domain Eukaryota; kingdom Metazoa; phylum Chordata; class Amphibia; order Anura; family Megophryidae; genus Leptobrachium; species Leptobrachium leishanense. Next base: position 100,999,134 of record CM019073.1, read on the forward strand.
CTTATCAATAAATTGCAATCTTTGAGCTTGGATTCCAATATTGTTGAATGGATTAGGCAGTGGCTGAGTGACAGGCAACAGAGGGTTGTGGTAAATGGAGTTTATTCGGCGCAAGGTCTTGTTACCAGTGGGGTACCTCAGGGGTCAGTACTTGGACCCATTCTCTTTAATATTTTTATTAGTGATATTGCAGAAGGTATTAATGGAAAAGTATGTCTTTTTGCTGATGACACAAAGATTTGCAACAGGGTTGACGTTCCTGGAGGGATCAGCCAAATGACAAATGATTTAGGTAAGCTAAAAAAATGGTCGGAGTTGTGGCAATTGAGTTTTAATGTGGATAAGTGCAAGATAATGCACCTGGGACGTAAAACCCAAGGGCTGAATATAGAATATTTGATACAGTCCTAACCTCAACATCTGAGGAAAGGGATTTAGGGGTTATTATTTCAGAGGATCTAAGGGTAAGTAGTCAATGTAATAGAGCAGCAGGAAATGCTAGCAGAATGCTTGGTTGTGTAGGGAGAGGTATTAGCAGTAGGAAAAGGGAAGTGCTCATGCCACTGTACAGAGCACTGGTGAGACCTCACTTGGAGTACTGTGTGCAGTACTGGAGACCGTATCTCCAGAAGGATATAGACATCTTGGAGAGAGTTCAGAGAAGGGCTACTAAAATGTGTACGGCTTGAAGGAGAAAAGTTACCAAGAAAGGCTTAATGATCTTAACATGTACAGCTTGGAAAAAAGACGAGACAGAGGAGATATGATAGAAACATTTAAATACGTAAAGGGAATCCACAAGGTAGAGGAAGGGAGTATATTTAAAAGGAAACAAAATAGCAAAACAAGAGGACATAGTCTTAGATTAGAGGGGCAAAGGTTTAAAAGTAACATCAGGAAATTATTTTACTGAGCGGGTGGTGGATACATGGAACAGTCTTCCAGTAGAAGTGGTAGAGGCCAAAACAGTAATTGAATTTAAGCAGGCATGGGATAGGCATAAGGCTATCCTAAAGAAAAGATAAATCCAGGTAAAGTATCCATGTAATTGGGCAGACTAGATGGGCCGAAAGGTTCTTATCTGCCGACATTTTTCTATGTTTCTATGTTGTCCGTGAAAAAGTGCGTTCGAACGAATGGACGTATTTTTTCACGGAATACGCGATAGTGGTCATACGATGCGCATTTTCGTCCGTGATTTTGTACGGATCATCAATAAAACCCTTTTTTTGTGTCTGGACATTATGTGCAGCGTCTGACGTCTCCTAATCACACACACACGCCTCTAGCGGACGCAGCGCACTCTGTACGTCAGTAGTAGCAGTTTGACGTTCTAGAAAAAATGCGTTCGTTTGCCACTTGCGTTGCGCGGACAAACTTTTGTGCGGCCGTTCTTCGTATGTTCCCCGGCATTGGACGTCATTTGCTGCTAGCACGGCCGTGATTTCGTGCGGTTAAACGCACGTTAAAAATGCTTTCGTCTGACCTTAGCCTAAACTAGACAGGTCAATTCAAGCTTCGTTTTTAATGGCACATGGATGACCCCCCTCCCCCCCATATATATTTTTTTTTTACTTAGGAAAAACAGGTTATTTACTCGTAATATATTGTGCGTTTTTCAGAGAGCACCGAAATGTCGCCGACATTTCGGTGCTCTCTCATTCCCTGCACGTCGGGGGAAATCAAAGGTCCCCACCCTGCAGTGAATTCAGTAAACACCGCAGGGTCCCCGAAGTGCCGGGAAGTGGCTGCTGAATGCCGCTGCCAACCCACTGCTGCCAACACGCCGAACACCCGCAGCAAACACACCAGAGGGCCGCCAAATGCAGCCGACGAGCCGCTGGACACAGCACCAAGCAGCGACAGAAGAAAGGTGACGAACTGGGTAAAAGAAAAAAAAAAAACAAAAAACAAAAGAAAAACAATACGTTTGAAAGTGTCAAAATTGAAACGTTGTTTGCAAAAAACTACTGAACGAAAATGCCTGGACTTTGCATATAAAATCCTATGAATGATAATAAAAAGGTCTGTTACAGAGGAAAGAAAATCCGCTATTTATAAAAATAAAAAAAATGGAAAAAAATTTAGCCGAAAAATGAAGATCCGAAGAAAAAAAATCAATCGATAAAGAGACTTTTTGCTGCAGATTAAAATAATAAACGGTTTATTAGATATTGATTTAAAACGGGAATATTTTTAACATTGAAGCCTATGGGATTCGCCTGAATAAACCTGACAAATGAAAACACTGAACAGCAGGGCATTTCGGCAACTTTTCTCTGCTGTTCGGTGTCTCGGAATAAACGAACCATTGCTTCTCTATGGGGGATTTCACTGCTGTCGAACAGGCAATGTACGTGCAGGCAATTCATCAACATTTGGCAAACTGCCTGCTTTCTGAATAGCCGAATGGCCCTGAAATGTCACCGTACGAGGAAATTCACTGTTCGGTGACATTTCGGGGCCAGATCGCCTCTCTCTCAATAACCTCTAGTATTTCTGGTTTTCTTTGCACACAAACAAGAAAATTTAGACATCATATGACGCGCTACAAAAGATCGAAAAGCGTTTGGGATCATTCTGCAGTGATCTCAGAGCCGCAGTAACAAGGTTTGGGAAAGAAATGCATTTAACTGGTATGTGGGGGGGGCGGGGGAGCAGACCTAGACAATAGGACATCGAAATAACCAAGTAGTGTTGCAGTAATCCCTCCTCGATGTGTGGGAATGTGTCTTTGCCTGTTACCATGCAGATAAGGATCCAATGCAGTCTAACAGTGCAGAGGTTTTAACGTAATTACATAGTTGCCAGCAGTCGCAGATTACCAAGGACATCTCAGGTTTGTGCTTGGTGTCCTAGGGGTTAATTGCCACAGGACACTCTCCTTAGGTTGATACTTGGGGCAGAGGAGTAAAATCTAAAGTCCTAGGACAGTTAACCCCTTGGGACACTGACCACAAACCTGGAACACTGGGAATGTTGCCAACTATGGGGGATATTCACTAAATGCCAAAATTGCCACTGAATTTCCCCGTATGGTGCAATTACTGGGCAGCGTTTATTCACTAAACTGTTAATTTGCCAAATACAGGGGAAATACGCTGATATTTGTTCAGCAATAACAGGAACTGGGGGAAAAAGGATAAAGGAGCTTAAGACATGCCCCTATTTTGGCTCGTTTTCGCCTATTTATCCAGATTGTCTATTTTTTGTCGCGACTATCCTCAATTCAGTGGTCAATTCTTCACAATATCCAGTAATGAATGAGCCCCAATTTCTCTGATTGGATCCCCGCTTCCCCCAAAGTAAAAGGAAGGAAACATGCTAATTTTAGTGCTTTTCGGATAAAATGTATTAATTCTTTGTATCTTAACAGTTTTCATACGGATTTAGCGCTGGGAGAACAATGAGGTCGTTTTTAGCACCTGGATATCGAACACCTTAAAAAAATGATTATGATCTAAATTATTTTATTATGATGTTGATTTTCACTTCTCTGCCCTTGACTGGGTATGAATAACCACACGAATAAGACAAACGCACAGATGGAGCTTTACATCTGGCACAAGAGAACATTCTATTATAAGGAGCATAAAATGAAATGGGTGAATTCCTTACCCGGCACAACCTTAAAATAACCAGTGACATCACACAGATGCTGTTGGGGTCCAGGGTCAGCAAAGCTGGGAATGTCCGAGAAATGAAATGATCCATGGACGCCCCACCTCAGAGGACTTTAAGGATCTGCTGCTGATGTGTGGGTGCCAGAGATCACAGGACATGTTCGAGACACAGTCTTGTGGAGACTATGCCTTGATACACCAGACTGTTTTGGCAGGGGGGGGGGGGGTTTGTAGACAATATTAGGCAGCTTTCTTTTTGATGTTGTCGCTGATCAGTATATACTCTATTACACTTCGACTTTTGACTTGAAATTTCTGAAAGGGCCTGCTAAACTAGTATAGCAGCGGTGAATCCTTTCTGTTTTACAGCTGAACTTATCTGTCGCTTCACTCTGTAATCCGATATCAATCATCTTCCCCTGCCCAAAACAGATGGAACCCCCCCCCCCACAGGGTGGTAAGGGGCAGCAAGCAGAGCATGCAGTATCCTGTAGGCCGCTGGTTACATAGGAAGAACTCCGTGTAGGTAGAACACAAGTGATTTGGTGGTTTAAGTTGCCAAAATGCTTATTTTACCAGAATTTATTAAAGTTTGCTTTAAAAAAAACACCTAGAATGACCCATTAACAGAGAATTTAAACTCTGGCTACCCCGATGTTTATTGCCTACAATTCCCAGAATTCCAGGAGTGTAATAAATGGCCAGAGAAGCATGGGAGGTGTCGTTCAAAAACATCTAGGGGGGTGTCGGAGATTGGTTTAACAGGATAGACTGCGTACTAAGCACTCTGAGGAAAGAATGCGCTGTGTGAACAGCCGTGTATTCGTTATTAATCCCGAAGCAACAAATGACAACGAGCAACTGAAAACCCGGCCGTGTCATCAGCACCGTCTGCAAATCTTGCTGCACCTTTCAACGTCGCAAGGGGACCTGTACCAACAACCCTGACCTCATCTGGAAAATCGAGCACAGCAATAACGTTCGTTAAATATTGTTTTTTTTTCTTTTTAACCCCTTCACTGCTGAGCCATTTCACGTCTTAAAAAAAACATGTTTTTCTTTTTCCTTTAATTTAAACATGGTCATGTTTGGTATCATTGGAAAAGCCATGCTCTGGCCTTTCTAATGATACCAAACAAGACCCTGCTAGCTGCAAACTGTCGGGAGATATCGGGGTTCAAAGAAACCCCCTATCTTTCCTTAGGATTCAATGAGGACGTTACCCACACGTTCTCAGCAGTGAAAGGGTTAAAGCATTTTAAAAGGAAGGAAGACCATTATCCAAAGAGGTAGACGCTACGCCAAATAAAGTGATTATGCCGTTACACGAGGGTATTCATAGCAGTGATTTTATTTTTCAAATTCACAAGGTGAAGGACCTTGTCGTGTACCGAGCCACGGAGACTGTGCCATAATTAAATGTCTGAATCTGGTGCAAACCTGCATTCCCTCCGTCTCCGACGGACAACTGGGAACGCAGAGAATACGTAGAATTCCCACGACTGTCACGCAGAGACTCCCAAAACGCTCAGTAATGGTGTGATGAGAGGCGCGACCTAGCAGCCAATGGAAACCTACCTACAGGCCGCAACCTTTACACAGATATAGCAAATTATATGCCAATGTTACTACCTACAGAGCCCTCTGCAGCCAATTTCCTGTTTGACGGTTCTAGATCTAGTCAGACACATTTACGTATGTTTATTAAATACAGAATACAAATACAGACAGATATAATACACATAGAAAGTATATAAAAAGTGCAAAGCTTTATCGGCATAAAACCCTTGACCGCGGTAGCCCGATCATTTCCCAAACGCGACCTATTAGACCCACCAGTTTCGTTTGTTGTCACCCCTACACATTAGAATAATGGAGTGTCCCACTGGCGGACACGGCGCTGTCCAGTCACTGGTGTTTCTGAAGTCCGGTCTTTCTTGGCGTAAGACCATTGTTGACTTGGCCTATGGCTGGTCAGCAAGTTATACTCCCCGACATGTGCATGAAAGGAGCGAAGTGTTCCCAGGCCACTGTCACCATATCCAGTGCTGGAAGGAGAACAACGTCAAGATCTAACGGATCTCCGGGAACGTTCACTTAAAGCAGCAATAGGCCACAAATTACAAGCAAAAATGGCCCGACAAGAAAAAAAGTGTCTTAATTATCCAACTCCATCATCTACTGTCAGGGAAATGTCCTCCAGAGGAACCAAGGCCAAGTCGCTTCTTGAGGAGTCGGAAAGTTGACTTCAACTCTTAGAAAGATCTTCCGTTGAGGATCTTCCAGTCTCAAAGGGGTGTTACCAAATTAGGCAATTAGAAACAAAGGATTATATAGGTTAAGCATCCCTTATCCAAAATGCTTAGGACCAGAAGGGTTTTGGAGTTCTGATTTTGGAATATTTGCAGATAATAATGCGATATCTTGGGGATGGGACCCAAGTCTCAAGAGGAAATCCATTTAGGTTTGATACACACCTCATACAAACAGCCCGAAGGCCGTTTTATACATTATTTTAACTTGGTTTTGACCCCATCTCGTGAGGTCAAGGGTGGAATTTTCCACATGTGGCATGTAAAAAGATTTCGGATCATTTTGGATAAGAGACACTCAACTTGGATAACTATTGTCTGCTGAAGTGATTAGAGGTGAAGACGGGTCCTACAAAAAAGTCATCCTCCCTCCCGCACGGTTCGAGTGGATGACCACCCAAGTCTTGCTGACGTAAGCGGAGTGGACATCATCAAAGATTGTCTCGATGGAGATGAAAACCACTTCCAATGAAAGCCACCCATTAGACAGATTTGATCATAAGTTTGTCCATAATGATCTTCTTCTTGGAGGCGAGAAGCTTCTAAATATGGATTGAGGTGAAGCCACTTCCTTATGCCAAGGGTAATTTAAAGGGGAACCGCTTCTTGAAGAGAAAGTTGACTTGGAAGAGAAGACCGAGATGACTGTATTTCCCGAAGGTTTGACTAAATTGATTCAGGGTGAAATTAGCTCTTAAAAAGAGGTCTTCTACGTGGGTGTTTTCGGCCGAGGGGACTTCACTTAGTGAAAGATCTACTAAACTGAATCCACATCTAGAAAAAGCGATTTAAGGCGAGATCTTTTGGATGGTGAAGTCACCTCACATCGAATCACCCAAGTAGACGTTCATGAATAACGAACAAGGCAGAGATCGATTCTTATAAAGAGCTACTGTGGTGGAGATCATATGGTTTAGAAATAACCCTTACTTTGGTGATACAAGGTCTAGCAGAGCTACCTTTAACATTCAAGGTCTGAGATGAAGCCACTTCGATTACGGATCTCCTGCAGGATGAGTCATAAGAAGAAAAAATCTACAGCAATGGGTCAACGTGGTCTTCAACTTGAAGCCCCTGAAGAAAGTCAAGAGACAGAAAAAAAACGCCACATCTTAAAAATAGTAAATAGTGCATTACTTTATATTTTCTACATTCACGTAACATAACAAATAGTGTAATAAATGATGTAAGCCCTAATCTTTGATATATTTTACTGGTAATTCACTCGTGTATCGTCACGGCGACAAATTGCCCTCGAATCTTCACGTTTATCTGCTGTATTGATTACGACACGACAGAGTTCACGTGGAAAGAATCTCGGCATCGTCACACAGGCGCAAGCCTCGAGTCCCTGTGAACTACATATTCACATTTTAGGGCTTTTTATTTGAAGCTCTGTCTTCTGGCTCTTGAGTAGGTTGGTCAGTCTAGGCAGTCGTCCCCCCCCCCCCTGCGGACCCCAGATTTACGGTCAAAGAATGGTGACTCATTCCGATGGGCGTAGAAAGGTAAAAGTGCAACGGCAAATACGATGCAAGCAGGTCAAACGATGGAGTCGGGTCAGCAAGGATCGAGTTACTGCCAGCTAGAGGAGCTTGGCGTAGGTGGCAGTTTTGCAAAAGTCCATGTCGGCTTGGAAAATCCCATAGGAAATATTATTGGGAACTCGGAGCTTGATGCCCTCGTGGTATATTGACAAAATACAACTGTGGATGCACTACCTGTGCGGCGACGCAAATGTATATTGCCTATACGAAGCATCCCATCTAGCACGTTGGTGGCCAACCTTGGCACCCCAGGTGTTTCAGTGCTTCACATCTCTTTAAGGCTGCCTGAGCATCACGAGACATGCAATCATGAAGCATCTGGGGCAGCAGGATGGCAGACACTGGCTCAGCGCACAGCAAAATGTGACCACAACGCCGTCCAACCATCTGATCAGTGACATGATGAGGAGGGAAAAAAAAACAGGTTTACCCGTCAAATGATAAGTTACGGAGGGGGCTGGGGTCCGCTCACCCTGCCTGAAGTTCTCAAAGTACAGGGTTTGCAGTCCTTTCTGAAAGTCAGGACATTTTTCTTTTATATAAAAGAAGAGACCGATAATCAATCTTTGCCGGCACATCCTCCTGCTGACATTATGGGATTTTTGCTGCTCCTTTCCGGGATGCCGCAGGATGCCGTAGTAAAAGCTTGCACTTAACCATTTAAAAGTCTCAGAAAATAACTTGCATGAGCACATTCCAGCCCGGCTCCATCTCACCAGCTTTACTGTCAGCACGGCGGCCTGCATCGGCTTGACGGCAGAGTCCCAGGAATTTAGGCCAGGGTCGCCGATTCGACAAAGCTGTCCAGTGTTCACCTAAATTCTGCAACACTTCAGTAAATACGTCTCTAGACCCAAACGCGGTTAAGATTTCCCACCGCAGTGAGCATCGTGACGGCCCCGTGAGACCTTAGGAAGCCGAGGCGATTGGACACCTACTAGGAAAGCTTTGGCTTTTTAAAAACATTTGGAAACGCGGAATATTTTGCACGGCGTGCGCACTCCTTGCCGAATGGGCGAGGAGATAAATCCAACAGGGCGCGTGTATGAGTTGTGTTATTTTCGATGTTTTTACTCCTGCCATTTTCTAAGGAGACGAAGGAGGACATCGATGACTTCGGAGACGGGATTAGTAGTGCAGGAGCCATTGTGCGTCATTTATGAAACGAGTCTTAAGAGTCTGTATTAAGAGTGTAAGTGCACATGGAAGGAAGATGTTAAGGTGCCTGGAAGTGAGGTCTTGGCGCGCGAGCCAACCGGTCAAGGCGATAAGCTTTGTGAAGTCGTGGTATCCTCGGTGGGCAGGATTTCGATACTGCTGTCGGGTTGACTGTGCGACACGCTGTCAGTGAGGTCCAGCTCGTGGACCTGGCTTGGTGAAAGGGGTTGAGGAGGGCTGGCCGTGTCGGAGCTGGGGGCAGGGCTCTTGGCGTCTACCAGACCAAGAAGCTCTTTAACGTTAAGAGGTAATTCCTGTGGATTAATGGAAAAACAGAGACAGCGTTTACATTCCACAATAATGATGATCTATCTATTTGCGCCATAAACACATATATGCGGAGGCAGCGATATCGACATATTTCATCTCGTTGCACAATGTTAAAGCATTAATAGTGTCACCATTGGGTTTTTCGAGTGTATATCATTTAAATTGAAGAGAAAAAAAATGGCGTATCCCCTTCTCCCTCCTACCCTTAAAGCAGTGTTTCCCAAACCTGTCATCAGGACCCTCAACCAGGCCAGGTTTTAAGGATCACCTTGGGGAAATGCAGACTGAATCCAGTAATCACTGAGCGGCAAATCAGATCACATGTGCTGTGCGTCACATATCTGCAAACCTGGCCCGTCAGCGGGTCCTGAGACAGGTTTGGGAAACACTGCCTTAAAGGGACACTCTACCCATCCTGATGACGTCACCGCTATAAAAGTGGTCAGGATGTGAGGCGTGCCCCCCACTAGCATCCCGATCTGGTATTACCGCTGCGTGAAGTGGAGGAGTTTCCAAAGCCTTCATTCCTGCACCCATTTCCCTTAAGATGAATCGTGCCACCATTACTTCTACCTCACAGGACGTTTCCTTGGGGTCCTCTGATATATCCTTTACTCCTCACATTCAGTCTCTAACCAAATCTTGCTACTTCCACCTAAAAAACATTGCACGCGCCCGTCCCTTTCTTAATCCGGACTCTACTAAAATGCTCATCCAAGCTCTTATTGTCTCCCGCCTCGACTACTGTAACCTCCTTCTCTCTGGCCTTAAGAGGTCCCAGATTCTCCCTCTGCAGTCTGTAATGAACGCCTGTGCCAGACTCATCCACCTCACCTCATCCCTCTGTCAAACCCCCCTGTCAATCTCTACATTTGCTTCCCGTTTCCTATAGAATCCAATTCAAAATACTGCTGCTCACATACAAAGCTCTCCGTAAGTGCGCCGCTGCCTACATCTCCTCCCTTATCAGCAGGTATATCCCGTCCCGACCACTTCGCTCTGCCAATGATCTGATGCTATCAGTTCCTCAGGAGCCTTCAAGACTCCTCCCGAACTGCCTTTCGCATGGAACTCCCATCCCCACAACATCCGTCTCTCCAGTCCTTCAAGAAGTCTCCAAAAACACAATACTTTAGAGAAGTCTATCGGCTCACTCCATGACCCCCCATTGTACATTTCAAGCGCCATTTTCCTACCCAGTGCACATGCACCCCGCCAATTCCATACCCGGCTATTTACCCTCACCTAGTGTGTCACCCCTCTCCTTAGATTGTAAGCTCTCGAGCAGGGTCCTCCCTCCTACTGTTCTGTGTGTTTAACTTGAATTTTTTTTTTTTCCCTCCGTCTCATCCATTGTACAGCGCTACGGAACTTGTTGGCGATTTATAAATACTTGTAACTGTACGAGTGGGAAATGTCGCTGTGCAGAGGTGATATTTTCATACATAAACACAATATCGAATGACTCGAGGACATCGCGGCGGATATAATACACCACCGTGCGACTGAAAGGGGAGCCCGACACGCAGCTCTCAATCTATGTTTAGGACAAATTCCCCGTGCGTTGCATTTTCTGTTGCCGTGCCCTTGAATATACGATCTGACTCGTTATTTTTATCTAAGAAGCTTAAAATTAATTTGCATTTGAGCGGTTTTTGGCTCCGCGTGCAGCGGGTGTGCACGAAATGGTATGGGAACAGCAACGTGGCGCGTTTCACAGTTGGATGAGCTATCCGTCGCGCCCTTTCCTGTAAAATCCTAGAGGGCTCAGTGGCTTAACATATTAATTATATTAAACAGGGGGAAGGTGTAACGTGCGCGCAGTTTTCTTTGGTTCGTCCGAAAATTACAATTAAGCTAGGGTCAGACGAACACATTTTTAACGTCTACCGTCAAAAAGTGCGTTGATGCGTCCAAACGCCTTTTTTCACGGGAAGACGCGATAGCGGTCATACGATGCGCAATTTCAGCCGTATTTTTTGACGGAGCTATAAAAACAAATGGACGTGAGGTTGGCCGGACATGTGCAGCGTCTGACGTCTCCTAATCACGCACACACGCCCTATGCCGATGCAGCGCACTCTGTGCGTCACTACTAGCGGTTCCACGTTCTCGAAAAAATGCATTCGTTTGCAGCTTGAGTTGCGGCGGCCAACCTTTCGTGCGGCCGTACTTCGTATATTGGCTGTCATTTGCGGCTAGAACGACCGTAATAAAGTGCGGCTCAACGCACGTTCGTCTGACCCCAGCCTTACTTTGGATCATCCGGGTGTCGCTGGACCGCCAATCCAGTTCGTCCAAGATTTGGGTGACCTATTCTGCTTCGTTAAAATGGTTTAGTTGCCGGTAAATGAGCGCGCAGCCTCCAGGATGACGCCTCACTACTCATTAATTGCTTAATTAACTAATTAAACTCTCACGCTTAGCAGGTGCGCCAAATCTTAACGGTTGCATAATTATTATTGTTCTCTACCTCCCACGAATCCTGAATCACCCTGAAAGCCGGCGTATGTATAAAGTGAACATGCCACCTCTCGCCGTTTCATCGCGTTGTAACTGTCCCTGTCGCGGAGGTCTGCACTCAGAACGCTGAATCTAACGAAGAAGCTGCAAACCCGATACTGTTCCAGGAGCAGCTGGCGAATTGAGAGAAGATGGACAGGTCGCAGACTACTGACAGTCTTGCGGCACAGGCAGCAGTAACCTCGGCGCTCACCTGACAGTGTGCCAGCTGCTGATGCAGCGCTTCGGCCCGACACAGAATGTCCTCCACGTTCATCTTCATGGTCAGCTCGTTAATGTGCTGAACAGAAACAAAAAGACAGATAAATAAAGGGCTGTATGGTCACGGGACGGGGGGGGGGGGGAGAGAAAACGTTACGTGGCAGAGAATTAGAGGAAAGAAAAACTGAAGAAGAAAACACGGAGCAACAACAATAGAATAAAAATCTAAACTGAAACGTGTGCGTTAAAATCCACTGGATCACAAAGGTCTGAAGGACCGACGCCAGGGCCAACACTAATCACTCCAGAAACTAATTGGAATGAGAGAGAAATCCAATATTTGTCAGGCAATTGCGTCTTGAAAATGCTCGAGAGGTTATTCATGGAAAAAGCAAAGCCCACCGCTCTCTGAACTGCGCTGGATTCTTTATCAACCCTTTCCCGCCGCAGGGCGTACTATGCCATCCCTGCAGCGGATGGGCCTTGAAGCCGTGGGTTGGCATAGTACGTCCAGCTGACATCAAGAGCCTCCTCCGGCCCCACCCGCTAGCTGGCTCGCGCCGCACGCCATTTGATGCCGCAGGACGGCCTGGTTAAAGCCGTCCCCAGCAGCCAATGACGCGCGTCCGATGCAAGGACGGGCTGAAGAAGGGGTCTGCCGAGCAGCCGATTAGCGGTGCATACTAGTACACTCCGGCTGGCGTTAAAGTCATCCACTACCTGCCCGGCGTGAAAGGGTTAACGGAACACTCTACTGAAAAGTGGAGTTCCCTTATTTTGGCCTTAATTAATTGCGCAGAGGCAAACTTTTCTAGGTATCGTTCTGGTTCCATCACAGGCAGCGAATCACCGTAAGAAACTCCGGGTACCATGGCAGGTGATTCTTACGCCATCTTCCCGCAGAGCCCCCATGCACCCCACTACGTCACATACTCTGCTATTTACCCTAACCTAATGTGTCAACCCTCTCCTGTCAGATTGTAAGCTCTTGAGCAGGGTCCTCCCTCCTACGGTTCTGTGTGTAATTTGTATGTACATTTGTTGTTCTGTCTCACCCATTGTACAGCGCTACAGAACTTGATGGCGTGCTATAAATACTTGTAACTGTAACTGAGTGTAGATGCAGCGGGGTGTACTTTAAACTGGTTATAAAGGGATTTTCCTCTCACACGATCACTTTATACAGGCCAAACACCCCTAATCTATAATGCTCAGGTCCCCAAGCATTCTGGATCCCGGATTCTTTTGGATTGCAGAATCCGATGCTTTAGAAGGAGATTGCAACGGACAGTCAAGCTGCGCTCTCCTTCCTGCTGCACCATTCAGGGTGCACACACGCTGGGAACTCTCACGGCAGACATGATGGCCACAGTCAGCATGTCACACACTGGCGCTGCCCAGAAGCTCTTAGCATGTGCCACGGTCTGCTGCAGCACTCGAGAGCCATGGCACCCGAGCAGTAGTGTGTGTCTGGAGCGCCTCTAATCCTTATTTACTAAAATGTGGAAGTGCTGGGTCGACAGAGAATAGCCGTAGAACCCATTTGTTTCAAGTTTTTTCTCTTGCTGCTGAATCAGTAATAAAGAGAGGCGGCATTAAATACTCGCCTCTGTGTCTATAATAAAATCATGACTATGTCATATATTAACCTCCCTGGTGGTCCGATTCTGACATATTTTATATGTCAGAATCGGTCCTATTTATTTTGGCCCCCTAGCGGTATAAGTGTGGCTCGGGGGTTAACTTTCAATACTGAAAGCGGTATCCCCGAGCCACACTCAGGCTAATATTTACATGTCCTGCGCTCCCTCGCTGTCCCCGCAGTCACACTGCAGCCGATCACTCCTAGCGAGAAGAGATCCAGGCAGCGTGACGTTGCGAGCGGCTGGAGGAGACTGCGGGAGATCAGCGAGGGAGCGCAGGACATGTAAGTATCCAGCCCGAGTGAGGCTCGGGAATAGCGCTTTCGGTACAAAAAGTTAACCCCTCGGGAAAACCGTCAGGGAGGTTAACAAAATCGGTAATTTTATGAGACTTCCGGAATTCAGAATTCCAGTTAGGGGCACCCGACCTGTACCAGGATTAAGGTGGGACAGTTACGGCGTGCTTTTTGCGCACACAATAAGAAAGGCCAGCGATATGGAATTGTTCACAAGTCGAGAGTTTGTACAGGGCCTGCAAAACTGCACTAAGTATAGGACGCACGAAGAAATTCTATAAATGCAAAAATGCTGGGTAGTAACACAAGATGATGCTCACCTTGGAATAGTAAGGAGCACGGCAGCGACTGCGTGAGGACTCGCGCTAATTACTGCTCCCAAGTGAGACCTCACTTGGAGTACTGTGTGCAGTACTGGAGACCGTATCTCCAGAAGGATATAGACACCTTAGCGAGAGCTCAGAGAAGGGCTACTAAAATGTTGCACGGCTTGAAGGAGAAACGTTACCAGGAAAGGGTTAATGATCTTAAAATGTATAGCTTGGAAAAAAGACGAGACAGAGGAGATACGATAGAAACATTTAAATACATAAAGGGAATCAACAAGGGTTTTTGCTTCCTACTAGGGCTGCAACTAACGATTATTCTCATCGAAATAATAAATCGGCCAACTAATCGATTCTTTGGATAAAAGAAAAAAATAGAAAAAAAATTGTTTACTTAAATAACCACAACCCCTCCCCTTTTTTTCATAAGTAATTTGCGTAGTGTACTTAACTTTTGTATGTACATACGCAAATTGCATATATTCTGTACTTCTCACACAAGGTATGCGAGTGCTTGGTCAGAGGGATGGGTTGATGCTGCGAGTGCTTGGTCAGAGGGATGGGTCGATGCTGCGAGTGCTTGGTCAGAGGGATGGGTTGATGCTGCGAGTGCTTGGTCAGAGGGATGGGTTGATGCTGCGGGTGCTTGGTCAGAGGGATGGGTTGATGCTGCGAGTGCTTGGTCAGAGGGATGGGTTGATGCTGCGAGTGCTTGGTCAGAGGGATGGGTTGATGCTGCGAGTGCTTGGTCAGAGGGATGGGTTGATGCTGCGGGTGCTTGGTCAGAGGGATGGGTTGATGCTGCGAGTGCTTGGTCAGAGGGATGGGTTGATGCTGCGAGTGCTTGGTCAGAGGGATGGGTTGATGCTGCATGCGCAGCTTAAGCCCATGTTTGCTTTCTCAAATGAACGCGGCTACAAGTACTTGGTCATAGATGATGTCAGCATGAAATCGGGGTTAATAAGCTAAAGTGGTCAGGGTGCGTAGTGTCCCTTTTAAATAATTTTGTGAACAAACTGAGTGGGAGAAGTGACTGGAGGTGGAAGGGAGTGACTTTGCTTAAGTGACTTGACCTGAGTGTGAGAGGGAGTGGGTATGGACAAAAGACCAGATCTGAGTGTGGGAGTGAGTTTGGGGAAAGGGACCAGAACAAAGGGAGGGAATGGCAGTTCTCAACCAAAGAGGGTGTGGCAGGGAGGGTGGGGTGGTGGCACAGGACTCCAGTTTCTTCACCCAGTGACAGTATCCTTTTGTTTGTGTTATAGTTCTGCTACGGTTGTAAACAGAATTAAAAAAAACTGGTTGTGTCTGACATAACCCTAGAACTAAATCACACCTAGTAAAGCAGAAGCGCGTCTTCTCCAATCAGCTCCGAAGCTGAGGTTATTTACGTTTAACTCAGTCTGACTGTAAACAGTGTGTGCTGCACACAGGACGATTAATCGACACTGATTAATCGATAATGGAAATAGTTGACAACTATTTTAATCATCAATTAGTTGTCGATTAAATCGATTAGTTGTTTCAGCCCTACTTCCTACCCTGATGTAGCCAGCACACAGACTGCCCTTTCAGAGGGGACGACCTCTCCTTTAAGGGCAGGGCAGACTTAATTAAGCATTAGCTGTTATTTAATCTATTATCCTATAGGGGAAAAAGCGAGTCCTCCATGCGCCTGCTGATGAACCTGTGGTCTACCACACTGTCCTTAATAACACTGTCACAATATGTAAAGGGAATCAACAAGGTAGAGGAAGGGAGTGTATTTAAAAGGAAACAAAGTAGCAAAACAAGAGGACATAGTCTTAGATTAGAGGGGCAAAGGTTTAAAAGTAACATCAGGAAGTATTATTTTATGGAGAGGGTGGTGGATACATGGAACAGCCTTCCAGTAGAAGTGGTAGAGAATAAACCAGTGATTGGGTTTAAGCAGGCATGGCATAGGCATAAAGCTATCCTAAATAAAAGAGAAATCCAGTGAAAGTATCCAAAGAATTGGGCCGACTAGATGCGTCGAAAGGTTCTTATCTGCCGCCATACTCTATGTTTCTAATGGAATAAGGCCCTATGTTTGCTTCTGCTATAGAAAAAAATTGTGGATGGGGATAATCTAAACGAGGCATTTACTGGAGACGTTATCTCTGATAGCAGAAGGTGTGACTGCAGATGACACAAGACGTCACAGCGCACCTTGAGGATCTCGTTGAAGCCGTAGTCAGAATTCATGAGGGCGTCTCGCTCCAAGTCGAGGATGCCGCAGCCAATGAGCAGGTGGAAACTGGAACATGGGAGACCTGTCCAGAGAACCTTAATGGAAGCAAAAACAGGACATTAATGCATGAGCTTACACTAACCGATTCCAATCAGACAGACGCTTGGCAGCTCCTTTAAGATCTGTGTAGATTTTCTCTTGACATCTGATAAGGGGGCGGCTGGAAGCCCGTCAGCGTTAAGGAGATATGAGCAGCCCTGCGGCAGATTAACCGTGTCCTGCGTTACACTGCCAGCCGTGAGATGGAAATTCTACAGGCGACACAAAGAGGCGAGCACATCCTGCATCATATGTGTCTTCAAGGGCCGCCGCAGGCCTCCATCGTCTTGTAGCATTGGAAAACGTCCATGGGAAGTCTATACAGGGGTCGAGTATGACTTATTCGACGCTTCCGGGACATGAAAGGTTTGGGATTTTTGGGAGGGTTTTTGAATATTTGCGTATAATATTGAGGTATCTCGGGGATGAGACCCAAGTCTAAACAGGTAATTCATTTAAGTTGCATATACACAGTCTGAAGGGCGTTTTATACAATATTTTCAATTGCTTTGTCATCCGCACAGGACGTCATGGGTGGAATTTTTCTCATTTGGTGTCACTTCAGCGCACAAAAAAATCCTTCAGATTTTTGGAGCATTTTGGATAAGAGGTACTCAACCCATTACTTTATGGAAGGCATTGGATAGGATACCAGCACCCCCCCCCCCTCCCCAGAACGGCCGATGAAGAAATGGATTTCTATTGGCAGCTACAGACAAAGGGCCATCGAGATCCGGCACATGCCCCCAAGAGCTGCCCACGACTTGCACATCTCGACCAATTCTGTTCTATGATCTCAGTACTCATAACCAACTGTAGAAGGGCATTTTGTAGGGTTTGGGTCAAAATCCCTACAACCAGGTTCCCTAATGCAAAAATCCCGACGGCCAACTTCTCTACACAGACAACTCCGACGGCCAACTTCCAGACATCCAAAATCCCAGCGGCTAACACTAACCCTACTCCCTAACCCCCTAAACCTAGCCCTAACCCCCCTAAACCTAGCCCTAACCCCCCTAAACCTAGCCCTAACCCTAACACCCCTAAATATAGCCCTAACCCTAGCCCCCCTAACCCTAGCCCCCCCAAACCTAACCCCCTAAACCTATCCCCCTAAACCAAGCCCTAACCCCCTAAACCTAGCCCTAACACCCCTAAATATAGCCCTAACCACCTAAACCTAGCCCTAACCCTAGCCCCCCTAACCCTAGCCCTAACCCCCCCTAAATATAGCCCTAACCCCCTAAACCTATCCCCCTAAACCTAGCCATAACCCTAACACCCCTAAATATAGTCCTAACCACCTAAACCTAGCCCTAACCCTAGCCCCCCAAACCTAGCACCCTTACCCCTAAACCTAGCCCCCTAAACTTAGCCTTATCCCCCCTAAACCTAGCCCAATCCCCCCCAAACCTAGCCCAATCCCCCCTAAACCTAGCCCTAACCCTCCTAAACCTAGCCCTAACCCCCCTAAACCTAGCCCTAACCCCCCTAAAACCTAGACCTATCCCCCTAAACCTAGCCCTAACCCTCCTAAATATAGTCCTACCCTAGCCCTAACCCCCTAAACCTAACCCCCCCTAAACCTAGCCCTAACCCCCCAAACCTAGCCCTAACCCCCTCCTAAACCTAGTCCTAACCCCAACCCCCTAAACCTAGCCCAATCCCCCCTAAACCTAGCCCTATCCCCCCTAAACCTAGCCCTATCCCCCCTAAACCTAGCCCTAACCCTCCTAAATATAGTCCTACCCTAGCCCTAACCCCCTAAACCTAACCCCCCAAACCTAGCCCTAACCCCCCCAAACCTAGCCCTAATCCCCCTAAACCTAGCCCTAACCCCTCCTAAACCTAGTCCTAACACCTCCTAAACCTAGCCCTAGCCCCGCCTAAACCTAGCCCTAACCCCCCTAAACCTAGCCCTAACCCCACCTAAATTTAGGGTTAGGGTGTTAGTTTTAGGGTTAGCCGCTGGGATTATGGATGTCTGGAAGTTGGCCGTGTAGGGAAGTTGGGATGTCCGGCACTTGTTCTGTCTGTAAATTGGCCGTGGGCATTAGGGAACCTGGCTGTAGGGATTTTGTCCGGCATCCCATTTTATAATATTTTCAATAGCTTTGACTCCCATCACATGAGATCAGGAGTGAGTTTCCCACTTGCAAGATCATGTTGGCTCTCTACGTTTTCAGGTACGGTACACTCAGCCTATACCAGGGGTCAGCAACCTTGGCTCCCTGATGTTTTGGGAACTAAATCTCCCATGTGGTTCAGTCAGCGTAATGGATGACTGAGCATCATGGGAGATGTAGTTCCCAAAACATCAGGGAACCAAGGTAGCTGACCCCTGGCCTATTAATATATATATATATTTATTTATTTTATTCATTGTATAAAATTAACAAGAGCGTTTAAATATAGGATTGACCGAATGGCCCGGGCACAATGATTGGATAATTCAGGAGCTTTATTGATTGGGTGCCACCGAAACTCTTCAGTTCAGGCCAGAGCGTTTCTCACCTGATATTGAGATTGTATGGCAGGCGAGTGCTTTTTCTGTCCTCTACATCGTGGTTATCTATAGGGTCTAATTCACAAAGCACCAAAATTGCACACAATTTCGGTGCTTTGCGTTTAGGCACATTTCAGAGAAAAACTATTTAGAGACGGTCCCCGTATTTTGACAAAATCAGAGTCAGAGGTTATCGGACGTGGGCGAAAACCACAGAAATGGCATCAGCGAATTTCACCAAACTGAAATAATAATAATAAAAAATGAAGTCTCCTATTTTCCTAATCTCAATGTATCCTTCCTGGTAAAATACTTTATAAATAAATAATAGGAGTATAAATCAATAAAAATGTGTCTAAATAATAAACAAGGTCCTTAGAAAATACAAAAAGGTCTTTAAATAAAAATTGTTTTTGCAAAAAATGAAAAAGAATAAATGTTTGTTTTTTTTAAAAAAAAAAAAGATAATATTTTTTTACATTGAATCCTATGGGATTTGCCTGTTTAAACCTGTCGAACTGAAACACCAAAAATTAGGTCATTTCGCTGGAATTTGTGCAATTCGGCATTCTATGAATAAGAGACACAATTGTCTTCTACGGGACAATATCGGTGCCGTTGAATTGCACCGTATTTCATTTTCAATACGCCTGTATTTGGTGAATTGACAGCTTCGAGAATAAACGAGTCGACCCAAAATTGTGCCAAATGGTGAAATTCACCTTTCGGGGGTTAGTGAAGAACCCCTTCTAGGTTTACCTCTTTAGAGACTGGATGACTTCCTGCAAAAACATTATTAAGAGTCATAATATTAATATGTGGGTAAAAGCTGCTTTATCCAGGGAGAAATCTGACGCCATTCAGGGGTCAAGAAGGATTTTTTTCCCAGTGTGTTGCATATTGGCGAGCGCTTCAGACTGGGTTTTTTGTCTTCTTTTGGATCAACAGCAGTAGGTGATGTGTGGAAGGCTGAACCCGATGGACGCACGTCATTTTTCAGCCTGTATAACTATGTAAGAGTAACAACGCTCTTACCTCCCAAAGAAGAAGGATTTCTGAGAAAGAAAATTCTCGCTTGAACCAAATAAGAAGCCACCGAAAGCAGCAGCTTAAATTCCCCGAGTCTTTGGAATCTGGCGAAAAGAAGGTCAGAATGTAACGTTAAAGCATCAAGATAAAAAAAATATAAGCAAAATAACCTTTAAACCACATAATAAACATTACCCGAAAAGTAAAGTCACCCTGCTCCGCTTTAATAGAATAACATCGGCCACAGAGCAACACCGATTACACATCCTGTCAAATGCTTTGAAATCCTTCCAGGCTGATGTCACGCCTCCCCTACCTGTTGCCCACCCTGCAGACTCGAAAAATGTGTGAAACATTGAACCCACACTCTACTCCCAGCTCGCTCTTCAGAGGTTTAACCTCTTCACTACCAAGTGATTTTCCAAAAAACCATTGCCAGAAACCAGTGTTTATTTGTAAAATCATTTTTAATTAATTATACAGTAATACATAGCTATTGCTGTAAATAACCTATTTGGCCAGTAGATGGCACCATCTACTAACAAACTGAGTTACAGGAGGTTTGAGCAGCAGGTTTAGGAGTATTTTTGGAAAATCGCTTGGTAGTGAAGGGGTTAAAAGTGGCACGTGGTGCACCGCGGGTTGGCCACCCCAAGGTTACTGCCGCATTGTCTGGTAAAATGATACGTTGGTGCCTGGTGGTAATTCCCTTTTTTTAGGAGCGGTATCACAGTAATGATCTGACACAGGGCTTAAAATTTCAACTACCAATCTACTGGCCAGGCCTTAAAAGTTACTTGCCACCAGTTGCCCCACCTGTCCTGCACTTAATTCCGCCCCTAACCACACCATCCTAAATTATCGTATGGAATTACGCTGTTTAATGTTTTATTCAGAATAAAGTTACATAAATATATAACAACATTAATACCCAGGCACCAGATACATGTATACCCAGACATCAGGCACCAGATACATGTATGAGATGAAAGGGTTCGATGGAGGCGCTCGTAACTAGATATAATGAATTGATATGGGTTGGTGCTGCCGACTAGGGGATAGCACAGGCTCTCGAGAGGATGTGCAGATAGGATCAAGTAAAGTACAGGGTATCTAGTGGCGCAGTAATTAAGGTTACTCCTTATGTGATATATTGATGGCTAGTTGCATGTACCATACAGATTATCAGTGTACAGTACAAAATGCAAATGCAAAACACAGAGGGTATAAATGCTAATACAGCAGTCTATATATACAGTGGGAATAAAGTGCAATAACAACGGTGAAAAACAAAGTGCGATATTGAAAATCGAGATTCTAGCTATAGTAACCAATACAGTCCATAAAAAGGACTATCTGCCAATGTTCGAGAAAGTCTTTGCTATTGGTTTTCAAGTTCCTAAGTGGATGGATGATGCATCAAAAGTGCTCAAAATTTGTGTCAATACATGAGTAGTTAAAGTGCATAAAAGTATGGGGGGGGTCGAGACGCGTTTCGTTGCAGCCAGCACCTTCTTCAGTCGATGGGTGTGCAAAATGGGGGGCATTTTGCACATCCATCGACTGAAGAAGGTGCTGGCTGCACCGAAACGCGTCTCGACCCCCCCCCCTCTCCCCATACTTTTATGCACTTTAACTACTCATATATTTGCACTATATTAAATTATTTATCTCACTCCTAGAGTTTTTAGTCGTTTTTACATTTAATTTACCAGCCTTTGAATTTGGTAAAGTTTTAAGCGGCACCACAGGTACCTAACGAACCACGATCCGGTGCAGAGTAAGCAGCTAAAGAGGTTCAGGAGCTCACCGATAAGGAGCACCGCATGCGTAACAGTTGAGCCTGGACCATATAAGGCTCCTGTATTGGTGAGTGTGATTCTTTCCCTTTCCTAATACATAATTGCAAGACTGGTATCATGCTATGAGAGCGGTGTCTCTTCTCTATTCTTGTGTCCCCTGTTTGAGGTGAAATAAGAAGACCTTTTAAAGAAGGGCAGTGACCACCCTACACTTAGGCACAAGGCGCTTCACTCCAAAGCCTGGATTCAATTAGGCTCTGGAATTTGTAAGTGTGCAATTTTTATTCACCGTGAATTACACATATAGACGTTTTTGCACTATCATCTCCCCTTTTTATCTCCCATCTATATCTCCTGTTGCGGAGCCCATCAAGACTACTAGAGGAACAGACACGTCCAAACAAGTTCGCTACATTTGTGGAAGGGGTAATATTGACACTAATTTTGAGCACTTTTGATGCATCATCCATCCACTTAGGAACTTGAAAACCAATAGCAAAGACTTTCTCAAACATTGGCAGATAGTCCTTTTTATGGACTGTATTGGTTACTATAGCTAGAATCTCGATTTTCAATATCGCACTGTGTTTTTCACCGTTGCTATTGCACTTTATTCCCACTGTATATATAGACTGCTGTATTAGCATTTATACCCTCTGTGTTTTGCATTTGCATTTTGTACTGTACACTGATAATCTGTATGGTACATGCAACTAGCCATCAATATATCACATAAGGAGTAACCTTAATTACTGCGCCACTAGATACCCTGTACTTTACTAGACCAGATACATGTATACCCAGACATCAGGCACCAGATACAACTTAAGTGAGGTTGAGCGGAAATGGACATGCAGGCAGCACTATAAATTACAGTGCACGGTCTGTGCTGCCATCGCAATTCCAGTGGTGCCCTAAAGAAAAAAAAAAACACGTTTGCCGCCGCAATATCCGACGCTTACAGCACAATATAATTTATCGTGCTGCACATCTGTGTATTTCCAGTCGCTCTCACGTAAGTTCCACTCGCCAAATGCGAGTAGGCGAGTGGAAATTTTGAGCCCTGATCTGACATACCCAGGAAATCGCAGAGCGCGGGATCCAGCACACGCAGCAGAAGGTTCAACTGGCCGAGCTGTTTCTTCATGCTCTCCTGGCTCTCCTCAAAGTTGTGGTGCTGAAATGCAAAAAAAAATTAAAGGGCACGTTAACTCGGGCATGAATGACAGGTACCGACAGCACGCCAAGAACATGGCTCATAATCTCCACGTGACTCGTGTCCACTGGAGTTTCTCCTCAATTATGTTTAAATGCATGAATTTATGTCTCTGTGGATTCTCTATCGGGGACGTCAATGCTTTACCTTTTCGCCCCTTGAACACAAGTAGACTCACCACTAACTCCATGAACCCAGTAAAGCACCAGAACGAGTCGACCTCATTCTGTGTGACGAACAGGATGGGAGACAGGAGGTCACTCATTCCTTGCACGTAACCTACGAGAGAGTAGCAATAGGTGAGTTGAAGACATAAAAGGGAAACGTAGATAATGAGATCGGGCTATGACCACTGAGATTAGCAAACAGAAGGAAAGCAGAATAGGTGCAGAGGAAAGGGATGTCAGTTCTGCTGCTTATGAAACAGCCTGCCTTCCACATAAGACTCTCCCCGAGCTCTTTATGTATGGAGTAGTCATCGGGTTTCTCCACGGTAGTGTAATGTTAACATAAACCCATCTTCTCCCACCACATCCCCTAAGCAACCCACAATTTTAAGCATACCTGTTCACCCCCATGCTTCTAGCCAGCAAGGTCCTTTGAGCAGGGCCGCAGTCCTCTTGTTTGTGTGTGTCAAACAAATTTTGTTACAATTACTTATGTGAACAACAAAGTACACATAAGAAAGCAAAAATAGTTACTGCGTGATTCATATAGACCCAAACCCAAAGTTGTTAAACGAATGAAAGGAAATTCATGGCACGCTGACCACAGTCACTTCTCTCCAATATCTAGGTATGTGGTTAGACCCAAATCTATCCTTTGGCCCCACATCGAAAAATTCTCATCTAAACTTTACCCCAAACTAGGTGCCCTGTACAGAAACAAATCCTGCCTGAGCCCCGCGGTAAGAAAGCAGATTGTACAACAAATGCTTATGCCGGCTACTGAATATGTAGATGTAGTGTATGCAGCGGCCCCGCAAACGCACCTTCAGAAACTTACTACATTGTATAACTCATTCTGCCGCTTTGTGCTACAATGTAACTGCATGACCCACCATTGTGACATGTTAAAAGAGCTAAACTGGCCGATGCTGGAATCTAGACGCACCCTTCACCTTTCCAACCTGGTGTTTTTAAGAGCTTTTCTGGGAAGCTGCCACCCTACCTGAATAGACCACTTCCCCCAGCAGTTCCCTCGTTCTATAACCTCCGACTCAGGACCTGCACCTTACTTGCAATACCACAATACAAAAAGACAGTGGCTCGATCCTCATTTTCCTACAGAGCACCACAATTATGGAATAACCTCCCAGACGCCATCAAATCTTCCCCCAGTCTAAAGTCACTTAAAAGATCTCTATTAACATACCTCAATATGGAATGCACCTGTAAACATGGAACATAGTGACTATATACAGAATGCATCTGTAAACATGTAACATAGTGACTATATACAGAATGCACCTGTAAACATGTAACACAGTGACTATATACAGAATGCACCTGTAAACATGTAACACAGTGATTATATACAGAATGCACTGTAAACATGTAACACAGTGACTATATACAGAATGCACCTGTAAACATGTAACATAGTGACTATATTTCCTACATATTTATTTTCTGTTAATCTGTATATTTGTGTTGTTTTTAATATTTTGCATTTATTACTTTGTATTTCTGTAACGACTGTAACAATTCAATGTTCTTGAACCCAGGACATACTGAAAACGAGAGAAATCTCAATGTATCCCTCCTGGTAAAATACTTTATAAATAAATAAAACGTGTTGGTGCTATATGAATGATTGTAGCTGGATAGTGCACAGGACGACCTACCCAAATCAAAATTGAACATGCAGTAGGTCATCAGGACGTCATTGAGAAGAACCAGGCCCGGGTTATCGTTCCCTTCATAGAATTTATTGTTGCGGTCAGTCCGGCTTACGTCTCGTTCTGCGGAAGAAAATGGGATATACTGAATTCTCGCTGCTTTTTCGTTAACAGCAGGAAAGGAATTTCAGAGGTCGCAAGAAAGCAAAAGCCAGACATTTTCCCCGATAAAAAAACGTGTGTCTGTCCAAGTGTCCATGAAATAGTTTGTTTGAACATGGTGGGTACCCCCTGGTGGGTTGTCATAACCTTCCAAAGTGAGGGCTTGCCTCCGCCTGTATAGCTGTCAATCAGTTCATGCTGATATAAGAAGGAGAATGGACCAGGCACTCACTCAGAGGTTCCCCGTGTGCAGATTTAAAGGGTTATTCAGACAGCACAGAAATGTCACCAACATTTTGGTGCTCTCATTCACAACACTTTTTAAATTCACCAACACCGCAGTGAATTCAGCATTCACCACAGGGTCCCCAAAGTGCGGTGAATCGACCCCCCAACGCATCCGATAAACCTGCCGAATCGATCAGCTAAACTGCCAAATCGATTCGAAAAACCGCAGATCGCAGCCACAAACCTGCCGAAAAATGCCAACGACCCACCGAACAGCCACTGGAAAAAGCCGCCCAGCCACCGAACAGGTGTGTAAAAAAACTGCAACTTTTAAAACGCGTTTAATAAGAAACTAGTGCATGGAAATAATATATGAGGTCCTATGAATAACAATAAAAAGGTCTGTTACAGAATACACAAAAAACACGTTAAAAAAATTGGAATTAAAAATGTCACTGAAATAAATCCCCAAAAATGCCTAAAAACTAAATAAAGAGACTTTTCGCTGCAAAGGAAAAATATTTATTGAACCATTTATTCTTAAGAAAAATGTGGGATTTCTTTTTTTTCATGGCAATGGTTAAACCTGTCGAATGAAACCACCGAACATCAGGGCATTTCTCTGACATTTCACTGCTTTTCGGTGTCTCTGAATAGATTAACCATTGCTTCTCGATGGGGGATTTCACTGCTGCCGAAAACCACTGTACTTCGCTGGCAATTTGCCAATATTTGGCGAATCGTCAGATGTTTGGATTTGTGAATGGCCATGAAATTGCACCGTGCGGGGAAATTCACTGTTCGGTGCAATTCTGTGGCTAATTCAGTGCTCTCTGAATAACCCCTTTAGTGAAGAAACGTTAACCCCTTAAGGACCGCTGACGTACCCTGTACGTCCTGTCCTCGGGTCTCCTTTAGACCCGCGGACGTACAGGGTATGTCAGCGGCACCTAATCACCCTCCCGCCCGATACTCACCTCCCTCGCTGGAGCCCTCAGCGATCTGGCAGGGAGGAAGTCTGCCCATGTGATTTACATGGGCAGGCGAGGCTGATGACGTCGCCACGCTGCGTGGTGATGTCATCAGCAGGCGTCCCCATGCAAAGCAATGGAGGGGAGAGGGGGGCTCCTTCGGAGCCCTCTATCTCCCCAACCATTGCAGCTAGGGAGATGCTTTTTACACCGCTGAAAAGGGGAGAGTCTCCCCTTTTCAGCGGTGTGTAGCATTAACTGTTTCGGCGCCGGATCACGTTGCGGCACCAATTGGCGCCAAACGCGATTCGAACCTGGAGGTGGGCTGACATCTTGGATGTCAGCCAAGCCTCCAGGTCCCCCCCCCACCCACTGACAACCTCACCATATGTGTGAGGATGTCAGTGGGCCAGTTAACCATCTAGCTGCCATGTAGAGATAAGGGGATCCTAAGGATCCCCATGTCTCCCGATCCATGGCAGCTAGATGGTCATATTTGACATCATTTGAAAGGCCTGATTATGATTTAAAAAAAATTAAATAAAATTAAAAAATGGGGTTTTTTTAAAGTTTTTTTTGTCTGGGGGGGTTTAATTAAATAGGACCTAGGCTGTCATCTAAAAATAATTAGCACAAAATGGTCAGAATGAGCGCAGCGCACATAGGTGAACGGTCTCAGTAGTGAAGGGGTTAAAAAGCAAACGCATGTAAAAATTGGGTATTTCTAGTCTCGGGACAAAATTTTGAACCTATTTAGACGGGGTCTTTTTGGGTGGTTGTAGATTTTGGGGATTAAATTACGAAAAAGTGTGTTTTTATCATTTTTTCCTCATATTTCATTTTTTTTTATAGTAAATTATTCGATATGATGGAAATAATGGTATTTCTAGAAAGTCCATTTAATGGCGGGAAAAAGGGTGTATAATATGTGTGGGTTGAATAAACGAGTAAGAGGAAAATTTGACCTAAACACTAACAGCGCAGAAACGTAAAAACAGCAGCGGTCACTAAAAGACGGATTTGTGTAAAACCGCTCGGTCACTAAGGGGTTAAAAATACAACAACCGCAAAGTTTCAGGCCCCTGTGGGGATTTTCTCAAGCAGGGGAGGATTGCAGGAGATTATAAATACATGCCGTCCATTGGGCGTCTACTTATATTCTTTATTAACCGAGCTGAAGTTTATAGTAATGGATATATAAGCGCAGTGCATTGTATATTGTGTAATATATATATAGATTAGGTAGGCCGTGTTAGTCCAGATACCAAAATCACCTTCAAGACCTGACGAAGAGAGGATCACTCTCGGAAGCTTGTATTTTAAACGTAATGTTAGTTCAATAAAAAAGGTAATAAATATTCCTTTATTATATATATTATATATATATATATATTTTAAAAAGTCTCCGAGTGGCGGAACATCGAGATATATATATATAATATAGCATCAAGACCTGAGGAAGGGAGGAATACTCTCTAAAGTTTGTATTTTAAATGTAACGTTAGTCCAATAAAAAAGGTATCACTACGTACTGCTATACACGTAATGTGTGTGTGTATGTATATATATATATATATATATAAGAGTTATGGTGGAGGACAAAAAGGGAGATAAAAAGCCTCCAAACTATAATAAGTGTGTTTTATTATTGCAGAAGCCACCTGCACATCACAGCAACTCGATGAATTGCATCCCAGAGCTCCTGTGCCACAATCCCTATATGCAGCAAGGAATTCTACCCAGAATTCCTTGCTGCTTATGGGGAATGTGGCACAGGGGCTCTGAGATGCAATTCATCAAATTTCTGTGATGTGCAGGTGGCTTCTGCAATAATAAAACACATATATATATATATATATATTATATACACATACACACACATACACCTTAGCTTAGATCCCAGCAACAACCTTTGCAGCATTCAATTGAAAGTAGCCACGGTGCTTGCCAAAAATCAATAATATATCCCACGCTGTAGAGGCCGCACACGTGTAATAAAAAATAACAAAACTTTATTAATTCAAGTTAAAATCGAACCAACATTTCGGCTCGTGTGTGAGCCATTTTCAAGGTGGTCACCTTGAAAATGGCTCAAGCACGAGCCGAAACGTCAGTTCAATTTTAACTTGAATTAATAAAGTTTGTTATTTTTTATTACACGTGTGCGGCCTCTACAGCGCTGGAGATAAATATATATATATATATATTTAACGTATGTTTAATACATAAAAGCCACATCCGTGTAACCGTAACGTTTTGTGGTGACTGGAGATGATGAATGCCAGCCTGTAACACTGTAAGACCACAGGGCATCTCCTTAAAGCTGACCAACCTATGAGACTGCGGTAACCTCTCAGCAGCGAGTTCCTCTTCTCCTGATCCTCCGTCACAGATTTCCACTGCAGCTTCATGCGGAAATACTCGTCTCTGGTAACAGCGAGAGAAACACAGAGCCATGTGTTAAGCAGTATCCCATGGAGATGGCATTTATCCCATGCTAGCTCTCGGTTTTGTTTACAACTCGTCACATGTGTGGGAGAGCGCGCGTTAACCAGTTTAGCTCGAGAAAGGCGAGCGGCAGATCGTTTAGTCGCGCCGTGCCAAGTCCTTGGAGGTTTAAAAGGGGTTAACTGGCACGCGCAGCCTGACTGTGCTCCATCTGGAAAGGAAAGAAAGCGAACGGCAGCAGGTACGGTATCCAGCCGCTTCTACGGCCACGTTACAACAAACCTGCTTCCGGCTCACATTCAGATCCACGTGGGGTTCTAGACAGAAGAAGACAATCTTAAAGGGGCAGTGCGAGCACCACAGCCACTCCGCTTAGGATACCAGAACCATGTCCCTGCAGACATTCCACGACACATATGTGCATTTATTCAATCCAAGATGGTGGCTTACCACCATCCCGTCATCTCGTGTGATTAGCCTGCCTGGTTCCCCGCCGAACTGTCTGATCAAGGTATATGAGTACAGCATGACTAGTGCTTTACAAACAATGCTAGCCATACACAGATCTGTGCAGAAACGTGGCGTGCCGCCCGGTAACAGGATTAAGAGGTAATCTGACCTTTTACATAGGTGTCCTGTTTAGAATATGGTTTCAATAAATCAAATGCTACAAATTTAAAAATAAACTGTAAAATAATAAAAAAAAAATAATAATAAAAACCTTTATTGTAACCAGTGACCGTTTGCTTACGTTTTTTTCCTAACCAGACTCTTGCGTTCCTCAACGGAGCTGCTCCATGGATAATACCCGAGGAGGAACTTCCAGGCTTCTTTCCTTACTCCTGGGCAAAGGCCCTATAGAATAAAAATGAACAATGTATCACGGAAAGGGGACGAACAAATACAAAACATGAAGCGGTTTAACATAGAAGCCATGCCATGCGTGAAAAAGTGCGCACGTGCTTCGTGTGTTGTTCTGTATGGACACCTTTGAAAAGCTATGACGGACAGCAATCAGTGCGGTCAGACGTACGTGCTAAGTGCGCTCGCCTGACCGCAGCCTTAGGGTTTGGCTGTGGCTGAACTTGGTCACTAGAATTCAGACTCCATACGGCATAAGTGGCAGCACCGCCGGTATTCCTGCGACACTGTTTGACCACAGGAATATATACACTTAATACTTTTTATATTTTGCACTTCTTCATTGCATGGAAGGCCAAGCCAGTGGACAGAATGACGGACGTAAAGCCAGGAGAAACACGTACTCTGTCTCCTTGTTTTCATGTTGATAAACACCCCCCTCCCCACATATCACACAAGTATAGACGCTTAACCACTTCACTGGTTTTCCAGAATACCATTGGCAGGGCCCCAGGGCCCAGTGGTTTTAGGGAAAACCTCCTTCCATCACCCAGACTGTGAAACTGTATGTAGCATCCACGCATTACGTTTTTATAGTCAGTAAGCTTATATGACAGGCAGAGCGCTCCCCCTGCTTGTCACATTTCCAAGAATTCTTTGAATGTAATAGATGACCAGAGAATCATGGGAGCTGTAGTTCAGAAACATGTGTGGTTCCGGTGTTTGAGATCGCTCTGCTCTAGAGCCCTTAGGCTGGCTGTCTGTCCAATGGCACCGTATTTGTGCGATCATCCGATATCGTCTGAAGTCGTGCGACCAATCCTACAACATGCAGGTGAATCAGGCCTCTTCCACTGCATCCGACCACCGACGGACGATTTCAGATGATTTTATGCGACTACAACAGACGTGCTATCCTTTCAATTGATTTTATCAGATGATACTCTGGTACAAGTTTACATTAAAAAAAAGATGCATTGTATAGTTAAACCGCCTTGTGCAGGGGAAACGTAAAAAACGATGCATTGCAAAGGAAAACCGCCGTGCGCGAAGCCCATTGGATTCAATGCAAAAGATATTAACGTTTTTATGCAACCGTTTATTTTATTTAATCCGC
Organism: Leptobrachium leishanense; assembly: GCA_009667805.1. Classification (NCBI taxonomy): domain Eukaryota; kingdom Metazoa; phylum Chordata; class Amphibia; order Anura; family Megophryidae; genus Leptobrachium; species Leptobrachium leishanense. The sequence goes on from CM019073.1 coordinate 101,029,584, forward strand.
AGCAAAAAGCCTTTTTATTTGATCAAATTTTTTAGATCCTTTTCTAGATTTTTTTTTAAGAGACTAGTCCATTTTTTTTTTTCCTTCCTAGCTAGCTGGCTGCATTCAGCATTGCTGTCCCTGGTGCTGAAGCCTATTCAGCACCAGGGACAGGGGGGATAATACCCCACTGCAGCCTGGCAAGTTTTCTTTTTGGGGGGGGGCTGTCCTTGGTGCTGAAACTCGAGTTTCAGAAACCAGAGACAGGATTTTTTCTCCCAGCTGCAGGATTTTTCGTTGGCCGGCCTGTCCATCGGCCGATCTGGGTCATCCACAGATGCTTCTAGTGGACGACCCTGATCGGCCGATGGCGTTGTCAGTAGTCGGGTGACCAAGTCGCCCACCCGACTATGGTGCCAGTGGACGGTCGCCCTATGTGAACGAATTTCCTTTGTACAAAACTAAATTTGTCTGCATTCCACCGGAACACGTCCAGACAGAGTCAATTCGTTTCGGGCGCTTGAAGGTCAAGATTGTGGTAGTGAAAGGGTTCATAAAGACTTGAAGCGGAGGTAAAATAATTCCTTGTCAGTCGCACTCACTCCAGAAAAGATCCGCTTCTTCAAGCCGTCCTCGTCTATCACACAGCCTTCGGGATCGAAGTAGGACTCCCACTCAAACTCGCTGACAGGCGCTTGACGCTCTATGACGGGGCGCTCTCCCAGGTCCACTTGCTGAAACAGAGCGAGGACAATTTCACAAATTTCCAAAAATAAATACTTACAAAAATGTAATATAAATAAACATGCACAGGTTCTCACGCCTCATTATGTTACATCACACGTTATACTTTATAGATCAGGACGCCAGTGGAGAGCAAACTTCTTTTGCTGAAAGGCCCTGGTGCGTTCCCTCAAATAAAACGGGTTAAAATCTTTAAATTGTGCGAGCTTTGAGATTGTACGATGTGTGTAATGGAATGCTCTCTCCTTGGTAACTTTTGTCTGTTTATCTTGAGGAACACCCACCCGTTACGCTTCGTATAGGAAGAGTGCTGCCTCCCTGGTTGCCGTTTTTTACATGAGGGCTGACAACCCTCCAGGCAGGAATCTCTCCTTGATACAGGTGTTCTACCACAAGTTCTATTTAACCGTGAATCCCGAGGAGCCCCAGAAAGGATTCTGTCCTCAATGAGCTAATCTCATTAATGTGGTCATTTAGCATAGGACCAGTCATCGATGGGATACAATGACGCGGTGACAGTCTTAAGCAACATACGGCCAGATTTTGAGAACTATATTCCCATAATCTATTATCGAAGCAAGGGGATTCAATATAGAGTTCCTTTTTTTTTTTTTACCTTAAATAATTGGGCAGAGGCTGCTGACAGCCTCCCAAAAGAACCGAAACGTCAGTAACTAGGTTTTAAGTTTTGATATTAATAAAATTGTATATATAAATTTTTTGAGTGCAGCCAATCTTTGGACTTTGTATATTTTCTTGGGCCTTGAGCCATTTTTTTTGCATCGATATATATATATAAGTTAATAATTGTGGAAGACATTTACACCTCCCAGCAATTCAGAGAACTGCTTCACAGAGCTCAAGTGCTACATTCCCCTTATGCAGCAAGGAACTCTGGGAAGGACATGCAAATTAAGTCTGCAACCTCCCACTTTTTTGCGTCCTGGCTCTGTTTTAACACAGATCCCTCCTCCTTGAAAGTGCCATGCCATATTATATGGAGATATATATACTGCTCAAAAAAATAAAAGGGAACATTTAAACAACACAATGTAACTGCAAGTCATTCACACGTCTGTGAAATCAAACTGTCCACTTAGGTAGCAACACTGATTGACAGTCGAGTCCACATGCTGTTGTGCAAATGGAATAGACAAAAGGAGGGAAGCATAGGCAGGTAGCAAGACATCCCCAATAAAAGGAGTGGTTCTGCAGGTGTTGACCACAGACCACTTCTCAGTTCCTAGGCTTTCTGGCTGATGGTTTGGTCACTTTTGAATGCCGGCGGTGCTGTCACTCTAGTGGTAGCATGAGACGGAGTCTACAACCCACACAAGTGGCTCAGGTAGTGCAGCTCATCCAGGATGACACATCAATGCGAGCTGTGGCAAGAAGGTTTGCTGTGTCTGTCAGCATAGTGTCCAGAGCATGGAGGCGCTACCAGGAGACAGGCCAGTACATCAGGAGACGTGGAGGAGGCCATAGGAGGGCAACAACCCAGCAGCAGGACTGCTACCTCCGCCTATGTGCAAGGAGGGGCAGGAGGAGCACTGCAAAATGACCTCCAGCGGGCCACAAATGTGCATGTGGCTGCTCAAACGTCAGAAACAGACTTGATGAGGGTGATATGAGGGCCCGACATCCACAGGTGGGGGTTGTGCTTACAGCCCAACACCATGCAGGATGTTTGGCCGCTTCGCCACTGGCGCCCTGTGCTCTTCACAGATGAAAGCAGGTTCACACTGAGCACATGTGACAGAGGTGACAGGGTGTGGAGAAGCCGTGGAGAACGTTCTGCTGCCTGCAACATCCTCCAGCATGACCGGTTTGGCAGTGGGTCAGTAATGATGTGGGGTGGCATTTCTTTAGGGGCCACACAGCCCTCCATGTGCTCACCAGAGGTAGCCTGACTGCCATTAGGTACCGAAATGAGATCCTCAGACCCCTTGTGAGGCCATATGCTGGTGCGGTTGGCCCTGGGTTCCTCCTAACGCAAGACAATGCTAGACCTCATGTGGCTGGAGTGTGTCAGCAGTTCCTGCAAGACGAAGGCATTGAAGCTATGGACTGGCCCGTCCGTTCCCCAGACCTGAATCCAACTGAGCACATCTGGGACATCATGTCTCGCTCCATCCACCAATGCCACGTTGCACCACAGACTGTCCAGGAGTTGGGGGATGCTTTAGTCCAGGTGTGGAAGGAGATCCCTCAGGAGACCATCCGCCACTTTATCAGGAGCATGCCCAGGCGTTGTAGGGAGGTCATACAGGCATGTGGAGGCCACCACACACTACTGAGCCTCATTTTGACTTGTTTGAAGGACATTACATCAAAGTTGTATCAGCCTGTAGTGTTGTTTTCCACTTGAATCTTGAGTAACTCCAAATCCAGACCTCCATGGGTTAATCAATTTGATTTCCATTGATAATGTTTGTGTGATTTTGTTGTCAGCACATTCAGCTATGTAATGACCACAGTATTTAATAAGAATATTTCATTCATTCAGATCTAGGAGGTCTTATGTTTGTGTTCCCTTTATTTTTTTGAGCAGTGTATATATCGTTTATTATTGCAGAGGTCATTCACACATCACAGTAATTCAGAGAACTGCATCGCATAGCTCATGGACTACATTCCCCTTAAGCAGCAAGGAACTCTGGGCAAGACATGCAAATGACATCTGCAATTTCCCATTTTTTGCATCCTGGGTTTGCTTTCACACAGAACCCTTCAATCAATGCCACGCCATACTAGATGGCATTGTATACGACACTGAAATATATATATATATATGTGTCGCTGCAGCGCAGCCTTTTATTCGAGCACAGTTAATACTTACACAAGTGATCACCTCGAAGCCTGGCTCGTCTTCCAGGCCCACTGCCACCTCTGATAACGGTCTGTGGTGCACGCCGTCCTGAGGTTTCAAGGCTCCACGGAAAAAGTTAGTGACCTTCGAGAATCCCCCGAATGTAGCCGTGTATGGATCCTGGAGAAATCTCTAAAAAAAGATTAAAAATGGGTGAGAGGAATTGAAAGCATTTTATACAATACTTTGAATCATTTATTCCCTCGTCACATGACGTCTGGTTGTGGAATTTTCCATTCTTTGCCTTTGAAAATATTGCAGATTTTGGTACATCTTGCAATTTCAGATAAAGGGATTCTCAACTTGATCTATCCCCCCCCCCCCCGGCATCCTATAATCTCTATCATCCCTCACCTGTGTCACCCGGCTGCTCTTTAGATTGTAAACTCCCTGGAGCAAGGGTCTCTTTCCCATCATTTTCCGTGCGCCAAACTTGTTGGGCTCTATTACATACCTTGTGCAAGAAAGCTTGCGCAGCGCGTTAATTTGTGCGCAAAGCGTTAAACGTTAACGCCGTAAATTAACGCTGGTATTACAATCCGCGCACATTTTTTCATCCGTCAAAAAATAACGCGTGTAAAAAAGACGCACAAAAATGCGCACGCATTAACGTTGCGCGCAGAAATCGGTGGGCAGACCGTTTATTCACGCGATTCAGCCAATCAGAATTAAGAACCACGATTGTCTCCCGTTCAGTTTTTGCTCCTGTCAAAATCAATCTGGGCATACATGCTGCAGCAATAATAAAAACACGCACAACTTCTCCATTTTATTGTTTGGGTATGTGTAGAATGTGTAACTATACTTTGCTGTATTTCTTTTTTCCTGCTGGTGTATTTGGGTTCGGCCAGAATGTTCAGATTTGCCGTTACCACCAGTGTTTAAAAGACGTTAAAATTATGCGCGCGAACATAGTTTGTAAAAAGTTGCGCAGATTGCAATACCATCTGCGAACCAGCGCACAAACGCATTTGCGCTCACAATGTTAAGCATAGGACGCGCGCAGTACATTACGCTCGCAAAGGGTTCACGCAGGTTCACCCGCGGTAGACAATGCGCATTTTTTGCGCGGACATTGTAATCCGACGTTCTGCGCAAAAGGGTTTTGCCCCTCGCGTTAAAGCGATTTTGCGCATGCGTTAACGTTATGGGAAGAATGTAATAGAGCTCATGTACTTTAATGTAGGTCTGTTTATTGTACTGCACTGTGGGATATGTTGGTGCTTTATTGAGAATTGTAAATAACGAATCCATCGTGGACTAAACTGAACTGCCCCCCTCCCTTCCTTCCTTCATGCTCTGCCGGTCTGGAAGGTGCTCAAAAAAAAGGAGAGTTGACGGGTGTTGAACTACTGCTCCCATCATGCTTTGCACCAACAACTAGCAAACCGTGGCCAGCTCTTGCAGAACTACGGCTCTTGAATTTTTTGCCTTCTTCTTCACGATTGGCAAAGAGTGTTAGGAGTTGTAGCTTGTCAGCAGGTGGGGGATCTATCACCCTCTGTGGGAGAAAGGGTTAACCTACATGATGCTAGAGGCCAGCATTGAAATATGCATAATAGATGGAGGGAGAAATCGGAGCTGCTGAAACAATCGGCGCGATATAAAACACACTGCGGCTGTGCTGGAGGGTCCGGCGATGCGGATTGTAGACAGAATAAAGTGTGTTTTATAGAATCTGGAGCTCATACACCAACAGGAATTGGAACTTCGAAGACCAAAAAGGGAGAAACGATCCCCTGCAACCTCCCCTCCCCTCCTCAAAAAAAGGAAAAAATATAGAACGCAGCGAGGCGATAACGATTTCAGCAGCGCAGTGTCGGAGCGTTCCATACAGCGCTGCAGAGGACGCCACGGGGAGAGGAATGAGCGGCTCTGGATGATGCAGATCTGGGTACCGAAGGGAGAAGAGAAAAATCTGCAATGCAACCGATTGGAGTCATCTGCATAGCTCTGCAGGTGCCGGCGTCAATACATGCAGAGCAGCGTCGCAGGAAGGGATATTTGCTGCAAAGCGCCGAACAGACAAGCAGCAAACCGAGTAACGCAACAAACAAACAAGACGTTGCGTCTTTTCTAGTGTACAGTTACGCAGAGTGCAGCTCTATACCAAGGATCTCACAAAGTGCAGGGGATGAAACAGAGGGATTGTGCACACAGCGAAGACCGGGGGGGTCATCCGGATCGCTCGGGCTGCCTGATCGGCCATGTTTGCCTGGCTACATAACTTATACATGCTGAAGGGCGACTCATGAAGGTGCTTCCCATCCAAAGAGTAAAAATCATACTCTATAGGGCAGGAATCTCAGTGTTTCTGAACTACAACTCCCATGATTCTCTGGCGATCTATTGCATTCAAAGAATTCTGGGCATTGTAGGTCATCGACTTCTGGGGGGGGGGGTCGGAGTTTGAGATGCATTTTATTGGGGTTAAATCTGGTGTCTTGCCGCTGAGAAATCACCCCAAGAGCAGCATCAATCAATGAGCAGTTTGCCTTCCTGCAGTGTGCGAGCGCTACATAACATAGGGCAGCAGGTTTCATGTGTCGCTCATACGCTTGTATGCGTTATGTGTGTACAGGAAACCACAACAGATCGGACGACCCTAGTGCACAGCTTACACCATGATGGTGGCCGAATAACCCTGTGCAAGCCGTAACCAAGTTATGGAACTCCGGACGTGATTCGTCGAGTCCGGCACCAAGAAGGACAAAGTAACCACAAAAGGACTAGGACAGTGACGTCGAACCGTAGCATCCCGGCTGTTTCTGAACTTCTCTCATGATGCTCAGTCAACCTTAACCCCTTCACTACCAAGATCGAGATATCTTGGGCTTCAAAAGGCATCATCCGGTGCTTTTGGGCTGCAGTAGGTGCACCCAAAGTTTTAGCCCTGTAGGCATAATGCTCAAAGAGTTAAACCTGTAAAATCGTCTGATAATGCCCTTACATGGGGATTTCAGCAGCCGATGCGGGGGGGGGGGGGATCGTGCTGCAGCTCTTACAGCTGTAACTCAATTTGGTAGTACACGTCGCCACCTACTGGCCAGATATGATATTCCCAGTGTACGTCTCACTGTAATATGTCCAAATATTTCTTACTGTATAATTAACCCCTTAGTGACTGGGCGGTTTTACACAAATCCGTCCTTTAGTGACCGCTGCTGTTTTTACGTTTCTGCGCTGTTCGTGTTTAGGTCCAAATTTTCCTCTTACTCGTTTATGCAACCCACACATATTCTACACCGTTTTTCCCGTCATTAAATGGACTTTCTAAAAATACCATTATTTCCATCATATCGTATAATTTACTATAAAAAAAATGAAATATGATGAAAAAATGCTTTTGAACCCCTTCACTGCTGACCCAGTTCACCTATGTGCGCTGAGCTCATTCTGACTGTTTTATGCCCATTATTTTTAGATAACAGCCTAGGTCCTATTTAACTAACCCCCCCTCCCCCCAAACCAAAAAAATATTTTTAAAAACCCAAATTTTTTTTTTTACCTCTTTTTTCACCAAACCTAGTCATGTTTGGTATCATTGGAAAGGCCATGATGTCCAACATAACCCTCTAGCTGCCACGGGTCAGGAGATAAGGGGATCCAAAGGATCCCCCTATCTCACCTTGGCAGCAAGGGGGTTAACTGGCCCACTGACATCTTCACACATATGGTGGGGATGTCAGCGGGTGGGGGGTGACCTGGAGGCTTGGCTGACATCCAAGATGTCAGCCATCTCCAGGTTTAAATCGCGATTCAGCGCCGATTGGCGCCGATTCGCGATCCGGCAGCAAAATGGTTAATGCTGTACACTCTCCCCTTTCCAGCGGTGTAAAAAGCATCTTTCTAGGTGCCATGGTTGGAGAGATCGAGGGCTCCAAAAGGAGCCCCCCTCCACTTCCTGGTTTTCAATGCAGGCGCCGGGGGTGCCAGCCAATGACGTCACCAAGCAGCGTGGTGACATCATCGTGCCCGCCAGCCCCTCTAAAACAGAAGGGCAGGCTTCCTCCATGCCAGAACTCCGTTGGTGCCAGCGAGGGAGGTAAGTATTGGTGGGAGGGAGGTTAGGAGCACGCTGACGTACTATGTACGTCCGCGGGTCTAAAGGAGACCCGTGGGCAGGACGTACATTGTACTTCAGCGGTCGGGAAGGGGTTAAAAATGATTTTATTTATTTATTTTTTACACAAAAAAAACAACACACTGGTTTCTGACAATGTTTTTTTTGGAAAATCAGTTGGTAGTGAAGGGGGTTAAGACTCTTGGAGCACCATGGGATACGTAGTTCAAAAACATCCAGGGTGCCAAGGTTCACCATCACTGGACCAGGATGTCCACAAGTTGTGACACAAGCTCCCCTGCGAGATAACAAGCAACAAGGTAAGACCAGGGAAATACAATCAAACAAACCAGGGCTTTGACATGTTTATAAATCATACTTAGGAGCCAGATGTACATTTATTTATTTATTAAAAGGGCCAGAAAGTGTTTTGTTTATTGTTTGGAGTAAAAAAATAAAAGAAAAAAAGGTCATAAAAAGCCGACCAAGCGCAGCCAAAAAGCTTTGAAATCAGCACCATTAATACAGAATAATACACAAGGAGGATGATAAACTCCCAAAACAAAGTCAGGATCCACTAAACGACGCACACTGCTATGAGGGGACTGATCCTCGAATGACAGGCAGGTGAAAAGCAACGAGCTGCCGCTTAATTTGAAAGAAGGAGAGGGGTGAAGCGACCACCGGAGAGGCGTCTATCCCACTCGCTGAATGCTGTGTGTGGGGGTTTCTCTAAATACCCGGGTAACAGTAGAATGAACGAAGGTACAACACAGCGCTTAAAGAGACCAAAGTCCAGTAAAGATAGTGGGGTAGACACCCTATATGTCCATAAGTAGAAGTTGCTGACTTTAGGACTTGCTGACTTTAGGAATAAATCTTCTCAATAATGTAGATGCGGTATGCACTGTAGGGAGAAAACACAAAAAGGAGGGACCAAAAATTGCGCAGTATCCCAGCAACCAGAATGAAAGTAGTACGTATAGATAATAAACTCACATTCTGTGGAGCCTACGACCGGCTCTTAGGAATCAAGCAGGCTGGGACTTTATTTCAGGTGCCCATATAACCTTCAAGCGACTTTTCCAGAAATCTCCAAAGATGGGAATACTGTAGGAGAATGGGCAAAAAACCAAGAAGGCACCTCCTAGTGCAATAAATCAAGGGCAGCTTAATATATTAGGAAAGAATTTGCCAAATTCAAACTCACACTTGATTGAGCCTCTATTGGCTCCGTCACAATGCGCATAGGAAATCATAAGGTGTTCCCCAAACCTTCTTTGCAAGTGTTATAGAGGCAGACAGCAGTTAGAGTTGTTCAAAAAATTAAAAACATTTATTAGTTTAAAAATAGATAGATCATATCTACCAGACCAAAGACCAGGACGCGTTTCGCCTATACAGGCTTCCTCAGCTGGTAATCAGCTTCCTCAGCTGGTTACCAGCTGAGGAAGCCTGTATAGGCGAAACGCGTCCTGGTCTTTGGTCTGGTAGATATGATCTATCTATTTTTAACTAATAAATGTTTTTAATTTTTTGAACAACTCTAACTGCTGTCTGCCTCTATAACACTTGCAAAGAAGGTTTGGGGAACACCTTATGATTTCCTATGCGCATTGTGACGGAGCCAATAGAGGCTCAATCAAGTGTGAGTTTGAATTTGGCAAATTCTTTCCTAATATATTAAGCTGCCCTTGATTTATTGCACTAGGAGGTGCCTTCTTGGTTTTTTGCCCATTCTCCTACAGTATTCCCATCTTTGGAGATTTCTGGAAAAGTCGCTTGAAGGTTATATGGGCACCTGAAATAAAGTCCCAGCCTGCTTGATTCCTAAGAGCCGGTCGTAGGCTCCACAGAATGTGAGTTTATTATCTATACGTACTACTTTCATTCTGGTTGCTGGATACTGCGCAATTTTTGGTCCCTCCTTTTTGTGTTTTCTCCCTACAGTGCATACCGCATCTACATTATTGAGAAGATTTATTCCTAAAGTCAGCAAGTCCTAAAGTCAGCAACTTCTACTTATGGACATATAGGGTGTCTACCCCACTATCTTTACTGGACTTTGGTCTCTTTAAGCGCTGTGTTGTACCTTCGTTCATTCTGCCGCTTAATTTGGTCCAAAAATGTGGCCTTTACTTCAAGGACTTAACGCCATCAACAGCAGCAACGTTTCAGCCCCACCGCTTATCAAGCTCCATAAAAGCCCGGCGGAGTTGAAACATTGTTGTTGTGGCATTACCTCCATTATTATTTATTAAGTGGCAACACATTCTGCAGCGCTGTACAAAGGTGCAGTGGGTAAAGACAGGGCAAGCCTACAATACATAAAGGAGGCAGGTCATTATTGCTGCCAACAGATACAGCCATGTACTTGGAGCAAACAAGTTTCTCCTGCATGTCATTTGAGGATCAGCCACCTCAGAGAATTGTGCACAGTTTAGTGTATCCTCCCCTAGGTTTGTGAGTTTATCCCCTCCTTGTGTATTACGTATTAATTGTGGTGATTTTTAAAGCTTTCTGGGTCGTCGCTTCCAAATTCTATTCTTATAGATCTTCTTTTCAATGTAAGATCAGGACTGAGTAAGGAATATAAAGTGCAGGCGCTTACAGACACCACGTCGGAGGAGCCGTCATCGAAGAGCTGAAGTTCGTCGAAGGAGTGAGAGAGCGCGTGGCAATCGTGCGGATAGACCAGGTACAGGTGGGAATCCCTTGGAGAACTGTTAAGAGATAAAAAACACAAAACAGTATAAAGTACACTCTTTTAACCCCTGCTCTGCTGAGATTAAAGTCTTGCAGTGTCAAAATACCATCGGAGACAGAGAAGCAGCACTCAAAACATTTCTGGGTGATCTCTTCTTAAAGCGACATTATAGGGTTAAAACAGGAGGGGGTAGGAAGCAGAGGGGTTAAACATTAACCCTTCATGGCCCCCTCCAAACTTCCCATCCCGTTTTTGTCTACTTTAAAGCTCACCTGAACCCAGCGCTCCCCCCCCCCCCCCGGATCTCTGCAGGATATGACATGCTTCCAGCTCAGTGTGTCACGTGACGTGACCACAGGGGGCTGGGCACTCCAGGAAATCCAGTGGCTCTCAATGCAGGGAGGCTTTGATCCCATTGGATGAGGCTGGTTCCCAAAGTTCTCCAAGCCCTAAAACATGAGCTGAGGGATCCCCGAGCAGACCAGGACGAAGCTCCTGCATTTGGATGGCTAAATTAGCCCTCCGAGCCCCCATCACTGGAGGGAAAGGGAGCAGAAGGCTCACTGCGGTGTGACCACTCAGATAAGATTGAGCGCTCACACTGCCTAGAGCAGGGGGTCATCAAACTTAGCCCTCCAGATGTTTTGGAACTACATCTCCCATGATGCTCAGACACTTAGGGCCTGATTACATTCTTCACGCAAAAACGCACGCAGAACGCGTGAATTTCTTCGCGAAGCGTTAATGCGCGTAAATCAACGCTGGTATTACAATCCTCGCGCATTTTTTTCATCCGTCAAAAATAACGTGCGTAAAACAGACGCGCACAAATGCACGCGCAGAAATCAGTGTGCGTACTGTTTTTTTCACGCGATTCAGCCAATCAGAATTAAGAACCACAATTGTCTCACGTTAAGTTTTTGCGCCTGTCAAAGTCAATCTGCGCATATATGCTGCATCAATAAAAAAAACACACAAAACTTCTCCATTTTATTGGTTTGGGTATGTGTAGAATGTGTAGCTATACTTTGCTGCGTGTTTTTTTTTCGGCTGGTGTATTTGGTTTCAGCCAGGTTGATAGAATTTGCCAATAACACCAGCTTTAAGGCTAGGGTCAGACGAAAGCATTTTTCCCCGCGAACGTCAAAAAGTGCGTCCAAACGCATTGACGTATTTTTTCACGGAATGCGCAAAAAAACGTCAGACGACGCGCATTTTCGTGCGTGATTTATTATGGATCGTCAGTAAAAAAACTCTTTTTGCGTCTGGACGTTATGTAGGCCGGACATTAGCAGCGTCTGACGTCTCCTAATCACGCAAACACGCCGCTATGCCGCAGCTGCGCACTCAGTACGTCAGTACTAGCGGTTCAGCGTTCAAGAAAATGCGTTCAAATTCCACTTGCGTTGCACGGCCGGACTTTTGTCTACCCGCGGTAGACGTATACGTGCGTTTGTTGCGCTGACATTGTAATACGACGTTCAGCTCAAAGGGTTTTACCCCTCGCGTTAAGGAGTTTTTGTGCGGGCGCAAACGTATTCGCGAAGAATGTAATAAGGCCCTTACTAGGTTAGCTGAGCATCAAGGGAAATGTAGTTCCAAAACATCTGGAGGGCCAAGTATCAGGAGCCCTGGCCTAGAGTGTCCCTTTATCTATTGTGTGTCATGTGTCTGCTTCACGCGCTACTTACACACAAGTGTGCCTCTTGAACAAGCAGAAATACGTGGGCCGTGTGCGCACATTGCAACATCTCTCCTGAATCACAGGGTTCAATAAGGCAAGTCAAAAGGGGTTATTCACTAAGTGGCGAACGTGCCACCGAATTGCACCAAACGGTGAATTTCCCCATATGGTGCAATTTCGTGGCGATTCGTCGTCTAGTCAGAAACTGTCAGTTCACCAAATACAGGTAAATTGCCGGCAAAATACGGTGCAGTTCTGTGAGCAGCAGCAGCGAGATTGTCCCATAGAGAAGCAATGTTTAATCTATCCACAGAACGCCGAACTGCCCCAAAATGTCAGTGAAATTATCGGTGATTCAGTTTGTCGGATTTTAAAAAGGCGAATCGGTAAGATTCAACGTAAAAAAAAAAAAAAAATTTAAATTAAAAATTAACGTTTATGATTTTCATTTTCAGCTGAAATTTCAGGGGACTTTGTGACTAACCCTTAAAATATCAATACACTGAGGGGTTTCCAGAAAAAGAAGGCCCTGTAGGGATTTCACGAATGCCAAGACGTGTAGCAATTCAGGATTCACTTTCCTGACCCCCTGGGTGGGAGGGGACAGAGACGTATCCTCGACTGCCCCTTAAAACCATAACAAGCATAGGGGCCCTATTACATACTTAACGTTAGCGTCAGCTGAGTGAGCGTTATCGTTAGCACTGGTGGCCCTAGAGCGGGCGCACCATATTACAATCCAAATGATAACGGGTTAAAAAGACCATTAGCGATGCGGAGCTTGTGCTTTTCGGCGCGAGGTCACTGTACTTTGCGCTCCCTGTGCTTAACATGGGGAGCGCAAAGAGTTAATTAGCGTTAGAATTACAAAGGACTGCGGCACCAACCGCCTCCTCTGTCCGCCGAGAGCAGAAAGAGACTGGGGGGGAAAAATCACCAGTCTCCCTCTGCCAATCACTACGCCGACCTGCCGGATCTCAGGAGGAGAGATCCTGCAGGTCATGTGACCGGCAGCGGAAGCCTCAATGAGTCCTATAGACTCCATGGAGGAGATGCAGCGGCGCATAGCGCTGCCCTGAGCATCCTGAGGTTTAGCGCCGTGTTACGGTGCAGGCTGCTGGATTAGCGCATGCACCGTACTATCACGCTAAACCAGGGACACTAAGGAGAAACCTGCAGGCGCCTCCGTAGCGTCCCCGTTTTAGCGGGCAGTTTGTAATACTGACCATAGTCGGGTAGGATCCTGCTGGACGCGGCTGGGAATCACAGTCGTCGGCTTTGCGAGGCTGCGAAGAGTCTGCGCGCTCGTAACCTTCAGCCATGTCCTTGTATGGTGAATTAGACAAACCGCTGTCACCTTCTCGTCAGCAATTACGTCTGGTTTTGGGTTTTTGTGATGATGCAGTAAACAAGCGGATCCAATGTCAAGCTATAAATGACTTCCCTTAACAAGAGCTTTATTTGATGGGGGGGGGGGGTGGAGGGGGGTGTATAAAACAACACGTTGCACACAAACAATCATTAACCCCTTCACCGCTGTGTTCAACTCAATCTTCAAAACAGGAACCCAAGACAAAGTTAACGCGATGTAATCATATGATCGAAGGAATTTCCTTTATTGCTATGGAATAGTTTATTGATATTATTTTGCAGACGGGTTCCTGAATGTGACAGTTTCAGCACCTCGAACATGTCTTAACGGTATGAACAGCCGGGGAGTTCTGTGTCTGAAACACGGAGCCCCGGCTGATTTCACCCAGGGGTCAAGCTGCAGCAGCGCAATTTGCCCAGCAGACGGCGCCCTCTGCCTGTCAAATAGGACAGTAAGATGTATTGTACAGATGCACAAATGAATTTCAACTGTGTACTTAACGTAAAGCTATTACAAAAAAAAAGAAACACAACACACTGGGTCCCGCCAATGGTTTTATGGCAAACTAGTTGGTAGTGAAGAGGTTAAGTATGTCACATAAATGCATCCTGGGAAGCAAACCTTTCCGATTGTGGGTTTTATGTCTATTCAAAAGAAAGGTGAAACTCAGGAGAATGACCGGAGAAGTGAAAATTCTAGGTCAAAACAGCTATTTGGTCTAGATCAGGGGTCAGCAACTTTGGCTCCCTGATGCTTTGGGAACTACATCTCCCATGATGCTCAGTCATCCATTAGGCTGACTACATTTCCCATGAGGCTCAGTGAGCCTTATGGGTGACTGAGCATCATGGGAGATGTAGTTCCCAAAACAGATCAGGGAGCAGAGGCTGCTGACCCATGGTCTAGATTGTTTTCTTCTCCAGCCACTTCTCCTGATTTTCACCTTTCTCTGAATAACCCTTATAGTTAAAAAAAAAACCACTATGAACCCCACCCCCCCCCCCCATCACCCCTTTAAATAATTGGGAAATGCTGCTGACAAGATCTACCCAATGATTATTAGTTTTTTTTATTTTTCCCAGGAAACACGGATCCCCCAGCTGTGTTATACATGCACTAGCGCCTACTGGGCCAACAGGGGGAGCCCTCTGCCTGTCAAATGTGGCTTACCTTCAGCAAACATATACAGCAGAGACGTTGTCGCTCTGGTTTTCCATAAAATCGATCACGGATTTTTACCATTAACGATGCATTCGTGGCTTAACCAGGCATTACAGGAATAGCTGTTCTTCCATTACAGGTTTACTTTAAATATTTATAATTTGCATAGATTATTTCGCCCATGCATTTTTCCCTGCGCACTTTACCCGCTTTATGCAATATTTAAACCGTTTGCATAGGTTATACACAGGGAAACACATTACCTTGGCGCCTTCACCACCCACACACTTATCTCTGGCGTAATTCTGAAGTGTTACGGAGACTTATTGTAAAAAAAATTATAAACATATATATATATATATATAATATTTAATATTATTAGATCGCATTTTCACCTAGCCATGTGGCCACTATCTTTAAATGATCAGCTTCTGCCCAATTATTTAAGGGCAAAAAAAGGGAACTCTATTTTTTGAATGTTCCGTTAAAAGCTGTTTTTTTTTTTTTTAATTTTATTTATTTTTTACACGTAATTCAGCAGAAAAGCTCTGGCCCTTATTCAGGCTCGGCCAGTAATAGGCAGGGAAATTGCAGCGAGCCTTTAACCCTTTAGTAACTCTCTGCCATGTTATAAGGCAGCTTTTGATAGTAGGAAGCCACCGGCTGGTAGCGGCAGCAGCATCGCCATTAGTATTGTCATAGGCCTCGATGGCGTCTCGCGCAGACTCACGTAAGCGTGGAGGACAGGGTCAGTGGAAGAAAACTGGGAACTATTTGATCACAGTTTCCTACTAAGGCTGGGGTCAGACCAGCGCACTTTTAACGTGCGTTCTGGCGCACATAATTACGGCCGCACTAGCAGCAGATGACGGGCAATGACGGCCAATATACGATGTACGGCCGCACGAAAGTCCGGCCGCACAACGCAAGTGGAAAACGAACGCATTTTTTTGAGAACGCCGAACCGCTAGTACGGACGTACAGAGTGCGCAGCTGCGGCATAGCGGCGTGTGTGCGTGATTAGGAGATGTCAGACACTGCTAATGTCCAGCCTACATAACGTCCAGACGCAAAAAGAGTTTTATTGACGATCCGTACAAAATCACGCCTGAAAATGCGCATCGTATGACCGTTTTCGCGCACTCCGTGAAAAAATACGTCAATTCGTTCGGACGCACTTTTTTACGTTCGCGTGTAAAAATGCTTTCATTTGACCCTAGCCTAAAAGGTAGCAAGTTAGTGATTGCCCGCAGCACACAAAGAGGGTTATTTGGAAAGTATCGAAACTTCAGTGTTTCTCGTTCGGTGCACATCAGCGATTCCAGTATTCACTGCAGTGTCCCCGAAGTGGGCGAACGTGGAGCCGCCGAAGACCACCGAACTTAGTCAAATGCAGAGGAAAAAAAAAATATGAACTCGGCTATTTTTTAAAAGGCGTTTAAAACAAAAAAAAAAAAGGCATGAAGATGTGTGTGGAATAATAAAAAAGGTCCAATAAAAAATAATAATAAAAAAAAAATAATAGAAGAATAAAAATTAAAAAAGTCATTTAAGGAAAAAAAAAAAAGAATCCATAAAAATACCCCACAAAAATTCTAAAAAGGCTTTTTGCTGAAACTGAAAAGAATAAAAGGATTGACTAAAAAATAAACAATAATATATTTTAACATTGAATCCTATGGGATTCGCCTGTTTAAACCTGTCGAACTGAACCACTGAAAATCAGGGCATTTCACTGACACTTGAGTTCAGTTCAGTTCAGTTCGGCATTCTCTGAATAGATTATTATACCATTACTTCTCTATGGGACAATTTCCCTGCCGCCGAAGATCGTCGAATTGCAGCGAACTGCACTGTAATTTGCTGTCAATGCGACAGTATTTGGCTTTCTGAAAAGACAAACTGCCACGAAATTGCACCGTACGGCAATATTCAACCTTCGGTGGCATGTTCGGCGCTCTTTAAATAACCCTTAAAGCCTCAAATCATCCTCCTCCGTGACGCGAGAAGTGCGCTCTGCACCGAGCAGAAATTTGGGGTATGCTCACAAAGCAGAAGAAATACTGTAAGTGAAGACAGAAAATAACCAATTGCTAAGATGCTTCTTTTACCAGACGGGACTTGTTAAGGTTTACATTAAAACCCATGAGAAAGACCCTTTATAAACAGACATATATTGCAAAATGCTGCACGATACAGAATAATACCGTATACTCAATAGCTGATAAACCCTTTAAACGCTCTCCTACGTCTGCCCTTGTCGGACAGGAATCAGGACTTGTCAGCACTTCCAGTTTGTGAAATAGCCGGATTACACGCGGAGTAAGTGCAGCTACGGCAGAGCTTAATTAGGGCAAGATTAAAGTCATAAATAATAAATACTAAAACAAATAGTGCAGCTCAGTAAAGCCTTCCAGAGACGACACGTTTTAACCATTTCACTGCTTGCTTCATTTTAGCATTGATGGGCTCGTTTGTACAACAGAGCGTAGATATAGTATGAATATATATATATATATATTCCTAGGAGTGGCTTTGACCAGTTGCATAACCTTATCTTTGCTACAAAGCCACAGTGTGGCATGGCATTGATTTTAGGGTTCTGTGTAATAACAGATCCAGGATGCTTAGAAGTGAGACAGAGGTCATTTGCATATCCTACCCAGAATTCCTTGCTGCATATGGGGAATGTGGCACAGGAGCTCTGGGATGCAATTCTTTCAATTGCTATGATGTGCAGGTGGCTTCTGCAATATTAAACACAATAATTATATATATATATATACAGTAAATGTGTATATATACTATAGGGGTTGTTCACTAACCTGGCCCCCGAATGATGGATTTCACTGTTTAGTGCAATTCACCAAACACAGGCGAAGCAACAGCAAAATACGATGCAGTTTGTAGCAATTTGGCGACACGGAAATTGTCCCATAGAAGACTAACATGTCTTCTATTCACAGGAGGCCCGAATCGGACCGATGCCCTGATTTTCTGTGTTTTAATTTGACAGGTTTAAAAAGAGGTGAATCCCATAGGTGTCAATGTATTAAATGGAATCCTTTTATTTATTTATTTATTTAAATGCCGTTTATTTTTTTTATTTTTGTATTTCTTTTATTATTTTATTATTTTGTAGCAGACCTTTTTATAAAAAATTTTTACAGATTTATTATTTGGACACATTTTTACGGATTTAAATTCCTATTAGGAGAATAGGAGACCTTTTTTTTTCCCCCATCTCGGGGGGGGGAGGAATTTACCGATGCCGATTCGGTAGTTTCTCCGAAAACATTCAGAAAATTGCCTTAAAAAAAAAAAAAATCCCAAAAAACAGACTTTTTGCTGCAGATTAAAAGAATAACCAGTTTAATAAATATTTAATAATAAAATGGGAATATTTTTAACATTGAAGCCTATGGATTTCGCCTGATTAAACCTGTCGAATGAAACCACCGAATCACTGACTTTTCTCTGCTGCTCGGTGTCTCTGAATAGATTAATCATTGCTTCTCTATGGGGGATTTCAATGCTGTCGAACAGCATCATATTTCGCTGGCAATTCGCCAACATTTAGCGAATTGACAGCTTTTGAATAGCTGAATGGCCACGAAACTACACAACACGGGGAAATTCACAGTTCGGTGCAATTTTGGCTCTCTCTGAATAACCCTGTGTGTGTGCACACACACACACACACACACACACGCACACACACACACACTACAAAGTGACCCCAAATTTGAAGCGTTATAAATGAGGAGCAATGAGAGGACTCACGTTGCCAGTATGACATATTTCTGCAGAGCTTTCAGTAGAGCTTTTGTTCCCCCTTGATGAAAATGCAACGCCTGGAAGGACACTCCTTCCTTCGTTATGAATATAAGGTAGGACCAGGACAAGCCACGTTTGCTTTTGCGGATGGATCTGAGGTCAGATAGACTGACGGAGAAGGCCCACTTCCCACGATGGCCGGACCTGTGAGCTGGAGACAGAACCCGTGAGGAACAGTCAGCACAACGTGTCGATCGCAGGCGTTCATTAAGATAGAACATCGGTAAAACTGAACACACATTTCAGGAGCTGTCAGGTTTCGGTGCTGTAAAGCAAGTGACTACCTTGGTGACAGTTACATTTCTTTAATTCACCATGATCCCATTCTCTCTCTGTCACCCAAGTCCTCCAACACCAGCGGCCTTTGATTTTTCACCTTTTCAGGACTACAATGAATATCATCCATCCTCAATGGGACACTCCAGAAACTGTGACTGCTCTGTGTACATTTCTGCACTGCCGCAGTGGCTTTATCAGCTCTTTTTTGCATTGCTGCACTGGATTTCCCTCTCCTTTTTCAATGTTTTAGATCTCTTTCTTGCACTGCTGCAGTGGTGTTATATCTTTCTTGTACTGCTGCAGTGGCTTTATACAGTTGTGTTCAAAATTATTCAACCCCCAATGCTGTAAAGGGTTTTAGGGAATTTAGTGTACATTTGTAATTGTATTCAGAATGAAATCCTACAAGGACTTTTTAAAGAACCATATGCAACTAAAATGACATCAATTGGTTTTGTAATACAGTAGTAAATGTTTCTTTTGTGAATTCTTCATTGACACAATTATTCAACCCCTTAAAGACTACCACTCTGAAGAACAGAGGTTCATTCAAGTGTTTTCAATCAGGTATTGAAAACACCTGTGGATGTCACGGAGCAGCAATAAAGCATAATAAGCACCAATTAGGCAGCTTTAAAATGACTGTGATACTCAGCTCCTTCTAGACATTTACTGGTGTGGTTACAAACATGGTGAAGTCAAGAGAATGGTCCAGGAAGACAAGAGAAGAGGTGATTACTCTTCACAGGAAGGGCAATGGCTATAAGAAGATTGCAAAGATGTTAAACATACCAAGGGAGACCATAGGAAGCATCATTCGCAAATTCAAGGCAAAGGGCACTGTTGAAACGCTACCTGGTCGTGGCAGAAAGACGATGCTGACTTCGACTGCTGTGCGCTACCTGAAGCGTAGAGTGGAGAAAAGTCCCCCCGTGTGACTGCTGAGGAACTGAGAAAAGATTTGTCAGATGTGGGTACTAAAGTTTCAGCTCAGACAATACGGCGCACACTGCGTAATGAAGGCCTCCATGCCAGAACTCCCAGGCGCACCCCCTTGCTGTCTCCAAAGAATAAGAAGAGTCGACTGCAGTATGCCAAAAGTCATGTGGACAAACCACAGAAGTTTTGGGATAGTGTTCGGTGGACTGATGAAACAAAATTAGAACTGTTTGGGCCCATGGATCAGCGCTATGTTTGGAGGAGGAAGAACAAGGCCTATGAAGAAAAGAACACCTTGCCTACTGTGAAGCATGGCGGGGGGGGGTCAATCATGCTTTGGGGCTGTTTTGCTTCTGCAGGTACAGGGAAGCTTCAGCGTGTGCAAGGTACCATGAATTCTCTTCAGTACCAGGAGATATTGGATGACAATGTGATGCAGTCCGTCACAAACCTGAGGCTTGGGAGACGTTGGACCTTTCAACAGGACAATGATCCCAAGCATACCTCCAAGTCCACTAGAGCATGGTTGCAGATTAAAGGCTGGAACATTTTGGAGTGGCCATCGCAGTCACCTGACTTAAATCCAATTGAGAACCTCTGGTGGGACTTAAAGAAAGCAGTTGCAGTGCGCAAGCCTAAGAATGTGACTGAACTGGAGGCTTTTGCCCATGACGAATGGGCGAAGATACCCGTAGATCGCTGCAAGACACTTGTGTCAAGCTATGCGTCACGTTTAAAAGCTGTTATAACTGTAAAAGGATGTTGTACTAAGTACTAAGATTTAATGTCACTTGGGGGTTGAATAAAACTGATAATGATGTGAGCACAGAAAAGACATTTGTGGTCATTTCATTTTAAATGTTATGCTATATTTGTCTGACCTACACGTGCCTCTTTGATTTAATTGTAAGCAAGATGACTGAATGATCAAAATCAATGTCAAACTGGCCAAAACACTCAATTTCAGTGGGGGTTGAATAATTTTGAACACAACTGCATATCCCTTTCTCGCACTGCTGCAGTGGTTTCACATCTCTCGCACTGCTGCAGTGGTGTTATATACCCCTTTCTTGCACTGCTGCAGTGGTTTCACATCTCTTTCTTGCACTGCTGCAGTGGTTTCATATTTCTCACACTGCTGCAGTGATTTTATATCGCTTTCTCGCACTGCTGTAGTGGTTTCACATCTTTCTCGCACTGCTGCAGTGGTTTTATAGCTCTCTTGCACTGCTGCAGTGGTTTCACAGCTCTTTCTTGCACTGATGCAGTGGTTTTAGATCTCTTTCTCGCACTGCTGCAGTGGTTTTAGATCTCTTTCTCGCACTGCTGCAGTGGTTTTATATCTCTCTTGCACTGCTGCAGCGGTTTTAGAGCTCTTTCTCACACTGCTGCAGTGGTTTTATATCTCTCTTGCACTGCTGCAGTGGTTTCACATCTCTTTCTTGCACTGCTGCAGTGGTTTCACATCTCTTTGTCGCACTGCTGCAGTGGTTTTAGATCCCTTTCTCTCACTGCTGCAGTGGTTTCATATCCCTTTCTCGCACTGCTGCAGTGGTTTTATATCCCTTTCTCGCACTGCTGCAGTGGTTTTAGATCCCTTTCTCGCACTGCTGCAGTGGTTTTAGATCCCTTTCTCGCACTGCTGCAGTGGTTTTAGATCCCTTTCTCGCACTGCTGCAGTGGTTTTATATCCCTTTCTCGCACTGCTGCAGTGGTTTTAGATCCCTTATTTCTATATACGACACGCTCAACGTTTAGAAATCAGTGTTTCTCAACTCGTATCCTCAGGACCCACTAACAGGCCTGGTTTGTGGGATAACCGAAGCTCAGCACAGGTGATCTAATTAGTTGCTCAGTGATTGCAGGATTCAGTCTGCATTTCCCCAAGGTGATCTGCAAAATCTGGCCTGGAGTGGGTCCCGAGGACTGGAGTTGAGAAACCCTGGTTTAGATCATGACAGCATTCTGCCGACCTTCAATATCTTACCTGGCAGATCTTCCTGATGGCGAGTCCTGGTGCCCACAGTGCTGATGACAGCCCAGTCTGGCTCATAACCGGGATCATACAGGTCCTCTTCGGCCCGACACGCGCTGCTGTCTGGGGAATCCTGACAAATGGATACAAAATAAAAGATATAAACATAAACAGAGAAAGAGGAAGAGGAATCGGACCTGACAGCTGATATTAGCCAGCAGGGGATTCTAGACATTAAACATCCCGAGCTTTCTCCCTGTGTGAGTAATGGCAGTTACATTGTTTCTTTATAATAAGAAGTGGACATTGACACTGCATTACAGCAAGAAGGAAAGATTTTTTTTTTATTTACATGGTCATGTTTGGTAACATTGGAGAGGCCAGACCGTGACCTGTCCAATGGCGCCTCACTCCCAGCGGTGCAGAAGCTTATGGTTTAGGTGAAACAGTGCATAATAGCGAGCTCTGAATTGGCAGATACTATGAGGACAAAAAAAAAACCCGAAGGGAGATTCTCCAGATACGCTGCAAATGAGAAAACCTGCCGTAAAGGGAGCCTGCAAATAGATACTACATTTGATTGGGAGATTTCATATTGATATAGATACCTGTTGGTCACCTGATGGTTTGGACCGGGTCTGGCATTTCACAGATTTGGTGATGGCATCTGCTGGCTTGTTACATTTTATGCTCATATATTAGATTATTCTAATATTAAACGCTTGGCCCTCCGGATGTTACGGAACTACATTTCCCACAAGGCTTACCATCAGTCGTCATCATCTTAATCATCAACAGTTTCCTGGCGTTTTACAATAACCAATGGGAATGAGACATAATTAAGACAAATATAGGAGCAGAAAGCAGAGATGTAGAGGGCTCTGCTCAGAGGAGCTTACAATCTAGAGGAAGGCTTGATTTCTAGGGGCACTGTTATGATTCTTAACGTTAGCGCTCATACAGGTGAATACTAGGTTAAACGCCTTTAATGCATGCCCCACATATTACAATACAAATGCAAACGTGTTAAAAAACCCGTTAACACATCGGAGATTGCGCTACCTTCCACGAGTTCACTTTACGCTTCCTATACTTAAAATGGGGAGCTCAATCAGTAATTAGCGTTAAGATTACAAAGCCCTAACGCTAATTACGCACCGAGGTGGTAACTGAAAAGTTAACCACAGCTAGGAGCTGTTTGCTGATACGGCTTCTGTAGAATCAGTCCGCACCAGCTGGAACACCCCAAAAATCAGATACTCATCTCTAATTCCGCGGCACGAACGGTGGCCTGATCCGTCGCGTCTGGCCGCCTGGAGCAGAGCGAGACTGGGGGGAAAAAGTCAGAGAGCGAGATCCTGCAGGTCACATGGTCCTTTAGTACAATCTTCCATGGAGTCCTATGGACTCCAGGTGGTGATAATCGCAGCGGCGCAGTAGTGCTGTCACAAATATCTAGGAGGTTAGCGCCGGGTTACGGTGCAGGCTGCTCAATCAGCACCTGCCTCATAATACGGCGGTAAAACGGGGACACTAAAAGGAGAAACCTGCAGATGCAGGTTTTCCCAGATAGCACCCCCGTTTTAGGGCAGTATTCTGTGTCCTGCGCTAAGTCGGCAACAAAGTCATGACCAGAGCTGGTCATGAACAGATTCTCCCAATGTAAAATAACCACCACTCCAGACTCGTAGCCATCTATGAAACTGGAACAGCATCATGGGAGAAATAGTTCCAAGGCAGCTACCCATGTCTAGCTCTGGCCATTCCTGGATTAAACTACATACACACTACACAATGTATTTTTGAGTTTGTCATAATGCACACACTGCACCACGGAATCTTATGGTCGCAGGCCACACAGACGCACTTTCTATTACTGAAGGGTCACGTCGTCGTCAATATCCGTCACTGAATTCCTTAACATGTAGCACCTCCTGGTGGTGAGTAAGTAGTACTTGCCAGATCCTACCAGGACTGTCTCGGAGACTCTCCAAGGTTAAAAAAAAGTCACAGCTCCCTCCCATATATCGTCCAACTCTCTCAACGTCACTAAAAATGCATTTCATCAGAGAGGTCTATCAGCTCACTCCGTAATCCCCCCCATTGCACCTTTCCTGATCT
Source organism: Leptobrachium leishanense (assembly GCA_009667805.1). Taxonomy (NCBI): domain Eukaryota; kingdom Metazoa; phylum Chordata; class Amphibia; order Anura; family Megophryidae; genus Leptobrachium; species Leptobrachium leishanense. Next base: position 101,053,314 of record CM019073.1, read on the forward strand.
CACACACAGCCCCCATGCACACCATTAATTCTCATACTCTGTTATTTACCCTCACCTCTATGGGTCACAACACTCCTCTTGGATTGTAAACTCTTGAGCAAGGTCCACTTTTCCGGATCTCTAACTGTCAAACCTATTTGTTACTTTTATGTTGTTGCACTGCGCCGCGGAATATGAATATTAGAGGTAAGAGCCTTTCGGCCCATCTAATCTGCCCAATTCTATGGCTACTTTCCCTGGGTTTATCTTTTAATTAGGATAGTTTTATGCCTATCCCATGCCTGCTTAAACTCAAATCACTGGTTTAGCCTCTACCACTTCAACTGGAAGGCTGTTCCATGTATCCACCACCCTCTCTGTAAAAGAATACCTCCTGATGTTACTTTTAACCCTTTGTCCCTCTAATCTAAGACTATGTCCTCTTGTTTTGCTACTTTGTTTCCTTTTAAATACACTCCCTTCCTCTACCTTGTTGATTCCCTTTACGTATTGTGACAGTGTTATTAGGGGCAATGTGGTGGACCACAGGTTCATCAGCAGGCACACGGAGGACTCACTTTTTCCCCTATAGGGTTAACTCACAGCTAATGTCTGATTAAATTTGCCCTGCCCTTAAAGGAGAGGTGGCCCCCTCTGAAAGGACAGTCTGTGTGCTGGCTACAGCAGCGAAGGAAGCACAAACCCTGAAGACAAAAGGGAAATACTTTTCATTGTTCCACGTGTTGGCAAGCGGCTTAGCCGCCCAATATTTCAGTCAGGACATCCTGCATGCTTAGTTAGACTCCGCATGAAGGAATAGGCGTTCGTTTATTTGCTGTTTATGCTGTACCCTGCAAATATTATGTCTTTTACAATAAAAGAAAGAGGAATCACTGACCCCGGCGTCCAGTGGCTTTATCTCAGGATTCAAACGTTTCTATCATATCTCGTCTTTCTCCCAAGCTGTACATGTGAAGATCATTCAGTCTTTCCTGGTAACTTCTCTCCTTCAAGCCGTGCACCATATTAGTAAAAGTAAAGTTTACAAAAGTACAGTTACTGTGGACAAAGCAGCAGCAGCAGCGATCCACCACCGCTTGCAGTGACCCAAAGAGATAAGGAGCTGGCTGACTCCCAAAGACAAATTGTACAGGAAGAGCCAATACTGAAATAACACTCACTTTCTTGGAGTAGTGAATCTGCGCAGACTCTCCATCTTCCTCCACTGGGGCCCACGCGACGATCACATCGGATTTCTGGAAGAGGGGAAAAAATAAAAATAAACACAAAACAAGGAATATAAAGACCAGCTCCGAGTAACAGAATAACTGTACAGAAAATAGACCCAAAGCACCCAAATGATTGGCAGAAGTAGTGAAAATTCTAGGTCAAAATAGCCAAACCAGAAAAATTCTCCCATTTATCTCGCTTTCCAAATCAGCTATTTGGTCTAGATTGTTCCCTTCTCCTGCCAATTCTCCAGAGTTTCACCTTCTAGTGCACAGACTTGATAGTTGAAACAGCGGAGTAAATGCCTGGTAAATGTTTTCCCATCCATCACTTCCATGCGGCATGCCACAGGGGGCGAGCGAACGCATTGAGCCAAGAGGCATTCTACAGGGCAGCCCTCCGCTCAGTCTGAGCACCGAGTTGACTGTCGTTGCGCTTTTTTCACATTGCACATGGTAATATATATATATATATATATATATTACACACACTTCTATATCAAATTTGCCCCTTAGCACCAATAGCAAAAGGAAGTAACTGCATTATTTGTGCCTGTAGGATATGGATACATCGCTATTTAAGCGCCATGTTGAGGTTTAACTTTCGAGCGATGCTTTAAAAAAAGAGAAAAGGAAACAAAAGCCACAACATATACAATTTAATCTCATTTTCTGATCTATCATTTTCTGTTTCTTCTTCCTCTCCATATTTGTCATTTTTCTCATGGACTTCTAAAAACGTAAGGTTTGCACGGATTGAAACAAGCGTTTCTCCCCTGTCACGGGTTAGTTTGTTTCTTGATTTGGTTTGAATATTAATAAACATAGAGCAGATTCTTTCACAGCAGCAGCAGAAGATGCAGAATCTGCAGGAAGTGAGATGCAAGAGGGGTCAGAGGTCATGTTGTGCAGAGACCTTCAGGGTTATTCAAAGAGATCCGAATTGCTGGAGAAAGGTAACCGATCACTGAAAATCAGCGTACGGTTACCTTTCCTGGCCATTCGGCTATTCAGAGAGCAGGCAATTCGCCAAATCTTGGCGAAGTGCCTGCACATATGGTGCCTGTTCGAGGGCAGTAAAATCCCCATAGAGAAGCAATGCTTTCGGCTATTCAGAGAACACAAACCAGCAGTGAAAGGTTCCCGAAATGGCCTGCCATTCGGTGGTTTCATTCGGCATTACTATTCTGACGAATCCCATAGGCTTCAATGTTAAAAATATTCCCGTTTTAATTCAATATCTAATAAACCGTTTATTGTAATATTCTACAGTAAAGAGTCTCTTTATTTATAGATTTTTTAGGATATTTTAAGCATTTTTGTGGATTTGTTTTGAAAAAAAAAAAGAAAAAAAAATCTGATTTTTTTAAGTTTACTTCTTTTTTCTGTAACAGCCCTTTGTATTATCATTCCCTGGATCTCATATGAAATTTCAGACATTTTCGCTCAGTAGTTTCTTTGAAAACAGCGTTTCACTTTTCAAACATTCAAGCGAACTATTTTTTTTTTAATTTACAGGGTTATTCAAAGAGAAATCGAAAAGTCACCGCACGTTCGGTGACTTTTCGTTCTCTTCAATTCGGGCCGATTCGGCAATCCCATTTCGGCGACCCTGCGGTGTATTCAGCGAGCACCACAGGGCCGTCGAAGCCAGGGAAAAGCAGCCGCAAACCCGCCGAAAAGTCACCGCAAAAACCCGGCAAATGCATGCTGAAACCCGCAAAAACATCTGGATTAACCCGCCGAAGACGCCGGAAAAACCCGACCAGGAGCCGATCACACGCAGTGAAGCCGCCGGAAAAAGCCAACACCACAGACGAGTGAAGTGAATAAATTAACCCTTTCGCTGCTGAGGCTTTTCACACCTCTGTGCTGAGGTCATTTTTACCAGTTTTGCTCATCATGTTTAAACGTGTTTTGAAGGCTTATTTTAGTATATTACCCAGACATATTATATATCGTTCTTTCCGGCAGACTCGGTAGATTCATAATATGTCATTATTATATGTATACGTTATGTCATGTCTGTATATTATAACAAAAAATGCAATAAAATATGTATTTTCAATAATTTACAACGTGTAAAGTGTTTTTTTCACATTTTAACATGCGAGCAATTGCGGTTATATTTTGTATGGGGTGCGCTTGTTAAAAAAATTAGAGATGGGGTCTCGTTACATTTTTTTTTGGGGAAAATTACGCGATTTTTAACAAACGCACCGCATACAAAAATCGTTAGTGCAGCATCATTGTTCACATTATAATTGAAATGGGAACAATATTGCTGCATTAACAAAACAAAAAAAAGAAAAAAATATATATATTTTTTTTTATAATTTTTTTTTTAAATATATTTTTATTTTTAATTTTTTTTAAAAACTTTTTTCACTTTCAGGTTTGGTATCGTTGGAACGGACATGCTCTGGCCGATCCAACCATACCAAACATTAACCCCTAACTGCCACGGATCGGGAGATAGGGAGTTCATTGGAACTCCCTATCTCCACCGTTGGTGGCAGTTAGGGGTTAACTCTAGGACTGGCATCATCGTGCTACGCACGATGACGCCAGTCCTCAGGGGGAGTTCCCGGAGGCTTGGCCGACATCCAAGATGTCGGCCAGCTCCGGGAAAGGATCGCGAACCGGCGCTTTTCAGCGCCGATTCGCGATCCAGCTCCCCAGGGGTTAATGCCAGGCACCATTTGGAAGGGCAGGCTGTGCCCTTCCAAATGGTGCCAGGGTTAACCCCCGCAACGCCGCCGATCGGGAGGGAGAGAGGTCCGAAGAACCTCCCCGCCTCCCTTTCAGGCGCCTCCTCCGCACATGCGGGGGGGGGCGCCTGAATTAGGTGTCATCGCGCTGCCGCGATGACACCTAATTCCGGCGGCTGCGGTTCCGGATGCCGGGCTGACATCGAGGATGTCAGCCCGCACCGGGGGGGCCAGCGATCGGCCGGAACCCGGCCGAACGCTGACCCCAATGGGAGGACGCGCTCAGCGCGTCCTCTGCACAGCTGCGGTAATGCGGAGGACGCGCTGAGTGCGTCCTCCGCATTGAAGTGGTTAAGAAAAGTTTGTATGAATGTTTGAAAAGTGAAACGCTGTTTGCAAAGAAACTACTGAGCGAAAATGTCTGAAATTTACATATGATCCAATGAATGATAATAAAGAGGGCTGTTACAGAAAAAAAATAAGTAAACTTAAAGAAAAATCTGAAAATTTTTTCAAAACAAAAAAAATCCCCAAAAATGCTTAAAATATCCTAAAAAAAATCTATAAATTTAGAGACTCTTTACTGCAGAATATTATAATCAACGGTTTATTAGATATTGAATTAAAACGGGAATATGTTTAACATTGAAGCCTATGGGATTCGCCTGAATAAATCTGCCGCATGAAATCACCGAATGGCAGGGCATTTCGGGAACCTTTCACTGCTGATTTGTGTTCTCTGAATAGCCGAAGCAGTGCTTTTTTATGGAGATTTCACTGCTCTCGAACAGGCACTGTATGTGCAGGCAATTCGCCAGGATTTGGCGCATTGCCTGCTCTCTGGATAGCCGAATGGCCAAGAAAGGTAACCGAACGCTGATTTTCAGAGTTCGGTTACCTTTCTCCAGCCATTCGGATCTCTTTGAATTACCCTGATATTCACTCCATTCGTCTGCGGTGTCGGCTTTTTCCGGCGGCTGCGTGTGATCGGCTCCTGCTCGGGTTTTTCCGGTGTTTTCGGCGGGTTAATCCAGATGTTTTTGCGGGTTTCGCTGTGCGTTCGCCCTCGTTTTGCGGTGAGTTTTCGGCGACTTTTCCCTGCAATTCAGGGACCCTGTGGTGCTTGCTGAATACACCGCAGGGTCGCCGAAATGAGATCACCAAATTGAACCGAATTGAAGAGAACGAAAAGTCACTGAACGTGCGGTGACTTTTCGATTCTCTTTGAATTACCCTGCTTGCCACCGTGTTGCAGAAGGGATATGATTTGCAGAATTCCAGACTGTACTGAAGAGAACATTAGCAGGGATCAAAGAGGGACAAATTTAACCTCTTAATTGTCGAATAAAGGCCTGAGAAGACAGAAACCAACAAACACTGTAGGAGGTACAAGATGGAGCTCCCAAATCAAGCTAAACTGAAGCCTTTTCCCTGCAGTGCCCCCTAGAGGCTGAAATGTATATTTTTTTGTTGTATTCGTGTTGCATAGAGACGTGTTTCTTGAATCGTATTCCAGGATTTGCTCGTCTTCAGCTCAGAGAACGTATAATGATTTAAGACTTTAAATAAAGTCTCAGAATTCTTTCATTAAGGTCCTAATGCTATGATATGGTATTAAATCTATATTAGACATATTATATATCATTGTAAAAAGAACATATCACACAATTATTTTTTCGGAAAAACACAAAAAATGGCTTTGAAAGAGAAAGAAAAAAAAAAAAAGGGAAAAAAAATAAAAGACAGTCCCCCCACCCCCATTTTTCCAGGCCTTCCCATCTCTAGGCAGCAGTGGTACAAAGTGGAGCCTGAAGATGGACTAGAAAAATGGGAAACTCAGATCGACCACCTGAGTATCGGACGCCATACAGAAAGAGGTGAAGTGGGATCTGAACATGGGTTGGATACCTCTCCTCTTTCCACGAATTTTAAAACGTGGGGGATTTAAATGGCTTGAGCCGCTTGGGTGTCTGACACAGCAGAGTCACTTCTGATACATCACTACCACCTAACTCCGTAACAAGACATCCGACCGACCTAAAACGGTCCTCACCTCTCCCTGCATTAACTCATCACTGCAGTCCTCCCCTCCTGTTTCTCACCCCCTCACCCGTCTAGATTGTAAATTCCCATGGGAATAGGTTCCTCATGTCCTCCTGTAGCTGTTGGCAGCAAAACTGACCTGCCTCCTTTATGTATTTTAGAATTGTCTTGTCTTTACCCATTGTACCTTTGTACAGCGCTGCGGAATGTGCTTAATAAATCACCTCCAGATTTAGAATGTGGGCGACGCATACCTAGATAATTTTGTTAAAATATGAATAGAAGCAGGGCTGTGTGAAATCTTTAACTGGAAACGGCATGCGCCGTAACAAAGTAACCGCTTCCCTTTTCCGACAATCTGGCTGACGTTTGTCCGTCAAAAGGATCCATTGGCAGAAGCCTGACAAGCCTCTGTGGCCACAAAACCTAAAAACAAATATACTATACCGCTGGGTCATCAGGAGTGAATTCAAAAGAGGAACTGACACGCTTCCCAGGGGCCAGGGTGAGGATTTTACAGGGGTGAGGAGTGCGAGGATAAGAAAACACGTGATGCATATCCAGCATTTCTCTCATCGCCTCGATGCTTAGCGTGACAGCCACCTCCTTCCCAAGATTCCCTACACGCTAGGGCTGTGCAATATTGACAAAATAATCATATTGCGATTTCTTGAATGAATATTGCGATTTTATTTGCGATTTAGCCAATTGTTTTTGCTTTTTCAAACATGCTACATACATTCTAAATGTATTCAGCACATGGATATACTGCCCCAGCACATGGATATACTGCCCCAGCACATGGATATACTGCCCCAGCACATGGAAATACTGCCCCAGCACATATATATTGCCCCAGCACATGGAAATACTGCCCCAGCACATGGATATACTGCCCCAGCACATGGAAATACTGCCCCAGCACATGGATATACTGCCCCAGCACATGGAATTACTGCCCCAGCACATGGAATTACTGCCCCAGCACATGGATATACTGCCCCAGCACATGGATATACTGCCCCAGCACATGGATATACTGCCCCAGCGCATGGATATACTGCCCAGCACATGGATATACTGCCCCAGCTCATGGATATACTGCCCCAGCACATGGATATACTGCCCAGCACATGGATACTGCCCCAGCTCACCTCTGTGCGCCACGTGCTCGGCTCCCTGTTAACTTCCGGCGGCATGGAGCTTGGGCGCTCGCCTGGGGGAACCATGTGACGAGCCGCGAGAATGCGGCTCGTCACGTCGTTCCCCTGCGAGCGCCCAAAGCACCATGTCGCCGGAAGTTAACAGGGAGCCAAAAATTGCAGCCTTATGCGATTTAGAAATTGCAGGGTCGGAAATCGCGATTCGATTGCGATTGCAATTAATTGCACAGCCCTACTACACGCCATTCAGGAAAATCTTACAGTTTCCATTAGATTCCACCATAGTTTTACATTCGATACACTTTTCAATAAATTAAAAAATATAGACTAATAAATGAACCCAGAAACATAAATAATGAGGAAAAAAAGTGTTATCAGAATGTCACATTTTCTCCAAAATATCGAGGGGAAAAAATAATATTCTCCTGATTTGTCAGTGCTAGTTTTACCTGTCCTTGAATTGCCCACATAACTGACCATCTAGAATAGAGCTGTCAAGCTCACGGCCCCCCCAGATGTTGATGCCTACACGCCCCAAAATTCCTTCAATGCAATAGATGGCTGGGAATCATGAGAGTTGCAGTTCAGAAACATCTGAGGAGCCAGTGTTTGACAGCCCTGTCGAACTCCGGCCTCCCATGATTCCCTGGCCATCTATTGCATTAAAAGAATTCTGGGAATTGTAGGCGTCAACATCTGGGGGGGGGGGCGCGAGTTTGACAGCCCTGATCTAGGGGTTAACACTTTTACTGCCGCACCCGTCTCGCATACAAACAGGCATTGGCGTAACGTAGGGACTGCAGCGTTTACATATGCAAGTTACGTAGCGCTTGCGCAGAACGATGGATCAGAGCTGTGCGCGCATGCGCAGATCCGATCCATCGGCTGCCTCTCGGAGACCGCGCGCTGCAGCAATGGGTCTCAGGAGAGGAAGATGTCGGCACACTCTCTGCGTGCTGATGTCACCAGTGACCGATCTGGTGACCGGCAGCTGGGAAATGGAAAAAAAAAATCCCAGCAGCCGGTGACGCTGGAGGAAAGTCCTCCACTTCATCCAGCGATATCTCCAGATCGGGGGAGCTGGGAGGGAGAAGGGGGGGGCGGGAAGTTCTCACATCCTGACCACTTTAAAATCAATAAAGTGATGAGGATGAGTAAAGTGTTCCTTTAACTTTACACCAGGGTTGGACTAAAGCCAGAAGCCGGATAGGCTACATCTTGGTTGGAAGCTTACTACTGGTTAGAGCTTTCCTTGGCATAGAGGTCTGTGCTGGCGACAAAGCCTCGCTACCATGATTTGAGTGCCAGGAAAACACATTCCCCCTGTGCTGGCAACAAAGCCAAGAGGACAGCATGGTGCCTGTCTGGGTAATAACGTTTACAGTATTGTGTGGTAAAGTGAAAGCAAATGTTTCCCAGAATAAAATCATTCTGTCTACCCCAAAAGGCTTTCATGACGGAGACCCTTTTTATATTAGTTTTAAACGGACCATTTTCTTATGTTTTAGGCTAGGGTCAGACGAACGCATTTTTCACGTTGTCCGTGAAAAAGTGCGTTCGAACGAATGGACGTATTTTTTCACGGAACACGCGATAGCGGTCATACGATGCGCCTTTTCGTCCGTGATTTTGTACAGATCATCAATAAAACACTTTTTGTGTCTGGACGTTATGTTGGCTGGACATTAGCAGCGTCTGACGTCTCCCAATCACGCACACACGCCTCTAGCGGACGCAGCGCACTCTGTACGTCCGTACTAGCGGTTTGACGTTCTAGAAAAAATGCGTTCGTTTGCCACTTGCGTTGCGCGGACGAACTTTCGTGCGGCTGTACTTCGTTTGGTCCCCGGCATTGGACGTCATTTGCTGCTAGCACGGCCGTGATTTCGTGCGACTAAACGCACGTTAAAACTGCTTTCGTCTGACCCTAGCCTTAAAAGGACCTTTTATTACTTTTTTTTTTTTTTAAATCTATTTAAGCTCTTACTAGAATAAGAAACTACCTCTTGCTTTTTACTTTGGTGGAATTCGGCGGTTTTCGACAATATGCTATAACTGCTCCAGCGACTCAGATTTCGGCAAGATACGGCGACCGTTTCATAAATAGAGAATTCACTGTATTTTTGCCGAAATGGAATCGCCGAAGCGAGCTGAAATGGGTTGAACCGCAAAGCACGGAAAGTGCGTTCTGTTTCGGCGCTTTGTGAATAGACCCCTGAGTGTTGTCTCGTCCTGTCCCCCTCGTTTTGGAAATATGTCAGGAGAACTGAAAGTGTAGCGTAGAGAGGAGGCGCAATGCGATCATTTCCGTCACGCCGGCCACAATCATTTATAGTCACCTTTTCGATTACGCGGAGGATGCCGGCGATCATGGAGTCCTGATCGTTTTGCCGCTTTGCGCTGGTGTGGAGAAACACGCCATGTTTTTCGAACACCACCTGTGAATTGGGCAGGAAGAGAATAACTTAGAAAACAACAGTAATAATCATGCAGAGCAGTGAAACGGAGATATAAAAATGGGTGAAGACAGTTAGGTCATTTCTAACGGTGTCCCTACTCCTGCTCGTAGTCCACCCAATCACTCTTCCTATTCCTGTCCTTAATCCTTCCCATCACCTTCCCTATTTCTGCTACTGATCCAATCCCTGTCTCCTATGGATGGTCGAGCTTTGTAGCCTCGTCCTACGTCCGTCGTAGCTTTTTGACGGAGAGGCTGAAAGCACGTCCGGTGGTAGCGCGCGCAACTAATGCACACGCTACACCATGTGGTCCTACCCGTTGAGCCGTCACAAAGCTGCGACGGATGCAGGGAAGAGCGGTCACATGGGACGCACTCCGTGCACTCTTGTGACCGCAGCCTTGATAATCTCAGACATTAATCTCCTTCCCAACGTGAGCAAATTTGTCTTGAGTGTCAGTGACAGTCGCCGCAATGCTGCCTGTTTCAGCTTTCAAGGTCAAATTCCCCCATGGGTCACAGTGTCACCGTGGCTTCAGGTGTCTGGGGAATGTCCTGGCAAACAATAGATGTGTTCCGGGTCTGTTACTTGTTGCCTGAGTATTACACGTGAACAGCATATATCTCGTAGGGATAAAAAGCATCTGCCATGTTTTCCATAAACCACTTATACATACTGAGTGGCCCCTGAAACCTGCTGCCCTGTAGTATGTATAAACACATATGCTGCAGGAGTGAACGCAGTCATCAAACTAAAGAGTCATACTATGGGGGTTATTATTATTATTCTTTATTTATAAAGCGCCAGCATATTCCGCAGCGCTGTACAATAAGCACAGTATAGACAGGGTTACAATACATTGAACAACATTTGACAAACAGTACAGGAGGAGATGAGGGCCCTATTCCCGTGGGAACTCACAATCTGGGAGGGTTGGGGTTGGAAACAGGAGGAGAGGACTGTAAGGTGAGAGTGATTGATGGTTGCGTCAGTGAGTTGGGTGGTAGGCTTCCCTAAATAGGAATGCTTTCAGGAAGCGTTTGAAGGAAGAGAAGTTAGGGGAAAGTCTGACAGTACGAGGGAGAGCGTTGCAGAGAGTGGGGGCTGCGCGTGAGAAATCCTGCAGTCTATCATGGGAAGAGGTGATGCGGGGAGAAGCTAGGCGCAGGTCACTGTTTGGCCTTAGGGAGCGGGCTGGGGTGTATTTGGTGATTAGTGAGGACAGGTAGTGGGGAGCTGAGTTAGTGAGGGTTTTGTAGGTAAGGATAAGGATTTATTCAAAGAGATCCGAATTGTGGCCGAAAGGGAACAGAACAGTGAAATTCAGCGCACGGTTACCTTTCCTGGCCATTCAGCTATTCAGAGAGCAGGCAGTTAGCCAAATCCTATTTTCGATTTTTTAACCTGCACATGGACTGAGGAAGGCACTGAGAGTGCCGAAACGCGTATCCCATATTGTGACATTCCCCCTACTTTGTTTTATATTTATATGTTCTAAATTGAACGATTAAACTTCTTTTTATTCGGATTTTATCATTTCTGTTTAAGACTCATTTTTAAACAGTATATGTCCCATATGCTCCATTCTCTATCTCATCCACCATCTACGCAAGAGAGGGAAATTTGCCTGCAGACGAGAGAGGTGAGGGTACCCACCGAATAAGCAGTACCACACGCCAACAGGTTGAGCCTGGAATTTTAAGGCTCCACCATCGGTGAGTTTGTCTAACTTTCACCTTACCTAAGTATTTGGCTATAAGCTACGCTATGAGGATGTCTCTCTCTTCTTCTACTTCCCTGTACCTGAGAAAAATCAAGCAAGCTCTAAAGAAGGGCAGAGGCTACCCTCAATCAGGCCCAAGGCACTTCACACTAGAGCCGGTACACGAGGCTCTAAAAAGCGTAAGTGTTCCCTTGTCTATGGGCACTTGACTCTCTATAAGGCAATATTGCACTATCATTTTCTCCTTTTTTGTTTCCTTTCTTTTCCTCTCTTCCTTTCTTCCCATTTTTTGGGAATCCGGAGTCTGTGCAGGACTTAGGTGAAGATATTGAATCAAGACCCTACATATACATCCGGATTTTTCTACGTGGAGACCGAACTAGATTCCTTTATATCTCCAACATAGAATACATGGTCGGTGGGACTGTTTTTTGCTTTCACTCTTGATTTGGAAAGCAGGACTTGAATAAAATAGCTGCTCTAAGGACTTTTATATGCACTTATAAATGCACTTATACTCGCATTTGCACTTTATGTGATTGTGTATGCACTTTTGTTTGCATTTGCACTTTAGCTGTTTTTTTCTGCAGCATATGCAATTTTTTTTGCTTAAATTGCACAGTGGCACATAGATTATTAACGGCTGCATTCAAGTGGTCGTTTCGACCGTGCACTTCCCGGAATATTGGGAACACCGCACACAACTTTTTATTTTAGGCACATCATGTACCGTATGTCTTTTAAGATTTCAATTGATTACTCTCAAAAGAGACTGCGCCACTAGGACCCACCCTTCTCAGTTAGCCAAATCCTGGCGAATTGCCTGCACATACGGTGCCTGTTCGAGGGCAGTGAAATCCCCATAGAGAAGCAATGCTTTGTCTATTCAGAGAACACAAAACAGCAGTGAAAAGTTGCCGAAATTAGGGATGGACCGATATCATTTTTTCAGGGCCAATACCGATACAGATTATCGGCTGCTTTTCTGGCTGATAGCCGATATTTGGTGCCGATATTCTGTAAATTTAAAGTTGTGAGAAAAAAAAAAAACCAGCACAAATCTGACGTTATGCCATGAACTCAATGTGTTTAACATTTAAACATTGCACCACGTCCACTTCATTTATTCAATTTAATAAGATTTTGTTTTTCATTTAACCCTTTCACTGCTGAGGACGTGTGGGAAACGTCCTCATTGACTCCTAAGGAAAGATGGGGTGGAGATAGGGGGTTATTTGAAACCCGACATCTCCCGACTGTTGGCACCTAGCAGGGTCATGTTTGGTATCATTAGAAAGGCCAGAGCATGGCCTTTCCAATGATACCAAACAGGACCATGTTTAAAGTAACGAAAAAAAATAATAAAAGTAATAATAAAAAAAAGAAAAATTTGTTTTTTGAAGACATGAAATGGCTCAGCAGTGAAGGGGTTAAGCTTTTATTTTTTACAAAGAATAAGACAGTCAGGGTTATTCAGAGAGTGTGAAAAGCAGGAGAATGGCTGGAGAATGAAAAATTCTAGGTCAAAATAGCCAAACCAGAAAAATTCTCCCTTTCATCTCACTTTCCAAATTGGCTATTTTGACCTAGAATTTTTCATTCTCCAGTCATTCTCCTACTTTTCACGCTCTCTGAATAACCCTGAGTGTCTTTGGCTTTCTTAAAGATGCCTCATATGACCCTGTATGTAAGGGGTTCAGCAAGCTTGGCCCTCCAAGGGTTAGATTACAAAGTTGGTGCTAACTTAGGCTAGGGTCAGACGAACGCATTTTTATGTTGTCTGTGAAAAAGTGCGTTCGAACGAATGGACGCATTTTTTCACAGAATACGTGATAGCGGTCATACTATGCGCATTTTCGTCCGTGATTTTGTACGGATCATCAATAAAACTCTTTTTGTGTCTGGACGTTATGTTGGCCGGACATTAGCAGCGTCTGACGTCTCCTAATCACACACACACGCCGCTAGCGGACACAGCGCACTCTGTACGTCAGTACCTGCGGTTTCACGTTCTCGAAAAAATGCGTTCATTTTCCACTTGCGTTGCGCTGCCGCACTTTTGTGCGACCGTACTTCGTATATTGGCCGTCATTGCCCGGCATCTGCTGCTAGTGCGGCCGTGATTAAGTGCGGCTGCACGCACGTTCGCACTGCCTCAGTCTGACCCTAGCCTTAACCAGAGCTGTTGTAAACTTAACAACCCCATAGACTATAATGGCTCTGGGACGTTTACAACAGCTCTGGTTAAAGGGATACTCTAAGCAACATGACCACCTAAGCTATTTTAGGTGGTCATGATGCCCGGAGTATGCCGCCCTTTGTCCCCCCTCCCTCCGCTCAGCCGATCAGCTGAAAATGCTGAAAACAGCTGAGAGAGGCGGAGAACTTTACTCCGCCCTCCCAGCTGTCAGTCAGCAGAGCGGGAATCATATTTCCCGCTTCTGCCGACTTTTGCCGAGTAGGAGACGTCATCGCGCTTTCAGCGCGATGACGTCTCCTACTCCCCGCAGAAGCTGGCGGCTCCCTCTTCGGGTTAGTGTTGCGCGCATCCTCTTGCGCGCAACACTAATCCTCAGAGGGAGCCGGGAGGAAGCCTGCCGATTGGCTGGCTTACGTGAGAGGCGCGCATGCGCGCTTCTCACGTAAACCAGAAGCCAAGACGCAGCAAGAAGGAGGACGGGAGCGGAAGAGGAGGGAGGTGAGTATAAAAAAAAAAAAAACGCCGCTGGAAACCAGAGGATTTTAAGGTAAGTATTGCAGTTACAAGAAAAGAAAAAAAAAAGAAGGTTTTATTAAGGGAATAGGGATAGGTTAGGAAAAAAAAACGGGGGGTGATTTTTTTTGTTGGAGTGTTCCTTTAAGTTAAGTCAGCAGTGACTTTGTAATATTGCTCCACATCTGCCATGATGCTCAGCTTCTCATTAGGTTCTTGGAGCCTCATGGGAAATGCAGTTCCAAAACATCTGGAGGGCCCAGGCTGCTGAACCCTGCTGTAGGAAATAGACCCTGCATCTCCTGTATAGGGAATTCCCTGCCTGATGGGATGGAAGCCCCATTTCTGTTGTCATCACGCTCATGCGCAATACGGTCAGGAAGCAGGGGTTGTTCTGCAGTGAGGGGCTTACATCCTGATGTGGGAGAAGCCCCGGATTTACACAGTTCTGTGGGATCTTGCGTGTCGCCGCTGCAGTGAGCCAACTTGCCCAATTATCGGCAAATAAAATGCCAGTAATTTTATGAATAATCGGCAGCCGATAATCGGCAAAACCGATATAAATCGGTCTATCCCTAGCCGAAATGCCCGGCTTTTCGGTGGTTTAATTCGGCATTATTATTCTGACGAATCCCATAGGCTTCAATGTTAAAAATATTCCCATTTAAATTCAATATCTAATAAACCGTTTAATACAATATTCTGCAGTAAAAAGTCTATTTATAGATTTTTTTTAGGATCTTTTCTTTTTTCTGTAACGGACCTTTTTATTATCATTCATTGGATCTTATATGTAAATTCCAGGCATTTTCGTTTAGTAGTTTTTTTTGCAAACAGCGTTTCAAATTTCAAACTTTCAAGCGTACGTTTTTTTTTTCCAGCACCTTGTTCGTCTGCGTGTCGGGTTTTTCCGGCGACTAGTCTGGTTTCTCCGATGTGTTCGGCGGGGTTAATCCAGCTGTCTCTGCGGGTTTCGGTGAGTGTTCGTCGGGTTTTGCAGTGAGTGTTCGTCGGGTTTGCGGCAGGTTTTCCCTGCAGTACGGCGGCCCTGTGGTGCTTGCTGAATACACCGCAGGGTCGGTGAACTAGGATCGCGCCGAGCTGCAGGAAACGAAAAGTCACCGAACATGCAGTGACTTTTCCATCCTCTTTGAATAACCCTGTAAGTGTCGTCGTGTTTTTTTTTTGGGGGGGGGTTTTTAGAAGTAAACCTCCATAAATCAAGTCTGGTAAAAGAAGTAGGGCTAGAGCTAGCGATTATAAAAATTTAAATAAAAAAATTTGTTGGCCGATTAAGGAGATAAAAAAATAATGTTTGTTTATAGAATAAAATATAAATATGGAATTGATCCACCGGAAAAATAAACAACACAATAGTGCAGATCATAAAAAGAAAATACACTCACAAAGGACATAGAAATACTGTATGTGCAAATCAGTGTCTAACTACATTAAATCACCCAACGATCTCTCCAGGATATCTGGAAAGCTTAAACTTAAAAGGAACACTTTAGGGGTTATTCAGAGAGGTGCTCTCTCCTTTGGCGTCAACTCACCGGCTCTGCGGTGAATTCAGCATTCACCGCAGCGTCCCTAAAGTGCGCGGAACGCCGCCGATAAATCACCAAATCAATCTGAAAAACTGCCAAACGCAGCCGTAACCCTGCCGAAAAAAGTTGCCGATCCGCCGAACAGACCGCCAAAGCCGACCAGCCACCGAACAGGGGTGTGAAAAAAAAAAAACACACCACACACTTTCTGCCTTGATCAAAGTACAGTGTGGATGTTCTTGCTGTTCTGTACAGAGATATGTGATATTAGGTTACAGAGTTAAGCTGGGAAACATAAAAAGAGTCATCCACTTTTGTATTTTTAAGATATTATCCCCTACTAGAATCCATGATTAATGCTGAGCTTTTGGGATTATTCCACGAGATGGTGATGCGCTTTATATTTTACTGCAGTGTATTAATTCTACATACTACAGGGGGGGGGGGGGTTGATGTGCCACTGAACAGCCCGTAGAAGCGATATGCACCCAGGAAAACAAAGCTGTTAAGGTAACCTTATGGAAGACTGACAAAAACAAGTTGTCATCCACTTTATGGAATTAATCACAGCCTGATCAGAACATTAACCTGAATTCCTGAGGGCATTCCACAAAGAAGAGCGATACAGCAGTCACGACTACTAAGGCCGGGTGACACACTAGGCGTCTTCTTGTGCGTTACCGGCGCAGGGTTGTGATGCTGCGACGGAGCCGGTCACATGCTTGCGCGCACTTAGTGCGCGCGTAGCATGCGTGCACCTAGAGATCATCACTGTCGATGCGCTTCGACGGGGCTGCAAAGCACGATCCTCCATAGGAGGATCGCGCTTTGCAGCCTTGTGGAGGGGGGCAGGTAGGCGTCGAGGGGGGGCCGGTGCGTTACGTTTTCTTTAACGCACGCTAGTGCGTTAAAGAAAACGCCTAGTGTGCCCCCGGCCTTAGTGCTGTCACTGGTCTGCCATGCTCTTTGATGACTTTTTTTCCAATCAATTGCAAACACATGCCCGATTGTGGCATTTTTGGGGGGGTGGGCTTTTTCAAGCCAAACCGTTCTGAGTCCAAGACATGCCAGACATCGAGACGCCCGGTTCGAGTCCAGCAGTCACAACAATGACTTGTGGCGTCTTGCCTGTCTGCTCACGAGTCATGTAGGAGGCTGGGAAGGTGCTGCAAGTCTCCGGGTGACACAGTAATCCCTAGCAGCGTCTTCCCTGCCACCTGCATGAGCCATGAGCAGGCAGGGGAATCCCTGCGTGTCAATGCACAGGCCCCGGGACTCACTGAAGAGGATGGAGCTGCTGGACCGATAACAGTTTTTGAATATTCTGGGTTTTCTAAAACAATATTATTTATTTTAAAATAGGGATGCCCTGACTCAATCTCCAGGATTAGGATTGGGACCTGATTTTAGCATCGATTAGGGGATTTGGCCCTGTCTGGTCGCGAGTCATGGAGGAGGCGGGGAACACACTGTATACCTCTCAACTGGGGTCCAGGTGGTTCTGCATTCACTCTTAGCATCTTTCCAGCCCAAATAGACGTTAATAAATAAATGTAAACAGAAGTGAAACATGTAGGAATCCATGGCTACCTGGCCCCTGAATGTCGATCTCTGCTGTAAAAGGGACTTTTTACCCTGCGATAAGAATCAGCTTCACTGCTAATATAAAGAGTTTGAACTAGACAAGCAAGAAGGACATCTCCAAGGTCGGTGATACCACATGATGATTCAGTCGACGTCATCTCTCGGGTTGTAAACTGTTTCACTAAACCGGTTCCTAATTTCGCAATTTTTAACCTCTTGCTCATCTGATGACACATTTCTCCCAGTGCTGGAACATCCACACCTTACACTGAGACGTTTTTTGGAAATACATCCCCCATGATGCTCAGCCACTCATTAGGTTGGATGGGCCTTGTTGGAAATGATGTTACAAAACATCTGGAGGCGCCTAAGTTGTTGACACCCCCCCCCCCCCCAACCTGGTGGTCTGAATTCCCCCTGATGCTCTGGCCTGACGGCTAAACATGCATGGTGATAGCTTCCTACATGAATGATTGCCTAAATTACAACACTCCATCTAGCTCAGGGATGTCAAACTCCAGCCCCCAAATGTTGACTGCCTAGAATTCCCAGATTTCTTTGAATGCAATAAATGGCTAGAGAATCATGGGAATTGTAGTTTTGAAACATCTGGGGGGATGCTGAAGTTCAAGATCCCTGAATTATTCTAGGTGCTCCTAACACTGGGACCAACATATTTATATCAAACTTAGGAGCCAGGCAAATGTTAGCATGTTGTTTTCCTAAAGCAATCCAGATATTCAGGATGAAGAGGAAATAAAATTCTAGGTGCTCGTGGCTCGCTGGCCAGTGGGTTAGCCATGGATTAGGTTATGACAGCGCTCTCAATCAGCCAAATACGAAGGCAGAGTGCATGCCCAGGAAAGCCATCACTGATCTCTTCTGTAAATTCCCATGGGAATAGGGCCCTTGTTTCCTCCTGTACTGGTTTTTCAAAATGTTGTTCAATGTATTGTAACCCTGTCTAGGTTGTGCCCACTGTACAGCGCTGCGGAATATGCTGGCACTTTATAAATAAAAAAATAATAATAATACCAGGGCTGATAAAGTGTCAGAACCCCAGCAGCGGAGAAACGAAGGGTGGAAAGTCATCATGGGAGTTGTAGGTTGGGGCCAACCTGTGGTCCAGCCCGTTTAATATAACCCTGTGCCTGTAGAAGACCAGATAATCAGGGTCACAGGTTACACAATGTTGAACATGGTAAATAATGTGGCATGTGATATGGGCATATGTATTAAATAAATCCTCTGTAAAAAAAAAAACCCTCACCCCTTTCTGCCATTAAATAACCTGGCAGACGCCTCACATCCTGACCATTTAAAAAGATAAAAAGTGGTCAGGAAGAGCATAGTGTCCTTTTAATATAACATGTGCCTATAGAAGACCAGATTATCAAGGCCACGTGGTACAGAATGCTGGTAAATGGGCATGGGGCAGGTGAGGTGGGCATATGTCTTTATATGAAGTAATCCCTGCCAGCCCAGGGTGAATGGAGGCAGGATTCTGACCCAGAATGCAGGTTTCTACCCACAAGAATGGGAAGGCTGTAAGGGGGATATGGCCTGTGAGACATCACGAGACTGGTCAGCTGCTGTTTACGACTTGATATAATGGCAGTGGCATGCCTGAGGCCTCTGCAGCCCCCTCTGCTGGAGGCCGTGTAACCTGCCACAGCAAGAATGAGCACTACAGCCAGAAAACAAAACAGGACCGAGCTAATCCCCTGCTCCCCGGGTCGGTCAGTATCCCATGTCACCCGGTAATAGCCACCCCGGTTACAGAGACTCACCTTCTGATCTTCTGACTCCATGACCAAATAAACACAACCAGACTTCCGGGTTCTGCGTCACTTCCGCTCAGCTGACAGCTTTCCCTGGCAAACAAGAGGCGCCAGAACGTTGCCGTAGCAACAGACACGCCCCTCATGTTCTCTGCAGGCTGTGTGTGCAGCAGAGTTGGAGGGCAGGGGGCACAAATCTGGTTTTTTTTAAATATATTTATGTATACACACACACATTTAGCACAGGCATCTCAAAACTCTGCCTGCAGGTGTTTCTGAACTACACCTCCCATGATTCTCTAGCCATCTATTGCATTCATAGAATTCTGGGAATTGTAGGCCATAAACATCTGGGGGTCAGAGTTTGAGATCCCAGATTTAATAGGAAGGTAATGCATTTTTTTATTTTCATATTTATTATTGGATCGGATTTGTAAACAACGAACCGTTAGAAAATAGGGATCCATATTCTCGCTCATTTCTGATGCAAAGCACATGAAGAGCGCTGTCCTTAGGGTTGCCATATTGGCCATGTTTTCTAGGACACATAATTTGTTCATGCTGACAGGCAGTGCATGAAAAATGCCACCCGCAACATGTGTAACCGGAATCTGCTAGGTTCACTCGGGACGAGGCCGGACCGGACACGAGCAATGATTGTCTGAACACAAGTCTCTTCAGGAAAGGCAAACTTTATTTGTGTCGTCACACAAATGCTCACACAGGATTGAATCGCAAAGAGTGAGCCTCGAACACACTCACCGTGACATGAGATCTTATACCCCAAATACATAATTAGGTACATCCCAATTAACCCACTTCCCGGTGACACTATCCCACCCCACGTGGGTTAGTACCTCCCTTGGTCGATTACAAAGACATTCCATACATTGGCCGTAAATTGGCAAACTTCATGTTAGTTTGACAGAACGTGATTTGCTGCTACACTCAGTCCGGGCTGTGCTCACCTCCCTAGCGCCTGTGTTTATTTGTTGTGGATAACACCTGCAGGGTTATTCAGAGAGCGTGAAAAGCAGGAGAATGATTGGAGAATGAAAAATTCTAGGTCAAAATAGCCGATTTGGAAAGTGAGATGAAAGGGAGAATTTTTCTGGTTTGGCTATTTTGACCTAGAATGTTTCATTCTCCAGTCATTCTCCAGTCATTCTCCAGTCATTCTCCTGCTTTTCACGCTCTCTGAATAACCCTGCTGGTCTGTCTTCTATGCTCCCCTTTGTCTCTCTGCGGGCCTCTGTAACTTGGTGTATCCACTTCTCATTCTGTCCCTTCGTGCCAGGAACAGTCTGGATCTTTCTCAGGTTTTAATTGCTTTTCTGCTAATCTAACACATTCCTAAATTTCTACGTATGCTTCATTCTAGTTTCAGCTAAAACCTACCTAGTTATTTTCAAGTGAACCAATATTCTGAACAAGATGGCCGCCTGGCTCATAATGGCGGCCAGCTTCCAGCCTGATTCCACTTCACATGTACAATCCATACACTGCAGGTATGAAACAAAAAGTAATCCTTAAGGCTAAGGTCAGACGAAAGCAGTTTTAACGTGCGTTTAACCGCACTAAATCACGGCCGTGCTAGCAGCAAATGACGTCCAATGCAGGGCAGCATATGAAGAACGGCCGCACAAAAGTGCGGCCGCGCAACGCAAGTGGCAAACGAACACATTTTTTCGAGAACGTCAAACCGCTAGTACTGACGTGCAGAGTGCGCTGCGTCCGCATAGCGGCGTGTTTGCGTGATTGGGAGACGTCAGACGCTGCACACGTCCGGCCAACATAACGTCCAGATGCAAAAAGGGTTTTATTGATGATCCGTACAAAATCACGGACGAAAAGGCGCATAGTATGACCGCTATCGCGTATTCCGTGAAAAAATACGTCCATTCGTTCGAACGCACTTTTTCACGGACAACGCGAAAAATGCATTAGTCTGACCCTAGCCTAAGTGCCCCAAATATGGTGAAAAACCAAGCACCGAAATTGCACGCAATTTTGTGAATATACCCTTAACCCTTTCGCTGCTGAGCCATTTCACGCCTCTGTGCTGAGCTCATTTTTAACGCTTTCGCTCATCATGTTTAAACCCGATTTGAAGCCACATTTTATTATACGACCCAGACATATTAGATATCGTTCTTTCCGGCAGACTCCGCAGATTCATAATATATCATTTTTATATGAATACATCATGTCCTGCCTGTATATTATAACAAAAAATGCAATAAAATTTGAATTTTTAATCATCTGCAGCGTGTAAAGTGTTTTTTTTTCACATTTTAGCACATGAGCGTTTGCGGTTATGCTTTCTATGGGGTGCGCTTGTACAAAAATTAGAAATGGGGACTTGTTACATTTTTTGGGGGGAATTATGTGATTTTTAGCAAACGCTCCCCATAGAAAAAAAATCATTAGTGCAGCATCATTGTTCACATTATAATTGAAATGTGAACAATATTGCTGCATTAATAAAAACAACTCACAAAAAAAACATGTTTTTCTTTATTTATTTTTTTCTTGTTTTACTTTATACCTTTAGACCATGCTCAGGCCTTTTCGAATGACACCCTCCATGACCCCCTAGCTGCCACGGTTCTGGAGATATCGGGGTTCAAACGAACCCCCTATCTCCACCAGGGGTTTCCCGGCTATCTGATGTCATCACGCTATGTGTGAGGACGTCAGGCAGTGAGGAGGGACCCGGGGGTGGAGCCGCCATCCAAGATGGCGGCCCCCACCGGAGCTAGGCCGCACTTCAGCGCCGCAAGGCGCTGAAGTGCGACTCGCCTAAGGGGTTAAAGCCAGGCACCACTTAAAAGGGGAGACTCTCCCCTTTTAAGTGGTGCCTGGCTTTTCTTTGTGGGACCTCCCGATCGGGAGGGAGAGGGATCCGAACGGATCCCCGCCCTCCCTTCCAGGCGATGTCCCGGCATTGCCGGGGGGTCGCCTGGAAATGACGTCATCGCGCATGGCGCGATGATGTCATTTACGTCGGGAGGAGCTTGACTTCAGCGTCTGAGGACGCTGAAGTCAGAACGCCGCGGGACCCTGGACAGAGAGGTAAGTATCTCCGCCGGGGGTCCCGCACAGCTGATGAAGTGTGGGACACGTCCTCAGCATACAGCGGGAGTAACTGAGGACGTGTCCCACGTCGTCAGCAGTGAAGGGGTTAAGGCCAGGCTCAGACGAGCGCCTGTACTGACGTGCCTCCCGGCGTTCGTGGCAGTGTTGTGATGCTTCGAAGGGGCCAGTCACACTTTGTAGCGCGCGCACAAAATGTTCAGAAAGCCTCTTCGTTCAGAAAGCCTCTCCGTTAAAGCGCTATGAAGTGCGTTTCGGGACTGCAAAGTGTGATCCTCCATAGGATGATCGAGCCTTGCAGCGCTGAACGCGCACTAACTGAGCACACTAACTGCGCTCAGCGAGGTGGCCAAACGGGTGTCAGAGTGGAAGGAACGCCCACTGCTCTGCAAAACGCTCGTCTGACCCCGGCTTTAGTGATGGTATATGGCAGTATACAAAATATGAGAAGTACTTGTGAAATGCAGAATAATAAATGTGAACAGACTTTGGTGTATGTAAATACAAAATAGTTACATAGGCTGAAAAAAGACGAGCGTCCATTTGGTTCAGCCTCTCACACATCACCTACTGCTGTTGATCCAAAAGAAGGCAAAACACCCAGTCTGAAGCGCTCGCCAATATGCAACATACTGGGAAAAAAATTCCTTCTTGACCCCAGATGGCGTCAGATTTCTCCTTGGATCAAGAAGCTTTTACCCACATATTAAATATTATAACCCTTAATATTCTGTGTCTGCAGGAAGTCATCCAGTCGTTGTTTAAAAGTCTGTACAGCCTCTGACCCAACCACCTCAACAGGCAGAGAATTCCACAGCTTTATTGTTCTCACCGTAAAATAACCCTTCCTATGCTTTAGGCTGAATTTCCTTTCGTCCAGTCTAAATGGGTGACCTCGTGTCCTGTGTATCATCCTATTAATGAATAGGTTTCCAGACAATGGTTTATAATGACCCCCTATATATTTATACAAAGTTATCAGATCCCCTCTAAGGCACCGTATATGTTTATATAAAGTTATCAGATCCCCTCTAAGACCCCGTATATATTTATATAAGGTTATCAGATCCCCTCTAAGGCCCCGTATATATTTATATAAGGTTATCAGATCCCCTCTAAGGCCCCGTATGTATTTATATAAGGTTATCAGATCCCCTCTAAGGCCCCGTATATATTTATATAAGGTTATCAGATCCCCTCTAAGGCCCCGTATATATTTATATAAGGTTATCAGATCCCCTCTAAGGCCCCATGTATATTTATATAAGGTTATCAGATCCCCTCTAAGGCCCCATGTATATTTATATAAGGTTATCAGATCCCCTCTAAGGCCCCGTATATATTTATATAAGGTTATCAGATCCCCTCTAAGGCACCGTATATATTTATATAAGGTTATCAGATCCCCTCTAAGGCACTGTATATATCTATATAAGGATATCAGATCCCCTCTAAGACCCTGTATATATTTATATAAGGTTATCAGATCCTCTCTAAGGCCCGTATATATTTATATAAGGTTATCAGATGCCCTCTAAGGCCCCGTATATATTTATATAAGGATATCAGATCCCCTCTAAGGCCCGTATATATTTATATAAGGTTATCAGATGCCCTCTAAGGCCCCGTATATATTTATATAAAGCTATCAGATCCCCTCTAAGGCCCCGTATATATTTATATAAGGTCATCAGATCCCCTCTAAGGCGCTGTTTCTCTAAGGCTGGTGTCAGACGAGCGTAGTGTTCACGTCCGTGATTGCGCCTAAAAGTACGTCCGTGATAGCATGAAAGAAAGTCCATTGGAGCCTGTTACACAAAGTACGTCCGCACTGAACTGCGGACGCACCACGGCCGCGGCAAATGGACGCAAGGCAGGCAAGAACGTACAACCACTAGAACGGCCGCACAAAGTGCGCTGCGTCCGCCACGTCCGCATAGCTTTGTGTGTGAGTGATGGAACGTGGTCAGACGGACTGCATTTATACGTCCAGCATTTTTCACGGACAAAATGGTTTTGCCTTTTAATTTATTTTCCCTCCTACATCCGTCAAAATATACGTCAGTGAAAAAAACGGACTGTGTGGCCACTACTGTGTCTTCCGTACTGACGTACGTCCATGTGCACAGACGTACAGTCCGTAGAAATCACGCTCGTCTCACCCTAGCCTAAACTAAACAGGTTTAAGCTTGTAAGTCTTTCCTCATAACTTAAACCTACCTTAAAATAAAATACTTAAATTGATGCTCTGGTCCTTTATCTTCTTATATACCTCAGAGTTAAAACCACAACAAATGTATAAAATATATTGTAAAAACCACATGATGTGTTCGGAGAATATTCTTAACCCTTTCATGACAGACAGGTTGGGAGAGGGTTAAGAGGTAGATGGAAAACAGTACCTCTCTGAACAGTGTCTGACAGACTCCATGGATGGACGGCTTATGACTGATATTGAAAAGAAGGGGGCTATATTGGTCACTGAGTTTGTTTTGAAAATGTCAGAAATGTTTATTTGTAAATGTTGATTTGTTTGTTTATTATTCTCTCTTTAACAGATGAAACTAAACAAGTGAGATGGAAAATGTTTGTTTTTCATTTCGTTGCATAATAATTCTGCACATTAATCGTTGCCCAATAATTGTGCACACACAGATATTCTCCTAAAAAAGTCAAAACCTCACTTCTACTTCTTAAAGGAACACTCCAGGCTGAAATTCACCCCCTTTTTTTACATTATATTAAACCTATTGCCCTAACTAGTCATTCAGTACATATATATATTTTTTTAATGTTATACTTACCCTAAAAATTACACTTTTCCAACGGCGTTTTTTTTTTTTTTTTACTCACCTCCCTCCTCTTCCGCTCCTGTCATGTTAAAGTTGGAACTTGGCTTAAGGTTTACGTGCAAAGCGCGCATGCGTGCCTATCACGTAAACCAGCCAATCAGCTCATTCAACCGCGCATGCGCGGAGCATATCAAAACAGATCAAAACAGTGAGCAGCACACTTGGAGGTGTTTGACCCACCCAGTTCGATGTG
Organism: Leptobrachium leishanense; assembly: GCA_009667805.1. Lineage (NCBI taxonomy): Eukaryota > Metazoa > Chordata > Amphibia > Anura > Megophryidae > Leptobrachium > Leptobrachium leishanense. The sequence goes on from CM019073.1 coordinate 101,078,390, forward strand.
ACGTCTCTACCGGGGAGAAAGGATGCACTGCCTCAAAATAAATGGATAAATACATGACCTTTATTTTACCAAAAATATAACAGAGTGATCGTTAAGTACTTCCCGTTCCTGCCATTGCACTTTTATCCTATTGGTGGAGTTGCGTGTATGTGCCGTGTATCTTCAAGCCTCCATCTTTGTTTATGGTTCATATTGAGTTCCAGTTGTGGAGTGTCTGACTCTGTGTATCAGGGGTCAGTAAGTAACCTTGACCCTCCAGTTGTTTTGGACCTACTGTACATTTCCCATGAGGCTCAGTCAACCTAACACGAGCACCCGAGCATTAAGGGAGCTGTAATTTCTAGGCTTGTGCACCGGCACAACCGATTCGGTTCGATTTGTTCGGATGTTTAAAATTTTCGATTCGGCTCTTTTCGACCGATTTCTGTTTCGATTCGGTTCGGTTCGGCTCGTTTTTCGTGTACATTTTTTTTTCGGAATATCGATTATTTTTCGTGTTTTCGGGTCACTTTGCTCGTTTTTTGTATCAACTTTTCCGAAATTTCGGAAATTTTCGTTTTTTCGGAACGTCTGTTCTCCTCGTTTCAAAGTGTCTACGATAATTCTGGCGATTCTATCGTGTTTTTTTTTATTAAATAAAGATCCTTTTTTTCTTATGAATAATTGAATATACATTTCACAACTTTATTTAATCATATTAAAATGGTATGAAAGCCGAGGAACAAAAAAATGAACAAAACGATTTAAAAAACGCTAAACTGACCCAAATGCCACAAGAAACAAGTGATACACATTTACAAATACAAAATTTACAGAATCAGCGATATAACCGATAATAGTTAAATATACGATGTCCAGAATTACCGAAATGGAACCGAAATCACGAATGGAACCGAAATCATGAATAGAGCAAAAATAAATTTCGATTTGACACATTTCAAGTCCATTCGAAAAATCCGAATTTTTTTTCGTTTCGGCTCGGAAAACTTTTCGGATCTGTCGGTTTTCGGGCCGAATCCGAAGACATGTGACACGAATCGGGAAATTTCGTGAAAATTCCGAAATTCCGAAACCCGAAACGCACATCCCTAGTGATTTCCAGGCATCTGAAGGGCCAAGGTTGCTGACCCCTGCCCTACAGATATCAGTAGAATGAAATCTGTGCTGTCAATATAGAGTGTTAAAGCACTCTGATTGGCTAATCTACCTTTTGAAGGAGGCTCCTGAATTTTGACCCGATATTCCAGGGCTGTCAACCTCAGGGCCTCTCAGATGTTGATGCCTACAATTCCCAGAATTCCTTCAATGCAATTTTTTTATATCTATTTCTTATTTTAGGTGACTTTACTCACCTTTTCTTCCTCAGCAACCGCAGCTTCTCCTCGTCAGCTCAGGGACTTCCGAGTCTGGAAGTCCCTGCAGCTTTGCTAAGCAATTTGCATGGCTATGCAAACTGCGAATCGCTCAAGACTTGCACTCTTTACGTATCCAAGCTCCGTAGCACCTGTGCATAATGATGGAGCTGAGCTGCGTGTGCATGTGCAGAATGATGGATTGGAGCTGCGAGTGCATGTTCAGAATGAGAGTCTGAGCTGCAAGAGCACGTGCAGAATGATGGATCGGAGCTGTGATCGTTTGTGCAGAATGATATATCGAAGCTGCAAGCGCATGTGCAGAATGATATATCAGAGCCGTGAGTGCAGGTGGAGAATGATGGATCAGAGCTGCAAGCACATGTGCAGAATGATAGAACTGCAAGCCCATGTGCTAAATAATGGACCAGAGCTGTGGGAGCATGAGCAGAATGAGGGACCAGAGCTGCGAGTGCATGTGCAGAATGGTAGATCGGAGCTGTGAGGGCATGTGCAGAATGAAGGATCGGAGCTGCAAGCGCATGTGCAGAATGATGGATTGGAGCTGCAAGGACATGTTCAGAATGATGGATTGGAGCTGCAAGAGCATGTGCAGAGTGATGGATTGGAGCTGCGAGCGCTTGTGCAGAATGATAAATCGAAGCTGCAAGCGCATTTAGAGAATAATGGATTAGAGCTGAGTGCAGGTGAAGAATGATGGATCGGACCAGCGAGTGCATGTGCAGAATGAAGGATCAGAGCTGCGAGCACATTTGCAAAATGATGGGTTGGAGCTGCAAGGACATGTTCAGAATGAGAGTCTGAGCTGCAAGAGCACGTGCAGAATGATGGATCGGAGCTGTGATCGTTTGTGCAGAATGATAAAATTGAAGCTGCAAGCGCATGTGCAGAATGATATATCAGAGCCGTGAGTGCAGATGGAGAATGATGGATAGGAGCTGCTAGCACATGTGCAGAATGATAGAACTGCAAGCCCATGTGCTAAATAATGGACCAGAGCTGTGGGAGCATGAGCAGAATGAGGGACCGGAGCAGCGAGTGCATGTGCAGAATGGTAGATCGGAGCTGTGAGGGCATGTGCAGAATGAAGGATCGGAGCTGCAAGCGCATGTGCAGAATGATGGATTGGAGCTGCAAGGACATGTTCAGATAGTTATCTGCCACCTCCACTCCCAGAGGTCCCCTCTGCCACCCTCTGCCACTTCCTCCCAGCCACTGAGGAGGAAGTCAATTCCTTATTGTCCTCCTCACATCTCACCACGTGCCCGCTTAACCCCATTCCCTCACATCTAATTCCTCCCCTCTCCTCCTTCCTCACCCCTGCTCTCACACACATCTTCAACCTATCTCTCTCCACTGGCTCCTTCCCATCCGCCTTCAAACACGCGCTAGTTACCCCTTTACTAAAGAAACCATCCCTCGATCCCAACTCTCCATCCAACTACCGCCCTGTATCCCTGCTTTCCTTCACATCAAAGCTCTTAGAAAAACTAGTCTTCAACCGCCTCTCCCTCTTCCTGTCCTCCAATTCCCTACTTGACCCCCTGCAATCTGGCTTCCGTCCCCTACACTCAACTGAAACTGCCCTCACCAAAGACCTCCTAACTGCTAAAAAACACGGCCACTATTCTATTCTCATCCTGCTTGACCTCTCGGCTGCTTTTGACACTGTTGACCACCCCCTCCTTCTACAGACCCTCAACTCTCTGGGTCTCGGTGACACTGCACTCGCTTGGGTTGACTCCTATTTATCCAACAGGTTCTTCTGTGTGTCTTTTGCTGGTAACTCCTCCTCTTCATCGCCTCTATCTGTTGGTGTACCTCAAGGCTCTGTCCTTGGTCCTCTGCTCTTTTCCATCTACACCTCCTCCCTGGGCAAAATCATCAACAGCTTTGGCTTTAATTACCACCTCTACACTGATGACACTCAGATCTACCTCTCTACCCCTGATCTCTCTCCCCCTGTCCTTTCCAAAGTCAGTGACTGCTTATCAGGCCTCTCCTCCTGGATGGCCTCCCACCACCTAAAGATCAACATGTCAAAGACTGAGCTCCTACTTATTCCTCCCTCCAATGCCTCCCCACCTCCTGACTTCTCTATCACGGTGGAGGGTATCACCATCTCCCCATCAAACCAAGTGCGCTGTCTTGGAGTTACACTTGACTCTGCTCTTTCCTTCATCCCCCACATCAAGTCTCTTTCCTCCTCCTGCCGATACCAACTGCGTAATATTTCCAGAATTCGGCCATTTCTTACCGCTGTCACCACAAAACAACTCATACACGCCCTGGTAATCTCCCGACTCGACTATTGCAATAATCTCTTATCTGGCCTCCTCTGTCCCGCCTCTCCCCCCTACAATCCATCCTGAACGCCTCCGCCAGGCTAATTCACCTCACCCGCCGCTCTGTCTCTGCCGCTCCCCTCTGCGAGTCCCTTCACTGGCTCCCCATCCACTGCAGAATTAAGTTCAAAATCCTTATCCTTACCTACAAAACCCTCACTAACTCAGCTCCCCACTACCTGTCCTCACTAATCACCAAATACACCCCAGCCCGCTCCCTAAGGTCAACCAGTGACCTGCGCCTAGCTTCTCCCCGCATCACCTCTTCCCATGATAGACTGCAGGATTTCTCACGCGCAGCCCCCACTCTCTGGAACGCTCTCCCTCGTACTGTCAGACTTTCCCCTAACTTCTCTTCCTTCAAACGCTCCCTGAAAACATTGCTATTTAGGGAAGCCTACCACCCAACTCACTGACGCAACCATCAATCACTCTCACCTTACAGTCCTCTCCTCCTGTTTCCAACCCCAACCCTCCCAGATTGAGTTCCTACGGGAATAGGGCCTCATCTCCTCCTGTACTGTTTGTCAAATGTTGTTCAATGTAATGTATTGTAACCCTGTCTATACTGTGCCTATTGTACAGCGCTGCGGAATATGCTGGCGCTTTATAAAGAATAATAATAATGAAGGATCAGAGCTGCAAGAGCATGTGCAGAGTGATGGATTGGAGCTGCGAGCGCTTGTGCAGAATGATAAATCGAAGCTGCAAGCGCATTTGCAGAATGATGGATTATTGCTGAGTGCAGGTCAAGAATGATGGATCGGAGCAGCGAGTGCATGTGCAGAATGAAGGATCGGAGCTGCGAACACATATGCAAAATGAAGGATTGGAGCTGCAAGGACGTGTTCAGAATGAAGGATTGTAGCTGCAAGAGCATGTGCAGAATGATGGATTGGAGCCGCGAGCGCTTGTGCAGAATGATAAATCGAAGCTGCAAGTACATTTAGAGAATGATGGATTAGAGCTGAGTGCAGGTGAAGAATGATGGGTCGGAGCTGCAAGTGTATGTGCAGAATGAAGGGATCGGAGATGTGAGCGCATGTGCAGAATGAATAATCGGAGCTGTGAGCGCATGTGCAGAATGAAGGATAGGAGCTGTGAGCGCATGTGCAGAATGAAGGATCGGAGCTGTGAGCGCATGTGCAGAATGAAGGATCGGAGCTGTGAGCGCATGTGCAGAATGAAGGATAGGAGCTGTGAGCGCATGTGCAGAATGAAGGATCGGAGCTGTGAGCGCATGTGCAGAATGAAGGATCGGAGCTGTGAGCGCATGTGCAGAATGAAGGATCGGAGCTGTGAGCGCATGTGCAGAATGAAGGATCGGAGCTGTGAGCGCATGTGCAGAATGAAGGATCGGAGCTGTGAGCGCATGTGCAGAATGAAGGATCGGAGCTGTGAGCGCATGTGCAGAATGAAGGATCGGAGCTGTGAGCGCATGTGCAGAATGAAGGATCGGAGCTGTGAGCGCATGTGCAGAATGAAGGATCGGAGCTGTGAGCGCATGTGCAGAATGAAGGATCGGAGCTGTGAGCGCATGTGCAGAATGAAGGATCGGAGCTGTGAGCGCATGTGCAGAATGAAGGATCGGAGCTGTGAGCGCATGTGCAGAATGAAGGATCGGAGCTGTGAGCGCATGTGCAGAATGAAGGATCGGAGCTGTGAGCGCATGTGCAGAATGAATGATCGGAGCTGTGAGCGCATGTGCAGAATGAAGGATCGGAGCTGTGAGCGCATGTGCAGAATGAAGGATCGGAGCTGTGAGCGCATGTGGAGAATGAAGGATCGGAGCTGTGAGCGCATGTGCAGAATGAAGGATCGGAGCTGTGAGCGCATGTGCAGAATGAAGGATCGGAGCTGTGAGCGCATGTGCAGAATGAAGGATTGGAGCTGTGAGCGCATGTGCAGAATGAAGGATCGGAGCTGTGAGCGCATGTGCAGAATGAAGGATCGAAGCTGTGAGCGCATGTGCAGAATGAAGGATCGGAGCTGTGAGCGCATGTGCAGAACCAATGCATCAGCTGCCTCTCTGAGAAAGCTCGCTATCGCGGATGGTCTCAGAGAGGTCAGGACGAGTAGGGTGTTCTTCTAAAATGTCAAAGTATATTCACCTCTTTCATACGGCGCTCGAGGCAAATTGCCACAGTTTACGCCATTTGCGTAAGAGTAATGTTGGTAGCGTTGCTCAGCATTTTTCGCCGCCTGCCGGTGTTGAAGTTTCCCTCTCTGGATCACATTTTTTAACCATAGTTGCAACAACAGCACTTAGTGAAAACACATGTTTTTCATTTATTATTGGTTTTATTTTTACTACACAATTTTCACATAACAGATGGATAATAAAAAGAAGGGGTAGTGTCCTGGCCCCCCCCCCCCCTCCTGCTGGCCTGCGCCTTTAAGAAGTGGAGGAGCTCAGCATGACTGATCCCTGTGCTCTGCCAAATAAACAAACTGGTCACACTTGGGGTGGGGAGACTACAGCGCCCTCCTTGATGGCACTCTGCAGCGGCCGCCATCTTTACTACTGGCAAGCGGCTGTAAACATGCCTCTCTGCACTGAGCCCTTTTGCCAGTACCGCCTCTTTTCGTGTCTCCTGACTGAATTCCCCAGACCCAGCAACGAGAGGTACTGCACGCAGGCAGTCAACACACGGGAGGAGTTACAAGGGGTGTGTGTGTGCTTCCCCTGCCTGTGAGGCGGTCGCTGCCATCTTGGACCGGGGCAGGTTGGCGTTGAACGGGAGCTGGGCACTTGAGTGGATGGACGTTCTGACAGTCTAATTTGCCCTCCCGCTGTCTGGCCTCCCCGGTGTGTTCAATCAGCGGTAAGACGTGTCAATCAGCTGTCAGAGGGTGGGGGGCATGGATTGGGGAGGTGGGCCTGCTGGTATAAAGCTGGGAGGCTGGTAGAAGTGAGGTCTCTCCGGTGACGTTCCTAGCAGAGCGACCCCTTGGGCTCAGGGTGTTTTTGGTTTGTGCAGCAGGTAAAGGCTTTATGTTCCTATAGCCTGGGTGATGTCTCAGTGTTCCTTGACTCCTCCAAACTTCCTGTTCCTCTGCTCCCTGCATGTTATTTATGGGGGTGTCTGTGCATAGTGTGTGTGTGTGTGTGGGGGGGTGTCTGTGCATAGTGTGTGTGGGGGGGTGTCTGTGCATAGTGTGTGTGGGGGGTCTTCTCAGGGAGAACTGGGGGTGTAGACTTTAATTCTGCACTAATGAATATTTCCTGCCTCCTAGGTTTTATATATATATATAGCGCCTCTGGCCACTATATCCCTGGCTCAATAGTCTTGGTGACACCATGTCTCCAGGGGACTGTTATGCCTAAAACATAATTGCCATTTAAACCTGGAACCTCAGCCCCCTGGGTGTTTAAAGTTGGTGTCCCCCCCCCCCCCATTTTTATATATACTTTATTTTTCTTAAATCTGATCTTCACCAGATGCTGTCTAACCCCTTTTCTCTAGCCTGACCCGGTGGATCAACTTGCCATTAAAAAGATGCACTTGCCAGCACACTTCTTGAGGTCTCTTTGGGCCATGTAGAAGACAAACGTAATGCAGTTACTCCTGGTACTACATAAATCCACCCTGATCACTGGACCTATAGGAACGGTTATTTGCCCTTTGACTGGGAAGTGGCTCAGCCTCGGCGCTCTTTCTGCCATGTCCAGCTTGGACGTCCCTGTAGTATACAAACACTATTTGCGTTCCTTGTGTAGCTTCGGCGCTGCGAACCAGTGCAACAGGAATTGCGTACACTTGTGCCAGCGGAGCGCAATGGATCAGAGCTCTGATCCAGACAGTTACAGGTACTTACACAGCACCGACAGATTCCAATGCGCTTTACAATAGGGAAACAGAAGGGTGACAAATAATAAAACCTAAGGAACAGAGGCCCCTGCCTGTAGGATAATTGTCCTGCAAATGCAGTGCTTTATGACAGAGTGCAGCCAGACATCCTGGGAGCTTATCGAAGGGACTGATGCAAGTGAAACAAAAGGGAACGGGGGAGTGAAGTCCCAGAGAGAATATAGCTGATGCTGCATAATGATAGAACAAGAGCTTGGGCATGATGAGGTTAAATGCAGCAAGGATTGAGAAAAGGGGGCTATATAATTTGGATAGGGGCTGGGTGGGACAGCAGAGGGGGGGGGGATATATATATATATAATTTTTTTTGCAGAGCACTGTGTATGGCTTGCTGTTTCGGGGGAAACAGATGTGTGGCTTCAGATTCCTTAACTCAGAATACCTAGGAAACAAACACGAAGTGGGGGACACTGCTAGTATCCAGAACGGAGGGCGTGATTAACCCTTAACATTCAACACGTCACTGGATTTTTTTTTTTTTTTTTTTTTATTTTCTTTATTTCAACTTCTCCAGGAAGGATACATTGAGATTTCTCATTTTCAAGTGTGTCCTGGGTGGGGAATATGTACAGTTCGGTGTCTCACCTGAGGACACTTACTGGAGCGGTGCTCTAGCCGGGATTCAAATCCGTCTCCAGTTAGATACAGCTGGAATTGCACCATACATGGTGTCGATCGCTGCAACTTGGCAGCAGTGAAATGGTCCCATAGAGAACTAATGGTTAATCTAGTCAAAAGCGTTGACTGATTAAATGCGCAGATTTCCAGTGATTCAGTGACAGGCTTAACCTGGGCAGGTGGTGCCCGACAGGAGGGCTTTAATGTAGGTGTATTAGTATGCCTTGCTAGCCAACAGCAGACTTGCCCACACAGCGGTCACATGTCATTGGCTGCTGGGGACTAACAGAACCAGGCTGTCCCACTGCAGCCAGTGACATGTGCCAGCTGGTGGGTGGAGCCACAGGTGGCCCTTCGTAGTAAACAGGGTGTACTAGTACACCCTGCAGCTTTAATGCCCACACACGACCTAGTATGCCCTGTTGCCGGAGAGGGTTAAAAAGGCAAATCACTTGTGTGTGGGGTAAAACCAACTTTCTTGAGGGTCCCACAAAATAAAACTCCATTAACAGTTCAGCGGCTGATTGGCTTTTTTCGGTGGCGTTGTGTTCTTCAGGGACCCTGCGTTGAATTCCCCACAGGGTCAGTGAATTGAAATCGCCGGGGAGTGCCGACCATATTGGTGCTTTCTGAATAACCCCTCTAGCTTTTGAGCTAAAGATTGCACAATGTAACAGCATGTATCACGGCTCGTAAGATGACAGCTGTTACATGAATTACTGGCGTAACGTTGCATCAGATGGATTGTGCATCCGATCACATGACCTGTGACTCCATTAGCAATACCAGAAGCCTCCCATTCAGTGACTAGGTGCACACCGGTCAGTGGCCGGCAGTCTTGGCCTTCCAAGTGCCTTGATCAAAGTTCCCATGCGATTCTGCCGCCTTAGGTTGGCTTTACATTATGGGAAATGTAGCCTTAAACGTCTTGCTGATGCCACCTCCAGAGATGGTTTTCGGGTAGAGATCACCATGTACTGGCTGACCTCGGTGCTCACTGCATGGTCTGTTTTGGAAAAGTCCAGTCACAAGTGGACGTGTAAAGATGGTGGATCTTGGTTTCAACACTGCATCATGGACTTCCCCTGCGGACGTGGCTGTACGGTGCATTTCCATCAGGAAACTGACACCGCTTATTGCCAGCAAAAGATGCACTGATGGTGCCAGCATCTTCCTATAGACTGGCACCCTCTGACTCTGTCTAGAAGCTGGTAATCTCCAGAGGTCCATCTGTCTGGTCAATGACAAAACCTCTTCCATTTTGAAGAACCAATAAAATGTCCAGACTATAAAATGCTTGGACTGATGAAACCTGTCACTTTAATGACACTCCGGGCACAATGATCAGGGCTGCCAACTTCCCTCAGCTGCTTCAAGAAAACAAATTTAAAAAATCCTTTTGCATCACGCCGCCCCCCCAGAAACCATATCATGGTGGGCACCTCCTAGGTGAGGGGACCCCTATATCTTTTAGTAGCTAGACTAAGTTGCAGTATTTGGCAGGGACCGGATCAGGTCTCCTATTGGCTTAAACCCTTATGGGCCCGATTTACATTCTTCACGCAAGTTAATGCGAGGGGCAGAACGTCGTATTACAATGTCTGTGCGAAATGCATGTTGACGTCTTCCGCGGGTGAACCTGCGCGAGCGTAATGTACTGCGCACGTCCTATACTTAACATTGTGAGCAGAAATGTGTTATTGCAAAATTTAACGCACAACGTTTGCGCACATAATTTTAACATTTTTGAAAAGCTGACGGCAAAATTGTAACAAACTGTGGATTCACAACTGAGGTCAATGCACCAGTTTTTTATTAGATGCGTCAAATGACGGCCATTACCTTGTCTGTCAAAACATACGAATGTTGTGCGCAGTCCACACACGTGATGGACTCGCGCTAATTACATTGCGATCACTGATTTCTGCGCACAACGGTATTTTGCGCGTCGGTTTTACAAGCGCTATTTCCCAACAAATGGAAAAATGCAGGAATGTAATTCCAGCGTTAACTTTAATGCTTCACGCAATAAAACACGTTTTTGTGAAGAGTTTAATGGGGCCTGTGGTTTTTAAAAAGTCCAAATTTATTACATTGTATCACCTGGGAATTTGGGTCGTCCGGTGCATTTCAATGCCTGAATAGACGGCTCTCAATAGGACGGTTTCCTGGCCATCGATAACTTGCCTGTAATTAGCAAAACAAATTGCACCGCATCAGGTGAGCGAATAACCTCGGTCTCTTTAGTACTTTAAAACCCAGGCCACCTACATGCGATCAGTCTGGGGTCTTTATACTAGTGCCTGCATGTGGTGGACCCACCACTAAAAGCTAGGGTCCGACGAATGCATTTTTCACATCTACTGTCAAAAAGTGTTTTTTTTTTTTTTTTTTTTTCCAATGACACACTAGTCATGATGCGCAATGTCAGTTTTTATTTTTGTTTTGATGTTGCTATAAAAAAACAGACGTTATGTAGGGTGGACGTGTAGCGTCTGACGTCTCCTAATCATGCACACACGCCGCTATGCCGACGCAGCGCACTCTGTGCGTCAGTACTAGCGGTTCCATCTTCTCGCAAAAATGCATTTTTGTTTGCCGCTTTCATGCTGCCGTACTTCGTATATTGACTGTCATTTTCTGCTATTTTCGTGCAGCTCCACACGCGTTCATCTGACCCCCCCCCCCAGCCTTAATTGTGCATATCTAAAGCTCAGTTGCAAACTTGTCCCTGGCCTTGTGGCACAACCAGCACTATGGGTCATAACTGCAATCCTTCATGTAGACGTGCTGGTTATATTACCTTGATGCTTTAAGCCAGTGGTTCCCAACCGTGGTCCTCGTTCCCCCAACAGGTCAGGTTTTCCAGATATCCAGAGCACAGGTGATTGCAGGATTCAGTCTGCATTTCCCCAAGGTGATCCTTAAAACCTGACCTGTTGGGAACTTGAGGACCGCTGTTGGGAACCACTGCTTTAAAGGAGTCTGGACATGGAGCAGATCCAACACGTGTCGGAAGCGTAACCATCTTGTGGAGCCCTTGGCACCAGTTTCCAAGCGATATACAGTATAGTCTGACGTTAAAATTCTGTCCCTTTTCTTACACAGGGTATAACACACCACCACCATGACTGACATGACCGACAATCACAGGGAGGCCTGGGAGAACCTGATCACTGCCGCCGAGCGTTACCGCCGACAGACTGGAAATGAAATCGTGTTCATCACTGCCTACAAGCCAAAGTCTGACCCGTCATACTCCTATGAGGTTCAAGGAAGCGGCCTCCTGCTGGAGGCCACCCAGCGCTACATCGAGGACATTACTATAGTGCACAAAACCACAGTCTTCACCAGCCCTATAGCCATTCATACAGGCAAGGACCCACCACCAGCAAAGCAGAACTCTTACTCCAAGAGCTATCCCTCCATTTACGGGGGACAGGACTTATTCGAGGACAGTAACTTTGCTAAGCCTGTGCCCTCAAACCCACCACCCGACAAAACGCCAATGCTTGGAAAGGATGACGAGGACTACAACCGTTCAAGCAGCTTCGAAAAGGCAACTGAGCGCAGCCCTAGTGCATCAACTGGTAAGGAGTGGTGTAGTGTTAAGGCTTTTTGTATTGCGAATTCTAGGATGACTACTCTGCAGTCCAGGCTTTGTAGGTCTCGGCTTGCCATGCACAGGAATTGGCCATGGGCTCCTAGGCTTTTGCCACCAGATCCTAAAAGGGCTACTCTACTAAACTTCAATTTCTTATTCTACACTCTGCGCAGCTTCTCAGACTTACAAACCAGAAGTCACTTTTCTGCATTGTTTGTGCTCCAACTCCTATCAGCTACAAATTGTACTCAGTGTACAGATACTGTAGCAAAGGTCTGTGGTTCCTGTAGAGAATGGCTTATCGGATCTGAGCTGATCCATCAGCTGCCACTGCAGCATGTGATGTCACTCTCCATGACATCACTGACCCATTGCTGTTGCAACTCCTTCCCTTAATCCCAGCAGGGAAACCCTGCACTTTCTGACCACTTTAAAATAAAGTGGTCAAGTTGCAGTGTCCTCCCCACCCAGAAAGCTGTCCGCTTGCACTGATCAACTTTCCTCAGTTCCAGTCAGGCATGTACAGGATTAACCCTGTAGGTCACCATCCTGGTGCTTTGCCAAGTCCCTGACTCCCTTGCTGTCCTCATAAACCTGTGTCCTGGTCATGTCACACAAAATAATTCAGACCAAGGGAATGGAGACCAGGTACTCAAATCCAAAAACCAAAAGGTTCGTCAGCTTAACTCCACTCTTTTGAAATCCTATGCTTTCATATTTTCTGCTTTATTGGGAAAGTAGCGGCAAATAAAAGGTCTCTTGTAGGAAGGGGGGCTTCCCGGTTGTAACTTGTTATGGGAGGATGGTAAAAACAGGATGCAATCACCCAGACACATGTTTGCTGACTGCCTCGAAGGCATGCTTTGCTAAAGAGGAAGTGGGGCTGGGCCAAACTGGCAGTCAAACCATAGCCCTCCCAGATGTTTTGGAACTCACCAAGCCATCCACTCGCTCTCAGGCATGTAGTTACAGCCTCTGCAGGGCTGTATTTGCAGACCTGTGCTGCAACTGGCCAAACTAGAGGCTAGATCTTTCAACATGTGGCCAGGTGTCACCCATTGCCAAAACTGACTTGTCTCTCAGCCCCAACTTTGCATTTTCCCACTTGGATTGGTGCCCTTGTAAAAGGGCAGTTGCCCATGTTGATGTAGGCTTGGCAGTCCCAGGGTTTGCAATCATGCCACCTTGTCATTGCTGCAGGTACTCTATCGACTCCCTGCTTTCGGCCCTCCTAGGTTTGGGACGTCAGGTGCTGCTGGTTCAAACCTGGCACCATACAAAGGTCATTTCATGAATACTGGCCTTGATTGGTGTAAAACACTGGAGCCTTTTGTGGCAGGATTCAAAGTGACCTATTGCTACCACAAAGGCCGACTAACAACTCGTCAGATTGTGACACTGTATGAAACAACGCACTCTATACTTTTTTTTTTTATTAATTTTTTTTTTTCCATCTTTAACTACAGGGAAAGCTATGCTTTATGATCACAACTCCCCAAATAATCTGCCAGTAATCACATGGTCCGGGTGGGAGTTTCAGCAAACCTGGATCAAGACTGACTTTTGCACAACTCCTCCAGTGGGTTTTTATTCCAAACCCTGGCTTCTAATAAAAGCAGGTCTATAGATCTGCGGCAATACCAATACAAGCCTCATGATGTGCCACAATGTCAAGATTTAAATTTTATATATTTTTGTTTTGTAGTGGAAATCTTGTCCTTGCAACCAAAGGTTGGCAGATTTTGTTACAACCAACAGCTGGTTATGCACATTTATGGATGAATTTCAAGTTGTGCAGTGTCACTACTAGCCACTAGATGGCAGTGCAGGAGTTTGACATGTTACAGTAATGGATGCATGTTTAATGGTCTAACGTGAGCTTGGTTTGTGTTTGCAGGACTTTTTATGATGGATGAGGATTCAACCAGCCAAGACTGTGAACCATTCTTTGATTCTGATCCAGAGAGCCAAGAAGGTAATGGCACTTGTTTTCCCTCGGTGCATATAGCAGCCTCTGCCAGGACACAACTGTTAACACTGACTTGATGATCTAAAGGTCCCCACCTCCTGTTTCTCACCCATAGATTATCTGCAGGCAGGAATACTGACCTGCCTCCTATGTATTGTAGAATTGTCCTGTCTTTACCCATTGCATCTTTTGTACAGCGCTGCGGAACGTGATTTTGATATCTGAATTAAAAGGGATCTGGCGCCCCCCAGCAATGATTCATTTTGCCGACTGAGGAAGCGCTTTGTTTGCGAAACGCGTCTTGACGTTTTAGTTGGAATAAATCTTTACCAAAGATCCTGCTGCTGTATCTTATTCCCTGGAGGAACATCTTTAAAGGGGAGTCCGTATCTCCTTAACATATCAGTGGCGTATAATAGCGAGTGTCTGATCCGAGACACAATTACACGAGTGGAACCTCTATTTTGTGATTTGATATCTGTCTTGCATGCCACATGCAAGACTGCCCAGCTGCCATCGCACTCGTTTCCCTGCTCATGTACCAATTTTTTTTGCCAAGTGACTGCAAGATCTTAAGTATAGACCAGGGCTGTCAAACTCACCCCCCCCCCCCCCCGTTGGTGCATACAATTCCCAGACTTCAATGTAATAGGTGTTCAGGGAATCATGGTACTTGTAGTTCAGAAACAGGGGCCAGAGCTTGACAGCCCAGGCTAGACTTTACATGCTGCTTGGCATAGGTCTACAGGCTTCCCTGCCTCTAACTTGTGTCTCCTTCTCTTTACAGATGGGAGTCTGAGTGAAGATGTCCCCGGGCCATTACAACGTAACATCCAGCAGTATGCAAAGTCTCTGCCGGTCACTGTGCCAGTCTGGGGATTTAAGGAGAAGCATCATGAGAACAAGTCTTCTGATGAGGAGACCGGCAGGGTGAGTGGACTCTGATGCAGCAGCTAAAGCCAAGGCAGTAAACCTGGTGTCACCTGCTTTTCCTAAATCTTGCTGAACTGCAAAGGACTCCTAGAAAGCTCCATGCTTCCACAATATATTAATAAACACACGTCTGGCAAAGAATTGATGATCTGGTTTTTGGCTGCTCACAAGGGATCTAGAAATGGGTATGATGGATACCTACAACAACCCGGCCAAGAGAACACTCTGTGAAACTCATTCCTCAGCTGTCATCCAGCTTCTATGGATGCTTGTTCATGGTCTCTAGTCCTGCGTGCAGACTAGTGCTGTATCTAATAAATATCTCAACACTATTACACTGACACCTCAGCCAATATGGGGGGGGGATTGTAAACATGTGATTATCACCCCCCCCCTGTAGTGCCAGGATTCCCAACCCTGATACTCGGGTACCCCAAACAGGACTGTATTAAGGGTATCATGGGCTTGCTGCTGAGGCTTTTCTTGGGCTTTTTTAATATATTGCCCACTATGCACCTACAGACCTAATCACACACAAAGATGACGCGCATCACAATGGCCATTCCCATATGCCAAAACCTGCACATGCACACCTTATTGCTGCCCCCCCCCCCCCCCGTGACCATTCCCATAAACACACGTACTCCCAAACAGGTTCACCTTTTCTGCAGGGAGGTGGCTGGGGGGAGAAGTGTTGCTGCACCCCCTGCTTTCAGTGGCTGATTCCACTGGATGCCAGTGGTCCAACACATCAGCTGAGCACCAGGACTCTTGACTTGAGCGCTGGTGCCACTGACAGTCAGCGTGTGCTGGCGTCCAGCATGGATGTGCTGGATGCACAGATTGCATGCCCACAGCCACTCAGACCACCAGGGTGAAGGAGCCCCTCTACAGGTGCATGGCAGGCCTGCCAGCCTCTTCTGGGAGATCTTGGCTGTGGACCTTTTTCCTAATTTTAGGAAGGGGCCTACATCTGGCCCTGCAAATAAGCCAGGTTTGCCAGATGGCTGAAGGTGGTTTCTACGCTGACAGATACAGATTTCCCAAGGTTAACATTTAACCTCTTGGTGACCAGGTGGTCTTACAATTGTCAGTTCACAAGTGCCCACTGTTAAATTTTCCACTTGCTTGCAGATCCCACATTGTATACCATTTTTTTAAATGGGATTTTTAATCAAGCCCTTTCCATCACATAATCTGCTCGCAATTTATGGAAAAACTAACTTTTTCAAAAGTTAATCTCAAATCTACAACCACCAAAAGACCCCCAGCTAAATGGCTCCAGAAATTTCAGATTAGAAATGCTCAACTTTTAAATTTTAGGTTTTTTAACGCTTTCACTGCTGAGCCATTTGATCTGTGCGCTGAGGTCATACTCATTATCCCCTAATACATTCTTCGCAATTTCATTCGCACAGCGCAAACTTTGCATGGTCTGGCATTATCACGCAAAACTGAACAGCATATTCCAATTCAAACACATTTTCTCATCTGTCTACAAATAACATTCGTAAAAACGATGCGCAAAACTAATACACACGCAGTAGTGTGCAGACATATATATTTTTTTGGTCTGTCACCTTAATTGACTTTTGCGCTTGGCAATGTAAATCTGTATATCTGCAGCACAAATTCACTTTTTTGGGCTGGTGTATTTGGTTTCGGCCCAGACGTTCAGATTCGCAGCTACCACCAGGTTTTCAAAGACTAAAATTATGCGCGCAAACATCGTTCATAAAAAAGATGCACATTGCTTGGAATACCATCCACATACGAACGAATTTGCACTATCTTAAGTATAGGACGGTAACGTGCATCATTTGCGCAAACGTAATACATTTAGCACAAAGGGGTTTTGCCCACTCACGTAAATGCGCATTTGCACGTGTAGACAAAAATGCGCAAGGAATGTAATGGGGTCCATAATGTTTAAACCTCTAACTGGCTGACATCACAAATACAGTGACATCAGTGGGTGGGGGTGACCTGGAGGATTGTCTGACATCCAAGATGTCAGACACTTCCAGGTGTGAATTGCAATTCAGCACCAAACGTGTTAAAGACTCTACCTTTTTTTTTTTTTTTTGTAGCTTCAGTTTGGGAGGGAGGTGTCCTAAAGGGCCCCCCTCTTTCAGGTATGCCTGTGTCGTCACATCAGCTGGTGCCTATAAAACACTGGGCAGACTTCAGTCATTCCAGCGTTGGAGCCCAGACAGGTGAGTATAGGGAGGGGATAAAGGACCACAATGTACATGGTGCCACCTTGGTCCTTAAGAGATTTTAACCCTTTATCTGATTTGGAGATGTAAGGTTTAGGAACCCCTGGCTCCTGCATGAACTTGGCGTTTATGGCTACGTGTGCCTCCATCTATCAGTCCAGCACTTGAGACCAGCCTCCTAGTCCTGCCGCTGTTAAAGCTCTTGGTTTGCTTGAAACTAGTGTTAAACTTAAGCAGATCTAGAGCCTGATGTGCACAAAGGTCACAAAAGATGACCCTGACATCTGGGTAAAACTAACCCTACCACTTCTCTCTCCCCAGCTTCCATCTCCAGACCTTGACCGTATCGCTGCTAGCATGCGTGCACTGGCCCACGACAACACCCAGCCATTCGGGGACCTTCCTCGCCCTCGTCTGAACACCGGTGACTTTCAAGTGAATTACCGGAAGTATTAAATCACCGCCGCTGATTTGAACACTAAAGTTCCTCTGGTCTAAATTGGGTCACGTGACTGCCCGCCTGCAACTAGAAAGATGACGGGTTCTCATTCTGCTGTGGTTGAAGCATCTTTTTAAGATCCCAATTTTTAATTTTTACCCTGTCTTGTCACAAAGCATCACACCTTGACTGACGAGTTCCCTTTAATTGATCATGTACAATTTCTTACCCTTTTTTTAATTCGACCTCAATAAAAGAGGAATTCATACTCCTGTGTAATGCTTCCATTCATTGATACATACTTTAACAAAGGTTGACACTGTCTGCAGAGGCTACAGCTGCAAAAACCTCCACCTGCCCAAAGGGCTGGATTCAGGAAGACCTTCAATTGATGTGGAGCTGTCCTTGTGTTGGCATCTTGGTCCAGATGTCTTGACAGTCACCTACTCAGTTCAGTCAATATATTGATTTGATCAAAAAAATGGATAGCTCTCAAGAGGTGCTGCCCTGCAGTGTGCAGATTCATATGCTGCATTAATTCTAGTGCAGAGGCACTTCCCTGCAGTATGCGGATTCATAGGCTGAATTGAAACCTAATGGGTTGACAGGCCTTGTTTCCTAACCTTTAAAGAAACAAGGCCATTCAACCATAGGTTTCAATTCAGCCTATGAATCCACACACTGCTGGGAAGTGCCTCTGCACTAGAATTAATGCAGCATATGAATCTACACTTCTGGGAAGTTCCTGGCAGTGCACGGATTCTTCATATGCTGCTTTGAAACCTGTTTTTAGGTAACTTTTAAATTCCAGAAATCCTAAATTACAAATTCCCATTAAATGAACTATAAACTGCTCTGAATCACCCAAAATGGCCCGACAAGTCATCCAGATCCCTAGGCTTGCTGATCTTCTGGCCTGGGTGCTTTCAGAGGGACAGGAGCATGGTACTGACTTAAAGCATAAGCAACACACGTGTCAAACATTCCCTACATACCCACTATATTACCAAGAGAAACATGACATGCAGACAAAATATGTTGCTGGGGTCAGACGAACGCATTTTTTAACATGTGTTTAGGTGTACTTAATCACGGCTGCAGTAGCAGCAAATGATGGGCAATATACAAAGTCAAGCTGCACAAGTGGAAAATTAATGCTTTTTCCAAGGCCGAACCGCTAGTACTGACGTACAGAGTGCACTGCAGCGTGATTCGATGTCAGATGCTGCTAATGTCCAGCCTACATAACATCCAGACAGTGTTTTATTGACAATCTGTAAATGATACACATCTGACCATTTTCGTGCATTCTGTGAAATACATCAATGCATTAAGACGCACTTTTTGACAGTTGCTGCGAATAATGCGTTCGTTTGACCCTAACCTTAATTGGCAGCTGGAAAATGTTTCTGTAGACCAACTAATGGTATAAAAGCACATCTGCACCCAGATTTCCTTTTACATAGGTGCTTAAACCACCCCCCCCCCCCCCCCCCCCCCCACTCCAAGAAATGGTTACATAGAATGTGCTAAGATTCAGAATCTTGCCTTTAAAGGTGCACGTGTGGCGGTTCTGTACAAATGTCACTAGTCTCTGCATTCAAACGGAGTTTGGAGTTTTGTAAACCTTACTCAACCGCTTCACTAGACACCATGTCCTTAACACCTATAGACAAGTAAGCTTGCTGAAGATGTTACGCTGGTATGGCTTTACCAGCACTTTGGTTAACTGTCGCTTTGTGCTAGAATGTAATTGCATGACCCACGACTGACATGTTAGAGCTAAACTGGCCATTGCTGGAATCCAGACACACCCTTACTTTCCAACCAGGTGTTTAAGAGCTTTTCTGGGAGCTGCCACCCTACTTGAATAGACTAATTCTTCTCTCTTCCCCCCCCCCCCCCCAGCAGTTCCCTCATCCTATAACCTCCGATCCAGGACCTGCACCTTACTTGCAATACCACAATACAAAAAGTGGCTCGACCCTCATTTTCCTACAGAGCACCGCAATTATTAGCCTCCCAGGCGCCATCAAATCTTCCCTCCAGTCTAAAGTCACTTGATCTCTAACATACACTATATTGTCAAAAGTATTTGCTCACCCAATCCCTTCCATGGCCACAGGTGTATAAAATCAAGCACCTAGGCATGCAGACTGTTTTTACAAACATTTGTGAAAGAATGGGTTGCTTTCAGCTCTGAATTCCAGCATGGAACTGTGATAGGATGCCACCTGTGCAACAAATCCAGTCGTGAAATTTCATCGCTCCTAAGAACGTGGAAGTGTTTGGGAACGACAGCAACTCAGCCACGAAGTGGTAGACCATGTAAACTGACAGAGCAGGGTCAGCGGATGCTGAGGCGCATAGTGCGAAGAGGTCACCAACTTTCTGCAGAGTCAATCGCTACAAACCTCAACTTCATGTGGCCTTCAGATTAGCTCAAGAACAGTGCGCAGAGAGCTTCATGAAATGGGTTTCCATGGCAGAGCAGCTGCATCAAAGCCATACATCACAAAGTGCAATGCAAAGCATCGGATGCAGTGGTGTAAAGCACGCCACCACTGGACTCTAGGACAGTGGAGACAAGTTCTCTGGAGTGACGAATTGCGCTTCATCTGGCAATCTGATAGACGAGTTTGGCGGTTGCCAGAACGGTACTTGTCTGACTGCATTCTGCGAATTGTAAAGTTTGGAGGGGGGATTATGGTGTGGGGTTCTTTATCAGGAGCTGAGCTTGGCCAATTAGTTCCAGTGACAGGAACTCAATGCTTCAGCATTCTAAGACATTTTGGACAATTCCATGCTCCCAACTTTGTGGGATCAGTTTGGAGCTGGCCCCTTCCTCTTCCAACATGACTGCACCAGTGCACAAAACAAGGTCCATAAAGACATGAATGACAGTCTGGTGTCGATGAACTTGACTGGCCTGCACAGAGTCCTGACCTCAACCCGATAGAACACCTTTGGGAGGAATTAGAGCAGAGACTGAGAGCCAGGCCTTCTCGTCCAACATCAGTGTGACCTCACAAATGCGCTTCTGGAAGAATGGTAAAATGCCCATAAATACACTCCTAAACCTTGTGGACAGCCTTCCCAGAAGAGTTGAAGCTGTTATAGCTGCAAAGGGTGGACCGACGTCATATTGAACCCTATGGATTAGGAATGGGACGTCACTTAAATTCATATGCGAGTCATGGCAGGTGCGCGAATACTTTTGGCAATATAGTGTACCTCCAATACGGAATGCACCTGTAAACGTGACACAGTGACTATACAGAATGCACCTGTAAACCTGTAACACAGTGGCTATATACAGAATGCACCTGTAAACATGTAACATAGTGACTATATACAGAATGCACCTGTAAACATGTAACATAGTGACTATATACAGAATGCGCCTGTAAACATGTAACACAGTGACTATATACAGAATGCACCTGTAAACATGTAACATAGTGACTATATACAGAATGCACCTGTAAACATGTAACATAGTGACTATATACAGAATGCACCTGTAAACATGTAACACAGTGACTATATACAGAATGTAACATAGTGACTATATAAAGAATGCACCTGTAAACATGTAACACAGTGACTATATACAGAATGCGCCTGTAAACATGTAACACAGTGACTATATACAGAATGCACCTGTAAACATGTAACATAGTGACTATATACAGAATGCACCTGTAAACATGTAACATAGTGACTATATACAGAATGCACCTGTAAACCTGTAACATAGTGACTATATACAGAATGCACCTGTAAACATGTAACATAGTGACTATATACAGAATGCACCTGTAAACATGTAACATAGTGACTATATACAGAATGCGCCTGTAAACATGTAACATAGTGACTATATACAGAATGCGCCTGTAAACATGTAACACAGTGACTATATACAGAATGCACCTGTAAACATGTAACACAGTGACTATATACAGAATGCACCTGTAAACATGTAACACAGTGACTATATACAGAATGCACCTGTAAACATGTAACATAGTGACTATATACAGAATGCACCTGTAAACATGTAACACAGTGACTATATACAGAATGTAACATAGTGACTATATAAAGAATGCACCTGTAAACATGTAACACAGTGACTATATACAGATTAGAATGCACCTGTAAACATGTAACACAGTGACTATATACAGAATGCACCTGTAAACATGTAACACAGTGACTATATACAGAATGTACCCATAAACATGTAACATAGTGACTATATACAGAATGCACCTGTAAACATGTAACATAGTGACTAGATCTATTTTCTGTTAATCTGTATATTTGTGTTATTAAATATCTTGCATTTTGTTACTTTGTATTTCTGTAACATTTCAATGTTGTTGAACCCAGGACATACTTAACCGAGAGAAATCTCAATGTATCCTTCCTGGTAAAATCCTTTATAAATAAATTGCATCTGGGATATAGATGCACTTTATTTGGTCGTAGAACTTTAATGTCACTTTTCCTCAATGCCACCAGAGGGCAGGCCGTGCCTCTAGCTTGAATATCAAGTTGCTATATGGTGGAAAGCACTATTCATATTGGACCTAATGTATGCAGTCTAGTTTTTAGGGGGGGTGATGGTATACATGCCTAAGCAATGCAGAGGACACGTGGAAATCTTTAATCTTTATAGAGAGTTCTTCTGGTGGATTACCGGAGCCGGTCAAATTCCTTTCCTTGCGTCCAGTGCTGGCCATGTCACTTCAATCTTTATGATCTGATATCTCGTAGTAGGTTGAGGTATTTTAAAAGGTACTTTATCAGGCATGGTGTCATCTTCCGTGGAGTTGCAGAATGAATCGTGCAGTGCAATTGAGCCACTGTGTTCCCATCGGGTGTCTGGCGTTACATCGTATGGTCCTCCCAGCTGAGCAGTCATAACATTACGATGGATGCTGTGGTGGGGCTCACTACGGACTCTCATGTGGCCTCAGCCTTAGAGGCTTCTCACTACACACCATTAATAAGTGAACAACGGAGCGCAAATCCTACGCTGGCAGGCGAAGTTCCTGTAAAGAATGGAAAACTTACCAGCATTGATTTCTTCACCGTTGTTTCATTGTTATCTGAAACCGTGGTGAATATACTTTGGCAACATTAACTGATCGCCACGTGCCTCCCATGCGATCTACGGTGACAACTTCAATTTTAGTGTAACCCGGTTCTTCTCAGACGTAACTTGTTTTTGTCTTGCTATTGGGTAGGCGAGTAAAGAATGGTCTGCTGATACCCCTGAATCAGCCAGTGTTTCTTTTTGTCGGGTGCTCCACCTCGTCCCTCAATGTTTTGGAACTGGATTGCCCACAAACCTGTTGCCCCAATGGTGGAGCATCATGCGAGATGTAGTTCCGAAACATCTGGAAGGCCAAGGTTGAGTACCCCATGCTTTACGCCAGTAGCCAAGTTAACACATGCAAATACTGCTGTCATGCATGTAGACCTTGTCATTGGCATTCATGGATGTTGGCAATGGGCAGGGGCGGTCAATCGGAAGATGTCAGTAAAAGTACCCGTTGGACATAGCCAACCAGGGTTTTCATATGGGTGTTCAGGGGTAGATGGGCCGTCATGGTGGGCAATGCAGGGGTAAGACGATCCAGTACATGAGCAACGGAGATATGTGGCCAAAAAAACAAGAGGGAAAAGCAATACATTTTAATACAGTCCTAACCTCAACATCTGAGGGTTGGGATTTAGGGGTTATTATTTCAGAGGATCTAAGGGTAAGTAGTCAATGTAATAGAGCAGCAGGAAATGCTGGCAGAATGCTTGGAAATGCTGGCAAAATGCTTGGTTGTGTAGGGAGAGGTATTAGCAGTAGGAAAAGGGAAGTGCTCATGCCACTGTACAGAGCACTGGTGAGACCTCACTTGGAGTACTGTGTGCAGTACTGGAGACCGTATCTCCAGAAGGATATAGACATCTTAGAGAGAGTTCAGAGAAGGGCTACTAAAATGGTGTACGGCTTGAAGGAGAAAAGTTACCAGGAAAGGCTTAATGATCTTAACATGTACAGCTTGGAAAAAAGACGAGACAGAGAAGATATGATAGAAACATTTAAATACGTAAAGGGAATCCACAAGGTAGAGGAAGGGAGTATATTTAAAAGGAAACAAAGTAGCAAAACAAGAGGACATACAGGGTTATTCAGAGAGCAGTGAAAAGCAGGAGAATGACTGGAGAATGGAAAATGCTAGGTCAAAATAGCCAATTTGGAAAGTGAGATGAATGAATATTTTGACCTAGATTTTCCATTCTCCAGCCATTCTCCTGCTTTTCACCGCTCTCTGAATAACTCTGATAGTCTTAGAGGGGCAAAGGTTTAAAAGTAACATCAGGAAGCATTATTTTACTGAGAGGGTGGTGGATACATGGAACAGTCTTCCAGTTGAAGTGGTAGAGGCCAAAACAGTAATTGAATTTAAGCAGGCATGGGATAGGCATAAGGCTATCCTAAACAAAAGATAAATCCAGGTAAAGTATCCATGTAATTGGGCAGACTAGATGGGCCGAAAGGTTCTTATCTGCTGACATAGGGCCCTATTACATTCTTTGCACATAAACGCATTAATGCAAGGGGCAAAACCCTTTGCGCTGAACGTCGTATTACGACGTTCACGCACAAAATGCGTGCTAACATCTAACGCGAGTGACCCTGCGCGAACCCTTTGCGAGCGCAATTTAGTGCGCGCATCCTTTACTTAACATTGTGAGCGCAAATGCGTTTGTGCGCTTTTACTCGCATGGTATTACAAACCTAGCGCAAAATTTAACGGACAACATTTGTGCGCACAATTTTAACGTCTTTGAAAAGCTGGTGGTAACGGCAAATTGTAACAACCTGACCGCACCGAACTGCGGATTCACAACGGAGAACGTCGATGCGCACGTTTTTGTTTACTAGATCCGTCAAAAATGCCGGCCACTTCCTTGTCTTCCGTCAGAACGTACGTCTGTCGTGCGGAGTCCGCACAAAATGCGTTCGTCTGACGGACTCGCGTTAAAAATTAGATTGCGCTCACTGATTTCTGTACTTTGCGCACATTTTTGTGCATGGGTTTTACGAGCGCAATTTCCCGACGGATGAAAAAATGCGCGAGGAATGTAATTCCAGCGGTGATGTTCGTGCGTTATCGTTTAACGCTTCGTGCAAAAAAACACGCGTTTTTGCGTTAAGAATGTAATAGGGTCCTTAGTCGATGTTTCTATGCATGTAGACCTTGCACTGTGACCTTTACTGGCAGGCTCGATGCCCAAGCTACATCTCCTCTTCTGAAGCTTGTGCCCTTCAAGACTGAGCCGAGGAAAGATGAGAAACTGTAGGTAGAGGAAATTACAATTTGAGTTATGCCCAGTAAAAATAAGCCAGACGTCACCTTTGGAAAATACTCTCAAACGTTTCCAAGTGACCTCTTATCTGATGTTACGCAATGACCGCGCTAGGTTTTATTTTTGGTACACGGTAATTATCTGGATGGCAGGTTTCAGCGTCCCTTTGTCTTCGTGGGGAGAGTTGCCCAGGTGAGTCCTTCATGGAGATCCAGCCATTATTCATCTGACAGCCCATGAGTGAGTAATTGGGGTGGTTGTGCGAAAACAAGTCATTATGGAAAGAGGCAAAAATACGGGTCGTATGGCAACCAAGCTTCAAAGGGAAACAATGGACATCGGCTTTTCCAAGGTGACCCCTGCACCTAAAGAGAACGCTCAGCTAGAGGAAATAACCCATCTCCCAAAGAAGCAACCACAAAGCGTAGATACACCATATGGATAAAAGTATTGGGACACCTGACCATTACACCATCAGGGATGTTTATAATATTGCATTCAAAATACACATTAATATGAAGTAGGTCCTCTTTATGCAGCTGTAACATCTTCCACTCTTCTGGGAAGGTTTTCCACAAGGTTTTCGAGTGTTTCTGTGGGGGTCTTTGCCCGTTCACCCTGTAGAGCATTTGTGAGGTCAGGCGCTGGTGTTTGGACGAAAAGGCCTGGCTCGCGATCTCCATTCCAGTTCATCCCAAAGGTGCTGGGTGGGGTTGGGGTCAGGGTCAGGGCTCTGTGCGGCCTGTCAAGTTCTTCCACACCAAAGTCATCCAACCATGACTTTATGGACCTTGCTTTGTGCACTGGGGCGCAGTCATGCTGAAATAGAAAAGGAGCTCTTCAGGACAAATCTGTATGGGTTAAGCCTAGACCTTCTGCTATCCTGTTTCGACCCTCATTCAGCAATCTGTCGTGTAGGTTTATATTCCTTTTCTCCGTTGCAACTGAATAACTTTCTATAGGTAAATCAATGCACAATAGGTCTTGCAAAGGCAGCTTTATAATTAGGCAACATAGGCAGTCGCTGAAGGCCTCACTCTCACTGGGGCCCTCACATGATGGAATTCTTACATACTTGGACATCACATACTGCTGTCTTCTCAGAAATATGGTGGAGACATTTACGTTATAATTTATTGGCCAACGTTCTGTATTTTTGTTGCATAAAAGAGTAGAAGCTCATTTTTAAGCTTCACCTAAAGCCTCACTAACTCTAGAGTTGCCTTTGTGGACTCGATCAGTGCGTTCAATATACTTTTCCTGAAGAAAAGTGGAAAATGTCCTGCCCTGCTGAACCTGGAATATGTATCTTGCGTACGGTTGGATGGCATGTTTAATCCAATGCTAATCAGTACATTCGAGTAGGGATGTGCATGGCTGAAAAATTAATTTTGTTTAGTTCCATTTTGTTTTTGGAATTTCGTAACTAGTTTTGTTTCGTATTTCGTTTCGTTTCGGATCGATTTGACATTTTCGAATCGATTCGAAATTTCGAATCGATTAGAATTTCATATATCAAATCGATAGTTAATATCAATTCGAATTTTGGATCACTAAATAAAACCCCAATTAATCAAATTTTGCTGTTAAAAGAAAAGCTAAGGTTAAATTTTAAGCTGTGTCACAGATTTAGTATTTGAGTCAAATTAAACAGTGAAACAAAATTAATTTGTTTCATAACGTCCTTTGCTGACTATTACTCGTATTGTAAGTTAAGATCAATTCGATAGTTGATATCAATTCGATAGTTCATTTCAAATTCGATCGTTGATATCAATTATTCAAATTTTTCTTTTATGATGATGACAGTGTGACACGAAATAAATTCGTTATATACCGTTTAGTTTCGAATTCGTATTGTATCGATTCGTTGTTCGGAAGTACTTCCGAACTACGAATTATCAAATTTCGTTACAAATGCCAAATTTTTTGAAACGAATGCACATCTCTACATTCGAGTGACGTGTGTCCAGAAAACCATGGTGGAGCCGCAACCCTACGTTGAAAGTGTCTATCCCAGAACAGTTAGAGTGGTTTCTGTCTAACTGCCACCGTGTATATGTGTTGTCTAATGTACACTCTGATACGTGTCATATGTTTGTATAAATTTGTCTATACTTTTTTTTATTGTGGGCAGGACAAGAAATAATAGTCCGACACCATATGGGTTATACGTTGGTAGAGCAAAGCACGGAGTACTCGTATGTCACCATCTGCCAGTGCAGGGTTTGCAGGATGTTAGATGCGGCTTTCATCGTTACTGGTTTCAAGGCAATGATTTTGGAGCAGCAGATGTTTATGAACGTTTCCCTTTCATGCTGTGCCAGTCGCACATCTTACATTATATTGTTTTGCAACCTCTGGGCTTGCCTGTAGCCATAGCCAAAAAAAAATAAATACGGAGACGCCCCTATGCTTCCATCGATTTTTCAGCCTGTGAAGGAAGTAATTCGGCTGACTTTTACCTTGGTGAGCTTCTGATGGACCCTGATGCAACCATCAGATCAGAAGTCAAATTCCGGGATGAGATGTCCCGGCTCTGCTCTGCTGGGTAAATTAAAAAGCCCTAAAATAACCATAGCTCCCAGTCAATGCATCCCATGTGTGTCTTAAGTCCTCTAAGCTGAAGCAGCTAGGCCAGCTCCATCTTTAGTAAGTACAAGACTTTAGTCCGGATGAAGGATGACCAACCTTGGCCCTCCAGATGTTTCAGCATCTTCCATGATGCTCAGCCATTCTTTACGTTGCCTAAGTCTCATGGGTTGTGTTAGTTATAGAACCTCTCAAGGGCCGAGGTTTCTCACTACTGCTCTAGATGCAAATCCACATTGTTCCGATGGAAGACGAGGGTGGTCCACCTGTATCTGTTGGAGAAAGCTTTTGTGCACATACTGACCAAGCCGAATTCCCCTTTAATGGACTTCCCGATCATCAATGGAAAATACTTTTAGAGGATAAAACTAATGTCCACTGTCTGCACAGGACAACCATCTTGTTTCCATGTGGTGGTGCCATGCACTCTGAATAACTAGCCAAAACGAAGAAGTTGGTACTAAAAGATAAGCTTATGGTGGTTATTCAAAGAGAGGTGAAAAGTCTCCGAAATGTAACCGAACGTTGAATTTCAGCGAATGGTGACATTTCGGGGCCATTCAGCTATTCAGAGAGCAGGCAATTCGTCAAATAGTGACGAATTGCCTGCACCTACAGCTGTTTTCTGTGGGTTTCGGTGAGTGTTCGGCAGGTTTGCGGCGAGTGTTTGGCGGGTTTGCTGCGGGTTTTCCCTGCACTACGGGGGCCTGCGGTGCTTGCTGAATACACTGCAGTGTCGGCGAAATAGGATCGTCGAATCGCCCCGAAGTGCAAGGAACGAAAAATCTCCGAACGTGCGGTGACTTTTCGAATCTCTTTGAATAACCCTGTGTATATATACGTATTCATGTATTGTTGTTCACTGGTCCAGCTAGTGGTCACTGGAATTACATAAATACATCAACAGGGCTGGAAAAAATGGCCATCTTACTATGTATGTTCTCTTCGACAGGTATTAACATCTATATTATCTTCTAGGTGAGCATGACTCAATTGACTCATAGACATGTCTCTGGTTCT
This sequence comes from Leptobrachium leishanense, assembly GCA_009667805.1. Taxonomy (NCBI): domain Eukaryota; kingdom Metazoa; phylum Chordata; class Amphibia; order Anura; family Megophryidae; genus Leptobrachium; species Leptobrachium leishanense. The sequence goes on from CM019073.1 coordinate 101,106,757, forward strand.
AAGTATGACATGGCTTATGCTCATAGACAATTCCACAGTGGCCACAGGAAAATTCATTTTTGACGTCTTGAACACTTTTGACATAGCCAAGATGACATCACAGTGACACAACCCATCTGTTTTCAATGGATTACCATTACTTCTTTGAGATGTAATGATCTTAGGGTCCACCATTGGCTTGACACAATCTGATCTATGGTATATTTTGTATTCATTGTCCCTTTAAGTCACCATAGCCATTTTATTTTTTGAGTTACCCTGTAATCTGTGTTGAAAAGACTCTGACACCCCATAGACGCCTTCCCTCCAGGTTTGGTTACTGAAGAGCATGAATGTTTAGTATGTGGTCCTTTATCTCTCTGCCGTACCTGCAGTAACTTGCTTTCAGATCCCCGTGCCAGCTCTTTCATCTCGCCTGCTGACACAGCATTTTTGTCACCTACTTCAGATTCTTCAAACTTGACTCGACTGGCCGAGGTTGAAGCATTTCTGGTTGAATTATTTTTGTCGATTTAAATGCTGAGAGTTAATTACACAACCCAAGAAGATGAGTGGGTTGAATGACTTGTTATTTTCTGTTGGAATGATTTTGGAAACATCAAAACATATACTGTACATTTTAAGGGACACATGTTTTGGGTTCCTGGGTACCTTCTCCAGCTTGCAGCTTTTATATTTTTTAAATATATATATATATATAAAGCATATCTTTCTTGCACTCGTAGACTTCATTGCAACATTTGCTGGTGCTCTGGTCAGCAGTTATCCAGCACATCCAAAAAACCTGCACTCCTGGGACTTTTCAGCAAAAAAACAATTTATTACATACGCTACAATTTGTCAACGTTTCAGAAATTCTACATTTCTTTCATCAGGACAAGGAAAAGTCCCAGGAGTGCCGTTTTTTTGGATATAATAAATACATATATATATTGTGTGACAGTGTGATTATCAGCAGGTGGACGGAGGACTCCCCTTTTCCCCCTATAGGGTTAACTAACAGTCGATGCCTAATTAGAACTGCACTGCCCTTTATAGGAGACGTGGTTCCCTCTGAGAGGACAGTCTTGGTGCTGGATGCAGCAAGGAAGGAAGCTACATCCTGAGCCCAGAAGAAAGGTACATTATATTTTGTTTTCTCAGATTGGTAAGCGACTTAGCCACCTAATATGTCAGACAGCAATTGGGAAATGTTTAGTTAGCCTCCGCATCAAGGAGTAGGTGTTTGTTTTGTATTTGTTTACTTTTCTGTACATCGTGTACCCTGCAATGGCTGCACAATAAAGAGAAGCAGAAGCACTGATATGTGTCCAGTGGCTATATCACAATATATATATAAATTGTATTCATATATATATTTTTTCTTCTTGCAAACACACTGAGAAAGTTCCTCCCTGAAGAGAAAAAGAAAAATCTAAGATATATATAATATTGACTTGTTTTTAAAGTAACTGTTTAAGTATGTAGTATGATATGGACTGTCTAGGAATCAGCCATATGTGAGCCCTGTTCCGACCGAGTTAGTCATAATGCACCTGACCTATTCCAGCTGAGCTGAAAACGTCCCTCGCAGCTCGGACATTGTGTCTATCTGCAGTAGATGACACTTCCTATATTTTGAATGGGGAGAGCTGATGTGTGGCCAGCAGAAGAATAGAGAATAATTCCAAGGTCGCTCGTGTTTTTCGTCTCCATCCAATATTTAAGAAAAAATACTAGGATGCACCAATACAACATTTTTAGGACCGAGTACAAGTACCAATGCTTTTTTCCAGGTACTTACCGATACCAAGTACCGATACTTTTATTTAAAATCATGTGACCATTTTCCAATACATAATAAAGGATTTTGCTGAAAGTGAAATGTATGACCAGACACCCCATTTACCCACTGCCTGCACACACCCTGACACCACACACCTCATCTCAGAAATATGTATATACTTGCAGACATCTGACCAGATATACCCACTCAGATATGTACAGACCTCAGACCAGACAAACATATATTACACAGACCCCAAACCAGACATACATATATTACACAGACCTCATACCAGATATACATATATACATACATACACACAGACCTCAGACCAGACCTACATATATATATATTACTCAGACCAGACATACCCATATACATACCTATATATATTACACAGACCTCAGACCAGACATACCCATATATATACATATATATTACACAGACCTCAGACCAGACATACCCATATATACCTATGTATTACACAGACCTCAGACCAGACATACCCATATATATACCTATATATTACACAGACCTCAGACCAGACATACCCATATGTATACCTATATATATTATACAGACCACATACCAGATATATATATATATATATTACAGACTTACGACCAGACATATATATAGAGGTATATATATATTACACAGACCTCAGACCAGACATATATATATATATACATATATGTCCAGCATGAGAGGGGTCGCACACATGTAGTAAAATAGAAAAATTTATTGAAACAAATTAAAATGAAACCGACGTTTCGGCTCACATATGAGCCATTATCAAGGTTGCAACAATGAATGAAAAACACATATAAGTACATAACGATGAAAACACTCAACAATCCACTTGTTCATCTATGATTGTTAATGCACCTGAATCAAATTACCCAGAGTGCAATCTAGAACAGCGTTCGTGCGCGTGAGCTCACACGTCCGACGTGTTCCGTCTCTATGGTGACGATAACTGATAACAAACAACACAAGCTAAAAGCAATCATGGAGGAAGTTAAACCATGTTGCCAAACTTTCTAATGTCCCTTTCCATGGGTGAAATTATATACATACACACAATAGCCTACATCCTGTTCTGAATTCAAAATATATAACCTAAACAATAATTAGATTCATTGGAATTTTAAACAGTTAAAGGCAATATGTAGAATTAATATATAACATATTCTGAGGCATCGATACCACATCGACAACGTGAAATTCATATTCTTATCTATCACTCAAAAAGCATGTAAGAGAATTATACTCATTTAATCCTATGGGCACCAAAGTGTCTAGTGTCTTGATCCAGAACGCTTCTCGTTGTAAAATTATCTGAGATCTATTGCCTCCTCTCCTCAATGGTGGGATGTGGTCGATGCCCATAAACCTTAAAGATGGTAACCGGTGTTGATGACTTAGAAAATGTTTGGCGATAGGCTGTGTTGATAGCCGAGCGATGTCCCCGGATGTCGTCTCGAAGTGTTAAATCGTTTTTTTCCTACATAACTTAAGCCACAGGGGCAATTTATTAAATAGATGACAAATTATGTTTGGCATGTAATCCGATATTTAATCAAAAATCTACGTCTGGTCCATGGATGCACAAATGATATATATATGGGTAACTCAGACCAGACATACCCATATATACAGTATACCTATCTATACAGTATATACACACAGACCTTAGACGAGACGCTGGGGAAGCTGGCCAGATACATTAAAAGCATTCGGCCAGCGTTCCCCTCCGGCTGGCCGCATAACCAAGAAGTCGGTCGCAGGGCTGTGACATACTCCCGCAAGAACTCGTGCCTCCCACGAGATCTCAGCTGGAGACAGCGTCACAGCCTCCACAGCCCAGCGGCCGCTCAGTAACACGGCCAGCCGGAGGGGAACGCTGGCCAAATGCTTTTAATTTTAATGCATTCAGACAGCTTCCCCAGCCCCGCGATTACCGGCAAGCCGGCCCTGCGCTGGCTTCCGGTATCGGGGGAGGTATCGGGGCATTTGCACAAGTATCAAGAACTCGTGCAAATGGCAGTATCAGCACCGATACTAGTATCGTATCGGTATCGGTGCATCCCTAAAAAATACCCTATCTCAAAACCTGGTGTCAAATTATTCTGCAAAAACAAAAAGGGGTATAAAAAAACCATGCAATCTCACAGAGGGCTGTCTGTCGTATCCATGGTTTTCAGGAGATGCTACCAGCAGCAGTGTGTGGCACCACTGCTGACAAGTGTTAGCGCCTCCCAATTATCTCACGACAAGCTGCTATTATAGAATCTCACTTGTCATCGAGCTGATAGGGAGCTGCCAATAGATAACAGCCTGCAGTGCATTTTACCTTTAGCGGCTCCCAGCTCAGCCAGAGTAGGGCCCGTGCTGTTTAGATTCTGTTTCTTAAACCTCTGTCCTCTACCTCTCAACCACATTTTCTGCAGTTCGAATGTTGGCCATGCCCCACTGGAACTTAATCATCCATTGGGTTACATATCAAGAGCAGCATCTTTAAGGAACACTTTACTCATCATGACCACGTTATAAAGTGGCCAGGATGTGTAGAGTTCTCCTACCTGTAGCCCAGTACTGGGTGAAGCGGAGGAGTTTCCTCCAACCAACCAACGTCACCAGCAGCCAGTGTTTTGAAATTCCCGGCTGCCGGTCACCAGATCAGTCACTAATGACATCAGCACTCAAAGTGAGCTGACATCACCATCTTGGAGACCAGGCCGCAATAGCTAGCGGTCTCGGAGAGGCAGCCGATGGATCGGTTCTACCAATGCACACGCAGCTCCGATCCATCGGTCTTAAACAGTTCCAGGCGATATGGACGTGCGTAAGTCCTGAGCAATGTGCAATTTCTGGATCCTACACTATGCAGTTTGTGTAGCAACGCAAATTGCGTAGCAATGCTGTGGGGATTCTTAAGCTCCTGACATGAAAAGGAGGAGCAGCGCCGCGAGGGACATTAGTTGAATAAAATCACCTACAGGGCTATTCAGAAAGAGGTGAAAACCTTGAGAATGACTGGAGAACTGAAAATTCTAGGTAAAAATAGTTAAACCAGAAAAATTCTCCCATTTTATCTCACTTTCCAAATTGGCTATTTGGTCTAGATTGTTCATTCTCCTGGCAATTCTCAAGGTTTTCACCTCTCTCTGAAGAAGCCCTGCTAGTATAAAAAATATATATATATAAAAAAGTAATTGGACAGATGCCGTCAGTAGCACCTGCCCAATTATTTAACGGCAGAAAAAAAGGGGGCTCTTTTTTAATAGAATATCTACTGTATTTAACATCCGGACACAATGCCAGTTGTGCAAGATTTTAAATGGACACAATGGACACTCTAGGCACTGTGACCACTCAGTGTACTTTGTGTGGTCACAGTGTCCTAAGCGTGCTCTGCCATTCTTCTGCTGCCTCCAGGGTGGTGTCAGAGGGCTAATTCAGCCCACTGAGTATGGGGGAATTAGCCCCACCCAGAAGCTGAAATAGAGTGCTGATCCCAGCTTCCTCAGAATCAGGACTCTTCCTGCATCCAGTGGTCCTCAATTCACTTGTATTGAAAACCATTGGATTGGCTGGACGCTAATGTTTATCCCGTCAGTCCCCCCACCTCCCATTATAAAAAACCCCCATCCCCAAGTAAAAAAATACAAACGTTGGGTTAAAGATTTCATATAAGAATTAGCAGATACCAGTGGGAAATTTAAAAAAATAATTAACTCGAGTGAATAAAAAAGGATAATACGGAAATTACGTATTATAGGAAAACTGTTTATTTCAAATGTAACAGCAAAACAAAAAACAGTTTCACAAACTGAAATACAAACAAAGGTGATCGACAGAAAAAAGAAAGTGTAACAAGCTCCTGCCTAAGATTGGAATTAGAGGTACTTTCACAACCCAGAAGGCCTTGCTGATAGGCCCAAAGCCCAGCCATAAGCTTACCCCAAGGGTCCCCACTGGCACAACACAAGAAATAGTCCAGGCTTTGTTATATTCTGCCAGATTTTAATTATTAGTCAATGCTGGGATTTCCATTTTGCATAAGATATGTTAAACCCATTAGTCTTTGGAATTCAGCTTCCTGGACCTGTAACTCCTAGAAGTATTAAAGTAGATCTGTACAAACTAGAAAAATAACTGTGGATCTTCTCCCTCGATCATCGTAAATACAGATTAATGTTAACAAGACCTTTTTTTTTTATAATTTATACATTCTTTGAGTCTCCTGCAGGATCTAGCGGCCACTAACGGAGTCGTGCCTCCTCCTCCTAAGGCTCGACGGCTTGTCTCTTGCCAAGGCTCCCGAAGAAGCGTAAAGAAATTGTAGAAGAGAATCCTTTTTTTGGTCCATTTTTATAGCAAGATGAAAATTCCTAAATGAGAGAGACAAAATAATATTTTAATATGCATTTGTAATTATAGCTACATGTAAACATAGGCTACATGGCTTTGGATTGCTGTAGAGATTATGTTCAAGGCATCACTATCAGGGTTATTGAGAGAGAGGTGAAAAGCAGGAGAATGACTGGAGAAGGGAAAATTCTAGGTCAAAATAGTCGATTTGGAAAGTGAGATAAATGGGAGAATTTTTCTGGTTTGGCTATTTTGATCTAGAATTTTCCCTTCTCCAGTCATTCTCCTGCTTTTCACCTCTCTCTGAATAACCCTGTATGAAGACAAATACATGCTGATAGGTTTAAAGGGACACTACCACTTACATAAGCTGTAACTAGATTACTTGTGTATTACACCTTATAAAACGCATTATAAAACACATGCTGCTGGGTTTTTTCTTTGTTTGACGTAATTGCATGTAAAAAGGAAAAATACAGTAAGTTTTTTGTCTCTTGTTTCCATTTTGTGTATTTTTTTCCCACGATGTAACATTTACCAAAAGCTTTGCTTTGTGGCTCTTGTTTGTTTAGTCTACAGTATTTAACAATTAATGAGGTGGAGGACAGAATGGTTTGGTGATACTTCAGGAGGTCTATTGTTCTCCAGGGTAACTGAGATAAGAGATGGCAGATGAATGATATATGACAGAGAGCTTGAAAGTCTTCTAATCTTCCCCTGGTGATGTCCTTTGAATACATCCCACGCAATACACTACGTGAGACGGTGACTGACCCATAGGATCCATTCCACAGTCAAAGCCACACAGTGAGGAGCAAGTGATGTAAAGCTACTGTGGGGGGGGGGGGTTACAACACAAATATCACACAATGGATGTACCCAGTGACACATATAGAGTAAAATATTTTCTTAACTAAACATCCAACTTATGTATAATCAGTGATATGAGAAATAGTATGTAGTATCAAGGCAAAATGTCATTACTTAGGCTAATTTGCTATTTCCCTCATTAACAACAAGGCCTAACACCTGGCCAGAGGACAACATGGCAACTCTGTAGACCTCCATCTTTGTTTTGTTACTGTAAAAGAGCTTTAGGAATGAAGGACGTTAATCCAAATAGTGCGAGATCAGTAGCATGAGTATCAAGTACAAGTGTCAAAAATCTAGGCTAATTTGCTATTTCCTGTATTAGAAGGCCTAGTAGCTGTATGGAGGACAATATACCTTCTTTGGAGTTCTCCAGTTTTGTTGTGTCACAATGGAGGTGCTTTTGTAATGAAGGGTGATTTTCCTAAATGAGTTTTATCATTAAACCTTATTGTAGAATCAATGATATGAGAAATGGTATGTTGTATTAAGGCCAAGTGTCATAATCTTGAGTAAATTGCTGTTTCCTGCATTAAGAACAAGGCCTAACATCTGGCCAGAGGACAACATGGGTAACCTGGAGTCCTCTTTGTTGTGTTAGGTTGGGGTCACACGAGCGCACTGAGTGCATTTGTAGTGGCCCCTCCTCCCAGCGTCCGTCGTAGCGTGATGACGGCTCAGTGTAACGTGCGTAATAGTCAAATCAAATCAAATCAAAATAAGCTTTATTGTCAGGACCAAATACATTTTAGCATTGCCAAAGCATATGGGGAGGTTAGATGGGGTGGAGGGGGGTAGTGGGACATATATGGGGGGGAATGGGCAAGTCCATGGACATTATCAGGGGTAAGGGATAATGTGAGGTCGGATGGGGGCGAGTCCGTGTTGGGGATTTATAAGTCCGGGATCTCTCATGTTCCTCTCAGTCTGTGACATATTCGGCAGATATTTTCACTGCTGGCTTCTCTTCTCCCAGTATGATGTGGAGTTTCCTCGTCTCTTCTATAGAGGTGAAGTCCAGGATGAGAGCGGAGAGTCTCTGGAAGTGCGTTTCCCTCAGTGCGGAGTACTTGGGGCACTGTAGGAGGAAGTGGACCTCATCTTCCAGGGCCCCCTGGCCACAATATTGACAGTCTACAGTATCATATGTTACATTTGACGTGCTGAAACCCTCCCCGTCCAAATGCTACAACAGTCGTTCGACGGGCCTACAAAGCGCGATACTACATAGGTGGCTGGCACTCCGTAGGGCTGAGCGCACTAACGTGTACTCAGCGAGGTTGTCACACAGGTGTCCGAGAGGAGAGAACGCCCGTTCTCACGGACGTTCCCTCCACGATCATGTGACCCCAGTCTTATTGTAAAGGGTGCTTTAGGAATGAAGGGCTGTAATCTGAATGGAGTTTTGTCATGAAGCCTTTTTGTGAGATCAGTGGTGCGAGAATTGATGTGTCGTATCAAGTACAAGTGTAATAATCTAGATTAATTTGCTGTTTCCTGCATAACAAGGCCGTGTAGCTGACCGGAGGACAAAATGGCTGCTCTGGAGTCTTCCATCTTTACTGTGTCACTCACCACAGAGGTGCTATAGAAATACAGCTAAAAGAAATGGTTTGCAGCACATAGGCCCGAGTGACATAATGTAGATTAATTTACTGTTTCTTGCATTAGTAATATGGACTAAAGCCTGACCAGAGGACAACATGGCTACTCTTGACTCATCCATCATTGTTGAACCCATGACATTGTTTAGCTTCCATAGGGACGTGGCCTGGAAAGTATTAGAGTAATCCTGGATAAATAAGAAGGAAATGACAACTGAAATCCTAATTTACTAAACAGGAGAATAATTAGAGGATCTCCAAATTTTAGGTCAAAGCAGACAGGTCGAGTGAATGCTGCAGTTGGAAAAATGTCAAAATTAAACGATTTTCTAGGAAAACGTTCAATTTCACCACCGATCCTCCCATTTTTTTATATTTTAATCCTGAACTTTTAAATACGTCTGCAACGTCTAATGAATATTTTATCGGCTTTCATAAATATCTAGCTTAAAGTATGTATAAATATATATTAGCAATATGGTCTCGACATATGTTGCCTTTTTTTTCTTCAGCATTCAAGAACACAATGTTCTGTGGTGATTTTTTTCACAAAAATACCAGAGCACATTTTAATTAGGTTCCAATCAAAGATTAATGTTTTCCTAGTGAATTTCAGGACCAGTTTCCCCGTGTTTTTTTAGGTTCCTGAGCTATTTTTCATTTTGCGTAGGCCTCAGGCCTGGCTATATTTACGTCACACGCCTCCTCCTCGTCCTCTGATCTCTGTGTCAGAGCCATTACCCTGGATTTCATAAACACTGTCTGAGCTTGTTGAAACCATAATAACGTATGCCTCGCTTGTCTAGGAAAGGTGATTACCAGTGTTTGCTTGGGTTAGAAAGTCTATCTGGATTAATGTTAACAAAGACAGATATGCCATTTTTTTCCCTTAAACAAGCAACCCACACAGCGGCTGCATTTCCCAGCAGAGATTAACCCATCACCTTTCACAGATTTTGCAAAGGAAAACACGTTTATTTTTCCTGTTGTGAAGGTCTTCACCTACAGAATTAACATTGCAAAGCATAAGAATGTAGAATATAATATCACAGAAATTACTGTATTTTCTAACATTTGAATCGCGCCTCCTGACGTCGCTAATGGGCGCTCGCGTTTCAGGTAATGGCGCTAGAGACGGGGACAAACACAAGGCTAATCCCAGACTTTTTAAGAGGCAATTTATGTTAATTAAAATGTCTTGTAGAATAAGAACGATGTATCTTATTTACACCAAGAAATTCCTAACAACCTCGATTATAGTTTTGGTAGATTCCTTGCTTTGCAGCTCTGCTATACACCGAATATATGAGGGAACCCCTAAAAGAGGTGCATTAGGGAACCGAGGGACAGAGTGCTTTGCCCCAAATAGGAACTGTCCTTCGAAAGTATGGACGCTGGGGTGCAAGCTGAGGCAGCCATCTGCAGTTGCTAGCAAATTGACCAGCATTTTTCTCATGAGTGGAAACTGTTGCCGGAGTTGACCTTGCTATCTGATCAAGCCTAGAATACAAGTTTAACGTTTTCATGGAGTTGCTCATCCTTTATACCATAATATTTACAGTACCAAGGAACAGTCTGGGCCCTTCACACAGAGGTTGGGGCTGTGGGTGGGTTGCGGAAGAAGGTCCTGCTACAATTGGTTGAGTAGCAGCATTTGAAAGGTTAGGGCGTGATGGCGAACCTTGGCACCCCAGATTTTTCAGAGCTATATGTCCCACGATGATCCACCATCATTAAGACTGACTAAGCATCATAGGGCACGTAGTTCAGAAAATTTGGGGTGCCATCACAGGGTTAGGAGACCTCCCCATTAGTCCATAAATCTACAGTGCTAGCCTGACACAAGCCAATTTGTGAGGTCCAGTAATCCCCTCTGTAAGACTGTAGCTCATTGGGTAATTCTTTGGTTTGCCCAATAACCAATCCAGGGCTGGCAGTATCCCTTATCTTACCATATTTCAGAAAGTTTTTCTAAAATTCCATCAGATATATAAAAAATGTTTTTACGTGGCATAATGCCTTCATAAAGTAGGTAGACTGAGGCCATTTATCTGTAGGTGGCATAATGCTCACATACGGTATGACATTGTACTCTACGTATCTGTCCTATACAGGGATTTGCAGCGTCTATAGAAAATGTATCTTATGCCTATATTGTACTAATACCAAAACTCCCTTCATTACTGTCATCCAAAATAATTGTTTACGGGGGATTTGATCAAAATTTAGAGTCGATCAGGGATTGGCAACTGTTTGACCAAAATGGGCAATCTGGAAGAAGCATTGAGTAGGAGTCGTGTTTTTATAATTTTACTTTTGGCCTAAACCTTGCATTTTTTTCATTGTCATTTGTTCACGAAACCTAAGTTATCCAATGTGGAACTGGCAGACTGGCCTCTTCTTTGCTGACCAGCTCAGCCTTTACTATCATCATAAATGCAACAAGTTGCCACACCTCTTGTTCTTCACCTTCATGATACTAATAACGTAGAGAAGTAAAACAGACGCTCAAAGACATAAACATACAGTAAAGTCACTCTGAGTGACATTTCATTGAGCCCCAATTAGAGTCAGACTGATGTTGGAATAATATAGAGTCGCGTCAAACAATGGTGACATGTTTTTGTCATGACCGGACTGTGTCCATAAACTGATGGGTTGGTGGGAGGCTGTTCTGTTGATAAGATGTAGTGGAGCGTGGGCATTTTTGCAGACAATGGCACAATTGGCCTTAGGTCTGAGCCAATTGAGGAGTCTTATCATCTCATCATCAGTCCATGGTTCATTGCTGAGGGACACCTGGCACTTGCAGAGTTTGTTTAATGGCCGGGCGGACCTGGTTGGTATCATGTGTTTATACAGTGTGAGAAGGGTATGATGGCAATACTTAGTTCAACAGCCACAAACAAATATAGAGCGAAACTCATTATTGGGTTGCAGATAACTTACTTTCTAACCAGATATACTGGTGGGAAATGCATTTTTTTCCCCCAAAATATATGTATTGTTGGTTCTTTTGCAGAACAGAAGAATGAAACAATGAACATAACAATAGTGAGACATGAACAAAAGATAGGCATAATTGAGGTGGCGTCAAACCGAGTACGGGGGATAATTTCCCACCCAAGGGCCACGGGAGGTAGGGGAGTGAGCAATCAGTGAGACAGGGCCAAGGTAGAGTGCGCGGGGTCGTCACCTACAGAATCAGAAGGAGTAGCAGCAGGAGTAGGATAAGTAGAGGCCAGGAATTGGGGTAACGTGGAGTCAGAGGGTGTAGTGGGGACCGGCGGGGAACCTCTCAACATTTGTAGGGAATACCAGGGGGTGCAGAAAAAGGTGTTACAAAATGAGGTCGTCGGGGAGGACTGCAATAAAAGGTGATCAGTTCTGAAAAAATGTCATAGTCTTGTCCTCCTGGTGTAAGGAGGATTCTACCCAGTCAACCAAAAACATAGAGTAGATCCTATCATACACCATGCGAATGGCAGGGGGTGTGGGAGAAATCCATTGGGAGAGAATGGCCTTTTTACCTGCGGCCGCTAACAAGGCCAACCGGAACCGGTGACATTTGGAAGGGGGGTGGAAAGGGGAAAATGCATATTTAAAGACTACATAGAAATCCAGGGCCACTTCGAATGATCCTCCACCAGGGCTTACTGTTGCGGGTTTGCCGGTGATTAGTTTGGCAAAATCAAATCATCAGCGAGTCGAAGTATGTTTATTACAGTGATTAGCATAATGAGAAGAAAATAACCGTGTGACCTCCCTGTTTACCTCTTTATTCCTAGATTATCACACGATGTGACAGTCAGATGACAAAACAAAGGATGCATCCTACAAAGACTGCCGGCGAAATGTTAAAACTTGTGTTTATCCTGTTAGATGTGTTGGCCCCGGCACTCGGCATGGTACAAATCATGTCTGGGCCTGCCCTGCCTCTGGCTAGCTCTCAGCTCAAGCTTGTAAATGAGCCAGAAAGGGCTGATTATCTCACATTCCTGGCTCGATGTCTCTTGGGTTTTAGCATCTTCGTAAATGAGGCCCATCATCTCCTGCATTCTTGCCGAATGCTAATCTCGCAGTCGCTGACTGGCAGTCCAAAAATACATGGTTTTTTTATAAAAATGGTTACTTTATGATTTGCACAATATCATTTTCTTGGATTAATCCCTGATAGCTTGTCTATTTTACTTGCATGACCAGTTCCCCAGTTGCAAATGGATTTTTAAGATAGGCTCTTGCCACCGTGACCACTTAAGTGTTACTAAGCGTTCAATTAAGGTCTCTGGCCTCTGTGACAGCTCTTAAAAGTAGCGGCTTTAACCTCTGCCATGTGGTTGACATCCAGTGGTCTCTGGACAGCCTTCTTGGACTTTGGTTCCAAATCCTCCACCCAGGATCAAAATCTACCCCAGCACATGATCATTGGGGGAGTTGGCAGGATGAACGATTGTTCTACACAACATTATACTAAGTGAGAAGCATTTTATTGCCTTCATAGACCAAAGGAAAATTTGTATTAATTAACACTTTGTTGCATCCCAAATAAATATCATCAGAGCATTAAATCTCATATATCCAGGATATCCTAATAAAAAACAGGGAGGTGTCCAGTTTCCATAATTGACCATTAAAGTGTAAACTCACCTGCCGAAGTTATTTAAGGATATTTAATTTAAATGTGTTTTTTTTTATTTAGCCTGGGTATATGGGATTTAAAGCAAAAATTGACATGAAATTGACATCTATGTGTCAAGACAAAATCAAATGACACGCTGACCACAGTCACTGCTCTCAAAAATCTAGGTATGTGGTTAGACCCAAATCTATCCTTTGGCCCCCACATTGAAAAACTCTCATATAAACTTTACCCCAAACTAGGTGCCCTGTATAGAAACAAATCCTGTCTGAGCCCCGCGGTAAGAAAGCAGATTGTACAGCAAATGCTTATGCCGGCTATTGAATACGGAGATGTAGTAGGCTTGTGCACCGATTTTTTTTTTCGATTTGGTTCGTTCGGATTTTGTAAATTTTCATTTCGACCGATTTTCGTTTCGGTTCGTTTTTCATATCGACTTTTTTTTCGTGATTTTGGAAATTTTCGGGTTTTTCGGAACGTCTGTCCTCCTCGTTTCAAAGTGTCTATTCATTTTGACGTAAACTAATGGTTTTTCGGATACAATAATTATACGATACGATAATTCTGCCATTGAGATTTCTCATGTTTTACAAGAAGGATACATTGAGATTTCTCATATTTTACAAGAAGGATACATTGAGATTTCTCATGTTTTACAAGAAGGATACATTGAGATTTCTCTGGTTTCCCGGGAAGGATACATTGAGATTTCTCATGTTTTACAAGAAGGATACATTGAGATTTCTCATGTTTTACAAAAAGGATACATTGAGATTTCTCTGGTTTCCCGGGAAGGATACATTGAGATTTCTCATGTTTTACAAGAAGGATACGTTGAGATTTCTCTGGTTTTCCAGGAAGGATACATTGAGATGGGAATGATACAAAATTTAATTACAGAATCCGTGATATAAATACGATGTCCGAAATTACTGAAATGGAACCGAAATCAAGAATGGAGCTGAAATCACGAATGGAACGAAAATGAATTTAGATTTTACACATTTCTAGTCCATTCGAAAAGTTTTCGTTTCGGCTCGAAAATTTGTTCGGATCTGCCGTTTTCGGATCTGAAAATTTTCGGAAAATCAGCCCAATCCAAATGCATGAATCGGGAAATTTTGTGAAAATTCCGAAATCCCGAAACGCACATCCCTAAGATGTAGTGTATGCAGCCGCCCCACAAACGCACCTTCATAAACTTACTACATTGTATAACTCATTCTGCCATTTTGTTCTACAATGTAACTACATGACCCACCATTGTGACATGTTAAAAGAGCTAAACTGGCCTTCGCTGGAATCTAGACGCACCCTTCACCTTTCCAGCCTGGTGTTTAAGAGCTTTTTTGGGAAGTTACCACCCGACCTGAATAGGCTGCTTCTCCCAGCAGTTCCCTCATCCTATAACCTCCGATCCAGGAGCAGCACCTTACTTGCAATACCACAATACAAATAGAAAGTGGCTCGATCCTCATTTTCCTACACAGCATCGCAAATATGAAATAACCTCCCAGACACCATCAAATCTTCCTCCAGTCTAAAGTCCCTTAAGAGATCTCTATTACCATACCTCAATACAGAATGCACCTGTAAACATGTAACATAGTGACTATATACAGAATGCACTTGTAAACATGTAACATAGTGACTATATACAGAATGCACCTGTAAACATGTAACATAGTGACTGTATACAGAATGCACCTGTAAACATGTAACATAGTGACTATATACAGAATGCAGCTGTAAACATGTAACATAGTGACTATATACAGAATGCACCTGTAAACATGTAACATAGTGACTATATACAGAATGCAGCTGTAAACATGTAACATAGTGACTATATGCAGAATGCACCTGTAAACATGTAACATAGTGACTATATACAGAATGCACCTGTAAACATGTAACATAGTGACTATATACAGAATGCACCTGTAAACATGTAACACAGTGACTATATACAGAATGCACCTGTAAACATGTAACATAGTGACTATATACAGAATGCACCTGTAAACATGTAACATAGTGACTATATACAGAATGCAGCTGTAAACATGTAACATAGTGACTATATGCAGAATGCACCAGTAAACATGTAACATAGTGACTATATTTCCTACATATTTATTTTCTGTGTTAATCTGTATATTTGTGTTTTTATTTTAATATCTTGCATTTTATTACTTTGTATTTCTGTAACGACTGTAACAATTCATTCATTGTTCTTGAACTCAGGACATACTTGAAAACAAGAGAAATCTCAATGTATCCTTCCTGCTAAAATATTATATAAATAAATAAATTAAATGTTTTTGATATGTTTCATGTAAAAAGGAGGTCTGAACAGTTTACCTTGAAATTGACAGGTGAGCTACACTTTAATGGCCGTTTAAGCAAATTACAAACCTGTCTATTTCTTATTTACCCTGGGAACGTGGTAATAAAGCACATACAACTTTTTATATTTGTCCTTCGTAAGAACTGGGGTTGAATACTAACTGGTTTGCCTTGACGTTGACAGGACAGCTACGCATTATTGGCCAAGGACGTGAACTAAAAACCTGTGCGTTTATGTCTAGCGTGGGCAAATGGAACTTAAACCAAGACGACAATCTCTTTGTATGTTCGTTGTATGATGTGGGGTTGTACAGTAACAGTGTACGGTACCTGCCTGGAGGAGTAGGAGTTGAGCGCAGGACTTGTTTTATGTGTTTTTCCATTGTGTATGCCCAAGGCTCCCTGAGATGTGACTACGGTCTTGCTGAACTGCTTCCCGTTCCTAGTTTACTATGCAAACCAAACTACGGTATGTGAGTCTCGTAAAAATTCCCTGAGTAAGAAACCTCTTGTTAAATATTGGATGTACTGTTATCCTACGGGCAGGGTCGTCTTTTCTCCATGTATCATTTACATCTCATGTTTATGCTCCCCCCATTGTAAAGCGCAACGACATTTGCTGGCGCTATATAAATGGCTGTAACTGTAACTGTTGTTGTTTCTACAATTCCGTCAACAGACCAGACCTCGCCCATTTTGAATAAATACCTTAGACAAGTTTTAGAAGCATTTTATTGCAATGAGGCAACTGATCAGATATGTACACACCTCTATATATAGATAATATATCTCCCGTCCATATCTTAATAACGTGAAAGGCGTGTACTGTAGACTCTGGTTTATGGTGCCCTAATAAAGCACCATGTGCTGCACTGGAAGCAGGTGCACTGCTATCGAGAGATCAAAGCTGCAGTTAGCACTCATGAGTCCGACCATCTGAGCAGCCTGAAGAACAGGGTGAGGGAGTGCTCGTGGGATATCAAAATTGCTCTCGTTAATGGTCCATTAATGATAAATGACATAGGTCCCTAGTATTGGTTTCCCTTGTCCTAAACACATATAGAAGCAGCTCTCACCACAATGTTTTTAGACTGGTTAACGTGACACCTAGGAAACGGAACTCACATGTTGCAGAGTTTTTCTATTGCTCCAAAGTAGAGAGGATCAGCAGAGCTCAATAAAATGGGAGTCCTATAATTCTTCAATGTTCCTTCTCCCAATGGTGCAACAAATGTCATTCTGTTCAAGAACCGCCACACTTTGCAATTCAGAGCTTGGCAAATCCAGAGGACCAGTAGCCACTGGCCCCTAAATCTGTTTGTTCTACTAAAATCTGTTTGGAAAATTGGCTCCTAAACCTTTTCGCCTGTCTCCGACTCCTACTTTTTCTTACTGATTCATAGGTACAATATAAATTTGACTGGTTCTTATACAGTATAATGGGTGGCTGTCTGCTACACATTAATATTCTTGTAGATTAATCAACGTGAAGTTTACATTGGCCGATGTGTTGACAAATTCAATTGGGTTCCTGTGTGAGCATATTGTGAAGAACTGGAAGGTCTATGGTGGATTGTAGGGGCCAGAGTTGAGAAATTCTGCCTTAAGCATTATTTTGGTTCATCTTTTAGTTGTGGTTTGAAACAATTGGACTAAAATTGGCAGTGGCTTGCACTAAATTGAAGATATCTTGAAAGGCAGCCAAAATGGAAACACCTAATTCAAAATTGGATCGCGTCCATCTAAAAGTTGACATCAATACCAGTGATGTCTGAAAACTGGGCCTGCTTGGCTTCCGATGCCTGACATATTCTTAAATGGTTCAATAGCGACTTAAAATGTTGATGGGGGGGGGGTAGTCCTGCCCTGACAATGATGGGAAATGATGACTACAAGGAAGAGTCAAGACTGGGTTCTTCATAACTCTAGACTCCCTAAATCATCATGACATTTAGGATTAGAGGCACAAGCTTTTATTCTTTGGAATTCTACTGCTGGGGATGGCCTTAGAACCCCCAAAAAGTGCTGTTCAGTTGTTTTATTGTTTTATTTGAAGTAATCATGGTCGTGTAAAGACATTTGTAGACTTTTCTCTTCCCGTGTCTTTGTTGAGTTTCCTGTTTGAATATTTCGGTCTAAAATTTGTAACTCTGCGCTTGATTCCCAAAAATTCTGCCGAGACTGATCATGTGCCATGTATTTATGACACCAGGGAAAATAAATCACTAATTTTAAATCAAAATGGCCAAACAAAAAATAAATAAATTCTCTCCCTTGTTTAGCTTGACGATTCTAACATTTAGTTTGGTAAATAACCTTTCTTATGTATCAGCTGCAGGAATTCCCAATAAGAAAAGAGGGGCCCTATTCCAACTGAGCCAACTGATCTGTTAGGCATAATGGCTCCAGCCGTTAGCGTAACGGCTTGAATGGCTGTTCTGACCAAAGTGCTTCTCTAAATTAATGGCTCCTATACTTTATATACCTTGCATGGGAGGCATTAGTTTGTGGATAACCAGGACGACAGTGAGCCAAGGTAGCTCATCCTTCTCATGTGGCGCCAGTATTATGCAAAGAATCCCAACTCTCAGGCCCTGGTGTTAAAGAATCCGAAACTTACCTCTGATCTTGTGGTGCAGAGGGCGGCACGATCCACCGCCATATCTTCCCATAAACAGGAGAACACCAGTGTCCCAGAGCAACCCAACTCACGTAAGAACATGGTTCATTCTATAGAGTCCTGTGGACTCTGGCAGCAGATATGGTGCCACGGCTGGCGTCTTCAAGCGGCTATCAAAATTTCCAATTCAAGTCACCAAAGCAGCACCTTAGTTTGAAAACAGCTGTTTGTAGTGAGCCACAAATGGATAACAGCTCGTGCACGGTGTCCATTTTCAAGCCACCCTTAATGGCAGGGTTGGAATAGGCCCGAGCTGTTCCTCTACAGCTGGAACCAGGGGTCAAGTTGAGTGGGAACGCGTGGGAACATAGTTCCTCAACTATTTTTCCAAAGGGAATGGAGTTCCCATTTGGCCCACTCACTGAAAAGATTAAATTATTTAGCTTTCCGTTTCAGCTCTATCACAGTATCAAGTCACAATAAATATATGTTATATATGATCACTATCATCGTTTTTCCATAAAACCTGTCTATAGTTACACAGGCTGAAAGAAAGACGTGTGTCCATTGGGTTCAGCCTTTCACACATCACTCACTGCTGTTGATCCAAAAGAAGGCAACAAACCCAGTCTGAAGCGCTCGCCAATATGCTGGGAAAAAATTCTTTCTTGACCCCAGAATGGCATTGGTTTCTTCTTGGATCAAGAAGCTTTTACCCACATATTAAATATTAAAACCCTTAATATTAGGTTTTTGCAGGAAGTCATCTATAGTTTAATCCAATGTCAGTGAGGTGTAAGGGTGGGATGAAAATGATTACTTTGAGTTCCCACACTTCTTTTTGTTGGACATGACCCCTGACCGGAACTGTCAAAATATAGACACATCGTAATGTATTAATGGGGGGATAAATTTATTTTTTTTGAAAAGCATCAATATTTTCTGATTCCTATTATTTTATCTAGTCATTGAATTTGGAAAATCACCATTTGTGTCTTAAATCGTTTCTACGTGGGATTTATTTAACGTTTGCGAAATAAATACTTTCACCTGTAAATCCATACTTATGAAATTTGTCGTTTTTTTATCGTGTGCGTTTTACCGCATTGTAAAACTATTATCCTTTTTTTTTTTTTATCGACAATACAAATCTTCATGGAGCTGGTAAATGCATTTAAAACAATAGCCAGAAGCCACCAGCCCTAGTCACCCTGGCAACGGAGACAGACAAAAGAATTTGAAGAAAACCTTGAAAAACAATGGTTCCTCACACAAATAAAAAAAGAAAAGGAGGCTGCTCAGTTTATTCGGACCTCGAGCGCATCTCATGTTGTAACACACAGACCAATGGATAGAAATGCAACCTATTGTAGCTTGAGTGAGTCCTATACAATCGATTATGCAAAGAAATTCTTTCCATCCCATGTAGCCCTGTTACATCTCACACGGTAAAGATCTGGACGACTGTCAGTGTCATCCAATAAACTGTGAATTTTCAGAAATTGAAAACTGCGAGCTTTAGGTCAAAGGCAACAAATTGGAAAGGAAATCTCACAACATACCATTTCCCACCTCATCTATTTTGATGTGCAGATCTCTTGATTTCCTAATAATTCAGTCTAATGAATAAACCTACCAGTGTGAAAGAAATTAACCCGTCATGTGTCAAAGCTGACGCTCACTTTTCTGAGACCCTCAAATCTTTATTGTTCTCTGTCCAATTGTTAAGTGAACTCATTAAACACTGTTGCCCGTGAACCGTACAAATCATGCAAAAATTGCTGAGTGGGACTTTTTTTCCCGACTCAGGTAGATCATCAGTCCAAGGCCCTTGGCCAAACATCCGTCTTCTCTGTACTTATGAACAAAGGCCTACACAGAGCCGTGTGAAGTGGGCATCTGCACAGTGTTCACCATCATGAGGAACCATCCACCAAGCAGGTCCTCCAAAAAGATGAGGCTGAGGTGTAGAGGGGGAAAAAATCGGGAACCGGAGAGTTAAAAGAATACAGCTAGATCTTCATTTATCTCTCCGATTCGAGTATTTCCCCAGTGGCCAAGTAGGGTGCTGACTCCGATTGGAACCACAACTAGAACGTCTAGTCACTGACCTCCTAAGCTTTAGAAAAAGTCTTGCTGGAGTCTATCTATCTGGTTTTGTAGTTAAGCAGTCATTTCCCTTGGCCCACTCCATGGGAATGAGCATTAAGAGGCACAAGACCTCTTGTAATGAGTAGTATTGCACTTATACACGTTAATGCACACAATGTAATGACATTCCAGTGAGACAGTCTCTGCGTTTTCACTCCCATATAGCTGTAGCTACCGCCTTTAGAAAAAGTCTTGTTGAAGTCTATCTATCTGGTTGTGTAGTTAAGCAGTCATTTCCCTTAGCCCACTCCATGGGAATCAGGTAGATCATCAGCCCAAAGCCTCTGGCCAAACATTTGTCTTCTCTGTACTTATGAACACAGAGCCATGGCCTACACAGAGCCGTGTGAAGTGGGCATCTGCACAGTGTTCACCATCATAAGGGACCGTCCACCAACCAGGTCCTGCAAAGAGATGAGGCTGAGGTGTAAAGGAGGAAAAGAAATCTTGAACTGGACAGTTAAAAGAATACAGCTAGTTCTCCAATTATCTCTTCGATTCGAGTATTTCCCCAGTGACCAAGCAGGGTGCTGACCCTGAGGGGAACCACAACTAGAACATCTAGCCACTGACCTAAAAAGCTTTAGAAAAAGTCTTGTTAGAGTCTATCTATCTGGTTGTATAGTTAAGCAGTCATTTCCCTTGGCCCACTCCACGGGAATGAGCATTAAAAGGCACAAGAGCTCTTGTGATGAGTAGTATTGCACTTATACATGTTAATGCACACAATGTAATGACATTCCAGTGAGACAGTCTCTGCATTTTCATATCCATAGCTGTAGCTACTGTATTTAGGGAGATAACACGTTTTATTTATGGCTTATGATTCAATGACTTGTTCCGTGGGGAAAATGACTTTCGATTCCCAGACGTCGGATGCTTTAAGTTGATACGCGTCCATCAAATATAAATGAAAACTACTTTTAGATAAGTGATGGCTTTCTAGCCTCGGAAGGGGCCTTGAAAAATTTAGACGCAACCAAGAAATGTCAATGGCAGTCACAGTCAACCTTGGCAATAAAGATTCTTGTGAACATTCTTTTCTACTGGCAACGTATCTTCTATAATGCCAGTAATTGTCATCTTGGACTACAAAAAAAACCACAACAACTCACCCTAGAAAACTAATTCTCAGTGTGGTGTATAAATAACTTGACTCCAGAATCCTGGTGTTTCTTTAAAACAAAGCTTGTTAAGATGCATTTCTAGCCTTGTCAACTTAACATCGCTGTGGTGGTTTGCCGAAGCATGTTGTGGTGCAGTCTGCAGGTAATGTTTGCGAATGCAGATTATTTTTTTTCTCATTCTGTAGAAAAGAGATGGTTTTTGGCCACCATGGTAATTAAGTGAAAAAGTGTTATGTTGTAGATCAGGTCTTTATTATTTTTCTGGGCGAAGTATCAAAGATACTGAGCTGGATTATCGTCTCGCATAATATACATACAGATACCGAATGTAGATGTCGTGCTATGTGTCCTTTAAAATTACTTTTAAATACCCCTCCTTACCTTCTTTCACCAACCGCTCGATTGAGGTGGAACATCATAAACCCCAGTTCCGTAGACGCTCTCCAAGTTCTCGGGAATGACTCTCCTTTCTTGCCCTGAGTTCTTGCACTGCTCTCCTGTTTTGAAAACCCACCAGGGCCAGCGTGATCTCTGCATTCCAGCAACTCCGTTCCCTACAGCGGAAGTCTATCTCTTGCCCGTCCATCGTCACCAACGTGAAGTAGACTCGTTCCCCTTTTCTCTCGACGCACTCCAGCTTGGCTAAGGAGTCAAACCTCAACACCTTGGCTTTGCCCTTTTTCCGAGGGTCCGTATATAAATGTAGACCGTCGGCGGTCAGCACACATCTTCTCTTCTTCCACAGCTGTAGAAAACTATCGCTTCTCTTCTCTAGGTCACCTTCTTTGATGGGTACAGGGGAGGCTGTGCCAGTTCGGCTCATGATGAAGACCTGATCAGACCCGTACAGTAAAAAATATGAAGACCTTTTTGAGGACTCAAAAAAGATAAAAAGAAGGTAATAATTTCTTACGGTGTAACCGGCGATGATGTAACTTTTCCAGGTGATGTTTTCTTTTTCTGTATGTTTCCTTTTTTTACGGAGAAACTCAAAGGTCGACTTTTTTGAGAGCGGATAAATAAATACAGCCCTTTCAGTGAAAAATGAAAATCCAAGGGGTTACGGTCTGTCAGGATCTCCGTTCTGAGATAATACAGGTCTTAATATAAAAAAAAGAAAAGAATTATTGGTCTCCTTATGTACCGTCAAAGAAAAACACGCCACTGTAATGTAGAATGTATATATAGGATTCGCCGTAGGGTCCTTTTTCGAAGAATGGTATAGACAAAATGGGAATCTTCCAGTCTTTCAGAGCAACAGGCCCAGTCGATAAAGGTGGTAAATGGACAGGAGGGGCAACCTGACCGCTCGGCGGCCCCAGTACCTCTTAAACTCTTGCTCCTTTTTGACATATAAAGTCAGGCAGCTTCACCCTAAGGTTCCAGGCGGAATTATATATTCGATGCAGGAATCGGTGTGCGTCGTCTCTCATCCTCATTCATGACCCAAGGCTTCTGGGGTGGATCTCAACACACGCCGGGTATAGGCGCAGCAGCAAGTTGCTTGCATGCATCTGGAAACACTGCCTAGTAGGATGACTCGAGCTTTTCACAGACTGTAAAACGCAGGCTGCTCCTCCTCTTTTGGATGGGAGCGAGCGAGCCTGCAGGGAATCTAAAACAATTAACCCTACTGCTGCCTATTGATAAACCCTTCCAGATTCTTCAGTCCAACGCCGGATTGAAAAATGGGTCAATGCTAAAAAAAAATCGATTACACGCAGAGCAAACCTCGCAGGCCATTTAACTGTCTGAAATCAGGAACGCTCAGAGGTTCACGTACCTCCGTGCGATGACTCTTTTGGGAAGCTACGTGTGTCTTTTTCACTTCCCCCCCCCTTTTCTTGTGTTAGAGGCGCTCCCGCTGTAGTTTCATGCAGCCGCAATGCACAGGTGCAAATTGCAATTGCGCTTTTAATCGCTCGTATTTAAGAACATCCCTTGAAGAAGGAAACATTGTAGTGTAATTAAGTTAATATACAGTTGCCTCTATTCCATAGTTGGTGCTAACTTAACCAGAGCTGTTTTAGAGCCATTATAGGCCCCTATTACACGCTTTGCGCAGCGCATTTGCGTGCGCGCAAATGCGCTTTTGCGGGAGGACAAAACCATTTGCGCGGAACGACGTTCGCGCAAACGATGCGCGTTATCGTCTACCGCGATTGACCCAGCGCGAGCGCAAGTTCGTGCGCGCATCCTATACTTAACATTGTGAGCGCAAATGCGTTGGAGCGGATGGTATTACGATCTCTGCGCAACGTCCTACGAACGACGTTTGCGCGAAGTATCGTAACGTCTTTGAAAACTTGGTGTTAACTGCAAATATGATCGTTGTGGCCGAAACGAAATAACTCAGCAATAAAAAAAAAAAATATACAGCACAGTACAGTTACACATTCTACACATACCCAGACATAAATTTTTTTATAATTTGTCCAAAACATTTTTTTGCTGCAGCACATATACGCAGATTGACTTTGACAGGCGCAACAACCTAACTTTAGAAAATGATGGTTCTTAATTCTGATTGGTTGAATCCCGTGAAAAAACAGTCTGCCCACCGATTCCTGCACGCAACGGTCATTTGCGCCCGGCTTTGCGCACGTAAAAAGTTGAAGGCCTAAAAACTGCGCTCGGAGCGTACTACCGCGTTAATTTGCGCGCGCTAACGTTTTTTTGCGTGCCCAAAAAAAATTGCGCTGCGCGAGCGCATTTGCGCGAGCGCATTTGCGCGAAGCGTGTAATAGGGGCCATAGTCTATGGAGTTATTAAGTTTACAACAGCTCTGGTTAAGTTAGCACCTGCTTTGGAATATTGCCGGTGTGTCATAGCAACCACAATATTGCAGGGGCAGGTTATAGCGTCACTCTTGCCGTCAGGATTTTTCCCGAGCTGCCTCCTATCTCCCTCATAGCATCCGACTCTCGCCATCCATCCAGACTTTCAAGACATCTCTAAACACACATTAGCGGTGATGATGGTCCACTTTCTAAGGACCCTGGGCTCTATTATAAAAGCGCACGCACAGCGCTATTTTTTTGCACGCAGCGTTAAACGTTAAAGCGCAAAAAAAATAACGGTGGTATTACGATCCGTGCGCATTTTTTCATCCGTCAAAAAATAACGCGCGTGCAAAAACGCGCGCGCATTAATGTTGCGCGCAGAAATAGGTGTGCGGACTGTTTTTTAACGAGATTCAGAATTAAGAACCACAATTGTCTCCCGTTTAGTTTTTGCGCCTGTCAAAATCAATCTGAGTATACATGCTGCAGCAATAATAAAAACACGCACAATTTCTCAATTTTATTGTTTGGGTATGTGTAGAATGTGTAACTATACGTTGCTGTATATTTTTTTTTCCGGGCTGGTGTATTTGGGTTCGGCCAGGACGTTCAGATTTGCCGTTACCACCAGCTTTTAAAAGATGTTAAAATTATGCGCGCAAACGTTGTCCGTTAAAATTTGCGCATAGATTGTAATACCATCCGCGTACCAGCGCACGAACGCATTTGCGCTCACAATGTTAAGTATAGGACGCGCAATGTACATTACGCTCGCAAAGGGTTCGCGCAGGTTCACCAGCGGTAGACGTTAACGTGCATTTTTTGCGCGGACATTGCAATACAACATTCTGCGCGAAGGGTTTTTCCCTTCGCGTTAATGCGTTTTTGCGCACACGGTAACGTTTGCGCAAAGAAGTTAATAGAGCCCCTATTCAGTAGTTTGTGCTAAAATGGGGACGCTAACCGGGAAAAAACGTTCATTACGTTTTGGTGAGGTGATACATTGTAGTTATAAGGTGCCATGGCGTGATGTTACCTGGCAGTACAAGGTGTCTTAGCAGGATGGTACATGGTAGTATAGGCTGTCATGGCGTGATGTTACCTGGCAGTACAAGGTGTCTTAGCAGGATGGTACATGGTAGTATAGGCTGTCATGGCGTGATGTTACCTGGCAGTACAAGGTGTCTTAGCAGGATGGTACATGGTAGTATAGGCTGTCATGGCGTGATGTTACATGGCAGCCTAACGACCTCTGCTTGATCCCGACCATTCTGATTGCCGCCTGCCTATCGACTTCTGCTCGTATAAAGGATTCGCTATCGCCAGATCATCAGCCTCTACTTGCTTAAAGGTCCTGTACCCATTACCTGCTTATTAACCCTTGCTTGACTGAAGAGGGTACCTTATATACTAACAGCTTCCACTACTGCTACAATTTGTCTATCATTAAATAAATATACATATACCATAGACTGTTATTGCATCTATCAAACCTTTACGCCGCTCCGAGGAAAGCCTAACAGTCTGGCATGACTGTTACTCATTTTGGGAGTGTTGTACCACCCTACCAGCCTTTCAAACGAGTAGGGGCTTCGTACAGGTTTCTCTCTGCACAGCAGTTCCTATAGAGACGCAGGCGTGACACATGGCGAGCTGATACATTGTAGTATAAGGTGCCATGGCGTGGTGTTACGTGACAGTACAAGGTGTCTTAGCATAATGGTACATGGTAGTATATGGTGTCATGGTGTGGTGATACATTGTAGTATAAGGTGCCATGGCGTGGTGTTACGTGACAGTACAAGGTGTCTTAGCATAATGGTATATGGTAGTATATGGTGTCATGGTGTGGTGATACATTGTAGTATAAGGTGCCATGACGTGGTGTTACGTGACAGTACAAGGTGTCTTGGCATAATGGTACATGGTAGTATATGGTGTCATGGTGTGGTGAGACATTGTAGTATAAGGTGCCATGGCGTGGTGTTACGTGACAGTACAAGGTGTCTTAGCATAATGGTATATGGTAGTATATGGTGTCATGGTGTGGTGATACATTGTAGTATAAGGTGCCATGGCGTGGTGTTACGTGACAGTACAAGGTGTCTTAGCATAATGGTACATGGTAGTATACAGTAGGGTGTCATGGTGTGGTGAGACATGGTAGTAGAACGTGCCTTTGTCGGGTGGTCGGCAGTACAAGGTGTTGTTGGTAGGGTGATACATGTTACTATAAGGCGCCATGACGTAAAGGTCACCCCCCACCCCATGGTAGCTCATTTATTTACAAAGCACAAATAGTTCCCTTTATCAGCGAGACAGCCCTATATCCCTGAGCAGTAACGTTCCTCATTTCACTTCATACCGTGTACGTGCTGTCTGACGATTTGAGAAATTGGATGGTACAGAGTTAAAAACTATGATCGTCTCAGAGCTTAAGACTCGGTAATACATTGTCTACTTACACAAAATCAGCCCCAGGATTACCGTGATGGGATAAAAACACACTTAATTCCAACATTACTTCACTGAACTCTTATAATCATCCGCAAAACGTGGTGTTTACGACGACCGAGAGAAAAATCAGCGTTTAGTGAGATTTTATTGAAACTGAAAAAATATTCGTTTTTTTTTTTTTGATTGTGTGCTGCTATTTTACACACAGATACCTGCGATTAATTACGCCTCATCGCGAGTGTGCGCCAGGCAGCTCCATGCAATTTATTACACGTTCGTTAACTTATTTGTTTTATTCTCATTTCAACATTCTGTTTACATTATAGTGCAACATAATGAGTAAAGAATTAAATCCTTATCGTTAATTCTGCTTTATAACCTGTAACTGGAACAAGAGTCAGAACAGAAAACATTGATGGAATGATCTCGTTCTGTGTGTGTGTGTATAATATATATATATACACACACACAATCCCCGCAAGGTAGGAAAGTCCTGAGAGGCCATGACTTTTTATTTTTTTCTGATTTGTTATCTCGAGAACCTGTTTTCAAACACAGACAGAAATGGCCTAGGGGTAAGGGCTAGGATTAGCTCTAACCCTAACCCTAACACTAACCCTAACCCTATCCCCCTCTCCAAAAACCCCACTATGGGCTAGATTACATACCGAACGAAACGTTAGCATTCGGCTATGTAAGTGTTAATGTCAGGAAAAGTGACTTTAATGCGCACCCCCCCTACTATATCCCTAACGCTAATTAGGGAAAAATTCTACGGACTCCAGGAGAAGATACTCGCTACGTCACGGAAGTGCTACCACAAGTATCACCTAGGGTAGTGCATGGTTCTGAGACAAGGTGCCGTGGTAGCGCCTGCCCTGGAATTCCACGCTAAAACGCAGACGCTACGGGGAAACCTGCAGGCACAGGTTTTCCCCTGTTAGGGCTCTATTACATTCTTCACACAAAAACGCAGGCAGAACGCGTGAATTTTTGCGCCCAGCGTTAAACGTTAACGTGCGTAAAACAACGCTGGTATTACAATCCTCACACATTTTTTCATCCGTCAAAAAATAACGCGCGTAAAACGGACGCGCAAAAACACGCGCGCAGCAACGTTGCGCGCAGAAATCAGTGCGCCGACTGTTTTTTCACGCGATTCAGCCAATCAGAATTAAGAACCACAATTGTCTACCGTTCAGTTTTTGCGCCTGTCAAATCAATCTGCGCATATATGCTGCAGCAATAATAAAAACACGCACAACTTCTCTACTTTATTGTTTGGGTATGTGTAGAATGTGTAACTATACGTTGCTGTATTTTTTTTTTCGTGCTGGTGTATTTGGGTTCGGCCAGGACGTTCAGATTTGCCGTTACCACCAGCTTTTAAAAGACGTTAAAATTATGCGCGCAAATGCCGTGCGTTAAATTTTGCGCATAGATTGTGTGCTGGTACGCGGATGGTATTACAAACGCATTTGCGCTCAAAAGTTAAGTATAGGACGCGCGCAGTACAGTACGCTCACGCAGCGTTCGCGCAGGTTCACCCGCGTTAGACGTTAACACGCATTTTTGGCGCGGACATTGTAATACGACGTTCGGCGCAAAGGCTTTTGCCCCTCGTGTTAATGCGTTTTTGCGCACGCGTTAACGTTTGCGCGAAGAATGTAATAGAGCCCTTAGTGTCCCCGTTTTAGCGTGAAAGATGTAATATGGTCCTAAATGGGGAGCAATCGAAAAAACATCACATGGAGCTGAATTTTTATGAAAGAAATTCGACATCAGCCAAACTTTAACAAAAAATGGTTCAAAATCTTGGAATATCTTGAGATAACAAGTCAGAAAAAAAAAACGATACATCAGGATATTCATAATAAGGAGATATACAGTAAGTTCTATACACTGCTAGGGTTAGGGCTAGTCAGACTATTCCTAACCCTAACTCTACTCCTACCCCTAGCCCTAAAAAAAACACTAAATATAGAGTAATCGGAAAAAAATTGCCATTTTTCGACCTCAACTAAATTTTGTTCCTGAAAAACACTTAAAAAAAAAAACAACAGGGGCCAGAAAACAACTTATCTTGTGATAACAAGTCAGAAAAAAAATAATGATGCATGGTGTCTCTGGACTTCCATAACAATGAGCTATAAATTCTATCATTTCACATTCCCCCCCAAAGACACAGCAGAAGAATGTTAAAAACTATCAGGGTTATTCAGAGAGATCTGAACCTGCCCCGAAAATGCACCTAATGTTGAATTTCACCATAAAGTACAATTTTGTGGCAGTTCTGTTATTCAGTTCTGCTATTCCAAATACTGGCGAACTGACAGCGAAATGCGGCGGCAGCGAAATTGTCCCATAGAGAAGTTATACAGGGTTATTCAAAGAGAATCGAAAAGTCACCGCACGTTCGGTGACTTTTCGTTCTCTTCAATTCGGTGCGATTTGGCGATCCCATTTCGGCGACCCTGCAGTGTATTCAGGAAGCACCACAGGGCCGTCGAAGCGCAGGGAAAAGCCACCGCAAACCCGACAAAAAGTCAACGCAAAAACCGGCAAATGCACGCCGAAACCCGCAAAAACATCTGGATTAACCCGCTGAAAACGCCGGAGAAACCTGAGCAGGAGCCGATCAGAGCGCAGAGCAGCCGCCGGAAAAAGCCTACACCGCAGACGAATGGAGGTGAAGAAAAAAAAAACAGTACGCTTGTATGTTTGAAAAGTGAAAAGCTATTAGCAAAGAAACTACAGAGCAAAAATGTCTGAAATTTACATATGATCCAATGAGTGATAATAAAAAGGGCTGTTACAGAAAAAAGAAAAAAAACGACTTTAAAAAAACCGGAAAGAAAATGTTTGCAAAATAATCCCAAAAAATGCCTGAAAGATCCTAAAAAATCTATAAATAAAGAGACTTTTTACTGCAGAATAAAATAATAAACGGTTTATTAGATATTGAATTAAAACGGGACTATTTTTAACATTGAAGCCTATGGGATTCGCCTGAATAAACCTGCCGAATGAAACCACTGAATGACAGGGCAATTCGGCAACTTTTCACTGCTGGTTTGTGTTCTCTGAATAGACGAAGCATTGCTACTCTATGGGGATTCACTGCCCTCGAACAGGCACCGAACGGCACCGTATGTGCAGGCAATTCGCCAGGATTTGGTGAACTGCCTGCTTTCTGAATAGCCGAATGGCCAGGAAAGGTAACCGTACGCTGAATTCCAGCGTTCGGTTACCTTTCTCCAGCAATTCAGAGCTCTTTGAATAACCCTGATAGTTAATCTAATCATAAAACGCTGAACTGCACCAAAATGTTGACGAAATGCCCAGATTTTTGGTGATTTGGTTTGACAGGTTTAAACAGGCGAATCCCATAAGATTCAATGTAAAAATAAGATAAAAATTATCTTTTTTTCATTTGCAGCAAAAAGCCTTTTAATTTTCCTCATTTTTTTATTTTTTGGGGTATTTTTATGTATTTTTTTAAGCGAATTATTTGATTCCCAATTTTTTTTTTTTAAAGTTTTTTTTTTACATTTCATTGTAACAAGCCGATTTTATTATTTTTTTATGGGACCTATTTTATTATTTCCACACTTCTTCGTGCATTTTTATTGCTTTAAACGCATTTTAAAGAATAGCAGAGTTCCATTTCTTTTTAACAATTTCGACGACATCCGGCAGTCTGTTCGGCGGCGGCGTTCGGCAGGCTGATCGGCGGTTTCTGGCGGCTCCCGTTTGGTGCACTTTGGGAACCTTGCGGTGAATACCAGATTCACCACAGGGTCGGCGAACTGGAATCGCCGAAGTGCACCGAACGAGAAACCACTGAAATTTCGGTGCTTTCTGAATATCCCTCTATGTGTCAATATTTTGAGTCTATCCATGGGTCTGAAGAACTTGTGACCTGATAGTCCATGGCTGACCTGAGGAGGAATGAGTGGGAAGGAATTGTGTTTCCCAGCAGCCATCTGGCAGGCTGAAAGCAAGTGTGTTGCAAAGTCCGTAATTATCCTCCTAGGTGTGGAGGCTGATGTACATGATGGATTGAATGCTTGACGCTACAGGCGGTGAGAACGATCGACATACATCGAGCTCAAGAAGGTGTTTCAACAGCACTTTGCTTAAATGCAAAGAAAGGCTACAAGAAAAAGCATGGGCTGCAAATGAAAGGGTTATATGGACAAGCGATACGACCGCGATAGAGGACTCACGTTATTATGCGAAGGATAAATCATGAATCTTATGACACTGTTTGTTCTTGTTTTTCACACACGTTGAGTTACACCTGCGGATACACATCCTGGAAATATCTATATTTTTAGCGCTGGCGTAAAGCTTTGAAAACTTGAGTTTCGTTCTTTATTGTTATTCGCGCGTGAGGCCAATCATAAGATCGACACGCGATTCCACAGAGAGGGCAAGAGAAACTGCTAAAATGCAGCCTCCGTTACCCTCAAGAATCATGGACTCAAGAGACCACTTTTGGACTTTTCAGAACTGTTGGCGTAAATTCATTGCTGGGTTACAACCCAACTGAATGAAGACCTCGGTCGTTGGACGTCGTCGGCAGCTGTGGGGACGAGACGAGTGTCCACTCCGCGTGATGTGTCAATTGAGATACAATGCCATAAATTGTGATGTCTGGTGTCTTCGGTCAGAACCTTCACGGACTCATTGGTCATTTTTTTCATTTAGTCTCGTACCCCACCACTCCACGGGCCCTATTACATTCTTCACGCAAAAACGCACGCGCAACGTGTGAATTTTTGCGCGAAGCGTTAAACGTTAACGCGCGCTTAAATCAACCCTGGTATTACAATCCTCGCGCATTTTTTCATCTGTCAAAAAATAACGCGCGTAAAACGGACACGCAAAAACGCGCATGCAGCAACGTTGCGCGCAGAAATCATTGTGCGGACTGTTTTTCACGTGATTCAGCCGATCAGAATTAAGAACCACAATTGTCTCACGTTAAATTTTTGCGCCTGTCAAAGTCAATCTGCGCATATATGCTGCATCAATAAAAAAAAACACACACAACTTTTCCATTTTATTGGTTTGGGTATGTGTAGAATGTGTAACTATACTTTGCTGCGTATTTTTTTTGGGCTGGTGTATTTGGTTTCGACCAGGTTGATAGAATTTGCCATTAACACCAGCTTTTAGGAGTTGCTAAAATTATGCGCGCAAAGGCTGTGTGTTACAAACTGCGCATAGATTGTAATACCATCCGCGTGCCAGCGCACAAACGCATTTGCGCTCGCAATGTTAAGTATAGGACGCGCGAAGTACAGTAAGCTTGCGCAGCGTTCGCGCAGGTTCACCCGCGGTAGACGTATACGCGCGTTTGTTGCGCTGGCATTGTAATACGACGTTCTGCGCAAAGGGTTTTTCCCCTCGCGTTAATGCGTTTTTGCGCACGCGCTGACGTTTGTGCGAAGACTGTAATAGAGCCCCACGTGTTTAGCTGCAGAAGCAACATGCAGACTACTCTTATCAAGTCCTAGGAAAAAGAAAAGCAGTTTAAAGGGCCAATACCACCAAAAAATGAAATGTCCTTATTGTCTTTATTATAGGGTTATTCAAAGAGAGCCGAACTGGCCACCAAATTCCACCGAACAGTGAATTTCCCCATACGGTGCAATTTCGTGGCCAATCGGCTATTCAAAAGCTGGCAATTTGCCATATATTGGAGAACTGACAGTTAAATACGGTGATCTTCAAAGGCAGTGAAATCCCCCTTAGAGAAGCAATAGTTTTATCTATTCAGAGACACCGAACAGCAGTTTCCGTTTCCGTTTCAATTTCAGTGCTCTTTGAATAACCCTGTATGTGTTGAAACCAAAGTTTATTTTTCCTTGTTACATTTAATTACTTAAAGCAAAGACAAAAAACAGAAGCATGTGTTTTATAATGTGTTTTATAATGTGTTTTTATAAGGTGGTTTTATTTGTAATGCACACGTAATCTAGTTACAGCTTATGTTAGTGGTAGTGTCCCTTTAAGTGAAGTAGTATTTATTACAGGCCTCAAAATTTCCACTCGCCTGCTCGCATTTGGCGAGTGGAAATTACATGAGGGCGAGTGGGAATGCAGAGGCAGGGCAGGATAAGGGGTTAGGTGGGCAACTAGTGGCGAGTAACTCTTAAGGCCTGGCTAGTAGCTTGGGACTTTAAATTTTGAGCCCTGATTTATTATATGGTGAATGGACTAGTCCGAGCTGTGTATCACATACCAGACAGGCAATAGCATATCTTACGTGATGCTACTTATTGTCATTGTTGTGTCATTTGATTTGGATTCCATCTCCTCATTAGGAGGCCGTACGGCCACAATATTGAGGTTCATTACTGAATTTTCTTCTTAACGGTTCCTGGTTCTTGACTCTTTCTTCCTATTGACCCAGTCGAAACCTTAGTTAGACCTTGGCTTCCTAGAGGCCTACAAAATATTAGCCTATTATCCTTATTCTAACAAGGTCCTGATTAATGTATCATACTCTGCTTTTCCTTTTTTCCATTGCAGAGGTTTCCGTTCCAAAGCATGACCATTTCATGGACCAATATGCGTTTTCCTGCCTCTACATGTTGTTCAAGCTTGATTATCCTACTCGATACTTACAATACACCTTCGTTCAATCTTTACTTGTCCTGCTCCAAATTCTCGCCATTTGCCACAGTGATCATTTCCAGCATCTGGTCAGGGAACGGACTGGTAAAACCAAGTGTCTCACCAACTAGTACTCTTCTTCTTCTCCGTGACGTAGTAAGTCTCTCCCCGCATTCTGAAAAAGTTGCTATTCTACAAAGGTAGTGTTGAAAAGATGGCTCAGTCCAGGCCGTCGAACTCCTAATAGGATAAACGTCAGTGTAGGGATTGATCTTGTAAAAAGAATTAAGGCGACTGTGTCTTCTGTATATTACTGCAGGGCAACAGATGGAGGATTGTCGATAAAATTACCGTTGCATAGTCCGAAAGACCTCTTGGTACACATAACACATTCAAAATACCAGGGCACAAGAGTACACTAATCTGCGACCTATGAGTGTCAAATATCGGAGAGCAGACGGTGAGGTGGTTTCATGTCCATTGGGCCTGTCCCCTACAATATTATCTTCCAACAATAAGATGAAAAATCTGACATAATGAACTTGTATTCCAGAAAGGAAAAGCTTATAAGATGACCGATCCAACAAGAAAGTTGGCCAGCCACCTCAAATCTTGCGGCATGGTTGGTCGATAGTTCCTCTCCACGCATATCTTAGCATTGACCAAGGACTGAGCCATTTAGCCAGTGTAAAGAGATTATCAGGGTTATTCAAAGAGAGTCGATCTGGCCCCGAAATGTAACCGGACACTGAAACAGTGACATTTTGGGGCCATTCGGCTATTCAGAGAGCAGGCAATTCGTCAAATTGTGATGAATTGCCTGCACATACGGTGCCTGTTCGGTGCCTTTTCGAGGGCAGTGAAATCCCCATAGAGAAGCAATGCTTCGTCTATTCAGAGAACACAAAACAGCTGAGAAAAGTTGCCGAAGAGCCCTGCTGTTCGGTGGTTTCATTCGACAGGTTTATTCAGGAGAATCCCATAGACTTCAATGCTAAAAAATATTCCCGTTTTAATCCAATATCTAATAAACCGTTTATTATTTTATTCTGCTATAAAAAGTCTCTTTATTTATAGATTTTTTTAGGATCTTTTAGGCATTTTTTGGAATTTTTTTGCAAACTTTTTTTCCGTTTTTTTTTTTAAATCGTTTTTTCTTTTTTCTGTAACAGCCCTTTTTATTATCACTCATTGGATCTTATGTGTAAATTCCAGACATTTTCGTTGAGTAGTTTTTTTGCAAACAGCGTTTAAATTTTCACACTTTCAAACTTTTTGTTTTTCTTTTTACCATTCGTCGGCTTGACGGCTTTTTCTGGCGGCTGGTCTGCATTGTGTTCGGCAGCTTTTTCCGGACGTGTTCGGCGTGTCTTTTACGGCGGTTCGAGTGATCCGATACTTCAGATAATATCGGATGTGTTTTTTCGGCTGGTTATCGGCAGGTTTGTGACGTTTTTGCAGCGGATTTTCCGTCCCGTTCCCTGCAATCCAGCGACCCTACGGTGAATGCTGAATTCACTGTAGGGTGGGGAAATTTGATTCCCCGAAGTGCAGGGAACGGGAGAGCACCGAAATGTCGGCGACATGTAGGTGCTCTCTTAATAACCCCCTATATTTTCTACGTAGCAGAGTGGATAAGTTGTAAATATGCAAAAGTTCACAAAATTCCATCGCTAGAACACTCGAATTTGCCTAAAATTCCTGTATTTATATATTTATTTGTTTTAACAATGAATCCCTTTAACATGAGTTTAGCTGTTTAATTTTATGTAAAAAAAAAGAAAGAAAGAAAGAGCCAGGGAGTGGCTTTAAGTGTCTTTTTAACAACAGTATGTTACGTGTCTGGAACATCTTTCTCTCGGGTATTATGGTTTAACCTACTAAGGGAAATCTGTTCTTTCCCAGGCTTGTTCCATAATCCCACATCAAAGCCTTTGGTGTTTGTCACCGAAGGAACGGTTTTAATTCCCAGTGACAACGTTTAGTAAATTACAGTGTACTTGAAAATTTATTTCGTGTTTTATCTTACAACACAACGCGTACATTTAAAGCCACCGAGACTTCAGGGAAATCAGGACGACGTTACCACAGGAACAGTTTCAATATTTACCAATGCTCCACCTATGCAATCACATTTAATTAACCATTCATTAATTCATTAAAATATTAGCACTAATCATGCCAGAGCCAATGGGAAAGGTCGTACAGCCCTCGTTACTTCAGATCGCTTTGATATCCTTTACAGCCCTCTGCATGTTGACCTGTGAAGACTCGCGATCACCCTACCGACCACCTTCATGGTGGTTATTTGACTTTTTTGTGTTCTTTCTTTGCTCTTCGTCGCTTTTTGTCATGACTTGATGGGGTGAAACCTTCAACAGCGCTGGACAAAAAAAGCATAGTCTCTTGATAATTCCAGGAAAAGAGGCTCAGTCATGGGCCGGTGCTACTGGAAGAGTTGACCCGAGTGGTGATGGACAACTCCATCTGGCTGTGGCTATGGAGATTTCAAATGAAAAGGAATCCCATGTTAAATGTTTTAAAGAATTGCAATTCCTTATGGAGTATTTTGCGTTAAAGTACAGCTGCTTTTAAATAAAGTCGAGGCTTATGCCCTTTATTTATAAAAAAACATGGTGACATGGTTGTTGTTTAATTAGAGATCCCTTGGTAATGGGGTGGTATTAAAGTTTGTGTTTGCAAGAAGGATTGGTTATGTGGGCTGTCAAGTGTTTATTTGTTGCTTTGGTGACAAAAAACACCTATTGAAAGTGGTCTTCAGAACCCAACCTCTTTCCAACCTTCTGAAAAAAAACATGTGAAGGAACTCTCCAAGATTTCTGCTCCCCAATTGAACATAGTCATTTCTGCTCCTCAACTGACCACAACTCACCACTCCACATGGAAAATTCATATCATTGTTCAACCTGTTACCGCTGTGGGGCGTACCATGCCATTCCACGGTGGGTGGGCCTTGAAGTATAGCACGCCCGCTGGATTTTATGGACCTCTATGCTCCCGTCCACCAGTTGGCACTCGGCATGCGCCATTGGCTGCTGAGGGACGTGCATCACTTGCGTAGGTGGGCCATAGGAAGGGCCCGCTGCAGCAGCTGCCGGTGTTAATGCTCCGCCGTCTGGCACAGCCAGACGGTAAGGGGATAAACATAAAGAAAGGCTGTATTTTGGGGATTCTTATGTTAATTGTGATACATGTCATAAATTTCTGGTAACTTAATATGGAAACATATAATTGGAACCTAATAAAAGCTTCTCAGCGTGAGGGCTAAAAGGGAACTCCATTCCTTTTGAGAAAATCGTGAAGGAATTACATTCCATGTTCTTGCTCGACTTCACCCCTGTTTACATATCTCAAAGCTTCAAATGGCCATTGGGCAAGAATGTTACAGGAGGTGCTGGAGGCGGGGCCAGAGACATGGCTAATACCAGACAAAACTACTCAATTTACCGGGACGTTGGTGTAAATAAAAATGCCTTTTTAGAACAAATGCGGTTTCCTGATTTCTAACTTTTATTATACTTTTTCTGCCTGTAAGTGCAAAGCGATCAGTCATTGCTCAATTATTTTCAAAATTACCGTGTCATCATAGTGAATACAAGCCTGTGAACCACCGAACTGTTGACGTACTCTTTTTATTTCTGTTTATATCATCGATGAAGGACTTTTTGGCGTTAGTTTATGTTTATTCTGCCTTATCTCAAGGGAGGGTTGGCCTGACGACAGCTGTGCCCACGGCACATGTTTCCCATGCATAATTCATCATGCTGCGGCTTAAATACGGCAGCTAGCCAAACAACCACCCGAAAGGTGGATGTCTTTCTTTGCCAGGATGGCATGTGCCGTATGATATCCCGGCAACCAATGAGTCGAAGGAGGTTAATAAATATCATATTATTTGCAGATTGGTGAACGCCAACAGATGAATGCGATCCAAGTGTTTAATATTCCGTATCCACCCGCACTCGGTCAACTTGGGAAGTCCAAACGAAAGCCAACGGGAGTTTTTGAAGCTCTTGCAGAGAACGGCTGGAGTTTTTTTTTACCCTGAGCTTGAAACAGTATCTGTAACTGCGGCAGGAAAGCTTCTGTTGAACTCCATTCATGAATCTTTGATTCACATGATCAACTCATTCACCGGCAGAACAATGCTAGACATTTAGCCGGTGCCAAAGCCGGCCAAGCGGCTTAGAGAGAGGTAGGATACGCCACAGGTCGAGAGAAGCTGAGAGATCGAAAATAATGGCAGATCGTGCCAATGTACATTTACAGGGCGAAACCTGGACTATGACTTCCTTCCACCTTTTGATAAAACCAAACCCACAAAAATGTCTTTCATGCTGTAACGCCGAAACCGCATGGCTCGGAGGTACACCGGAGTTAACCCCGTCCATTCCGTTTAGAATCAGGTGACAGCAATCTAATTAAAAAGCAAACTAAAACGAAATATGATTTCCCCAAATTAGGGGAAAGGAAACACAAGCTGAGATATTTGTAGGATTTTACATAAAGCAAAATAAAACTAGATAAATTATTTAAAAAAAAAAAAAAAATCATGTTAGCCGTAGGATAAAATTCACTGCAGCAGAAATGAAGGAACATTCAGCTGAACTTGAGCAGAAACCAAACTGACTTAAGCCTCTGTGTATCAGAAATCACTGCCCATTAAAATATAGAAACTGCACCATAAACACCATATTTCACAATCTATAGCAAACATAAAAATGAGGGGATCCTGTTTGATTGTGTTCAGAGGCGCTTTCTTTATATTCACTTTATTTACTTTCTTAATGTCCTCTTTGGAG
Organism: Leptobrachium leishanense; assembly: GCA_009667805.1. Taxonomy (NCBI): domain Eukaryota; kingdom Metazoa; phylum Chordata; class Amphibia; order Anura; family Megophryidae; genus Leptobrachium; species Leptobrachium leishanense. The sequence goes on from CM019073.1 coordinate 101,144,949, forward strand.
ATAATTCACTAACCATCGAATTGCACCGGACGGTGAATTTCACCATAGGCGTAAGTTCGGGGCACATTCATCTATTCACAAAGCTGTCAACTCACCAAATACAAGCAAATTGACAAGGAAATACGGTGCATTTCACACAATTGGACGCACAAACTGCTTATTTCTTGCTATGCTGCCAGACCCAGCATTACTTCCCGCATGCTCCTGAGGATGCCAGTGTTTATGGCGAAACGCGTCGAGTGATGGAGTGCTTACTCCCATGCCGATTGTGTTTTGGATTTTATTATATTTTTTAGTCTCTGTAGCTTGCTGTTAATCTTGGGGTGGGTTGGCTCTAAGCTGGTAGGGTTCACATCATTGATTTTGGACCTCAACCTTTCCTCTACCTAATGCAATTTCACTTGCCACTCATCCTATTGGGATCTCTCTCTATAGCAGCTCCTCTCTGTTCTATTATGCCGACCAACGAAGGCCCTTTTCTTCACTTTGATAGGAGTCCAGACCTTAATCCCATTGAGGTTAATCTTTGGGATAATGTGCTGGAGAAGACTTTACGCAGCGCCGCGACTCTCCCATCATCAACACAAGATCTTGGCCACAAATTAATGCCAATCTGGATGCGAATAGACGCTGTGACATTGCATGAGCTTATCGAAACGATGCAGCAGCGAATGCGAGTGTCGGACTTTATTTTGGCCAGGCAGCGTATATTTATATTGATTTTGAGTATGTGTGATGGGTTATGTTCAAGATGTCAAACATTAATTGGGAGGAAGAAATCTTGGTGAGTTCCCACGCCTATTTTTTAGGACTTAACCTCTGGTTACACTATTTTTGTGTTCTCTATTCTACATGTATTTTGTCAGAACAAAACAAAGTGAAGACTCCATGTCCTTTCCATACTATTAACCATTTTAACATAATACAAATTTTTCCTATTTCTTCTGATGTCGATGTGATAATGTATCAAAATCTTAAGGAATGACTTTACACACGAGAGAACGTAACAACTTTCTTTTGGTTTCCTTTTCTCTCTTTTTTAACTACTTATTATTATTCTTTAGACCTGGGTTAAGCCATGCTGGAATCCCAATGTCTGTAAATACATTTCACATGAGTGACTTTGCACCGTGGGAAATGTAGTTTTGAAAGTGGCAAAATTGAACGTAATTGCAGACTTATCTACATCTCCGGGTAACAGTGGTTTTTGGTGATGGCACAGCTTCCACTAGCTCTAGGACAACTCAAGCGTGCACAGGAATATTCTGCATGCGTTATATAACATTATATCGCATACCTGTATGGTTTTTATGTGTTTCACGCTAGAAATAAATATTGAGATGCAAACAAACGCATGGTAAATCATTATATACACAATCATGTAATTTTTTTGTATGATAAAACCAATTCCCCTGACCCCCAACAATCTCTTAGGGCTAAATTACTTTCTCAGCGTTAAAAAGCGGGCGCAAGGGAGGAAAAACTGCACCCGCAGTTTTCCCCCTTGCGCCCACGTTTTAACGCTGGATTACAATGCAGGCGCAAAAAATGCTGCCTGCATTGTTACCGTGCGTAAAAATCCTGGATGCTCGCGGCAGCGCTGAGCACTCTCGCGAGCATCCACTTGATGGAGTCCATAGGACTCCATTGAGTTTCCCCCTGCCGGTCACATGACCAGTCGGATCTCACCTCGCAGGGAGAGACTGGGGGGACTTTTTCCCCCAGTCTTTCCCTGCTCCCGGCGGACGGAGGAGGCGATCGGAGCCGCGGGACAAAGGGTGAGTATGTGATTCGATTTTCTTATTTTTTAGGCTGGTGTTAACGGATTGTGCAGAAGCGGAATCCGTTAACACCAAGTCCTGGCTCTGGTTAACTTTCCACTGACCAGAGCCAGGCGTTAATCAGCGTTAGGACTTTGTAATCCAGCACTGATTAACACTTTGTGCTCCCCATGTTAAGCATAGGGAGCACAAAGTACAGTAACCTCACGCTGAAAAACGCAAAATACCAAACGCAAACAGGTTACTTAAGGCTCGGGTCAGATGAGCGCAGTGTTCACGTCCGTGTTGCCGCACATTTTGACGTCCGTGATAGCATACAATTATGATCAATAGAGACCCACACATGAAGTGCGGACGCACAATGGACGCGGCAAATGGACACAAGTTAGGCAAGAACGTAAAACCGCTAGAACGGACGTGTGGAGTGCGCCACGTCCACAACGTCCGCATTGCTTCGTGTGTGAGTGATGTAACGAAGTCAGACGGACTGCATTTTTGACGTCCAGCATTTTTGACAGACAAAATGGTTTTTTATATTAATTTTATTTCCCATCTACATCAGTCAAAAAAAAGTCAGTCTCAAAAATGGACTGTGTGGCCACTAGCTTGTTGTCAGTCAGAAAGTACGTCTGTTGTGCACAGACGCACAGTCCGCACAGAATACGCTCGTCTGACCCTAGTCTAACCTGTTTGCGTTTGGATTGTAATATGCGGTAAATACCACAGCAAACGTTAATGCTCACACAACACTTTCCACTCGAATTTTCACCCATAGATTTCACATTTTTGGCTTTTTTATTTGTACCTCCCGTGTCATTTCCTGCATTTACTGCTCAGTGCTTCGTTCGGGATTCGTTCTATGAATTCCCCGTCCAACCGGTGAGGGTCAACAGTCACCCTGTAAATGTACATTGGCATGAGCCGCCTTTTCTTTGTATATATTACCCCTTACAGGGGTTTGAGGTGGTTTGAGGTGGTCTACTTTTAAGTGGGCTATTTTCAAGTGGAGTTAAAAACAGGAATTCTACCTGTACTGGTCTGGTTTGTATCTTTAGAGGGAGAGAAACCTCTGGTTTATTTGTCAATTTATTTCTCTTTTTGTTTTTTTTTTCTGCTGGTTTTTTTCTGCTGGTTTTTTTTTCTGTTGTGCTTTTGTTGTTTTTTTTTCCCTGGGTGGCTGGTGACTTGTTAATGGGGGCGTGTAGCCTGTCAGGTGATTTCACTTGTATGGCTACATAATCTCAGGGGCAACTCACTGAGCTTGCTTACAGGGGTTTGAGGTGGTCTACTTTTAAGTGGGCTATTTTCAAGTGGAGTTAAAAACAGGAATTCTACCTGTACTGGTCTGGTTTGTATCTTAGAGGGAGAGAAACCTCTGGTTTATTTGTCAATTTAATTTCTCTTTTTGTTTTTTTTTTCTGCTGGTTTTTTTTTTCTGCTGGTTTTTTTTTTTTGTTGTGCTTTTGGTTGTTTTTTTTTCCCTGGGTGGCTGGTGACTTGTTAATGGGGGCGTGTAGCCTGTCAGGTGATTTCACTTGTATGGCTACATAATCTCAGGGGCAACTCACTGAGCTTGCTTACAGGGGTTTGAGGTGGTCTACTTTTAAGTGGGCTATTTTCAAGTGGAGTTAAAAACAGGAATTCTACCTGTACTGGTCTGGTTTGTATCTTTAGAGGGAGAGAAACCTCTGGTTTATTTGTCAATTTAATTTCTCTTTGTTTTTTTTTTCTGCTGGTTTTTTTTTCTGCTGTTTTTTTTTTTCTGTTGTGCTTTTGGTTGTTTTTTTCCCTGGGTGGCTGGTGACTTGTTAATTGGGGGCGTGTAGCCTGTCAGGTGATTTCACTTGTATGGCTACATAATCTCAGGGGCAACTCACTGAGCTTGCTTACAGGGGTTTGAGGTGGTCTACTTTTAAGTGGGCTATTTTCAAGTGGAGTTAAAAACAGGAGTTTAAATAACAGGTATCGTTGTTTATATATTTGTTGTCTTGTTTTGGGTATGAGTGTTAGCAAGCTTGAAGGTTTGACCCAGTGCACATCCTGCTGCATGTATGCATGTCTGGAGGAATCCTTCCAGGGTCCATATCTCTGTAGCAAGTGTGAACGTGTAGCTCTTCTGGAAGCTCGTATTGGAGATCTGGAAGGGCAAATCGTAACGCTGAGGCAGATTGACAATCTTGAAAGGAGCCTGCTTCTCACGGAGCAAAGTATAGTTGAGGAATTAGGGGTGTGGGAGGAGTGGAGTTAACCGGGGAACAGGTTGGTAGCTGGGTGTCAGTGACACGTGGTAGCAGGGGGGGAGGGAAGAGGAAAAGGTTGGCTAGTCCTGATCTTGCGCACACCAACAGATTTGCCCCCTTGAGTGAAGATGTTGGGTGCAGCAGCTCAGGTGTAGCAGTACTGGAGGCTGCTCCTCTAACAGCCGGGGGATCAGCCCACCAAGTAAGGGAGGGATAAAGAGGGCAAGTAAGCCTAGACAGGTTGTGGTGGTAGGGGACTCTATTATTAAGAGAGTAGACAGGGTAATCTGTCGCGCTGATCGCCTTAACCGGACAGTTTGCTGTCTGCCGGGTGCCCGTGTTAGGCATGTGGTTGACAGAGTTGATAGATTATTGGGAGGGGCTGGAGATGACCCAGCTGTCATGGTCCATATTGGTACCAATGACAAAGTAAGCGGAAGATGGAAGGACCTGAAGAATGATTTCAGGGAATTAGGAAGTAAACTGAAGAAGAGGTCCTCCAAGGTAGTATTTTCTGAGATCCTACCTGTGCCACGTGCTACAGTGGAAAGGCAGCGGGAGATCAGGGAGGTCAATGCGTGGCTTAAAGCTTGGTGCAGGAAGGAGGGCTTTGGGTTTTTAGAGCACTGGGCTCATTTTGCACTGGGGTACAATCTGTATAGTTGTGATAGATTGCACCTGAATGGAAGAGGGTCTGCTGTGCTAGGGAGAGGATGGTTAAAAGGTTGGAGGAGACTTTAAACTAGTGGAAGGGGGAGGGATACAGTATCTTACAAAATGGAGACAGAGCAGATAGCGGAAGGGTTTCAGTTCAGACTAAGGGGGTGGAGCCGGGGGATGGGTAATGTAAGAACAGTGGAGGCATGTAATGTAAAGTCGCATTCAGCATGTGTGGGTAGAGACAACATTAAATGTATGCTTGCTAATGCAAGGAGCCTTAATAACAAGATGGGGGAACTAGAGGTAATAGCATACACTAAGCAATACGACATTATAGGAATAACAGAAACATGGTGGGACGAAACGCATGACTGGGCTGTAAACTTAAACGGTTATACATTGTTTAGAAAGGATAGGAAACATAAGAAAGGGGGTGGAGTGTGTTTATATGTAAATCAGGATTTAAAGCCTAATATTACACAACTGGAAAGCGATGAGGGAAATGTGGAATCCTTATGGGTAAATATTTCGTTGGGGAATAAACAGGGAAGTCAATTATTGGTTGGCATATGCTATAAACCACCTAATATAGATAATGATGAGGAAGAACAACTGTTAGAGCAAATTAGGAAGGCTGCAGATCATGGTAGCACTTTAATTATTGGAGATTTTAATTACCCGGACATTAATTGGGATAGTGGGACTAGTAATTCAGCAAAGGGAATCCGGTTCCTGAACATTTTAAATGATACCTTCATGTCACAACTGGTAGAAACACCAACTAGAGAGGATAACTGTCTGGACCTGGTTATAACAAATAATGTGGATCTTTTCTCAAATATTAATGTAAAAGAACAGTTGGGAAATAGCGACCATAACATGGTGACTTTTGAAATAAACTCAAAAAAACACATTCATAAGGGGCATGCTAAAATAATAATTTTAAAAAGGCCAACTTTATTAAAATAAAGGAAGCTCTCAATGTCATTGACTGGCAGAAACTCTTTCACGGGAAAAACACTGAGGATAAGTGGAATATCTTTAAACTAACACTAGAAAAGTACACGTCACAATATATTCCACTGGTTAATAAATATAAAAGAAACAGACTGAAACCAATGTGGCTTAGTAGGAAGGTAACTAAGGAAATGAAAAATAAAAAGAAGGCATTTAAAGCTTTTAAATCTGATAAATCTGAGGCATCCTATAAAGCATATAGGGCAGCCAATAAAGCATGTAAAAATGCGATTAGATGGGCTAAACTAGAAAATGAAAAAGAAATAGCCAAAGAGAGCAAGACCAACCCTAAAAGATTCTTTAGGTACATAAATTCTAAAAAACCCAAGAGTGAAAATGTAGGTTCACTAAAATCTGAGTCAGGGTTATTGTTAACTGAAGATCAGGATAAAGCAGAAATTTTAAATGATTATTTTTCTTCAGTATTTATCAAAGAGAAACCTATAACAGGAGACATGAAATTCATTAATAAAAACTTACTAATACAAAGTGACTGGTTGACTCAGGACAAGGTTTTACACAAATTAAACAATGTGAATGTTAATAAAGCCCCAGATGGAATTCACCCATGAGTACTAAGAGAGCTATGTGTTGAAATATGTAAACCTCTGTTCTTAATCTTTCAAGATTCTTTTCTTTCAGGAATAGTACCAGAGGATTGGAGAAAAGCTGACGTGGTCCCTATATTTAAGAAAGGATTAAATTTGTGCCTGGGAATTATAGACCTGTGAGCTTAACATCTGTGGCTGGGAAAGTATTTGAGGGGTTACTAAGGGATAATATTCAGGAATTTATTGGGAGGTATAATGTAATTGGCAAAAATCAGCATGGTTTCATGAAACACAGATCATGTCAGACTAACCTAATTACGTTCTATGAGGAAGTAAGTAGAAGTATAGATCAGGGGGTCGCAGTGGATGTGATTTACTTAGATTTTGCCAAAGCTTTCGACACAGTTCCACACAAAAGGTTACTACTTAAATTAAGAAAAAATGGTCTAGATGAAAATACTTGTTCTTGGATAGAAAACTGGCTAAAAGATAGGGTACAGAGAGTGGTCATAAATGGTACATTTTCAAGATGGACACCAGTGGTAAGTGGTGTCCCTCAGGGGTCTGTTATAGGACCAATACTATTCAATTTATTTATAAATGACCTTGAGATAGGCATTGAAAGTCATGTATCAGATTTGCAGATGACACAAAGCTAGGAAAAGTAATACAATGTGAGCAGGATGTTACTTCGCTGCAGAGGGATTTAGATAAATTGGGGGACTGGGCACTTAAATGGCAGATGAAATTTAATCTAGATAAATGTAAAGTTATGCACTTTGGAGTGAAGAACACACAAGCAATTTATACCCTAAATGGTACGGAGTTAGGGAAATCCAAGCAGGAGAAGGATTTGGGAATAATCATAGACTTCAAACTAAGTAACAATGTGCAATGTCAAACAGCAGCCGCCAAGGCCAGCAAAGTACTGGCATGCATTAAAAGGGGAGTTCACTCACGGGATGAAAACATAATTTTGCCTCTGTATAAATCAATGGTCAGGCCGCACCTTGAATATGCCGTGCAATTTTGGGCACCTGTCTTAAAAAAAGATATTATATCGTTAGAAAAAGTGCAGAGACGGGCAACTAAATTAATAAGGGGATGGAAGGGTTAAGTTATGAGGAAAGACTAACAAGCTTAAACCTGTTTAGTTTAGAGAAAAGGCGCCTTAGAGGGGATCTGATAACCTTATATAAATATATACGGGGCCATTATCAACCATTGTCTGATAACCTATTCATTAACAGACTATACATAGGACAAGGGGTCATCCATTTAGACTGGAAGAAAGAAAATTTAGCTTAAAGCATAGGAAGGGTTATTTTACGGTGAGAACAATAAAGCTGTGGATTCTCTGCCTGTTGAGGTGGTTGGGTCAGAGTCTGTACAGACTTTTAAAAAACGACTGGATGACTTCCTGCAGACACAGAATATTAAGGGTTATAATATTTAATATGTGGGTAAAAGCTTCTTGATCCAAGGAGAAATCTGACTGCCATTCTGGGGTCAAGAAGGAATTTTTTCCCAGTATGTTGCATATTGGCGAGCGCTTCAGACTGGGTTTTTTGCCTTCTTTTGGATCAACAGCAGTAGGTTATGTGGGAGAGGCTGAACCCGATGGACGCATGTCTTTTTTCAGCCTATATAACTATGTAACTATGTAACTATGTAACTATGAGACTTTTATCATGCGTTACTGCACCTTGTGAATGGCTGCCAGGTAAACATCGTAATCTTTTTTTCCAGATAACGTCGGGACTTCATAAGCCTCACTTCTGTATTTTGGCAACAGAGCGCAATGTTTATCGTAGCTCACAAAGCCAGGGCTGATTACCTCCGGACTTCTAACCCACCTCGGAGGGGCTATTTAAACACCCGGTGATGTGAGCGTGGATCACAAATGGTCGTGATGTGCAAGTCGTGGGTAGCTCTGGTGTGCGCGACCCGCGGCCAAATCACAAAGGCCCTTCGTGTACAACTGCCAAGGACATTTCTACAACGGACATTCTTGTCGGAAAATACATAAAATAATAAATAATGACAGTACAGGTCAAGTATCACCTTATCCAAAATCTGCAATGATCCAAAATCGGACATTTTGAGCACAGAAATGACACCAAAAGCGAAAAATCCCACCCCTGATCTCACGTGACGAGGGGCAAAAAAATATTGCATAAAACGCCCTTCAGGCTGTGTGTATAAGGTGTATATGAAACAAAGATGAATTTCGTGTTTAGACTTGGGTCCCATCCCCGAGATATCTCATTATTATATCACAATATGTGTCAATTTCTGGCAGCTCCTCCCTCCCGCTCCCAGTCACTTGCGGTGTACCCCAAGGCTTAATACTCGGCCCCCTGCTATTCACAATATTCATAAATAATCTGCCCAACGTCTGCAAAGCCTCAACTGTACATATGTACGCAGACAACACTGTAATCTATACCAGCAAACCAGATCTCCCGCAGCTGGAGGCCGTGCTGCAAGAACAATTCACAGAGGTAGAAAAGTGGAGGCTGCAGGGACTTCTGCATTTCGGAAAGCCTTGAGCTGAAGAAGAGAAGCAGCCCGGCGCCGTGGGACAAAAGGTGAGTATTTACGCCTAATACAAAAAAAAATAATTTTTGGGCAGATGCTGTCTAATTATTGCCCTATTATATAATGTAAATAAAAAGTGGGGGTTGATATTTTAAGAGTTTTAGGAATACGTGCACTCAGGGGTTGAGTCCTTAAAAAAAGAAGTGTGGGAGGTCACCAAAATTTCTGTCCCCCAATTAGCAAATATCATCTTGCGCTTAACACAAACATACACTCAAATCTGATATATTTATGTAAATATGTGGATTTTTTTCCAAAATATGTGATAAATCCTATATTTATTGTGCTTTAACAGGGAAAGATATGATTATACACATGAATAGAATCTTGATCGCATATGGGACAAATGGGACTCAAATCTTTCTGCAAAAATAGTAGAGGCGCTGCGTTCTCGACTTTGACTGCTGCTTGCACTCCAGGAGCTGTGGACTCTATATGGCTGAGGGTGAGAGGAGTTACAGCTCACAGTTTCTTCATTTCTGCCAGGTTACAGGTTCTCTTCACTTATCCTCGGTGATACAATTATATTTTTTGGGTTACGAATGCAGTCCCCATGGTAGTGCCGCCGTAGTAAAAATTTACAGGCACTATTTCCTAGCGAACGCTAATGGTAGCGTTCGGATGTGTAAGAGTTATCATCAGGATAGATGACTTTAACGCATGTCCCCCCCGTATTACCTTCTTGACGATAAACCTGTAGAATCACTTAGCGCATCGGTTTTTGCGTGAGCTTCCTGTACTTTGCACATCCTGTAATTAAGATGGGGGAGTGTAATCATTAATTAGCGTTTCAATAAATAAGGTATTACAAAGTGCTAGTGCTAATTACCGCAGGGACGCACAAGCCAAACTTTTAGGTACTCCTAAACTGGTTTTAAATGATTCTGCTTTTGCGAAATCATGTAGAACCCCTTAAACCCCCACAATAAATCCGATACTAACCTCTTATCCCGCAGCAAGAACGGTGGCCTGATCCGCTGCTTCTCCTGGACGCGAGCAGAGTGAGACTGGGGACAAATAGTTTGCAGTCTCCCTTCACGACCACTCCACGGCGCTGCTCAATCTCACGGGAGCAAAATCACACAGGGCTCGCGGTGCAGAAGCACAAACCTCCTTGGAGTCCTATGGACTCCAGCAGATGATACTCTCGGCCTCACGGAAGCTTTACCGTGAGATTCCCAATGGTTAGCGCTGCGTTCTGGGGCAAGGTATCGAGCCATCGCCTGCTCCGGAATATTGTGCTAAAATGAGGACGCTACGGGGCGAACTGCAAACGCAGATTATTATTATTATTCTTTATTTACAGTCATGGCCGAAATTGTTGGAACCCCAGACATTTTTCCATAAAATCAAGTATTTCACACAGAAAGGGAATTGCAGTAACACATGTTTTGCTATACACATGTTTATTCCCTTTGTGTGTGTATTGGAACAAAACAAAAAAAGGGAGGAAAAAAAGCAAATTGGACATAATGTCACACAAAACTCCAAAAATGGACTGGACAAAATTATTGGCACCCTTTCATAATTGTGGATAAATAAGATTGTTTCAAGCATGTGATGCTCCTGTAAACTCACCTGGGGCAAGTAACAGGTGTGGGCAATATAAAAATCACACCTGAAAGCAGATAAAAAGGAGAGAAGTTCACTTAGTCTTTTCATTGTGTGTCTGTGTGTGCCACACTAAGCATGGACAACAGAAAGAGGAGAAGAGAACTGTCTGAGGACTTGAGAACCAAAATTGTGGAAAAATATCAACAATATCAAGGTTACAAGTCCATCTCCAGAGATCTAGATTTGCCTTTGTCCACAGTGCACAACATTATCAAGAAGTTTGCAACCCATGGCACTGTAGCTAATCTCTCTGGGTGTGGACGGAAGAGAAAAATTGATGAAAGGTTGCAACGCAGGATAGTCTGGATGGTGGATAAGCAGCCCCAAACAAGTTCCAAAGAAATTCAAGCTGTCCTGCAGGCTCAGGGAGCATCAGTGTCAGTGCGAACTATCCGCGACATTTAAAAGAAATGAAACGCTGTGGCAGGAGACCCAGGAGGACCCCACTGCTGACACAGAGACATAAAAAAGCAAGAATACAGTTTGCCAAAATGTACTTGAGTAAGCCAAAATCCTTCTGGGAAAACGTCTTGTGGACAGATGAGACCAAGATAGAGCTTTTTGGTAAAGCACATCATTCTACTGTTTACCGAAAACGGAATGAGGCCTACAAAGAAAAAAACACAGTACCTACAGTGAAATATAGTGGAGGTTCAATGATGTTTTGGGGTTGTTTTGCTGCCTCTGGCACTGGGTGCCTTGAATGTGTGCAAGGCATCATGAAATCTGAGGATTACCAAAGGATTTTGGTTCGCACTATAGAGCCCAGTGTCAGAAAGCAGGGTTTGCGTCCGAGATCTTGGGTCTTCCAGCAGGACAATGACCCCAAACATACATCAAAAAGCACCCAGAAATGGATGGCAACAAAGCGCTGGAGAGTTCTGAAGTGGCCAGCAATGAGTCCAGATCTAAATCCCATTGAACACCTGTGGAGAGATCTTAAAATTGCTGTTGGGAAAAGGCGCCCTTCCAATAAGAGAGACCTGGAGCAGTTTGCAAAGGAAGAGTGGTCCAAAATTCCGGGTGAGAGGTGTAAGAAGCTTATTGATGGTTATAGGAAGTGACTGATTTCAGTTATTTTTTCCAAAGGGTGTGCAACCAAATATTAAGTTAAGGGTGCCAAGAATTTTGTCCAGTCCATTTTTGGAGTTTTGTGTGACATTATGTCCAATTTGCTTTTTTTCCTCCCATTGTTTTGTTCCAATACACACAAAGGGAATAAACATGTGTATAGCAAAACATGTCTTACTGCAATACTTTTCTGTGAGAAATACTTGATTTTCTGGAAAAATGTCTGGGGTGCCAACAATTTCGGCCATGACTGTATATAGTGCCACAAATTCCGCAGCGCTTTACAAGATCAGTGTACAAGGAGTTGATACATTAGAATACCACACATGGATGATATGACCTGATTCAGGGGGTCCCTGCTCCCAAGGGAACTTACAATCTATGAGAAGTACAAGTGTTTTGTGAGGTAGGCGCATCCATATCATTAGGTGTCTCGCCCAAGGACACTCGTTGGTGGCGTCTTCTGAGTGGGAACGAGTCGGCTTTCCATGGTTGTAGATCAGTGACTTGGTGGTTAGGTTGAACCCGCTTCACGTAAAATCGAGTCTTCTCCACAGTTGTATTGGAGGGATGTGCTGAATGGTATTTGACTTGCTTCTCCAGGGTCGAAGGACTAGAGACGTTACCACTGGACTCCACAGCCGATATTGGGCTAAATTACAATCTTCGCGCAAAAGTTTGCGCCGGTGCAAAAATGCATTTACGCGAGGGGTGAAACCCTTTGTGCCGAATGCTGTATTACATTGTCAGCACAACAAACGCGCGTAATCGTCTACCGCGGGTGAACCTGCGCGAACCCTTTGTGAGCTTACTGTACGTTGCGCGTCCTGTTCTTAACATTGTGAGCGCAAATGTGTTTGTGCTCTGGTACGCGGATGGTATTACAATCTATGCACAGCCTTTGCGCACATAATTTTAACAACTCCTAAAAGCTGGTGTTAACGGCAAATTCTATCAACCTGGCCGGAACCAAATACACCAGCCCAAAAAAAAATAAGCAACAAAGTATAGTTACACATTCTACACATACCCAAACCAATAAAATGGAGAAGTTGTGTGAGCATTTATTATTGATGCAGCATATATGCCCAGATTGACTTTGGCAGGTGCAATTTCTTAGCGTGAGATAATTGTGGTTCTTAATTCTGATTGGCTGAATCGCGAGAAAAAAACAGTGCGCACACCGTTGTGCGAGCCTTTGTGCGCGTCCGTTTAACGCACGTTATTGCTCGACGGATGAAAAAATGCACGAGGATTGTAATTCCAGCGGTGATTTGCGCACGTAAACGTTTAATGTTTGGCACCCAAATTCACGTTTTGCGCGCGGGTTTTTGCGCGAAGATTGTAATTTAGTGCTTAGTAAATTCTTAAATAAGGCATTGTGTCAGCAAAACACAAGGCGCTGCTCTCCAGCAAAACATCTGGCTCAACCGAAATCCCGAGGCCTCCCTAATCTCAGTAATTATATTACCACTAAGCTCACGAAATTGAAAACAACGTAAAGAGGATAAAAAAACCGCCTTTTAAACTGAGTGATGTTTGAAGCACGGGAGATTAACCTTCATCCCAAAATTGGTTTGGGATTTTTTTATTTATTTATTTATTGTTATTAGCGGAGAAGAAAAATAAATGAATAGTAGTGAATCAAACCGACTTTATATCGCATCAAGAATCCCACGGTTAAATGAGAACAAAACAAAATATTTACCACGGCAGCTCAGTCCCCTGTGTAGCTGTATTTACTCATTAGTAAAGCGCTGCAGAATATGTTGCCGCTATTTAAATTAGGGATGTGCGTTTCGGGTTTCGGAATTTCGGAATTTTCACGAAATTTCCCGATTCGTGTCTTCGGATTCGGCCGAATTTCCGAATCGGGTCGGACCCGAAAACCGATAGATCCGAAAAGTTTTCCGAGCCGAAACGAAAAAATTTCGGATTTTTCGAATGGACTTGAAATGTGTCAAATCGAAATTTATTTTTGCTCTATTCATGATTTCGGTTCCATTCGTGATTTCGGTTCCATTTCGGTAATTCTGGAAATCGTATATTTAACTATTATCGGTTATATCGCTGATTCTGTAAATTTTGTATTTGTAAATGCGTATCACTTGTTTCTTGTGGCATTCGGGTCAGTTTAGCGTTTTTTAAATCGTTTTGTTCATTTTTTTTGTTCCTTGGCTTTCATACCATTTTAATATGATTAAATAAAGTTGTGAAATGTATATTCAATTATTCATAAGAAAAAAAGGATCTTTATTTAATAAAAAAAAACACGATAGAATCGCCAGAATTATCGTAGACACTTTGAAACGAGGAGAACAGACGTTCCGAAAAAACGAAAATTTCCGAAATTTCCGAAAAGTCGATACAAAAAACGAGCAAAGTCACCCGAAAACACGTAAAATGGTCGATATTCCGAAAAAAAAATGTACACGAAAAACGAGCCGAACCGAACTGAATCGAAACAGAAATCGGTCGAAACGAGCCGAATCGAAAATTTTAAACATCCGAACAAACCGAACCGAATCGAACCGAAAAAAAATTCGGTGCACAAGCCTAAATTAAATATGGATTCATGCAATGTAATGTAACAAAGGGGGAGGGGAAAATATATTATTTTGAAATGTGGTGTTCCCAAAACGTCAAGGAGGCCATTCATTCTTCATATGGCTGTAATATGCAGGAGTGTGCAGTCTGAAAGGGAAAAGCATGAGAGTATAATGTCATAGAGATCCACGTGTTGCCGCGCATGCAGGATCGTTTTATTATGTTCTTATAAACACAATAGAGTCATTCATGATGAAAGACGTTGAGCCCCATTACAGTCATTCATCTCAACCTCATTGTGATCCTTCCTCATTCTTTCCACCCGCTTTTGCCTCCTTACACCCACATTGTGGCTCAACCCCATTACTCTCACCCCATACAGCCTCTGCCCAATCCTTAAATTCCACTGTGCCACTGTCCCAGGCCTCGCACCCAGGGCCGGTGCAGCTGCTAGGCGAGCTAGGCGGACGCCTAGAGCGCAGTGCCTGCCTAGGGCGCAGCCGGGCCCGACCACTTAAAAAAAAAAAATTGTCCGCGGGGCAGCCTGGGGCGGCCGCCGGCACGCTCGCTATACCAGCTGCAGCCAGCACCAAGTCCACGCCTCTGTCTCCTTGACGCGGGCAGTGACGCCGGCATGTATTGGGGGCAGGCTGGCTGCATCACACGCGCCCTCAAGTCAGTCGCTGGCGTGAAGGTGTCGGAGCAGACAAGGTGCCCGGGCCGAGGGAGAGAGACGGAGCTGGGAGCAAATATACCCATGTAAGAGCTGGGGCAATATATCCATGCGTGAGCTGGGGCAAATATATCCATGTGTGAGCTGGGGCAATATATCCATGCGTGAGCTGGGGCAAATATACCCATGAAAGAGCTGGGGCAATATAACCATGTGTGAGCTGGAGCAATATATCCATGCGTGAGCTGGGGGCAAATATACCCATGTGAGAGCTGGGGCAATATATCCATGTGTGAGCTGGGGGCAAATATACCCATGTGAGAGCTGGGGAAATATATCCATGTGTGAGCTGCTGGGGCAAATATTCCCATGTGAGAGCTGGGGCAATATATCCATGTGTGAGCAAGGGGGCAAATATACCCATGTGAGAGTTGGGGGCAAATATATCCATGTGAGCTGGGGCAAATATACCCATGTGAGCAAGGGGTCAAATATACCCATGTGTGAGCTGGGGCAAATATACCCATGTGAGAGCTGGGGGCAAATATACCCATGTGAGCTTTCTTTTTTTTGGGGGGTGCAAGTAGCTGGTCTTGCCTAGGGCGCAAAATAGTCTAGCACCGGCCCTGGAGTCGCACCCCGTTAAACCTCTGTCCCATGCCTTGCACCCCAATACAACCTCTGTCCCATTCCATGCACCCCGATACAACCTCTGTCCCATTCCTTGCACCCCGATACAACCTCTGTCCCATGCCTCGCACCCCGATACAACCTCTGTCCCATGCTTCACACCCCGATATAACCTCTGTCCCATTCCACGCACCCCAATACAACCTCTTTCCCATGCCTCGCAGCCCAATACAACCTTTGTCCCATGCCTCTCACCCCGATAAACCTCTGTCCCATGACTCGCACCCCAATACAACCTCTGTCCCATGCCTCACACCTCAATACAACCTCTGTCCCATGCCTCGAACCCCATTACAACCTTTGTCCCATGCCTCGCACCCCGATACAACCTCTGTCCCATGCCTCGCACCCCAATAAACCTCTGTCCCATGCCTTGCACCCCAATACAACCTCTGTCCCATGCCTCACACCTCAATACAACCTCTGTCCCATGCCTCGAACCCCATTACAACCTCTGTCCCATGCTTCGCACCCCGATACAACCTCTGTCCCATTCCACGCACCCCAATGCAACCTCTTTCCCATGCCTCGCAGCCCAATACAACCTTTGTCCCATGCCTCTCACCCCGATAAACCTCTGTCCCATGCCTCGCGCCCCAATACAACCTCTGTCCCATGCCTCACACCTCAATTCAACCTCTGTCCCATGCCTCGAACCCCATTACAACCTTTGTCCCATGCCTCGCACCCGATACAACCTCTGTCCCATGCCTCGCACCCCAATAAACCTCTGTCCCATGCCTCGCACCCCAATAAACCTCTGTCCCATGCCTCGCACCCAATACAACCTCTGTCCCATGCCTCGCACCCCGATACAACCTTTGTCCCATGCCTCGATAAACCTCTGTCCCATCCCTCTCACCTCAATACAATCTCTGCCCCATCCCTCTCACCCCACTGTGCTTTGACCTAACACCACTTCCCCAATATTGCTTCTGCCCCATCCCTCTCAACACATTGTGCCTCAACCCATCCCTTTTACCTCATACAGCCTCCGCCCCATCCCTCTCACCCCAAACAGCCTTCGCTCTATCAATGTCACCCCACTATGCTCCAACCCCACAAAACCTCTGTCCCATCCAGGCCAGCCATCAGAAATTTTGGGGCCCCTTACTGACCCTCAGAATGGGCCCCCCCCCCATGATCCCCTCTTTCCATAGGAAATCAATATTTCCTGTGAATCATGGTCACATTACAGAGTGTTTGTCCCAGTATCTTAAAAATCACCCATATTGCTCGCACAACAGCACATTTAACATCAAAAGGTATCTGTTTGGCTCAAATAATTTAAGACAGTATGAAATTCAAATTGTGATTAAAAAATAATATGACTCAAGATCGTATTACAGAGTGTTGCTCCCAATACCTTAAAATCACATAAAATGTGTATTAGTACAAACAATGTAGCATAAAAGTATAATATTATAATTCCACTGGTTTAGCAATAGATCTCACAGTAATGTGCACTGTGATAAGCATATCAGAGCACCACAGCAATAGAACTCACAGTAATGTGCACTGTGAGCATATCAGAGCACTACAGCAATAGAACTCTCACAGTAAAGGCAGCGAGTATGAACGTACACAGAATCCAAAGCAATAGACCTCTAATGGTAAAGGCAATGAGTATGTATGTACACAGGAATCCACAGCAATAGACCTCTAATGATAAAGGCAATGAGTATGTATGTACACAGGAATCCACAGCAATAGACCTCTAATGGTAAAGGCAATGAGTATGTATGTACACAGGAATCCACAGTAATAGACTTAGCGGTATAGGCAGGGGCCTCTCTTTTATCATGTCCATCTCCCCACCCCCATCCCCACTGTTTTCATTTCATTAATCCCCACACTCTTTTCGTTTCATATCATTAAACACCCCCACCTCTTTTCACCCCAACCACCTCCCCCACACACACTGTTTTCATTTACTTTAACACCCCCCATACCCACGCTTTTCCTTTCACTAACCCCCCCCCCGTTCGAACCAGGGGGCGCCGCTGGGTCCTGAGCCACCTCTCACCTCCTTCGGCATCCCATGGCGTTACTTCTTCCTCTTAAAGGGTGATTTCAGTTGCTTTCTTTTTTATTAATAAACCTTAACTTTAGGCCAGAGGCGGATCCAGACACAGGTTTCGGAGGGGGAGGGGGGCATTCTACCAGTTTTGGCCAAGAGCTGTTGTTGGGTTCGCAGTGACAGGCAGATATATTTGCCCCCGGCTCACATGGATATACAGTTGTGTTCAAAATTATTCAACCCCCACTGAAATTGAGTGTTTTGGCCAGTTTGACATTGATTTTGATCATTCAGTCATCTTGCTTACAATTAAATCAAAGAGGCACGTGTAGGTCAGACAAATATAACATAACATTTATAATGAAATAACCACAAATGTCTTTTCTGTGCTCACATCATTATCAGTTTTATTCAACCCCCAAGTGACATTCAATCTTAGTACTTAGTACAATATCCTTTTACAGTTATAACAGCTTTTAAACGTGAAGCATAGCTTGACACAAGTGTCTTGCAGCGATCTACGGGTATCTTCGCCCATTCGTCATGGGCAAAAGCCTCCAGTTCAGTCACATTCTTAGGCTTGCGCACTGCAACTGCTTTCTTTAAGTCCCACCAGAGGTTCTCAATCGGATTTAAATCAGGTGACTGCGATGGCCACTCCAAAATGTTCCAGCCTTTAATCTGCAACCATGCTCTAGTGGACTTGGAGGTATGCTTGGGATCATTGTCCTGTTGAAAGGTCCAACGTCTCCCAAGCCTCAGGTTTGTGACGGACTGCATCACATTGTCATCCAATATCTCCTGGTACTGAAGAGAATTCATGGTACCTTGCACACGCTGAAGCTTCCCTGTACCTGCAGAAGCAAAACAGCCCCAAAGCATGATTGACCCCCCGCCATGCTTCACAGTAGGCAAGGTGTTCTTTTCTTCATAGGCCTTGTTCTTCCTCCTCCAAACATAGCGTTGATCCATGGGCCCAAACAGTTCTAATTTTGTTTCATCAGTCCACAGAACACTATCCCAAAACTTCTGTGGTTTGTCCACATGACTTTTGGCATACTGCAGTCGACTCTTCTTATTCTTTGGAGACAGCAAGGGGGTGCGCCTGGGAGTTCTGGCATGGAGGCCTTCATTACGCAGTGTGCGCCATATTGTCTGAGCTGAAACTTCAGTACCCACATCTGACAAATCTTTTCTCAGTTCCTCAGCAGTCACACGGGGACTTTTCTCCACTCTACGCTTCAGGTAGCGCACAGCAGTCGAAGTCAGCATCTTCTTTCTGCCCCGACCAGGTAGCGTTTCAACAGTGCCCTTTGCCTTGAATTTGTGAATGATGCTTCCTATGGTCTCTCTTGGTATGTTTAACATCTTTGCAATCTTCTTATAGCCATTGCCCTTCCTGTGAAGAGTAATCACCTCTTCTCTTGTCTTCCTGGACCATTCTCTTGACTTCACCATGTTTGTAACCACACCAGTAAATGTCTAGAAGGAGCTGAGTATCACAGTCATTTTAAAGCTGCCTAATTGGTGCTTATTATGCTTTATTGCTGCTCCGTGACATCCACAGGTGTTTTCAATACCTGATTGAAAACACTTGAATGAACCTCTGTTCTTCAGAGTGGTAGTCTTTAAGGGGTTGAATAATTGTGTAAATGAAGAATTCACAAAAGAAACATTAACTACTGTATTACAAAACCAATTGATGTCATTTTAGTTGCATATGGTTCTTTAAAAAGTCCTTGTAGGATTTCATTCTGAATACAATTACAAATGTACACTAAATTCCCTAAAACCCTTTACAGCATTGGGGGTTGAATAATTTTGAACACAACTGTATATATATAGTACCCCCCGTTCACATGGATATATTTGCCCCCCAGTTCACATGGGTATATTTGCCCCACAGTTCACATGGGTATATTTGCCCCCCAGTTCACATGGATATATCTGCCCCCCAGTTCACATGGATATATTTGCCCCCAGTTCACATGGGTATATTTTCCCCCCAGTTCACATGGGTATATTTGCCCCACAGTTCACATGGGTATATTTGCCCCCCAGTTCACATGGGTATATTTGCCCCACAGTTCACATGGGTATATTTGCCCCCCAGTTCACATTGGGGGTTGAATAATTTTGAACACAACTGTATATATATAGTGCCCCCCGTTCACATGGATATATTTGCCCCCAGTTCACATGGGTATATTTGCCCCCCAGTTCACATGGGTATATTTGCCCCACAGTTCACATGGGTATATTTGCCCCCCAGTTCACATGGGTATATTTGCCCCACAGTTCACATGGGTATATTTGCCCCCCAGTTCACATGGATATATCTGCCCCCCAGTTCACATGGATATATTTGCCCCCAGTTCACATGGGTATATTTGCCCCAGTTCACATGGGTATATTTGCCCCACAGTTCACATGGGTATATTTGCCCCCAGTTCACATGGATATATTTGCCCCAGTTCACATGGATATATTTGCCCCCCAGTTCACATGGGTATATTTGCCCCAGTTCACATGGGTATGTTTGCCCCCAGCAACCCTATTTGCCCCCATCCACCTCTGCTTAGGCCGCAGGCCTCAGAGGAGGTTTTACGACCTACATTAGCCCAGCCGCCGGCGAGCAGGGCCTCCAAGATGGCCACCGGCGGGCCCCTTCTGATGATGTCATGTCAGAGAGGGCCCGCCAAATGTCTGAAGGCTACAGACGTTCGGCGGGCCCACTCTGACATCATCAGAAGGGGCCCACCGGTGGCCATCTTGGAGGCCCTGCTCGCCGGCGGCTGGGATAATGTAGGCCGCAGATCCTCCTTCGAGGCCTGCGGCCTAAATTTAACAAGGTTGCCGCCGGCGGCGGGCCCCCCCAGTCCCCGGGCCCCTTACACCAACATGGGCTGTAATGAACTGATCCCATCCCTTTAACCTCAATGTGCTCCACACCCTCACCTCCATGCAGCCTCTGTCCCATTCT
Source organism: Leptobrachium leishanense (assembly GCA_009667805.1). Lineage (NCBI taxonomy): Eukaryota > Metazoa > Chordata > Amphibia > Anura > Megophryidae > Leptobrachium > Leptobrachium leishanense. The sequence goes on from CM019073.1 coordinate 101,165,397, forward strand.
TCTTACCTCATTGTGCCCCCTCAGCCTCAGCCCCTTCCCTCTACCCCACAATCTGGGCCAGGTGATCAGAGACCGGGCAGGCTACAGGGAAATCCCGGATCGGAAGGTGAGGAGGGATGGGGACCAGACAGGTGCAAGAGATGGCCCGGATCGGCTCACCCTTAGGTCTCAGGCTGGAATCGTGACAGTAGCGCTCTCCCTCTCCTTTTTAGCGTTAGGAATTTAGCCCCTGTAGTTCCAAGGTTGCTGACCCCCTGCTATGGGGTGAAGATGCTCAGCGGGCAGCTCATGCATCCAACATGATGCAAACCATCCCATGACCAAGCACGGTCACGCTGCTTCGTCCCTAATGAGTGGATTACAGTGTCACCTGTGATAGTTGCGGCAACAGAGAAAGGGAAATTATTAATCCTGTAACATGTCTAAACGTATCTCTGACAGCAGCACCACAGGCACCGCAGGCACCGCAGGCCTTGTTATTAAGAGCCGGCTTATGGGAAGATGTTAAACTTTTGCGGCCGGGGAATGGAGGCGGCACAGACTGAGCTTTGTAGATTAATGTGACGGCAAACATTAGGGCCATAAAAATCATCATTGCGTTGTAAAGGCCGAGAAGCTTTCCCTTGGTGCACACCTTAAAAATGGGGCGAGGGAAGGAACATTGTCAAAACGCAAACACGAGAGCGGGGCACATGAGCTGGGCTGAGTATCCTGGGAGTTATTGTTCTAACCCCCAACCCTCAGTCTCCTTTAACCCCTTCACTACCCAATGAATTTGCAAAACCCGCTGTCAGGAACCATGATTCTAATTAACTATACTGTAAGAAATATAATGGAATATTCCCAATGCATGCCTTACTGTAATAACCTATATGGCAGGCAGATGGCGCCATCTACTGGCCGAAAGAAGTTACTACAGTTCTGCGCTCCTGCTGGATCAGCTGGAGAAATATCCGATAGAGACATCCCCCGGCTGGTTTTAAAAAGCGTTAGCCCCTCGAGCATCATGCCCAAATACTACAAATTATATTTCTAACAAGACTATAGACTATTATGACCTCAATTCTTACACTGTTCCATTCTTAAAATGCCAAATGCACCACAGTTCATCAACATACTGTGGCTCGCCCTGGGCATTACATATATTATAATTTTTCCTTTTTTTTGCATATATATATATTATTATTTTTATTTAGATAGCACCAACATGTTCCGCAGCGCTGAGCAACGGGTAATATATATATATAATACAAGGTTCTAGCAACAACCTTACCAGTATTATGAAAACTGGTAAAGCCTTGGTGCTTGGCCCGAATCTAGATGCACACAGTCCACTGAATGGCCGCACTCAAGTATAATAAAATGAAAAAACTTTATTAAATCATTAAAGTAAGAACTCTCAGACATTTCGGCTCACGCAGCAGCCAATTTCAAGGCTCAACCTTGAAAATATATATATATGTTCTAGTATTTTATGCTACTTCACTTTTTATATAATTGTTATTTTTCCATTAATATTTATTAGTCGGTGCCCGCTCTTTTGTTGCAGTTTTTTCACCTATACATTTGCCAGGTAAGAGTATATGCTCTTTGAAGTGATTCCAGGCCATGTTAACCAGTTCAAGTGGATTTACATATGTGGGCTTGTTCACTAAGGTGCGCCATAATGAGAAACATGTGTTGAATGCAGCCCTCTTATTTTATATATATATATATATACACACATACACATACATCTACATATATACAATACGCCAAGGGGACAGCACTCCATTACACAAACTACACAATCACACAGCTCACACAATTTAAAAACATTCACAGTTTTCAAACATTTAACAAGGTTTTAATTTTATTTACCGCCTAATGTAGATAAAAAATGATGGGAGTTTAGTTCACAAAGTATGTTCATATCTTGCTTAAGTCTGTCACAGTGTATCATGCTGACAAAACTGTTACAATGCTCTTTGGAACAGCACCTAAACTACACATATTGTAAACACCCCATCTATGTGTTGGGACAAAATCAAATGGCACGCTGACTACAGTCACTTCTCTCAAATACCCAGGTATGTGGTTAGACCCAAATCTATCCTTTGGCCCCCACATCGAAAAACTCTCATCTAAACTTTACCCCAAACTAGGTGCCCTGTACAGAAACAAATCCTGCCTGAGCCCCGCGGTAAGAAAGCAGATTGTACAGCAAATGCTTATGCCGGCTATTGAATACGGAGATGTAGTGTATGCAGCCGCCCCTCAAACACACCTTCATAAACTTACTACACTGTATAACTCATTCTGCCGCTTTGTGCTACAATGTAACTACATGACCCACCATTGTGACATATTAAAAGAACTAAACTGGCCACCGCTGGAATCTAGACGCATCCTTCACCTTTCCAACCTGGTGTTTAAGAGCTTTTCTGGGACGCTACCACCCTACCTGAATAGGCTGATTGCCCCAGCAGTTCCCTCATCCTATAACCTCAGATCCAGGACCAGCACCTTACTTGCAATATCACAATACAAAAAGAAAGTGTCTCGATCCTCCTTTTCCTGCACAGCACCGCAAATATGGAATAACCTCCCAGACACCATCAAATATTCCCCCAGTCTAAAGTCCCTTAAGAGATCCCTATTAACATACCTCAATACGGAATGCACCTGTAAACATGTAACATAATAACTTTATTTCCTACATATTTATTTTTCTGTTAATCTGTATATTTGTTTTTGTGTTAATATCTTGCATTTTACTATTTTGTATTTCTGTAACCACTCAATGTTCTTGAACCCAGGACATACTTGAAAACGAGAGAAATCTCAATGTATCCTTCCTGGTAAAATCCTTTATAAATAAATAAATAAATAAATCATGTGTTAAAGATTTTGCTATTAAATTCTGCCACCTGGTGGACTGACCAAGTATTTCAGTACACCCTGTATTTATTTGGGAAAATATGAGCAAGGGAGGGCGATAAAGTCATACTCGATGACGATACAGTGAATGATTTGGCATGAAAATCTGTACCAGTCACCAGCGTGCTCTGCCCGTCACACTAGGGTGTATAATCTCTGGCGAACGCAGCCCGTTACATTAGGGTGTATAATCTCTGGCAAGCGCAGCCCGTTACATTAGGGTGTATAATCTCTGGCGAGCACAGCCCGTTACATCAAGGTGTATAATCTCTGGCGTGCGCAGCCTGTTACATTAGAGTGTATAATCTCTGGCAAACGCAGCCAGTTACATTAGAGTGTATAATCTCTGGCGAACGCAGCCAGTTACATTAGAGTGTATAATCTCTGGCGAGTGCAGCCCGTCACATCAGGGTGTATAATCTCTGGCGAGCACAGCCCGTTACATCAGGGTGTATAATCTCTGGCGAGCGCAGCCCGTTACATTAGGGTGTATAATCTCTGGCGAGTGCAGCCCATTACATTAGAGTGTATAATCTCTGGCGAGCGCAACCCGTTACATTAGGGTGTGTAGCGCTCACTCCCGGAGGAGCCGCTGAATAAACCTCGGGATAGTCTCACCGCACTAGGAAATAACTATACACCAGGGGTGTCATCCACCAAGGGGTCATCCATTTAGACTGGAAGAAAGAAAATTTAGATTAAAGCATAGGAAGGGTTATTTTACGGTGAGAACAATAAAGCTGTGGAATTCTCTGCCTGTTGAGGTGGTTGGGTCAGAGTCTGTACAGACTTTTAAAAAACGACTGGATGACTTCCTGCAGACACAGAATATTAAGGGTTATAATATTTAATATGTTTGTAAAAGCTTCTTGATCCAAGGAGAAATCTGACTGCCATTCTGGGGTCAAGAAGGAATTTTTTCCCAGTATGTTGCATATTGGCGAGCATTTCAGACTGGGTTTTTTGCCTTCTTTTGGATCAACAGCAGTAGGTTATGTGGGAGAGGCTGAACCCGATGGACGCATGTCTTTTTTCAGCCTATATAACTATGTAACTATGTAACTATGTAACCAGCACTGTTGTGGCTTTTTATATATTATATTCTTTACTGATCCCAATAAAGCAGCATATAATACACATATACGGTATTTGAGTGACAAGAATTTGTAACGCAGGAAAAACACGCAGCGGTAAAAGAAACGGTTAACCCCCTCAGTTCTGGAGTGTAAATCCCGTGAATAATAGCTCAAAAATATATATGTGTGTTGTCTCGGGTACCTGGGTACTGTGTTCAACTGGCCAGTGAATGAAACAAACAATCTTCGACTAGTCACCGTTGGGGCCCTGTGAATTTAAACAATATTGCAGCGTGCGTTTCTGTATTGGAACTGCGACCTGGAGGCCTCTCACCAATCCGATGAACGAAACTGTCCAGCTCTCGATGCCTCGACCACAAGATCTTCTCCGCTGTGTACTGGAACTCCGTGCTGCTGAATCTGCTCTCAGCTTGCCCAATCTCAGCAACTGGAACACCGATCCGCTGCCTGCACTCCCAATCGATCAGCGCAGCCTCCTAACACGGGGTCCTGCCGGAACTAGCTCTTTCCTCCAGACCTCTCAGCGCTGCGCAGGTAGGTCTCAACGCGATTACTGTCCTGATCTCCAGCACCCGTAAGACAGCGTCTGTACTCCGGCCTGGTTGCGATCCCTGACAGCTCTAACGTGCGTCCTCCACCTTTCACTGCTCAGCTCACTCTGCTTCTGCCTTGCACAAGGGAGGCTGCTGATCTCTTTCCTCTTCCTGTACCACCTCCTTCCTGTCCTCACGCAAAGGATGATAGTACATGTAGTTCGGTTTTGTCCAGCATAGTCTAACAATGTCTCTGTCTCCCTCTGGTGGCAGCAATAGTTCAATGCACCAGAATACAGTGTTTTTTAAAGCAGCGCTACAGGTGTATAATCTCTGGCGAGCACAGCCCGTTACATTAGAGTGTATAATCTCTGGCGTGCGCAGCCCGTCACATCAGGGTGCGCACCCGTGGATCATTTATTAATTGAAAACTTATGTTTACAAGATTTTGCACAAAATGCACATTTTTCATTAGAAATAAAGAGCCTGTAATCCGAGATAAAGTCAGATTTGATGTTATTCATCACAAACTAGATAAGGGACATCTAAAATGTCAATGTGAGAGGTGAAAGAGGACCTTTTCATCCAACATTACGGTGTGCCTGGGCACACCAAGCACATCTCCTGCGCACGCCTATGGTACCAGTACACACATTCATGGAACAGAAATGGTTCTTACAAGAACCTGGAAAGGAAGGTAAAGTCTTGGCAAGGCCTGGACTCCTTTGGCATTATTGGGTCTCATCATTTTATTAGCGGGATCCTCCGTGCGCCATAAAACAACATACTAACCAGTTATGGTGCAAAGAGGTCCCCTATTAATCTGTACACAATGTCTTGGAATTTATATTTTTAGTTTATTGATCCGACGCGTTTCTCTTGCATTTTCTTGGGCTTCACTTGGATCTGATGAGACCATTGGCCGCGATAAGAGAACAAGCAATAGCACTCTATAGTAATGAATTTAGCATTTCGCTTTTTTGTCCTTAAATAATTGCTGTCTCTGCTCTGCATGCTGACATTACTGGTGACCAATCTAGTGACCGGCAGCCGGGAAATTCTAAATCCTGGCTGCTGATGACACTTCATCCATCGATTTCAGCAGACTGGGGCTGCAGAGAAGGGGAACTCTATACACCCTGGGCCCTTCAAAAAGATAAATTGGTCAGGATGAGTAGAGTATTACTTTAATGTTAGGTTAGGGCTAGGATTAGGTTTAGGGTTACAGTTTCCAAGTGTCGTTTGGTCAGCGCTAGGGTTAGGTGTAGGATTAGAGTTTCTGTATGTCATATTATTAGGGTCAAGGCTAAGGTTAGGACTAGAGGTAGCTTAAGGCTAGGGTTAGGGTTAAAGTTTGTATGTGTCATATGACAGGGCCAGGGCTATGGTTAGGGCTAGGATTAGGTTTAGGGTTACTGTTTCCAAGTGTCGTTTGGTTAGCGCTAGGGTTAGGTGTAGGATTAGAGTTTCTGTATGTCATATTATTAGGGTCAAGGCTAAGGTTAGGACTAGAGGTAGCTTAAGGCTAGGGTTAGGGTTAAAGTTTGTATGTGTCATATGACAGGGCCAGGGCTATGGTTAGGGCTAGGATTAGGTATAGGGTTACAGTTTCTAGGTGTCATTTGATTAGCACTAGGGTTAGGTGTAGGGTTAGGACTAGAGTTTCTGTATGTCATATGATTAGGGTCAGGGCTAAGGTTAGGGCTAGGGGTAGCTTATAGCTGGGGTTAGGGTCTCAGTTTCTATTCGTCATATTATACTGTTGGGGCTACAGTTAGGGCTAGGATTAAGGTTAGGTTTAAGTTTCTACGTGTCATTTGATTAGCGGTACGGTTAGGTGTAGGGTTAGGGTTAGGAATAGGGTTACTTTTTTTCCCTACTTTTTTACTCTTCCGATTAAATACAATTTTTCCGACTATGTTCGGACCTGGACGATTCGGTTTGGACATCCACAATTTGGATCGATCTGAATTGCTGATGTCTCGGACCATTTCTGTATAGGTCCGAACGGAATCGCACATGTCTAGAAATTAATGTAACTCTGGACGGAGCCAAATGTTATGATACTGCATGAGCTTATCGAAGTGATGTCACGGCGAATGCCAGCCGTAATCACAGCAAAAGATGACCCAACCTAATATTAGAGCGCTCGACTATTTTGTTGGTCGGGAAGTATCTATGAGCATAACAATTTTGGACGACATCAGAATTCTGTGTTTTTTTTTAAAACTCATGGAATGCAAAAAAAAGAATGTTAATTGCCCCTCAATGCCTTGAATACACAGATTGTGCTCGCGGAGCCGCGGTATGTGTTGTCTGCTCTGCCTCATTAGGTAAACAGAAATGAAGGATTTGCAAAACATCTCCAACCGCTTCCAGTTAGCGAGCCTGGTTTCTTCTGTCTAGTTGTCAACCCCCCTCCACCACCCCAAAAATAAGAATAATGTAGATTTAATGATGTCTCACTTTCCATTCAGCTGGTAATTAATTGATCGTTTCACCCTATTACCAAAGCGCGGACGCAAAATTGTCTTGAAAGTTACGGATTGCTTTACGCAACTTCTGCGTTCCTCGCCCTCCCACGGCCATGAATTTAAACCCTTTGAAAGCCTCTTCTTCTCCCCTCTCGACGGCAGGGTTTATAGACAGTTTAATGTTTCTGTCCCTTCTGGATATTAGAGCTTTTCAGCTGTATTAATTAATATTAATGAGGTATGTCAGGGTCTATAAATTCAGAAGGTTTTAGCAACATGTTCTCTTCTAATTAGAATGTCACCAGGGTGTAAAGGACCATATCTCACCGCGAGAAGAGTTCATTACTTACATTATCTTAGATCCACGTGATTCTTTTCCGAGAATGACTAGCATAAGCGGTGGTCCTGAAAATTACACCATAAATAGTAATAAAACAGTGCAGTGATATATAAGAAATGGTTCTTTATGCTGCTTAACCCTTTCCTGCGCATGCTGTCCCTGCGGTGGGTGGGTTTTGAAGACACGGGTCGTACTAGTACTCGCCGTTGACTTCGATGGGTCGCCTCGGCCTCACCCAACAGTCGGCGCGCGACACGCGCTGTTGACTGCTGCATGGGTGAGCAGAAGGAGAGGCAGCGGGGCGTTAACCCACTCCTGCCGGGCACCACCTGCCTAGCGTTAAGGGGTTAAAAATGTAATGTTGTTGATCATAATAGATATACATCAGTCTGCTCACATTAACCCTTAATAGAACGTTATTGGTTGTAGGGGTCTGCCCGAGTTCCGCTGCAGCCAATGTCAGCAATCGGCCATGGGTAAGGGAGGTGGACTGTAGGAGTTGCCAGAGAGCCGCAAGGCGTGCCATACTGCTCCACTGTATTCAGCACCATCTGCCTCCCTGCGGTAAGGGGTTAACATTTGTTTGATTATTCCTGTGCATAAATTGTCCCATGGAGTTATGGAATGATGTCCTCTTGGGCGAGTTCACCTGCATGGGAGGAGGGGAGGCAGCCAACTCCACGTCCTGGGTTCCTTTAACCCCTTCACTACCATGGTTGAATACACTCAATGCTCAAAAGCTCCTGCAGGATCCCAGCATAGAGTAAACTTGATCAGGTCATGTTTTGAACTTATGCCAAACAATTTCACTTACTACAAATTAATTTAGTTTGTAAATGAGATCCAGAATCTGCCTGAAAATTTTCAGCACCTTGGACATGTCATCCTATGTGCTGAAACTGTGTCAACGGCTTGGAGATCCATCTTTCTTTTACAGAAACACAGAGCGCCAGTTGTATTACTGTACATGTAGTGGCATTTTGTGGCCAGCAGGGAGAGCCCTTTGTCTATAATATAAGCTTACTGTCTCTAAAATATATGTATGAAGAATACATTAACCGTTTCCCGCCATGCATCATACTGTGCTGTCTGCACTGCAGGCCTTAATGCTGTGGGCGGCATAGTATGCCCCGCTAGCATCTATGGGCCTCTGCAGTCCCGTCCACAGACCTCAGATACATCTATATACACTCTGACCTCAGATACAAATATACCCACAAACCTCGGACACTGGAGCTGCTGGCAGAATGCAATAAAAGCATTCCGCCAGCATTCCCCACTGGTTGGTTGTGATCAACTGAGCGGCTGCCGGCTTTTGAAAGCTGTGACACACTTTCACAAGATCTCATGACTCCCACGAGATTACAGCTGGATGCCGTGCCACAGCCGCCACAGGTCAGTCGCCACTCAGTGGACTGCAGCCAACTGGAGGGAAACACTGGCAGAATGCTTATTATGCATTCTGCCAGCTGCCACCACCCCTTGGATACCGGCAAGCCAGCCCAGCGCTGGCTTCTGGGTATCGATAGAGGTATCAGGGCATTTGCACGACTAACGAGTACTCATTCAAATGCCGGTATCGGCACCAATACCGATAGTAGTATCGGTATCAGTGCATCCCTACTTGTGATAATTAAAGAATATCTTCATTGCTGACGTGTTTGAAAATATATTAAATCAGTAAATGTTATTAAGGAGAATGTTTAAGAAGTATTTTTATCAGTGTTTTAAGTGTGTATTTTGTGTTAGTCTCACGTGCGTATGTGCTCTGCAAATGGTCTGACAAATAGTGCATCAGCAGAGTAAACAAAAAATCTAATTTTTGGAATAATGTACCCAGAACAGTTTATACGTTCCATAAATGTCTTGTAAAAGTGTTGCAATGTTTAATTTAGCAGAATTTCATATATACCCATGGGCTCAAACGCAGATCGTGTTTTACAGTTTACATGTGGACATAAAAAGTTCCGTGAAATCTAAAAATACCTGTCCCGGAGATTAAAATGCCTAAAAGCCACGTGAGGTGCAGGGATAAGTATGTATTTTATTCATTAAAAAAACAGAAGAAATGTTTTATATTGGTGTTATTGTATGTTCATGATGCTTGTCATGTGCCCTGAAATAACGCTCTGTCTCCCAGGTTTCTGCTCATTTAATTTATGCACCTCAGATTATAAATTTTTTAGGTATTAACTCATTGACATTATAGAGATTTTGGCAAGAGAAGCAGCCATTTCCGTGTCCCATGTTTCTTTAACCCCTTCTCTACCAAGTGATTTTTAAAAAACAGCTGCCAGGAACACGTGTTTTTTTGTTGTCATATAGTAAGAAATATTTGGGAAAATTCCTGATGTATTCCTTACTGTTATAACCTATTCGTTAGGCAGATGTCACCATCTACTGGCCAAAATGAGCTACTGCAGTACTGGACCCTGTGCAGGATCAGCTGGGGAAATGTCGTTGAGACACGTTCCCAGCTGGTTTTAAAAAGTGTCAGCACCTCGGACATCATGCCCAGACTGCTAAAGCTTTGGGGGCATTTTTGGGTGCAGCAATCATATGTCAGTTGCAATGATACAGCATAGCTCCAGATCATGTAAACCCTTATACCCCGCGGGGCGTATTATGCCATCACCGCAGCAGGTAGGTTTCAATATTGTCCTGCTGGCATCTATGGGCCACGTAAGGCCCACCCATCAGTTGTAGCGCAGCGCGCTTCATTAGATGCTGTGGGATGGCCTGAACTCAGGCCACCCCCCTGCTGCCAATTATGCACACCGCGTCTTAACTGCGTAGGTGGGCCGGAGGAGAGCCCCGCCTTAGTAGTCAGGGAGCACTGCATACTAGTAAGCCTCGTTGGCATTAAAGCCTTTCCGTCGGGCATAACCCGCCCGGCGTAGATCTTCCAAAGTTGACTGGAATTTGTGTGTGTTTGTCTGTTGTGCAGACAGTGTGATTTTTGCACTAAATAAGGGACGCCATCTAGAGCTTAGAACCTTTCAACCCAGTAATATTTCTGTAAAAGGTTAAACTAATACATAAAAAAAATAAAAACTAGCAAAATTTACATTATTTGAATATTTTAACTATCTCGGAACAACATTTAACGTGTATTTATTCGTTAACCTCACATCCTACATTTCAAATAACTGTTATGATAATAATAATTTAGGCATCACTTGGTAGTGAAGCGGTTAAAACCAGGCCAAAAGGGAATCTCAATAAGAAAATAATAATTGTCTTTTTATATCCGTAACACACCCATCTGATGGACCAAACTCACAGGATAATTGTAATGGAATGTGGTCTATATGGCGTTAAGAATCGGAGATGCTAAAAAGCAATGAAAGCCTTTTACAACATCAGGAGCACGAGACTCTCCTTCCTAACCAGCCCCGATAAATATTTCATGTGACTTCGCTGTATGAAGAAAGCCTTTGTACTGTGAACATTGAGCAAGAACCCATTTTACCGTGGATTGTATGATTGCAGAAATATTCCTTTTTATTGTATGAAAATAAAGCAGACTTGACAGTCTTGGCATGCTCATTGGATGACCTTACCGCCACTTCTACAACTGATTTTCATCCAGGCTGTCTCCGCCACTGATTGGCCATGTAATAATTATACCCTCTGAAACTACCTTCAGACAAAGCCTTGAGACACCCAGCTCTTCCAGATGGTGTTGAGATTTTTTGACGTGTACGGCCTTAAGAGTAATTAAAGATGGCGGCTCCTACGAAACTTTGAAAAGGCCTGAAAAGAAGGATTTTTTGTTTCGAATAAAGAAAAAAACCAGCATAAACTGTTTTATAATGTGTCTTATAATGTGGTTTTATTTGAAATGCACAAGTAATCTAGTTACAGCTTATGTTGGTAGTCGTGTCCCTTTAATAATAAAAATGGCTCAGAATGTAGAATCTACCATCCCGTTCATCTGTCTTCATTTACTGTAGCCAAAGGACGATAGGTGTCCCCTCGCCATGCTGTCTATTTCTACGGATTGATGTGGCACAAGTGCCTCCAATACCCAACGGGTTAAAGCTGCAATCCCCTCTTATTGATCAGGGTGAATGTGGATAGAACATTGAATCCTCAGCGAGTGGCTAAACGAATGGCCGCGTCTGACAGCGGCTGTATTAACGAATGTACAGCGTGTGTTTTATTGCGCGCACAGTTATTACCAAGAGTCAATCCGTCCCCGAGGGTCCCGTGGATCGATATCTATCGAGCAAATATGGAAGTCTGAGCATTGTCCTGTTTGGATCGTTATTAACATAGCCGTTAATAAAGTCTCACGGCCAATAATTTAAAAAGAGGAGAATTTGATGAACAAGTGAATTTATTTGTTGTTGTAGGGTAATAATGTGTAACAGCTTTTTAGACCAACCTTGATTTTCCAGCGTTCGTGTGACCACTTTTCCAGTGGCTGTGACTCTTACACCCCTGGCTACCACACTTCGGATCCGAATAAGGTTTTATTGTCATCTCCGTATGACACTATTCCAAGTCCCACCACCAGGGATGGTATCCTGGTTTGACGTTAGATGAAACAGTTTGGGAATATATGCTCCAAGAACCAGATTTTCCTATTTGTAGATCTTATTTTAAAGCATCGGTATGTTGTGTACGGTACCCTCTCTTTTTACACTTATAAAATGATGATACGCACAGGGCTCTAATCTGTAAGATATGTAACTTGTGAGATAGCTCGGTGGTTAGTGCTCCAGTTGTAATACTCCTCAGTCACAGGTTCCTTCTTGGCAAGGTCACGTTTAACCCCCTTTCGGGATGAAAGCCATTTGGTTAACATAAAGAAATTTGATTGTACCTCTGGAAGGCTGTTCCAGTGGACATTGATTGACAGCATTCTGGGTGGGAGGATGTCACAGCCCTAGAGACAACTGGACGGAAGCGCGAACTCGGCATGCACTCACCATTTAAATTCAGTAAAGTGTTGGATAACGTGCCCCTTTAACTTTGATATAGAAACAATTACATTGAGTAAAAATATCATTAAAACAATTTCTTCTACCGAGAAAGTCCTCCATTCTTGGTTATACCCATCTCTGTTGGCCATTGTGTTTTGTCCTCTTCGGGTTCTTGTCTGAGCTCCTTCTCCTTTGTCTAATAATCATGGACCTTCAGCCCACTCCACCTTCTACATCTGTTAGATATATTTAATATCATACCCTGTAGTGATATCCTTGGGTGGGAGTTGGGCCGGCTGAGAAGTATAGATGGTCACTTTCGTTGTTAGTGCACCCCCGAACCTTGCTATGGAATACTGCTTGATTACAGACCATATTTAGACAGGTAAGTTGCCCCAGGTGAACCCAAAATGCGATAAATAGAAGATCAACTGATCGAGTGTTTCGCAAGATCTCAAAACTCAATTAACTTAGGTGTTTTGGTCGACAATTCAGAAACATTCCTCTACCAAGAATCCCTTCTGCGTTGGCTCCTTAAAAGGAAAAACAACTGTAGCGCTGCTTTAAGATTTTGCTTGTTGCATTTACTTGTTGTGGCCACCAGAGGGAGACAGGGGCAATATGGACTATGCTGGACACAAACGGAACTACAATTTCCATTGTGCTTTGTGGTGGAGAGAGGAAGTGGGTGAGAGAGAAAGGAAGGACACCCGCAGCCTCATTCGGGGGATAGCCAGAGTGAGCCGAGCGGCGGAAGGTGGAAGACGCACGTGAGACTGCCAGAGATTGTGACCAGGCCGGAGAGCAGGTGCTGCCTCGTGGGTGCTGGGGATCAGGACAGTGACTTGCCAGAGACCTACCAGAGTTCCGTTTGCCAGAGTTGCCAGAGTTCCAGTTGGACCCCGAGTAAGGAGACCGCGATGATCCATTGGGAGTGCAGGCGATAGGCCGTAGTTTCTCATTGCGGAGATCGGACAAGCAAGGGAAGTGGATCCGGTGGCACAGAGTCCCAGTGCAAAAGCGGAGAGACATCCTTGATCGGGCAGCGGAACAGATTGTCTAACGGATGGGTGAGAGGCCTTCCAGGCCACAGTTCCAAGTATAACAAAGCACGCTGCATTATTGTCTAAATCTACAGGGCCCCAACTTGACTAGTCGAAAATTTGCTCATTCCATTCACTGGCCAGTTGAATACAGTACCCGGGTACCTGAGATCATACACACACACCTTTTTGAGACATTACTTTCACGGGACTTACACTCCAGAATCAAAGGGGTTAAACTTTTAAACCTTTTGCCGTCGTGTGTTTTTCCCGCATTACGAAGTCCTGTCGTTCATATCGTGTTTACATTATATATGCTACTTTATTGGGATCAGTAAAGTATATAATCTATAAAATTCACAACAGTGCTGGTGTATATTTATTCCATAGTGCGGTGAGACTAACCCGAGGTTAATTCAGCGGCTCCTCCGGGAGTGAGCGCTATACAACTTTGATTAAAAATGGGTTAGATCGTGATTGGTTTGGTGGTCTTTGTATGAGTTTGAGGACTTTTTTGATTGCTGCGCCAACCATGGCTAGTGTTGGTCGTACATGGGCTTGCTGAAAGTTCTGCTTTCCCAGTCAGCACTGAACCCAAGCAGCCCACCTAACATTTGCGTGTTTGTCCAATGGTCAGCCCTAAGGATGACTAAAGTCCATTTCTTTGCAGGTACCACAGCAACTGAAATAGTATGACTTCTCACCACAAAAAGATTTTGTTACAGCAAGTGTAATAATCTATAGAACGTTGCGTCCGTTTCCAGTCTCACAGACCGTCTTTCTAGATTAACCCAATCTATTTTTTTCACTTGATCGTGTTCAACGAAGGCTCCGTCGACATCATACTGGGGTCTCAGCCCGGGGCGAGGATCAAATTATTCAATCACTTCTTCGTTCTCTCTGATATGGTACTGCTTCAATCACTGTAGAGAAGATAATAGCAAAATGACACAGGAGCTTCTTCTAGAAAGAGATGTCAACGTAGCTTTTCGTGATGATTGACAAATCACTGACAGCAAAATCGATAGCCTGAGAAAAGAGGAATGTGCTGGATTTTAACGTGACAACAGTATGGCCCTGGGAGAAGTAGACAGATCAATAAAACATTGAGCTTTTTATCTTTCACACACACTGCTTCTTCTAAAGGTAAGTATGTGTTAACTTAAAAATGGAACCAAGCCATACAAATACTACTAAAGCATAAAAACCTCCATTCTCTAGTCAAGCTTGTCTACTGTGCTTGATCAAATGGACCACCGTGGTGGGAACTCGTTGGACCAACCTGATTATTTTTCATGTTTAGTAGAACACTCATGTTTTTGGGTTGATCAAATTGGCCAGACGGCAAACAGAAGTGTATATTAATTTAATTTACCCCTTTTTCCATTGAGCAGAGCACTGACCGTCCCTATTTTGCAAATATTCTAAAATTGCCCAGTTCTTTAGGCCAGTTTCTTCTTTTCAAGATTCTGCCTGCTGTTGGAAGCCATATTGGTTTGAAGTTCTTCTGGATTCAAGTAGATGCTGACAGATAACGGACAAATAAGCTTGTATTGGAACAAATTGAAGACTCTACCTTCGATTTCAGAGCATGTATTGACCATCATATCAAGTAACTCCTCACCATTGTTCCTGATTGTTGTGTTTATTATCTAACTCTATTCATTTGTCCGTCTCTCTTGAACATTATTCCAAAGTACAATGTCTAAATTGAATCTGGCCCGCAGCACACAGGGAACATGAAAAGGATGGCAAGCGCTGTGGAACACATTCAGAGGATAGTGAATCATCATGGGAACATGGAGGAGGAAGAGACGCTCAGGGAGAACATGAAGAAGGAAGGGGAGAATAGGGAACATGGATAAGGAAAAGGAGCAGAGTAGGGTTTATGGGATGAAATATGCACTAAGGAATCCACTGGTGGCCAAGAGACAGACAGGGGACCCATGGAAGAAGTTGGAATGGTGACTTCCAGACCTTTTGTAGCAATAAAACTCACCATAATGTATGGTGTGTGTATATCACACAGAGGTCCACAGCAGTAAATCTCATAAAAATGTGTGTTGTGTATAAGTGCATCACAGAGCTCCTCAGCAATAAAACTCACAGTAATGTGCAGTGTGTATGAGTGAATCACAGAGCTCCACAGCAATAAAACTCACACTCATACACACTGCACATTACTGTATCACAGAGCTCCAAAGCAGTAAAACACACAGTAATGTGCAGTGTGTATCACAGAGCTCCGCAGCAATAAAACTCACAATAATGTGCAGTGTGTATGAGCATATAAGAGAGCTCCACAACACTAAAACTCACAGTAATGTGCGGTGTGTTTCACAGAGCTCCACAGCACTAAACTCACAGTAATGTGCAGTGTGTATGAGCGTATCACAGAGCTCCACAGCATTAAAACTTACAGTAAAGTGCAGTGTGTGTGAGCGTATCAGCGCTCCACAGCATTAAAACTCACTGTATGGGTACTGTTTCAGTGTATCACAGAGCTCCACAGCAGTAAAACTCACAGTAATGTGCGGTGTGTTTCACAGAGCTCCACAGCACTAAACTCACAATAATATGCAGTGTGTATGAGCGTATTACAGAGCTACACAGCAATAAAACTCATGATAATGTGCAGTGTGTATGAGCGTATCACAGAGCTCCACAGCAATAAAACTCACAGTAATGTGCGGTGTGTATGAGTGCATCACAGAGCTCCACAGCAATAACACTCACAGTAATGTGCGGTGTGTATGAGCGTATCACAGAGCTCCACAGCAATAAAACTCACAGTAATGTGCGGTGTGTATGAGCGTATCACAGAGCTCCACTGCAGCAGCTTCATTTTGTGCCCGCTTTTTTCTTGTTTGTGTATGTGTGTATATCTGCATTTTATAAATTGGCTCAAGGTTCCTAGTTCAATTGATAATTCTTCCCTCCATAGCTATTGGGTTTGGGTCCCCTGATCTACAAAGTATATTTGTGTTTGGCTATTAAACATTTTAATATAAAGCAAGGTAATAATTATGTTACAGCAGGTGTTTAATTAAAAATTCTGTTACTGATGTATTCAATTTTTAATGAACCCATACTAATAATGTCCACACGTCTGATAATTGACACCGTAACGATATATCACAATTCCCAGTTGTTCTGCGTTTCTTGTTATAGGTTATTGTTGCTCGCCGCTGTATACAACTCAAACATACACTGTACATACCGTGCGAGACTCCAACACACAGGCGAACGAGCGGGGGTTAAAGCTTGCATTGGCCAAACAGCTGACACAGGCTTAACCTGGATGCAGAAAATGCAAAGTGGAAAAACAAAATTTTCAGGCATGAAAAAGATGCATTGTTCAACTAATTGTCAATGTGCGTATATGAGCTGTAACATTATTCTATGACAGGAGACATTACTGAAAGGGTCGCGAACACCAAAAAATGCAATGTCCTTATTGTGTTTATTTGATGTTGCTGATATCTTACATGTGTTTTGTTTTTCTCTTGTATGTTTAGTTAAGAAAATATTTTCCTCTATATGTGTCACTGGATGCATCCATTGTGTGATATTTTCCTCTATATGTGTCACTGGGTGCATCCATTGTGTGATATTTTCCTCTATACGTGTCACTGGGTGCATCCATTGTGTGATATTTTCCTCTATACATGTCACTGGGTGCATCCATTGTGTGATATTTCCTTCTATATGTGTCACTGGCTGCATCCATTGTGTGATATTTTCCTCTATACGTGTCACTGGGTGCATCCATTGTGTGATATTTTCCTCTATACATGTCACTGGGTGCATCCATTGTGTGATATTTCCTTCTATATGTGTCACTGGCTGCATCCATTGTGTGATATTTTCCTCTATATGTGTCACTGGGTGCATCCATTGTGTGATATTTCCTTCTATATGTGTCACTGGCTGCATCCATTGTGTGATATTTTCCTCTATATCTGTCACTGGGCGCATCCATTGTGTGATATTTTCCTCTATACGTGTCACTGGGTGCATCCATTGTGTGACATTTTGTGTTGTAACCCCCACAGTATCTTTCCATCACTTGCTCCTCACTGTGTGGTTTTGGCCATAGAATGGAGTGAATGGGTTGATCAGTGACTCAAATCATTGTATTGTGTGGGATGTATACAAAGGACATAACCAGGGGGTAAATTGGAAGTCTTTTAAGCTCCCTGTCTTATCTCATTCACCAGCCAGCTCTTCTCTTGAGTAACAAAGGCAGGACAATAGACCTCATGCAGCCTTATCTAAACATTCCCACCTCCATCTCATTAACTGTTAAATACTGTATGGGATAAAACGCAGCCACAAAATAAAACTCACCATAAGATTTTGGTAAATGTTGCTTTATGGTCCGTAAAACAGAAACAGGAGATTAAAAAAAAACTCAATTTACTTTTCTTTTTTACATGCAATTACTTCAAACAAAGAAAAAATCAGCGGCTTGTGTTTTATAATTTGGTTTATAACGTGTTTTATAAGGGGTTTTTATTTGTAATGCACAAGTAATCTACAGGTGAAACTCGAAAAATTAGAATATGGTGCAAAAGTTCATTTATTTCAGTAATGCAACTTAAAAGGTGAAACTAATATATGAGATAAACTCGTTACATGTAAAGCAAGATAGTTCAAGCCGTGATTTGTCATAATTGTGAGGATTCTGGTTACAGCTCATGAAAACCCCAAATCCACAATCTCAGAAAATTAGAATATTACCTGCAAACAATAAAACAAGGATTGTACATAGAACAATATGGCACCTCTGAAAAGTATAAGCTGCAGATGTACTCAGTACTAGATTTGGGCCCCTTTTGCAGCAATTACTGTCTCAATGCGGCAATGTGGCATGGAAGCTATCAGCCTGTGGCACTGCTGAGGTGTTATGGAAGACCAGGATGCTTCAATAGTGGCCTTCAGCTCTTCTGCATTGTTCGGTCTCATTGTCTCTCATCTTTCTCTTGGCAATGCTCCATAGATTCTCTATGGGGTTCAGGTCAGGTGAGTTCGCTGGCCAATCAAGCACAGTAATCCCACGGTCATTGAACCAAGTTTTGGTGCTTTTGGCAGTGTGGGCAGGTGCCACGTCCTACTGGAAAATGAAGTCAGCATCCCTATAAAGCTCGTCTGCGGAAGGAAGCATGAAGTGCTCCAAAATGTCCTGCTAGATGGCTGCTTTGACCCTGGACTTAATGAAGCACAGTGGACCAACACCAGCAGATGACATGGCTCCCCAAACCAACACAGACTGTGGAAACTTCACACTGGACTTCAAGCATCTTGCAGTGTGTGCCTCTCCATTCTTCCTCCATACTCTGGCTCCTTGGTTTCCAAATAAGATGCAAAAGTTGCTCTCATCAGAAAAGAGGACTTTGGACCACTGAGCAACAGTGTTTTTCTTTAGCCCAGGTAAGACGCTTCTGATGTTGTTTGTTGTTCAGGAGCGGCTTGACAAGAGGAATACGACATTTGAAGCCCATGTCCAGGATCCGTCTGTGTGTGGTGGCTCTTGATGCACAGACTCCAGCCTCAGTCCACTCCTTGTGAAAGTCCAACACTTTTGATTGGCCTTTTCCTGACAATCCTCTCCAGGCTGCGGTCATCCCTGCTGCTTGTGCACCTTTTTCTTCCACACTTTTCCCTTCCACATAACTTTCTATTAATGTGCTTTGATACAGCACTTTGGGAACATCCAACTTCTTTTGCAATTACCTTTTGAGGCTTTCCCTCCTTACGGAGGGGGTCAATGATGGTTTTCTGCACAACTGTCAGGTCAGCAGTCTTTCCCATGATTGTGATTTCTACTGAACCCGACTGAGAGACCATTTAAAGGCTCAGGAACCCTTTGCAGGTGTTATGGCTGAATTAGCCGATTAGAGTGGGACACTTTGAGCCTAGAATATTGCACCTTTTCTCGATATTCTAATTTTTTGAGATTGTGGATTTGGGGTTTTCATGAGCTGTAACCAGAATCATCACAATTATGACAAATCACGGCTTGAACTATCTTGCTTTGCATGTAATGAGTCTCATATATTAGTTTCCCCTTTTAAGTTGCATTACTGAAATAAATGAACTTTTGCACGATATTCAAATTTTTTCGAGTTTCACCTGTAGTTACAGCTTGTGTAAGTGGTAGTGTCCCTTTAAAGCGCCGCTCTCATGGGCCCATTTGACAGGGCATCTCTCCCTTCGTATAGATCAGGGAGCCGTCTGGCTGTTCAATCAAGACTACGGAAAGTGTTTTTTTTGTGGAATTTAACATCCGGTTTTACTGCAGCTGCCCAGCTGGGGACCGAAACTTCATGAGACCGAGACAGGATGCTGCCACTATGATAACAGTAATAATACTTAATTACAAATGATGTAATTATACAAGTAGCAGAGAGGACAGAGGTATTTCCAGGGGGTAGAGCTGATTTTTACAACAGATAAAGAAAGAACCTTGTGCACCTTCTAATGTACTGGTTTTGACCAGCACCTTTACTTGATGCCCTGAATCCAACCTATGCCTCATTCCCTTGATGAGGAACACGTTTTCATGGTTTGAGGTTGGGCTGGGACCTTGAAAAAGGTGAAAAGGGTGGTGGGGACAATGAAAAGAATGAAAGCTGATTGGCCGAACGGGATGAGCAACCAATGTAAAAATGTATTGAAAGGAAGGGAGGAGTTTGATACATTAAGGTGGTTGAGCTCGGGATTGTAGACCTGTTGGAAAAGCCTATGGAGAGTTAGAATAGCGCGTTTATATGACTGGGCTTTGCTGTCCTGGGTTAGATATTGGTGGAGATATTGGTATCAAAAGAAAGGAAGGAGAGGGCTACAGATATTCCAAATCATTTCGAAAAAAGGGTAATGCTGATTGACTTCATTGTGACAACCCAATGGTGACATTTGTTGATGCAACCTTGAAGTGTGCCGGACGACGGTAGTTACTAGCTAGCAGCAACGGAGACATAATGGATTTTCTTGTTTAATGGCCTCTCCACCAAAGACTGGGAACGCAAATACTTACAAAATATGTATATATACAAAAGAGAAAGAAAAATACAACGGCCTAAGCCTGTGGTCCCCAACCCTAGTCCTCATGTCCCCCTAACAGGCCAGATTGAAGGATCACATTAGGGAAATGCAGACTGAATCCTCCAATCACAGAGCAGCAAATCATATCACCTGTGCTGGGCTTCAGATATCCTGCAAACCTGACCTGTTAGGGGGACCTGAGGACCAAGGTTGGGAACCACGGACCTAAACGACAGACCAGAATTAAAAAAAAACACCATTCATGTATATCCCAGATAGTTTACCATGTACTTTATTAAATCAGTTTACACACGACACTGAAGAGAATCATTTCCTTCAGGTTTTATCATTCGATATAAATTGCATAAAGTTACATTTTACAGATTACTTGTCACACGTCATCACACATCCCGTGCTTTTCAATTAGGTCATCGATGAAGCCCCAAATATTTTAGATTTATATTCTAACAGAGCTGTCCGTCATCCACCCCTAGTACAACCATGATTACATCAATGAAGGCTGGGGCATTGCGCACGAGACATACCTGTAATGCAGGGATCAAGTCCTAAAAAAATAAGTGTGGGAACTCACCAACATTTCTGTCCATTCCGGTCTTAAAGATTACTGGGAGCCGCAGCAGCTGTGGCGCTTCCTTATGCATGAGAATGCTATTCCTCTGGCAGACACTGAGAAATTGTCATTTTCGTGCATTCCTTCAGCCATGTACTTAAATCCTGTAAAAAACCTTAAATATAGACATTTTTATAAAGCTCTGTCTATATAGAAAGGTGTCGCAGCTTCCCAGTATGTCATCCAAAAGGGAACTAAGTTCCTCCTGCTAAAACAGTGAGGGAACTGAGTTCCTGCAGGACTTGACCCCTGCTGTAATGCCTCGAGTGCCCTTTGAATACCCCAGCCAATACCTTTTCATAAAGAGGTAAAATAATGGTAGATTTACAGATTTTAGGCCAATATAGCTGAAATTTAATTTTTTTTACATTCTTTTGGTTTTCTCTTTTTTTTGTTCTAAATTTGCATTTCTCCACCAATCCAAAAGGTTGTTGGAGAAAAAAAAACCTCTTTTCTCATGGTCATACTGGAACATGTGATCACAAATACAAATACGATTTGGCAGTGTGATCTCATGGGTGTGAGGTCAGGGATAAAATGACATCATCAGAATGATACAACTACTAAAAGTGTTTGTATGGGATGGAGTACATGTAAACCCCACAGAAAGAAAATTCAAGAGTGAGAGAAATATTTAAACCCATACGATACGGTACTTAAGGTACTAAAGTATTGCAAGGAAACTTATCATTATCAAAGATAATAGCAGAAAAAAAAGAAAATAAATGTACTATAGGTTCCCTTTAAGCACACACTGATAGCGAAACGAAGGGCGAGCCCACAAAAAGCTACCCGATGCAGTAACAAAATCTGCGTCTCCATCCCTGGACCTAAATCTCAGATTATTATAAAAAAATAATAAGCACAACCAAAATAAAACTAACATTATATAGTAACATAAAGGAAAGTATAACGAACGAAAACGTCAAAAAGGTTCTTTATTTACATTCTGTCCCCGCCCCCTAAACACGTCACAATGTCCCAGGAGCGCGTGACTATATCTGTAGCTTTTACAGAAGTATTGTAACAACATAAAGCAAAGGATAAAAAAAATAAAACAATTCTAAATTGTGCTTTTTAACAAACCGTTGAATACTGATCGAAGCTCAAGTTAAAAAAAAAAAATATATAATAATAATGATAATAAAACAAAATTTGCTTTGGCTTGATATTGATATTTGATGTATGGCAGTTTAAAAAAACAAAATCACTCGTTTTTGTAATTAAAAGGCACGGATGAGATGGAGTAAACAGGTTCTGGCTCTGCGACTGACACGAAAAAAGAAATCCCAGGATGCTGTGCCAGCCTGTGTTGGGCCAAACATTCTAGATATTGACTTCGGTCTCAATGTTTGTTGCTTTTTTTCACCGTCACCAGATGTCCAACTAGTTCTATGTTTTTCTATGTTTTCCATAAACCATCGATGGTGGATAATATCCAGTTGACCTTCATGAAGTTTTGTAGAGGAGGAAGTAGGTTCTTGTCCCTGCCATGTCCACGAAGAAGAGCATGGTTTAGTGGCTTCATCCAGGAGCCCAAATTCTTTCAATTGAGATACACTCTCTTAGGAAACTAATGTGCTGAAGCCACATTTTGAAGCATTGCTCAAGCTGGCATAGCTTTAAAAGGACATAAAGTAGAGTCCTACACAGTTTGGAGACCACTGTTGTTCTGCTTTTAGAAGAGCTGAGGGCAACATGGTGGTTTGGGGTAAGAAGTCAAGGAAGAACATCCCCATTTTAGGAGGTACTTAGAAGGAAAGTGGAAGAAGAGCATGAAGATGTGTTTTGGGCTCCTCAAAGAGCACTGAGCTCACTCATAGTATTTTTCAGCCTTCAGGACCTGGCAGTACATCAGCATGGAGAAGACCAAACCAAAGACCTAAACGGGGAACAGTAAACAAATACGTGTGAAAGTTATGAATCTCAAGTGTTGGGTTCCACAGTTGTTGATCTCAAATAAAATGTAAGAGCAGACGACCTTCTCCAATGGATGGTTGGACAACACACTTGCCTTGCATCATTCAAATCAGGGGTCAGCAACCATGGCTCCCAGATGTTTTGAAACTACATTTAATCGATTCTCAGCCAACCCAATGAACGCCTGGGCATCATGAAAGGTGGAGTTCCAAAACATTTGGAGGGCCAAGGCTGCTGACACCTGATTTAAAGACCAATGTTACTGAGGTGGCCTAGCCAAACAAAATAGTTATTTTTAATTGAAGACCCTGAGATCATCTAACAAATGAACAGCTGCTAGTCTAAGTTTATTACTTTCTTGCGTCCTTTGCTTTTGTAATCATGGAACATTTCTACAGGAATCCAACCTTGTGTCGGAAGTAAAATGGTGCTGCAACAAAACTCCTGGAATGAGAGGTGGAAGAGAGATCACCATTAAATGATTGATTTGTATTATTATTTCATGGAAAGCTTTTGTGTTTATAACCTTGCGGTGCCAGGTGGTGGACGTTCTTTCTTATATTCTATGGTGGTTGAAATAGACCTTTAGTATTACCCTCTTGGCCATTGCGGATTCTAACGTTACTCCGATTTCTGACTTTTCTATAATTGTTGACAGTATCACTATCCTTCCTTCAGTCCAAGTCCGCTGCCTTGGAGTGACTCTTGACTCCAGTCTTTACTCTTCAGCCCCTACATCCAATCCCTCTCCTCATTTTGCCGCAATAACCTCTGCAATATCGCCAAAATTGGTTCGATCTGACTGCCAACACCACCAAGAAACTTATCCACTCTCTTGTCATCTCCCGCCTGGACTACTGCAACAAGCTCCTGACCGGCCTTCCTATCTCCCGCCTCTCCCCCCTGCAGTCCATCCGAAACACATCAGCCCAGCTTATCCATCTTACGGCACTGCGGAATGTGTTGGTGCTTAATAAATAATAATAATAATTGCAGTGTATATCAGTCATACAATTCCTCAAGGAAGCACCTGGAGACACTATGAAACCAACCACATGGATTTTACATGGACCACCACTGGTCACTGCTTATTGTCATTGGTTCCAGAATACTCTTTATAAGTCACCTTCCATGCTAAATAATTCTGACTTCCGACAGCAGAAAGATGGCAAAATGGTAATGAACAGACGGCTAACTAGGGATGTGCATGGCTGAAAATTTTATTTTGTTAAGTTTCGTTTCGTTACGTTTTTAAATCATTTCGTTTTCGGAATTTCGTAACTAATTTCGTTTCGGATCGATTTGAAATTTCGAATCGATTCGAATTTCATAAATATAATGCAATAGTTGATATCAATTCGAATTTTGGATCACTAGATAAAACCCCAATTAATCAAATTTTGCTGTTAAAAGAAAAGCTAGGGTTAAATTTTAAGATGTGTCACAGATTTAGTATTTGAGTCAAATTAAACAGTGAAACTAAATTTATTTGTTTCATTAAGTCCTTTGCTGACGATTACTTGTATTGTAAGTTAAGATCAATTTGATAGTTCATTTCAAATTCGATAGTTGATATCAGTTATTCAATTTTTCTTTTATGATGATGATAAAGTGTAAAACGAAATAAATTCGTTATATATTGTTTCGTTTCGAATACGAATTATCAAATTACGTTCCAAATTCCGAATTTTTCCAAAACGAATGCACCTCTCTACGGCTAACAATCATGGTAGCATTAATCCCGTTGACGGCGTACTGTTATAAAGTTCACATACCTGCACAATAAGGATGCAGATTCCAAAAATTCGGACTGAAGACATATTTAGCGCCACCCACTCTTTTACTTTGACATAGCAAGGCTGGAACGAAAAGTAAATGAAAAAAGGAATTGAAAACTTAAACATAATTTATTCTGGCAAAAATAAATGCAATGAGTCGAATTTTAACAAATATTTAAAGGGATATTCTATTAAAAAATAAAGTTTTTTTATTTGCCTTTAAATAACCGGGCAGAGGTTGCTGACAGCTTCTACCCAATTAATTTTGGCTTATTTATTTTGCTATTTTTGGCTGGTTTTACTTATCGTTTCTCCCTCGCCGCACCCCCCCCCCCCTCCGGAGCTTTTCTGCCCAACTTGCATAGCGTAGGAACGGCAAATTACGCACAGCTGCGGGACTTTACGTATGTAAGCTCTGTAGCGCTTGCACAGAATGATGGATCGGAGCTTCATGCACAGATCCGATCCACCGCTGCCTCTCTCTGAGACCGAACGCTACAGCGATTGGTCTCCGAAAGAGTGACGTCAGCACGCGCGGTCAGGATGAGTAGAATGTCCCTTTAAGAAGGAATAGTGGGTCATTGGCTCTTAAGGTGTTATGCGCCTGGTCCGGAAAACATGAAAAGGGAGGACCTGGTATTTGTTGTTTGTGATTAAAAAATGGCATTTTTATCTTAGAAACATAGAAACATAGAAAAATGTCGGCAGATAAGAACCTTTCGGCCCATCTAGTCTGCCCAATTACATGGATACTTTACCTGGATTTATCTTTTGTTTAGGATAGCCTTATGCCTATCCCATGCCTGCTTAAATTCAATCACTGTTTTGGCCTCTACCACTTCAACTGGAAGACTGTTCCATGTATCCACCACCCTCTCAGTAAAATAATGCTTCCTGATGTTACTTTTAAACCTTTGCCCCTCTAATCTAAGACTATGTCCTCTTGTTTTGCTATTTTGTTTCCTTTTAAATATACTCCCTTCCTCTACCTTGTGGATTCCCTTTACGTATTTAAATGTTTCTATCATATCTCCTCTGTCTCGTCTTTTTTCCAAGCTGTACATGTTAAGATCATTAAGCCTTTCCTGGTAACTTTTCTCCTTCAAGCCGTACACCATTTTAGTAGCCCTTCTCTGAACTCTCTCTAAGATGTCTATATCCTTCTGGAGATACGGTCTCCAGTACTGCACACAGTACTCCAAGTGAGGTCTCACCAGTGCTCTGTACAGTGGCATGAGCACTTCCCTTTTCCTACTCTTTCTTGTATTCATAGAATTATACATTTTCGAAGGCATTGCAGATTAAAAGCGATGTATCGTGTTTTCTCATAAACTCATTAAAAAGGAAAATTGGGTTAATGAAAAGTCAAACTTGTATAAGTTTACCATTTCTTTTTATTTTCGATTTCCCTGCATAGTAAGGGTTGCTTATCCTCCACACCTCTTCTTTCTGTCTTTTAACATCTTGGTTTTATCATTTTATTATACTCTCATACTCACTATGGGAGTTATTCCGGCAACGCCGGTGTTTGCCAAAATTGCTAACACAGTGGAAAAATCGGTGTTGCAACTCTGAAAAAAGGCCGTCGTTTCACATAGGAGAAGCTTCACTCTGCAGCCTCTACTACCCCTCGTTGGATTTAAGGACTGTGAAATGCCAGTGTTTTGCCGAGTCACAATGGCGGCACCGGAAAAATCCTCCATGCTTTATAAAGCTCAGAGAAAAATGACGAAGCAATAAAAACAATGCATGGTTACATAGGCTGAAAAAAAAGACGTGCGTCCATTCAGTTCAACCTTTCACACATCACCTACTGCTGTCGATCCAAAAGAAGCAAAAAAAAACCCAGTCTGAAGCGCTCGCCAATATGCAACACAATGGGGAAAAAATTCCTCCTTGACCCCAGATGGCGTCAGATTTCTCCTCGGATCAAGAAGCTTTTACCCACATATTAAATATTATAACCCTTAATATTCTGTGTCTGCAGGAAGTCATCTAGTCGTTGTTTAAGGCTAGGGTCAGACGAAAGCATTTTTCCCCGCGAACGTGAAAAAGTGCGTCCGAACGCATTGACGTATTTTTTCACGGAATGCGCAAAAACGGTCAGACGACGCGCATTTTCGGGCGTGATTTGTACGGATCGTCAATAAAACTCTTTTTGCGTCTGGACGTTATGTAGGCTGGACATTAGCAGCGTCTGACATCTCCTAATCACGCAAACACGCCGCTATGCCACAGCTGCGCACTCAGTACGTCAGTACTAGCGGTTCAGCGTTCTCAGAAAAATGCGTTCAAATTCCACTTGCGTTGCACGGCCGGACTTTTGTGCGGCCGTACATCGTATATTGGCCGTCATTGCCCGTCATCTGCTGCTAGTGCGGCCGTAATTATGTGCACCAGAACGCACGTTAAAAGTGCGCTGGTCTGACCCCAGCCTAAAAGTCTGTACAGACTCTGACCCAACCACCTCAACAGGCAGAGACTTCCATAGCTTTATTGTTCTCTCTGTTAAAAAAAACTTCCTGTGCTTTAGGCTGAATTTTCACGCAAGAAATTTCTGTTCTTTTTCCCATGTTATAATGGACGGACTATTCATCCAGAGCTTCAAGTAGATGTTACTCAATTTCTTTGTGTAAGTATGTAACCCGGTATGATAGGGTTAACAGACAGGGAACGTGTCTTAGGCTAGGGTCAGACGAACGCATTTTTCGCGTCGTCCGTGGAAAAGTGCGGTCGAACGAACGGACGTATTTTTTCACGAAATACGCGATAGCGGTCATACGATGCGCATATTCGTCCGTGATTTTGTACGGATCATCAATAAAACACTTTTTTTTTTTTTTTTTTTTTTTAATTTAAGGTTTTTATTTCGAAAATATGTCATCAGTACATTCAACTGCAAAATATATGATAACATCAAAGTTACATCAACATCAGTAATGCGGTCAGGGGAGAGGGGGAAAAATATGGGGGAGTCGCATAGGAAAACTGCAAAATATCGGGAAGAAAAAGAGAAAAAAAAAAAAAAAAAAAAACAGCAGTAGAGTTCAAAAAGTCATCAAAAAAGTCAATGCGGACGGCACAAAAAGGCATTGCAGGGGTGAGGGGGGATAGACTCCCAACAAATGGTCTCGCGGGACCAAGAATAATCAGCAGGTAAACAGCTTGCAATAATAACAAAACAAGGCATAAAAGAAAAAGAAACGTCCTCCAAGAATAAGGGATTCTGCAGAAAATCAAGAGAAGAATATCCTCGTATAATGTCACTGTGGAGTGCAGAACAAAAGAGAACGGGGGAGGATAGAGGAATCTCAGATTTTAGGGAGTAAAATATATATATATATATATATCGGCTAATATAGTAATACACTACGCTAGAGGGGGGTAAACAGTGAGAACAGGTAGGGGGCATCGTAGCCCACTCAATGGGAGACGGGGGGTCAGCCCCACACGGGGGGGTCTCGTCAGGATTGGAAAAAGTCAGTCATCAGGAGGTAAACCGGAGAGGAAACTCAGTGGGTCAGGGTACAGTAGACGAGCAACAGGTCGGCAAGACGGCCCCTTCAGCCTGTGTCCAGCGGGAACGTGTGGCAGGAATCTTCTCCAGGTCCATGGGGAGCTCGCGCGGCAGACATGTCGCCACATCTGAGGCCTGTTATCACTGCCTCAGCCAACTTGATGGCGCGGCATTCCCTCCATAGCTCCGACAGGCCTCCGGATCTCCAGGGAGACCAGGCATCGGCTTCCCAACAGTGAATCTCCATTTGCCACGTGGTGCTGCACCGCGCAGAAGGTCGGGGCAGCTTTGACCATACAATCGTTGAGGAGGGGCCCTCAACTCCCTCCAAACCGCAATCCCAGCCTCTCGGTCGTATCAGCGCTCCACCCGGTGCCGCACGGACCAGCACTCCGGGTGCAGCCCGTGGACTGCTAACTCCTCGGGGCATCCGCTCCACCTCCAACTCGGGGACCAGCAGCGTCCGGGGCTCCGAGTCATCTCTCACCTTCCTCGGGCCTCCGGACTCCGATAAGCCTGCGCAGTCTCCCAGCGGCACCAGCGCGTCACCTCTCCCATCGCTCTCTTCGTGGCTCCCCGCAGCCTCCGTGACATGATCCTCAGAGGGGTGTCCCGCCGATACAGTCCCATCCACCGCCAGACCCGGATCCGCCACCCTCCGGTAGCGCCGCAAGGTATGCGTCATCCGTCTCCACATGCCCCGGTGAGAGGACCCGACAGATCCTCCCCGTCCAGGAGCTGCAAGCAGGCCTCCAAGCCTTCCAAGAAGCTGTCCATGCCTCCCCCGGGGGGTGGGGTTCTATCCTGCCGCGCAGCAGCCGGTCCTTGCCTGTCTCTGACTCGATCTCCATCTCGGGCTGCCGAGAGACGCGGGCCCGTCGTCACCTCGGCCCCCAGCACAGGGTCAGACCGGGCCAAGGCAGCAGGACAGTCTGGCATAGAGGCCCCAGGGGCCAGGACGAAGGCCGCAAGATGGCCGCCAGC
This sequence comes from Leptobrachium leishanense, assembly GCA_009667805.1. Taxonomy (NCBI): domain Eukaryota; kingdom Metazoa; phylum Chordata; class Amphibia; order Anura; family Megophryidae; genus Leptobrachium; species Leptobrachium leishanense. Next base: position 101,194,611 of record CM019073.1, read on the forward strand.
CCCTCGTGTCTTCATCATTTTGGCGGCTGCAGGGAATGTCTCTGGTCCGGAGGGGGGGACAGAACGGCCTCCGGACATCTCGAATCCGGTGGCCAGCTAGCTTGGGCCCCCAAATCTAAAATTGCTCGGCAAATCAAGCTGTATATTGGCCCCAAGAGCGGCAGACGTGCGGAGCTCCACAGAAACACGTCTGCTCCCTTCAGCAGCCGGCCACGCCCCCCCATAAAACACTTTTTGTGTCTGGACGTTATGTTGGCCGGACATTAGCAGCGTCTGACGTCTCCTAAACACACAAACACGCCGCTATGCGGCCGCAGCGCACTCTGTACGTCAGTAGTAGCAGTTTGACGTTCTCGAAAAAATGCGTTCGTTTGCCACTTGCGTTGTACGGACGAAATTTCGTGCGGCCGTACTTTGTGTGTTCCCCGGCATTGGACGTCATTTGTTGCTAGCACGGCCGTGATTTCTTGCGGCTAAACGCACGTTAAAACTGCATTAGTCTGACCCTAGCCTAAGTCTGAGTTGTTTATTTTTCTTTATATTATTATTATTTTATTTCCCATTTTTTTCCACTCTGTATTGGTGCAAATCATGTTCGCTTAAAGCTCTTGGAAAACAATGATACTGTGGGGGAGGGGGGGAGAAAGTTGGATTTTATGTACAGAACACTGGAGCTAAATATTTATCTGGAAGAACACACGGCAAATCCCTCGTGAGTTTAAAGAAGCGAGACGGAATCAATTCTTGTGGGTCCGTAGCGTTGACTCAGGCAGCTCTTAATTGCCGCGGTGCGTTGCCGTGCTTGCGGATGATTTGTAGGAGTCGCGTGTGAGTCGCAAATTAAGGCCGGCGAGATGTGGAGTTTGTCTTCGCCACGGAGATCCCACTGCAGCAGATTGCATATCCGCGATGTCACCTGGTAATTCTATGGAGATTGCTATGGAAACACCATAGTCTTGTATTAGATGTAGCAACTTTTATTAGCTATGCTGTGCGGGGGGAGGGGGGTTCTGTCTCGATAATTTTAGCGATAAGAGATTTAGACCTGTCATTTAGCCACTCCAAAAGTCCAGATCTGGGGAGACGCACCTAGATTGGGAAGTGCGTCTAGCAATCCAGGGTTACTTTTCCAGTTGCCTGTTTCTTTCAGACATGGGTGTAAACTGGCCCTGCCAAGGCACATGGATCGTTCATGCGACACTCGATTTTGCCTCGACCTTCCGATCACTAGGAAGCCTTAGAATTCTTGAATTACAGTGTATCTGTACCCGATAAAAGTCCCTGAACATCCTGCACTCTCACCAAGACAGCAGTCTGTCCGGAATTCTCGACAAGGCAGTAGGATACGCCCCTTCTCCTGGTGGACATGTCCTTCTAAGGAAGTGACCAGACCTTTTATTTGTTGTTGTTAGTTGCAAAGTCGTGTCTGACCTCACGCGACCCCATGGACAACATTCCTCCAGGCCTTCCTGTCCACTACCATCTTCAGGAGTCTATTTAAAGGGATACTCTAGGCAATATGACCACCTAAGCTTTTTTAAGGTGGTCATGATGCCCTGAGTATGCCCCCCTCTGTCCCCCCTCCCTCCGCTCAGCTGATCGGCTGAAACAGCTAAAAACAGCTGAGAGACGCGGAGGACGTTACTCCGCTCTCCCAGCTGTCAGTCAGCAGAGCGGGATTCATATTTCCCGCTTCTGCCGACTATTGCCGAGTAGGAGACGTCATCGCGCTTTCAGCGCGATGACGTCTCCAACTCGCCGCAGTAGCTGGTGGGAGCGAGCCACCAGCATAGTCTGCGGCTGGGATTAGTGTTGCGCACATCCTCTTGCACGTAACACTAATCCAATTAGAAGAGGAAGCCTGCTGATTGGCTGGCTTACGTGAGAGGCGCGCATGCGCGCTTCTCACATAAACCATTAGCCAAGTTCAACATTTTCAGGACGGGAGAGGAAGAGGAGGGAGGTGAAAAAAAAAAAACGCCGTTGGAAACAAGTGGTTTTTAGGGTAAGTATTACATTTAAAAATATATATATATATATATACACAATAACTGGGTAGGGAATAGGTATATTTTAATGTAAAAAAAAAGGGGGGGGATTTTTAGCCTAGAGTGTTCCTTTAAGCTCACGCCTACAACTTCAGTGACTCCATCCAGCCACCTCATTCTCTGTCGTCCCCTTCTTCTTTTGCCCTCAATCTTTTCTCTTCTCCAGTGAGTCCTTCCTTCTCATTAGGTGACCAAAATATATGAGTTTCAGACCTTTTAATGGTGGGCCCGTCAAATTTACTGTCATTTGGGCGTCTAAAACACCCCTTTTCACAGGTTTGCCTGATTGGGGCTTCCCCAGGCACATCACTGAAAGGTACATTCTGCAGTTCTCATTTCCTATATTTGTCCTGTGGGATTTGCAGGTTGTGATTGTCCTTTAAATTGTCCACAGTTCTTCATAAAAGAACATACGGAGTACATCGATACTGGTGCCTGCAATCAATGCTGAATACACAATGAAGCAACCCCCCCCCCAAACATGAAATGTAGTTATATATACAGTATATATTGAATATACATAACTATGTGTGGTATGGTTTTATTAAATATGGTATTATTAAAAATAGTAGTTCTCTTGTTTCTGATTTGCCTTTATTTTTGTACACTGATTCAGCTGACTTTGCACGTCCTTTGTTATAGTGATCACTGGATCATTACTGATTCTCCTAACACTCAGTCCTGGATCAATGCTCCCAACAAATGACGGCGTGCTTCGGACACATGCTGACATTCGTTGACTGAAAGGCCCATCAACTAAGCAGTACATTGGACCCATTCTATTTAATATTTATATTAGTGATATTGCAGAAGGTATTAATGGAAAAGTATGTCTTTTTGCTGATGACACAAAGATTTGCAACAGGGTTGACGTTCCTGGAGGGATCAGCCAAATGACAAATGATTTAGGTAAACTAAAAAAATGGTGGGAGCTGTGGCAATTGAGTTTTAATGTGGATAAGTGCAAGATAATGCACCTGGGACGTAAAAACCCAAGGGCTGAATATAGAATATTTGATACATCTGAGGTTGGGATTTAGGGGTTATTATTTCAGAGGATCTAAGGGTAAGTAGTCAATGTATAAGAGCAGCAGGAAATGCTGGCAGAATGCATGGAAATGCTGGCAGAATGCTTGGTTGTGTAGGGAGAGGTATTAGTAGGAAAAGGGAAGCGCTCATGCCACTGTACAGAGCACTGGTGAGACCTCACTTGGAGTACTGTGTGCAGTACTGGAGACCGTATCTCCAGAAGGATATAGACATCTTAGAGAGAGTTCAGAGAAGGGCTACTAAAATGGTGTACGGCTTGAAGGAGAAAAGTTACCAGGAAAGGCTTAATGATCTTAACATGTACAGCTTGGAAAAAAGACGAGACAGAGGAGATATGATAGAAACATTTAAATACGTAAAGGGAATCCACAAGGTAGAGGAAGGGAGTATATTTAAAAGGAAACAAAGTAGCAAAACAAGAGGACATAGTCTTAGATTAGAGGGGCAAAGGTTTAAAAGTAACATCAGGAAGCATTATTTTACTGAGAGGGTGGTGGATACATGGAACAGTCTTCCAGTTGAAGTGGTAGAGGCCAAAACAGTAATTGAATTTAAGCAGGCATGGGATAGGCATAAGGCTATCCTAAACAAAAGATAAATCCAGGTAAAGTATCCATGTAATTGGGCAGACTAGATGCGCCGAAAGGTTCTTATCTGCCGACATTTTTCTATGTTTCTATGTTTCTACATTTTTAGAGAAGTATCGCAAATTTCCGGTAGCTGAATTTAACATTTCCCACCCTGGTGTCCCTTCAGTTCAACTTTGACGGCCTAAAATTTTAGGTTCTCTTGCGATATCGGTGAAAACACGTTGGGCCCTATTACATTCTTCACGCAATCCGTAACGCGTTTGCAAAAATGCATTAACGCGAGGGGAAAAACCATTTGCTCACAACGTCGTATTACAATCTATGCGCAACGAATGCACGTATACGTCTACCGCGGGTGAAACTGCGCGAGCATACGATACTTAGCGTGTCCTATACTTAACATTGTGAGCGCAAATGTGTTCGTGCGCAGAAACGCAGATGGTATTACAATCTATGCGCAAATTCGTACGAACGACGTTTGCGCGCATAATGTTAATGTCTTTGAAAAGCTGGTGGTAACTGCAAATCTGAACGTCCTGGTGGAAACGAAAAACACCAGCACAAAAAAAATACGCAGCAAAGTATAGTTACACATTCTACACATACCCAAACAATAAAATTATGAATTTATGTGTTTTTTTTTATTGCTGCAGCATATATACTCAGATTTACTTTGACAGTGAGTCAATTAATGTCAATTAAGGTAAATTGATGTAAATTAAGGTTCTTAAGTATGATTGGCTGAATCCCGCAAAAAAAAACTGATTTACGTGCGCTACGTTACTGCGCTCGTATTTCTCTTCGTTTTGCGCGTTGGCTTTACGAACGTTATTTTTTGACGGATGACAAAATGTGCGAGGATTGTAATACCACCGTTAATTTTCACGTGATAACGCATTTTGCCGTGCGCAAAAAAAATTGCGAAATTGCGCGAAGAATGTAATAGGGCCCGTTATGGGTGAATTAGACACAAATGTCGCCCCGAAAATAGAACTCAATGATGTTGTTGTGTATCAGCGCCAGCAGACTGGCACATTTAGAGGCCTGTGTAGAAGACAGATTTGGGCGATCAAGAACCGGGTAGAACAGTTGTAGATGTTCCCTTTGATTATTGTAAAGCGCTGCGGAAACTGTTGGCGCTATATAAATGATAATAATGTCAACTGACTTCAACTTCCCTTAAAACCAAATAAAATATGTATTTATTTAGAAAAATAGGAGATAAGTGCCTCTGACGCTGGATCTCAGAATATCAAAGCTGTTTTTTTCTGATTCAGACTACGGGTATAGATAATTAGGGAAAATAAACATTGCCTTACTTCTTCGGAACTCTCTAACCCTGTTTCAACTATGTAAAAGGAACACTCTGCTCATCCTGACCATTATATAGGTTTAATTAAAGTGGTCAGGATGTGAGGAGTGCCCCCGCTTCTCCCACACCCCTCCCTGCACCCCACATCTGGAAACATCGCTGGGTGAAGTGGAGGAGTTTCCTTTACTCCACCCAGATTCAACAGCAGCCAGGATTTTGAATTTCCCAGCTGCCGGAATGAACACTAGAGGCATCAGCATGCAGAGAACATGCCGGCATCACCCTCCCCGAGACCAATCACGGTAGCGAACAGTCTCAGAGAAACAGCCGTTGCACACGCGTAGCTCCGATCCATTGTTGTGTGCAGGAGCTACGGAACTTGTGCACATTAAGTGACACGAGGTCACCCATTTAGACTGGATGAAAGGAAATTCAGCCTAAAGCATAGGAAGGGTTATTTTACGGTGAGAACAATAAAGCTGTGGAATTCTCTGCCTGTTGAGGTGGTTGGGTCAGAGACTGTACAGACTTTTAAAAAACGACTGGATGACTTCCTGCAGACACCGAATATTAAGGGTTATAATATTTAATATGTGGGTAAAAGCTTCTTGATCCAAGGAGAAATCTGACTGCCATTCTGGGGTCAAGAAGGAATTTTTATCCCAGTATGTTCCATATTTGGCGAGCGCTTCAGACTGGGGTTTTTGCTTCTTTTGGATCAACAGCAGTAGGTGATGTGTGAAAGGCTGAACCCGATGGACGCAGCCTATGGAACTATATAATGCGCAAGTCCCGTAGCAATGCGCAATTTGTGATTCCTCCTACGCAACTTGCGCAGAAAAACTTCAGGGACTTACGGGTTCTTGAATCCCCGAGCTGAAGAGGAGGAGCAGCGTTTAGCAAAGGACAAAAGGTGAGTAAAATCACCTAAAAATAAAAAGTAAAAAATAATTGGGCAGAGGCTTTCGGCAGCATTTTCCCAATTATTTAAGGGCAAAAAGGGGACCTCTAAATTTCAATAGACTTCCCATCCCTTTAACGACAGATAATTATAATTATAGTATAATATAGTTATATACTCACTTCCTTCCACCAGGTGCTGGGCATATTCTGACAGTCGTCGTGGTGCTCGGAGCAGCATGAATGGGGTACAGTGGCATTATTCCCCAAATCAAACCAGTCGGTGTAATTCTTCACCCCACAGCATCGGAACTGAGAGAAACGGTCAAACATTGGGGAAAGTCAACCAGTCGGGCCATTTCTGTGATTGCGCATGGGGTTTCCTATCCAAAAATCAAAACTATGGGGCTAGGTTCCCTGTGTTGGCTGATGACGTTGACAAGTTTGATGTTCCATGGTGGCCGTGGTCTTGCTGCTCTTCTGGATGCTATCAACGACACCACGTTCTGAAGATGGTAAGCAAGAGCGTGCATCCCTGCATCACCTTCTCACAGGTATGTCTGTACTTACAAACGTGGTCACATATAGGCAACTACTGGGCCATTGGACTAGAAGCAGAAGGCTAAAGTCTTTTATGTAATGCCACAAAACCTCAAATCATTTTTTTATTTCTCATTAATTTGATACAAAACCCAAAAAGCCGTTTAATTGAGAAATATCTGCTCTGCGTTATATGTATCTATATAGATATTATTCCCATGTGATAATTCATTCTTCACATTGTTATCTCATCGAACGGGTCCCTCCGCATCGCTTTTTGCAGTCATCGCAAAATATTTTTCGGTGCATTTTGTTAGTTCAAAAGGGCCGACACATGGTGGAAAATGCTGGCGCAGGATAAATGATAATATTAAAAACTTTCATCATAATGTCCTCTATACAGTCTCTGCATTTTTTGTAGGGCACTCAGTATTAAGCCATTTTAAACAGAGCACCCCAAGCCAAACAATTATAAACAGTCAAAAGCTTGGTTGCCATCTGTTCGAGAAATTCTTTGAATCCATGTTGACTTTCGCTAATTCTATTTTTACCTGTGTCTGCACGATGTCCCAGGCGTTCGTCAAGCCAAGATTCCCATTCGTTTTATAAAGTTTAAGTCCTTTTTTCAGGTCCTCCTGGGCGTAGCTGTGAAACTGCAAGAAGAAGACCACCAGTTCAATTAGGAATGAACGCAAAAATCGACATCTGGTTGGACAACAGTGAATTGAATGTCACGTAGCAGAACAGATCGTCCATAATCTTCTCTATTATACGTCAAGATTAGGTAACCGGACTCTCAATATTTATAAGACAGCTATATTTTCGAAGACGTGCTCCCTCCTAGCCATCGCCAAAAATCTGAGTACAGGATAGTCCACTGCAGTAGTTCCCAACCGCGGTCCTCAAGTACCCCCAACAGGTCAGGTTTTCCCAGATAGCTGCAGCACAGCACATGTGATATGATTTGCTGCTCAGTGATTGCAGGATTCAGTTTGCATTTCCCCAAGGTGATCTGCAAAACCTGGCCTGTTAGGGGTTCTTGAGGAACCACTGGTCCACTGTTACTTAGCAGTGCACCAAATGATCTTTAACCAACCAAATGCGAGTTGCATTTTGCCAGAGCTGAAAGACATCCCCTATGGCTAAAACAAACACATTTCCTCAAGACAATATACAACTACAACGTCATTCTCATCCCATTGTGAGAAGATGGGAGGAGTGAAAGGTAGACTGTCATTTAACATATATACGGAAGAGTCACCAAGAAGACGATCAAACTTGACTATCTAGAGGAAGTATAAGTCGTAACAAGGTTTCCGTAGGTGAACCTGCGGAAGGATCATTTGTGAACCCAAAACAGTACCGGCTGGGTGTAGTAGAGGTAACATCACTGCTCTATAACTGTGGAGACACAGGTTTGAATCCCGACGAGCAACCTCTCCAGTAAGTGTCCTTGGGCAAGACACTTAACGGTACATACTCACCACCCAGGACATACTTAAACACGAGAGAAATCTCAAAGTATCCTTCCTGGTAAAATCCTTTCTCAAAAAATATTACAACAACCTGTTACCCTTTAAAATGCTCCATAGAGGAAACTCATTGTCAAGAAAAAGTCAGCCATTTTGAATCAGCACACTTACTTCTTCCTTGTACGTCAGGAACAGAGTCATGCTAATCATCTCGAGCAGGAAGATAATCAGTAACACCACGAAGAACTGAAGGTGGAAAGAAAACGTTATAAAATGAGACCAGAGAATAAACATGAGGCGCTATAGGCCGCCAATTCATGTTAGGGGGTTCTTCTCCAACCTTCTCTTTCACTTGTTTGTAAAAAAAATGAATGTCTTAGTGGAAAATGAAGAAACTGTTTAAATAAGAAGATATATAAACCTTGTTTATTTGTTACACATTAAATTATGGTAATAATGATTAAGTTGATAAAAATATAGGCTGAAATGTCAAGCTTTGAAATGTTTAACAAGCTTTATTGTTTCGACACAGTCATATTGCCGTAAATCTTCAAACAAATGGACGTATGCTTTTTTATAAGCTAATAAGTTATATATCAGGTGTAATAAGTTATTTCAAGTACAGAATTAGCATTTAACTGTAATCGTGACCCTCGCTTTTTCATTGCAATAAATTAAACTCCTCCATGTAAATCTTGTAAATTCGTCTCAAGGTCGGCTCGCAAGTCTGTAAATCATTTTGTCTATAGCACAACGTAGCATTTTTGTATTACAAAAAAAGACTCACCGTAAGCAACAGGCACCGGTGTTCAGTTACAGCACCCAGGCAGCCTATGAAACCCACCACCATTATGACAGAGCCGGTTACCATGAAAAGGCTGGCAGCCGACAGGGACGGGAAGGAGATGGACAGGGTGGCAAATTTCCCTTGGGTGACGGCCAACCAAACGCCAACCCCGAGAATACCACATCCTCCGAGCTGTAAGACATAAGATGGTGAGAGACAATTACGAGAATCCCACCGCATCCACCTGCACCTTCTGAAGTTACTTTGAAGAGTCATCTGTCTTAAGGTCTAGAAGCCCATCAGAGCAGATGAATTTCTGGAAATCCAGGGAAAAGGCACATCTATATATCAGTAGGACTGCACCAGCTTACAAAACTATCAAGTCTATTCATTAAAGGTGAAACTCAGGAGAATTGGAAGGAGAAATTAAAATTCTAGCTCAAAATAGCCAAACCAGAAAACCTCCCCCATTTATCTCACTTTCCAAATTGGTTACTTGGTCTTGAGTTTTCTATTCTCCTGCTAATTCTCCTGACTTCACCCTTTAGTGGCTAGACCTGTTTATATTTGCAGTAGCCTAATTGTCCACTCGTGTGTTCATTTTTATGAACTTCCATTAAAGCTTCCATTAAAGTGGTGGAGTTTTGAGTCCAGTGTTTGGTTTTGTCATACAGAGTGAGGGTAATAAATAGTCTATGGAAACTGAACGTTTCCAAGTGGAATGAGTTAACCACCATTTTTTACTTCTATTAAACCAATTTAATGATTATCTACATATATTATACACATACAAATTATTTTAGCTATGAGGTACAATGGGTCTAAATACAAATTACCGCCTGTTGAACTCAATCTCCAAACAATGACAATAGGTGAAAAGTTAACAAGTGTATATAGCGATTTCTACTCACCCAGAAGATGAGGTTAAACACGAACATCGTGATCTTGATGCACAGAAGGCAGCCCCGAGTCATACTCATCTTCTTCAGCTCTAGGAGTAAAAGAAAAGAAAGGTCCAGATACAGAACGATCACCCGATTCTCCTTTTTGGCTTCACCAGTTGAGGCTTCTTCTGTATTTGGCTGCACCCCACTGAAGGAAGAACTGCCTCCTACCCCCCATCTGCCACTGTATACCCCTTTCCAGCGAGCTCGTCGACCCCTAGGTGGAGAGCTTTGGCTGTAGCTGGGGTCATCACTACTGGATGTTTGCATTGTCTAAACGTTTGTTTAAAGGATGTTCCAAATATTTAAGAGTAGAAGAAACACTGGTCCACTTCCTGTTTATTTTTTTTTCCTCCAAGGTTGCCGGTCGAATTCCACCGGGATCAGGTTTTGGCTGAATATTCTAAATGAAGTTCTTCCCACCAGATTTTAAGATCGGTCATACATGAATACTAGCACTCGTCAAGTCTCTGTGTGTAGTCGATTGGTTTTGTATCACTTTGATATGATAAAATGGGTCGACTCAAGGTCGTAACGTGCAATATTCAACTTTTATACATTACCCAACCATGTACATCTTAACATTTTATAAAAAAAGTTATATTCTTATACATATATGAATGAGAGCAACTTGTCAACACAATAATTGACCCCTCCCCCAAAAAATAAGTATTTTGATAATCTAAAAATCAATCTAGAACATTCTTTAGTCGAAAAGAAAAGCGTACGAATGAGGTGATCAAAAACGAAGCTTTTGATCTTCTCTCCTTTTAAAACTCTCTTAACACTCACTTGATGGAAAGCAAACTATGCTAATTAGAGGTACGATTCTTGTATAACCTTGGGCCTTGTTTTATACCATTTCCCTGAAGAACAAGATGAAAGGCAACATAGGAGTATCAGGAAATAACAGAACAGAAAACCGAATACATCAATCGAAACACTGAATTCATGAAAGTCACTTCACATGTTGGCTTGTCGAAGACTTCTTTGGTTACGAGACGACAAAATAAGGAAAAAAAGGAATATCTAGTGTTCACGCCACAGAATCTATAACGGTGGGTCCTTTCACTTGGTGTAGCTTTCTCTATTTCTGTCCACTTCTGCAACCCGACTCCAAAACGGAGGTCAACAAAAAGCCGCAAAAAGTCTTAAGTACAGCATGACCCAACATATTTCAAATTCATTCGTCGGAGCAGAGCTATGAGAAAGTGGTGGGCAGTCATGGAAAAGGTCACCATGTGGTAAGAGACACCGAATGAGATAAAACAAGAGAAAAGAATGTCATCACTGCCCGGAATCCTTGGGTATGGATTCACGGGATCATATGTGTCTTGTAGTTGTGAAGAGAAACAAAACGGAAATGGAGAAAGTGATTAGAAAGTTCTAAATTAAAGTGTGGGTAAGTCTGTTTGGTGACATGGTTTAGTCTTCATCCCGCCTACGAGGAGTCACCTCTGAGCTCAATGTTGTGTATGTCACCGGTTCCTTGGTAAAACTCTACCTTTTGGTGCCAAGTCTTCAATAAACCACCAGGACCGACTATTAAAGGATTACTATAAGAATGAGTTAAATAAATTAGTATCAAGATATAATAGAATGCGTACAGCAACGTTTTAACCTATTACACAACTTACTTACGCTCAGCACGAGGGGATCGTAATCTTTTTATCCATCGTTATATATATAGAAGAAAATATGTTCTGCTAATACTAAGAATAAAAGTTAACAGCGGGTGGAATTCTTGGAATAAACGGGGGGAAAAAGCCAGGAACGGCAACAATAATTCTGCTAAAAATATGGATGCGAGGCACCGAAGATGACAACGCGCGCTACAACCAATAAAACTTGGAATTACGGCGGATTTAGCTCTCTATTGAAACAACGTTCAGGATTTTTTTCCTGAAGAATGTGCTATATAAACCGACAAAATCCACTCGAGAAGGATTGTGCGTCCTAGCAGGGGATCCGTATAAAATGCCAAAAACAACTGCAAGGGCTCAGCCGGGAAGAGCGCGATGTAAGCGGATATTTAATGGGTTCAAGGGTCAAATAGCGTTACCGGAGACGAATAGAAGTACAGAATATACATGGAATCACAACAAGAGGTAGTTCAATAAAGGGGCGAAGGGAATAATATTACACATATTGCTTTGGGGCCACAGGGAGCAAGGAACCGCTCTACATGGAAGCCAGGCACGAAGCTGTGTCTGATGGGAAATAAATTACATTCGCAATCGGCCAGGGTCGCATAATAACTAGATATTGCGCTACATGTTCTGGGATATTGTGATGCTATATATATATGTTTATGCCATTAGATTTTGCTTGAAAACTAATAAGACAAGCACGATATATATTAACTCTTTGTGTGTTCTAGAACCTCTTACCAAGAGCCCAAACATCTGCATGTAGCAAGGAGCTTATGCATACAGCTTGCTACGATTATTACGCATATCATACACAGGTCGATCAGTCAAGAATGGAAAAGGGTAAGAAGAACAAACAATCTAAAAGATTATATCACAGAATTGCCATAAATAACACAAATCCGCAAGCTGAAATAAATGAGCAGTGGGGTAAGTGTGCAGGGGCTGGACAGCATAGACCGAGGACCGGTGCACTGGATGGAGAAGGCTTAAGGGTTAAGGATGGTTATTGCTCCTCAGTTGTGGAGGGGTTTGAGGAGGATGGGTGACTTGATTTAAAGGCTGTTTAGAAATAGGTGATCACGTTGAATGGTGATGGTTAGTGTTGTCACTCTTCTGGACAAGGACTTAAAATCTCCGGTAACGGGAAATTATGGGTTAATTTGTGGCAAGATCCGAGTTCTGTGGTGGGACTATCTGCAGCAACTCCAACTGCAATGAAGCCTTCATTCGGCAGGACCTTTGGTTATCTCCCACAAGACCTTCGGTGAAAGGATGAATTCTCTTCTTCCAGAAAATCTTCTGTGACAGTATCTACTGGAACAGGACCTTCCACTGTCTGTTATGGGACCTTCTGTGATTGGAGAAGTATTCTTCTGTGAAAGAACTTGTGGTCCTCTGTTAAGACTGTACAATATAATCTGTGTTCCTCTGTGGTCACACCATCTGTGTGCCTCTGCAATAGGACCTTCTGTCATCTGTCACAAAACCTTATGTGATAGGACCAACTCTCTTCTTTGAGAGAACGTCTACGACATCACCTACTGTAACAGGACCTTCTGCAACCAGAGCAATAGTCTATAATAGGACCTTCTGTGAAAGAACTTGTGTTCCTCAGATACTTTGTGTGATAGAACCGGCGTTCCTCCCTGTTAGGACCTTCTGTAGCGTGACTGTGAAAGGACCTTCTCTGATGCTCTTGTGTGCAAGGTCCTTCTGTGTTGTGTGTCCGGGATCAAACAAAAGGCAATATTTTCTAAAGTCTCACAGTGGTATGTGTAACATGCATGATGATACCGGTTCTTAAGGTGCTGTGTTTGTCCACTACTGCAGAACTGACCACCATGCCTTCTCTGGTGTCCTCTGAAGGTGCAGACTGGTGCAGGAGGTAAAATAATCCACTGTAATTCCCAGTTATCTTAAAAAGTACAAATGAATCATTTATACATCACCATGAGCTTTCGGAACGAATGGTTAAAGAGAGTCTTTCTTCGTCCGGTGGAATTCCTGCAACTGTTCTTGGGAGTGGAAATCCAGCAAGCGTGCTCTGCAGTTGAGTCAACTTAACATACCCAGCAGCATGTCTCTGTCTTGGAAAACACGAGAGCAAGCGCCTGGGATATAAATGAGGCGATGCAAGGAGCTGCCTCGATAAATGAGAATCATCAATTAAATCCCAGCTTGTACGTCGATGGCCAAACCGAAAGAACGCTAACAAAACGAAATTCTACACGACGGGACCGGCGATGGGCAAACGGATGAGGTCTGCAGAGGTGCATCATTACAATCCCCGGCTGCAGTAAGAAGATCATGCATCTCGCATGGACTGCTGTGTCGTCACCGATCCTTCGCTCATTGCCTATTCTGCGCCCTCAGCACATAATCACTTTCTCGCCAGCGTTGAGTCCGGTCTACTAGTGTCCTCCGGCTCTCGGCAGCAATTCTAATCTTTAGGGATCGTTGGAAACCCCGGCAACCCTTTCCAGGCGTGTTGTACTGACGGAATATGTAACAATTAAAGGAAGAAGTGTTCCGGGTTATGAGATTTGGGAATTGCAAGAATTTTCGAGCAAAGAAAATTCAGTTGTAGCGATTGATTATACGGAACAGTTCCTCGAAGAAAAGAGCCGCGTGAAAGAAAGGATAAGGGGAAGAAAGAAAAGGGAGTGCAGGGGGGGACTGGTACTCCGAGCACTGAACAGGGATGATGTGTCGGGGGCGAGAGATGAGGGAATCGGAGAGACATCAAAGTGGAGCAAAAGGAAGCTGGAAGAAAATGTATTCAGCACACAAGCAGGAGGAATAGTAGGAGTGAGTTGAGAAAGGGCAGATGGTGTGAAAAGCAGGCAGAAATGAGGAGTGGTGGCACATTATATATGGGGAAACCAGTTACTGAAAAAGAAATTAGAATTGCACAGGTTATTGCGGAGTCAGATTGCACTGCAATGCAGCAGCTTAATGGAGGGAAGACGGAGGCATTTGCAAAGCTGTACGATAGAATGATTGTTCCTTGGTTGGGAAGAGCGATTTTATCTCTTGCTCAGAAGCAACGAGGATGCGGATGGTTAACCACGGCCATATAGCTGAACACAAAGCCCGGCAATAAATCATGCGGGCAAAGCGAGCCACATCCATAGTGACACATTAATACACATGCATGCGTATAAGCATGTCACTTCTACAATGTTACCGACCTTAACCAGAGCACAGTGCGACACGATGTCACTTCATAGGAATAAAAACTCACCAACGCACTGCGCCATCTAAATTCCCATCATAGGAAAAAACTTCCTTAACATTGTCCTTTTGATTGTACGCTCCGAAAGGAACAGGGCCCTCTCTAGCTCATGTCTCCATCCATCCATGTCTTGTCTTAATTTATTGTAACCACTTGGACTGTGCCATGGAATGGGTCAGTGCTCTTGTATAGCTTATGACTTGAAGAAGACAGGAGACTCTTGCGATCCTGTATTTTGCCATGGGGGCCACCAATTTAACTTTTTCCCATGGTGGATCACTCACATGATTTTTCCAAAAGGGTGTAGGGCTTGCATCCTGTGCCACGATCGTCACCGCCGTAAAGTCATCTCTGCTCATGCTCAATTGCTCATCATATTCCACTTGATGCTTTTTGGGTGAAATTTGACTTACCCTTTGACTCCTAGACGCAATAGATCAGGGGTGCTCAACCTTGTGCCTCCGGGCGTTTTGGAATTACATTGCCCTCAAGACTCTGTCAACCCGATGAGAGTCTGAGCATCATGGGAGATGTAGCTCCAAAACATCTGGATGGCCAAGGTTGAGCACCTATGCCATAGACGTTTGCCGATTCTGCTCCTGAAAACTACACGTCATTGGTTAAAATAGGAAACGCAACCTACAGGAACCCAATATGTCCCTTATTCCCAAGGAGCAGATTGTGAGTTCACAACATGTACATTGTAAGAAGAGTCAGAAGAATAATCTTCAACTTCAGTAAATTGGCGAATTTTATTCCAAAACTGGTACAACGTCCCTAATTCCATATATCAGGCGAAACGGGCATGGCCCTATTCCCTTCTAGACGTTATGTGTAGCGTCTCCAGCAGTGCTCTTAAAGAAGGTCTCTTAGCAGCTGGAATCTATTGTCCTCTTACCAGACGGTTCACTTACATCTCAGACATAGCGCGTCTCTATTTTACACTAGCATTTCCTATACCTTGACTACCTGGTATAGGAGGCGTAAATTTGCACCTAGGATTAGAAGAGTGAGCTATTCCATGGTGGTTCATTCTTCAAACATGGAACTGGTATTTCCGAAAGAAATACCGACTCCTAAAACCTGGTGTTAAGTGATTTAACTCATTACAATAAACATACTAAGAAATCCCATAACCACCTCTCATGCCACGGTGGAAAGGACGGTGTGGTCCACTGCTTCCTCTCGCCGTGAGCAGCAGAAGACTGGGAACAAGTAGCTCAAGTGGCCCTTCGTGCTTCATCAGTGGCTCCTGTACGATACAGTAAGTGCGGGCTTGTCAGACCTCACGGATGGGACACGCTGGACTCCCTGGAGTCCTATGGACTCCCTGAGCCGATACTAGCACTGCTGCTGGTATCAGCCTGTGCGTCCGTTTCATTCCAAGGTCAGCCACTAAGAAAGCGGTTGGTGCGGAATAAATAGGTGTGTTAAAAGGTAACATACGATAGCGTCACGTTTTTCACTTAACGTCTCCCTTTTACCATCAGCATCGGAGCAGGGCTCACAGTCTGGCCGATAGTTCATGCTTTTCATTTTAGGCCTAGCTTGTATAGAATGGCATATTTTTTAACCCATTCAGCTCTTGAAAGAGTTAAAAGAAATGCACTCTATAAGTTTTTCCATCAGACTGCATAAGAACTTTATGTTTAAAAAAAAATCATATTGAAGCTTAATGATACATCTGTTATGGTTATTTCTGTAGCGGGGGGGGGGGGTTGATTGGTTGTAGCTGTTGGTGGGAATTTCTGGCACCTCCAATCACAGGGCAAACGTATCGGGAATTAAAGAAGACATTTTTAATGCAATGTCAACGTGATCAATGGGTTCTTTACAACATTACGTTAGATGTCTTCCACCTGCTGGCAAAACCCTCCGCTCCGTATAAATATTTAGTTTCCAGCAGATTGTCCAGTTATCTGCGGATTAAATAAGAGCGCAATAGCGAGGCAATATAAAGATGAGTGAGTGGATATAGATCATTATGTAAAAATTTAGAAAAAGAAGGCAGACGCGTGATTTATTAGTCCTCCCAGTTAGAGATTGCGGTTGAGAAAAACCCTACTGCTAGATAAATAATAGTGTATACGTCTGAAAGACATCTGCAAACCATAAGAAACTTCAGAAGATGATAAAGCTGTGCTCTATGGGTTGACCTCTAGAGGCCTTGTGGTGACCTCCACTAAGATGTACCCAAAAATACCGAGCTCAGCTAGCTAGATGCAGTTGCATGTTAAATCACCCATTGTGTAGACAAATGGAGGGCACTTGGAGGTCATGAGAGAACAGGACTGAAAAATATGCGTCTACACAGATGTTATGGATCTATAGATCTCTTCCTTGTCCGGCGGGTGGATCATGAAAGGTATGAACCCACAATACACGAAGGAACGCAAATTGCACAGGTAGTACCCCAACAATGCAAGGTATAATCCAATGACATATACAGAAGCAAATCATGTAACGTATGGTCCTATAACAAGCATGGCAGTTCATAGTGCCCTGATATCTCATGGATCAGATAACTCAAGGTTTGATTCCACAACAAATGTGGCTCCTCAGCAAGAAGAAGACTAGATAATGTAAGGTATGGTGCCGCGACATGTCAAGAACAAGATAATGCAAGGTTTAGTCCCACAAAATCTAGAGTTCTTTATAATCTTGAGAACCAGTTAATGCAAGATATGGTCCAAAGACAACAGCAGGAGCAAATCATCTACAGTATGGTCCTTCAACAAGCAGAAGACCAAATCGTGCAATTTGTAGTGTGGTTAAATCTCATGGAACAGATATCGCAAGGTATGGTCCCTCGAAAAATAATGTAAGATATGGCTCCTCAACAAGGGGAATACCAAATAATGGAAGGTATGGTGACACGACATGGGAAGTAGAGGATAATGCAAGATATAGTCCCACAAGATCTGGAGGTCTAAATAATCTGTAAAACCAGTTAATGCAAGAATAGTCCCAAAACATCCAGATGAACAGATAATGCAAGTGTATGATCGCATGACGTCTGATGGAGAAAAGAATGTAACGCATTGTCCCTCAACAAGAAGAGTTCCAGCTAATACAAGAGGCAGAACCTCAAAAAGCTGAGAAGCAGTTAATGGAACGTGTGGTCTTGTGACATTCACACGAGCAGATAATGCAAGGTATGGTACCATGACATACAAAGAATCAGCCATGAACAGGAACTCTAGAATAGGTGTGAGATAGGTTAAGTTACGAGTAGAGCATGAAATTGGGTAAAGCTAGATTTACCCGGGTAAAGTCCGCATGTCCCAAAAGTGTTGGGTAAAGCTGCAAAAAAATTTAAGTTTTGGGTTTTAGCCGCGTAATCAATGGACTAACCAACCCCCTTCAGGTAAAAGTGATTAAAAGGGTTAGGGTTGGCTTGGGTAAAAGTGAATTTTTTTTTTATCAATGGATTTTAGGTAGTCTTAGGTTTTCGGTCAACTGTAAGCGATTCGAAACTCTGAGAACACATTACCCAGAGGTGTTTGGATACATTAAGGTTTACCCGGGTAAACCCCAGTGTTTTATTTTATATCGGGCTTTACTAAAAGCTGCCTGGATAACGTTAGTTTCGCCTGGGAAATCCTAGGTTTATCATCATTTTGGACTCTAACTGTAAAAGTTACTCTTTATAGCCCGGGAACCCAAAATATCCTACATTCGGATTCGCTAGCCAAGTTAACTTTGCTGGCATCAATATATTCTGTCACACCACCTTGTAAGGGGTATGTGCACCAGAGAATGCATTCCCCACCACACACAGCCACCAAATGACACACCACCAAGATTAATGGTCCCACCACAGACAAGATGATGGAGCACTAAAACAGAGGCTTTTCAACAACTACCAACAGGGGTCCTGAATATGTTCACAGCCTCCAACATGGAGGAGTATGTGAGGAAGATGGTGTGACTTGTCCGTATAACTTCATATTCTCATGCATTAATACAAGATAATGTCACGGCTAAGAGCACATTTGTAGTCTGTACAACACCTTCTCCATCCCGGATGCCGCAAACCACCTCCCGCTACTCTTATGCATACATTGTATCTTAAAAGGTATTTTATCGTCCAGGCCCCGGAAAAAATAAAGAATCCTATAGGTGTATTTTTCTAGTCTGGCCAAAAAAAAATCCAAAGGATGCTCTTCTTCACCAGTGAGCGGGCAGGAATTCTAAGCGTGTCTCATAAATGCAAATATGTGATTTAAATAATCGGCTTCCAGTCAGTTTAAGTAGAGATTAAGTCCCATATTTCCTGCATTTTCACGAATTAAAATGTTATTTTTGATTCATGCCAGTGGTTTTCATAATGCCTCTGGCATCTCTCACGGAGACAACATTTACAGTCGCAGGCTCTACTCTGAATCGCGGCGCGGCACCCTGCCGAGACGGCTTCCACTCCATTTGCTATGGATGGGCGCCCACTTTAATTACCAAATAACCTAGAACACATTTTATTTTTTGTAGGCTCATTTGGAAGTAAATCGCTCAAAATCTGTGTGACTAATGTTATGACGTTCTCTTTTACTGTCCTATTTCGCTGTTCTACGGTGTCCTAGAATATGGGAATGAATACACACCAAGTGCCCCAATTTAAGGGGGACGGTCCCTACTTGGAACCAAAATCCATACATCTTGGCTATGTGGGTGTATGACAGAGCTGCACACCGATAAAACTCCTGGCAGCGAGTGAAAATAACATTGTTATTCTTTCGTTCCCTGCACTTCAGGGGAGTCAAATTCGCCGTCCCCAAAGTGCAGGGAAAAGCCGCCGAACACATCTGAAAATCCATCTCAAACTGGAAAACCACTGCAAAAACACAGAAAAAACATCGGATCGATCCGATAGGCCAGCGAAAAAATGTTGTACGTACCCGACGATCTGCCGCAAAACCAAAAAACGCATCCAGAAAAACCTGACGATCCGTTGAACAGAGCGCCAACCAGCCGCTGGAAAAAGCCGACAAGCCGATGAACGGGTAAAAAAAAAAAAGTTTTAAAGTAGATGGGATCCTCAGTGTAGTGAGTGCCCACCCTGAGCTCCCCAGCAGCACCGGGCGATGAGTGACTCCTGTGTTTTTTGTCTGGATACTTTGTGACTTTCCGCTTTGTTTTGTGTCTCAGTTACTTTGTGTTTATGATTATGTTTCTCTCCTGTAACTCTTACTTATTACAAGATATTCCTACCATTCCCCTCCCCCACTGAGCGCTGAGTGTCAGTCCTGGGCTCCTGCCCCTCTGTCCCCTTAATGTCCCTCAATTAGGGGCTCCACCATATATACAGGGTGTATGGGTGTCTTTTTAGTTGTTCCTTCATATATTCAGGGTGTGCGGGTGTCTTTTTAGGGGATCCTCCATATATTCAGGGTGTGAGGGTGTCTTTTTAGGGGCTCCTCCATATATTCAGGGTGTGCGGGTGTCTTTTTAGGAGCTCCTCCATATATTCAGGGTGTGCGGGTGTCTTTTTAGTGGCTCCTCCATATATTCAGGGTGTGCGGGTGTCTTTTTAGTGGCTCCTCCATATATTCAGGGTGTGAGGGTGTCTTTTTAGGGGCTCCTCCATATATTCAGGGTGTGCGGGTGTCTTTTTAGGAGCTCCTCCATATATTCAGGGTGTGCGGGTGTCTTTTTAGGAGCTCCTCCATATATTCAGGGTGTGTGGGTGGCTTCTTAGGGGTTCCTCCATATATTCAGGTGTGCGGGTGTCTTTTTAGTGGTTCCTCCATATATTCAGGGTGTGTGAGTGTCTTTTTAGGGGTTCCTCCAATATTCAGGGTGTGCGGGTGTCTTTTTAGGAGCTCCTCCATATATTCAGGGTGTGCGGGTGTCTTTTTAGGGGCTCCTCCATATATTCAGGGTGTGCGGGTGTCTTTTTAGGGGTTCCTCCATATATTCAGGGTGTACGAGTGTCTTTAGGGGTTCCTCCATATATCAGGGTGTACGGGTGTCTTTTTAGGGCTCCTCCTTATATTCAGGGTGTGTGAGTGTCTTTTTAGGGCTCCTCCATATATTCAGGGTGTGCGGTGTCTTTTTGGGCTCCTCCATATATTCAGGGTGTGTGGGTGACTTTTTAGGGGTTCCTCCATATATTCAGGGTGTGAGTGTCTTTTTAGGGGCTCCTCCATATATTCAGGGTGTGCGGGTGTCTTTTTAGGGGCTCCTCCAAATATTCAGGGTGTGTGAGTGTCTTTTTAGGGGCTCCTCCATATATTCAGGGTGGGTGGGTATCTTTTTAGGGGCTCCTCCATATATTCAGGGTGTGCGGGTGTGTTTTTAGGGTCTCCTCCATATATTCAGGTTGTGCGGGTGTCTTTTTAGGGTCTCATGCATATATTCAGAGTGTGCAAGTGTCTTTTTAGGGGCTCCTCCATATATTCAGGGTGTGCGGGTGTCTTTTTAGGAGCTCCTCCATATATTCAGGGTGTGCGGGTGTCTTTTTAGGGGTTCCTCCATATATTCAGGGTGTACGAGTGTCTTTAGGGGTTCCTCCATATATTCAGGGTGTACGGGTGTCTTTTTAGGGCTCCTCCTTATATTCAGGGTGTGTGAGTGTCTTTTTAGGGGCTCCTCCATATATTCAGGGTGTGCGGTGTCTTTTTGGGCTCCTCCATATATTCAGGGTGTGTGGGTGACTTTTTAGGGGTTCCTCCATATATTCAGGGTGTGAGTGTCTTTTTAGGGGCTCCTCCATATATTCAGGGTGTGCGGGTGTCTTTTTAGGGGCTCCTCCATATATTCAGGGTGGGTGGGTATCTTTTTAGGGGCTCCTCCATATATTCAGGGTGTGCGGGTGTGTTTTTAGGGTCTCCTCCATATATTCAGGTTGTGCGGGTGTCTTTTTAGGGTCTCATGCATATATTCAGAGTGTGCAAGTGTCTTTTTAGGGGCTCCTCCATAAATTCAGGTTGTGCGGGTGTCTTTTTGGGCTCCTCCATAAATTCAGGGTGTGCGGGTGTCTTTTTGGGCTCCTCCATAAATTCAGGGTGTGCGCCCATTATCCCCCACTGTTCATTTCTCTCTCCTACTGTTCTGTGCGTTTAACATGTAAATTTGTTATTCTGTGACTGTCTCACCCATTGTACAGCGCTACAGAACTTGTTAGCGATTTATAAAACTTGTAACTGTAATTGCTGGTCTAGATTTATTAAAAAATTGTGAACTATTCCAAATTTCAAAAGAGGGGAAAATAAACTTGAAGGTGATTCAGCGATTTCAGGAATTGGTGAATTCTGACAAATTGAAACCAGATCCCGGCTAATTCCCCTCCCTCTCCACGCCACCTTTCACCACTAGCAGGAAATTCCTGAGGCTACTCATAGAAAACAATGCCCAGGAATTCATTGGTCTCCCGAAGAATGACACAGGGAGAAGTGGACCCCTCAGTTTAGGCTAGGGTCAGACGAACGCATTTTCGCGTTGTCTGTGAAAAAGTGCGTTCGAACGAATGGACGCATTTTTTCACAGAGTACGCAATAGCGGTCATACGATGCGCATTTGCGTTCGTGTTTTTGTACGGATCATCAATAAAACACTTTTGCATCTGGACGTTATGTTGGCCGGACATTAGCAGCGTCTGACGTCTCCCAATCACGCACACACGCCTCTAGCGGACGCAGCGCACTCTGTACGACCGTACTAGTGGTTTCACGTTCTCGACAAAATGCGTTCGTTTGCCACTTGCGTTGCGCGGACTAACTTTCGTGCGGCCGTACTTCGTGTGTTCCCTGGCATTGGACGTCATTTGCTGCTAGTACGGCCATGATTTCGTGCGGCTAAACGCACGTTAAAACTGCTTTCGTCTGACCCTAGCCTTAAAGGGATATTCCCAGCATCATTCATGACCACTTATTCTGGCATAGGCGATGCCGGCACAAGGAAGCCCCTTCTCCCTGGCTCTTCGTTCGTGTTCCAACAGGGTTATTCAAAAAATATCGGTGCTCTTTCGTCCCATACACTTCGGGGGAATCAAATTCCCCGACCCTGTAGTGAATTCAACATTCACCGCAAGGTCCCCAAAGTGAAGGGAAAAGCCGCCGAACGCATCCGAAAAAACACCGCATTGTTCAGGAAAACCACCGGTAAAAAATCGAATTGGCCAGAAAAACTGCCAAAAAAAGCCAAGCGCATCCAACGATCCGCCTCAAACCTGCCGACCGCATCCGATAAAAGCCGATGATCTGCCGAACACAGCACCGACCAGATGTCGGAAAAAGCCTACAAGCTGACGAACGGGGGTAAAAAAAAACACACACACACGCACACCGCATCTTTGAAGCTGTTTGCTTGGAATAATATAAGATCCTATGAATAATAATAAAAAAAAAGACTGTTACAGAAAAAAGAAAAAGGAAATAGAATTTCACCAAGAAAATCTCGAAAAATGCCTAAAAAAAGCATAAAAAAAATAAAGAGACATTTTGCTGCAAATTAAAACTGTTTATTAGATATTGGATAAAAACGGGAATACTTTTAACATTGAAACCTATGGGATTCTCCTGAATAAACCTGTCGAATGAAACCACCGAACATCAGGGCATTATGATTTCCCTGACATTTCGGTGCTGTTCGGTGTCTCTGAATAGATTAAGCATTGCTTCTCTAAGGCTAGGGTCAGACGAATGCATTTTTCACGTGCGTTTAGCCGCACGAAATTACGGCCGTGCTAGCAGCAAGTGACGTCCAATGCCGGGGAACATACGACGAACGGCCGCACGAAAGTTCGTCCGTGCAACACAAGTGGCAAACGAACGCATTTTTTCGAGAACGTCAAACCGCTACTACTGACGTACAGAGTGCGCTGCGTCCGCATAGCGGCGTGTGTGTGTGATTAGGAGACTTCAGACGCTGCACACGTCCGGCCAACATAACGTCCAGACGCAAAAGGGTTTTATTGATGATCCGTACAAAATCACGGACGAAAATGCGCATCGTATGACCGCTATCGCGTATCCCGTGAAAAAATACATCCATTCGTTCGAACGCACTTTTTCACGGACAACGTGAAAAATGCGTTCGTCTGACCCTAGCCTAAGGGGATTTCACTGCCGCTGAAGTTCACCCGTATTTTGCCAATATTTGGCGAAATGCCAGCTCTTCGAATAGCCGAATGGCCCCGAAAATACAACGTACGGGAAATTCACTGTTTGGTGCAATTTCGGGGCCAGTTCGGATCTCTTTGAATAACCCTGTTAGTGTGTTGATATATATCTGGTTGCACTGAATAGAATTCTCAGAACCTGGTCTTCTAAGTAGAAATCCGAGACTGGGACTGAAAATAATAATAATAATAAAAATAAATAAATTGATAATAATAAAAAAAATTAAAAAAATTAAATAAAAAAATAATAATAATAATAATTAAAAAAAAAAATTGAGGCTATGCCAGCGGCTGATTCTTCAGAAAAAAACATCTGCAGCTTTTAGCTGAAATGTGAAAAATGTTGCCCAAAAACAATCCGATAAACAAGACTTTTCGAAAAGGTTTAAAACGAATCACATGGAATTTGGTTGCAGATAGAATATCAGGGTTATTCAGAGAGAGGTGAAAACCAGGAGAATTGCCAGAAGAATGAACAATCTAGACCAAGTAGCCGATTTGGAAAGTGAGATAAATGGGAGATATTTTGACCTAGAATTTTCAATTCTCCAGTCATTCTCCTGGTTTACACCTCTCTCTGAATAACCCTGTATGTTTCGGGCGCAGCTGAACACAACCATAATAACGTTTTAATATCAAAAATATTTTAAAAATATATAAATAATTGCTGCTGTAAATAAAACACAATAACCAGCAGGAAACAAACAGAAAATACATTCTGTCCTGTCTGGAACAATTTGTCCTTAAATGAGCTACATTAAAAGGGGAATATTGTGGAAGGATGTTGGTTCAACACGGCGGTATCAGTATGGGCTGCCCGTAATGTTTAGTCAGCTCTAAGACTCCGGGGCGGCTTTAGAGGACACACGAGGGTCACTCGAGGAAGTGGGATAGCGTACGCAGACATTATAAAGTCATTCGGACGGCGTACCGTGGCACACTAGAGGAAGGACAGCTGTGCCAAATTATATTCCATATGATCAGCTTTTAAAATAGCAAACCACCAATTCTTAACATACCCCCCCCCCACCACACCAGCGCCACGAGGGACCTGACTCCGTAACTGATAGCAAGAATACCACACGACTGCTCAAAGCTTCTAACACTATTAATACCAAAACTCCCCCTTTTTGGTATTTTTTTTTTGTAAATATTAGACATCTAAATAGCTCGCCTTTTCCATTTTATAGGTTAGCGAGAAAACTCTGGGCTACATAAAGGGAGATGGAAAATATTTTTGCCTATGACAGAGGTACTTTGAATCTTCAGCATCGTTTGTGTATTGTGGAAGAAGGCCTTAAATCTGAAGCTAATTTTTCATACTGTATTACTAGGCCTTAAAACCTAAGCTGCATTCTCATACTGTGTAACTAGGCCTTAATTACCGAGCTGAGTTTTCAGACTGTGTAACTAGGCCTTGATCCTGAGCTAAATTGTCATACTTTGTAACTAGGTCTTAAATCCTGAGCTAAACTGTCATACTGTGTAACTAGGTCTTATATACTGAACTGTATTTTCATACTGTGTAACCAAGCCTTAAATCTGGAGCTGAATTGTCATACTGTAAAGCTAGGCCTTAAATCTGAAGCTGGATTGTCATACTGTAAAGCCAGGCCTTAAATCTGGAGCTGGATTGTCATACTGTAAAGCTAGGCCTTAAATCTGGAGCTGGATTGTCATACTGTAAAGCTAGGCCTTAAATCTGGAGCTGGATTGTCATACTGTAAAGCTAGGCCTTAAATCTGGAGCTGAATTGTCATACTCTAAAGCTAGGCCTTAAATTTGGAGCTGAATTGTCATACTGTAAAGCTAGGCCTTAAATCTGGAGCTGGATTGTCATACTGTAAAGATAGGCCTTAAATCTGGAGCTGAATTGTCTTACTGTAAAGCTAGGCCTTAAATCTGGAGCTGGATTGTCATACTGTAAAGCTAGGCCTTAAATCTGGAGCTGGATTGTCATACTGTAAAGCTAGGCCTTAAATCTGGAGCTGGATTGTCATACTGTAAGGTTAGGCCTTAAATCTGGAGCTGGATTGTCATGCTGTAAAGCTAGGCCTTAAATCTGGAGCTGGATTGTCATGCTGTAAAGCTAGGCCTTAAATCTGGAGCAGGATTGTCATAATGTAAAGCTAGGCCTTAAATCTGGAGCTGAATTGTCATAATGTAAAGCTAGGCCTTAAATCTGGAGCTGGATTGTCATACTGTAAAGCTAGGCCTTAAATCTGGAGCAGGATTGTCATAATGTAAAGCTAGGCCTTAAATCTGGAGCTGAATTGTCATAATGTAAAGCTAGGCCTTAAATCTGGAGCTGGATTGTCATACTGTGTAACTAGGCCTGAAATGGGGAGCTGGATCTCCATAGCGTGTATCTAGGCCTTTCGTCTGGAGCTGAATTCTCATAGTGTGTAACTATAGGCCTTAAATCGTCACAGTTCCTATATTATGTAATTAGGCCCTAAATCGTCAGCACAGCTCGGTTGAGCTAACTAGGCTTTTTCTGTTTTTAGCCCAGTTTCTATATTATGCCTTAATAGGGTTGCCAGATCGGCCATGTTTTCCTGAACACGTGTTACTATTTCACGGAGGGGGAGAGCACAGGGAATGTGCTGCCCTGCAGCGTGTATAATCCATATCCTTCAGGAGGGGTAAATTGAAAACAATTCAAAACGAAAAATATAATTTATAAATCCTCACTGAGGTTGAATGAAGCTCAGGCGCATTTCCTTTTTTTCTGGCACCTTTATGTATAATATGTGTGGATTACATCAAGGGAAATTTTTTCCCTAATAAACAGTTTTTGATCTTTTCTTTTTAAACCTCCTGGCCTCGATCGTAGCCGGCGATGAGAATCACCTCGGTGCACAGTCAGGAATCAAATAAACTGTGATGATTTATTTGCTAGGATGTTGTTTTAAAAGCATATAAAGCATTTATGGCCCTTTTATAAGCATCCAGCGGCGAGTTTCACACAGCCCTTAATTATATTTCCCATTCCATGAAGACAATGTACTGTCAGAAGACATGAAAAGAACCGAGAGGTACCTAATGACAGTTATCTACTGCTCTGTATTTGGAGAGACAAGAAGATATACGTCATTTCTAGCTTGGTAGCAGATATGGGGGGGATGTCAATTTAAATATATTTGTGATTTATATATATAAATAAATCACACACACATATATACCAAACCACCCACGTCTCATGGTCCAACCATCTGGCATTCGATTTCCCCTTAGACTTCACGATCACCCGGCAGCCCTAGGTTGTCACCTGGCTTTTGGGAGGTCCGAGGGAAAATGAACCCTGTGCGCCTGTTTAATGACGTGTGCGGTGCTTAAATAGTTAAAACCGGACCTTTTATGAACATGGTAGACTGCAGGGCAGGGCAGCTGGTCACCCTGCCGTGCATGCGCCGTAATGACAAGCATCGTTTGAGGGTGTGAAGGTGCGAATCACCGCCACATCCCTTCTATGATCTTGAAGGAGACCCCTAAAGGGTAGGAACGTTGATCCATCCCCCCTATTTCTAATTTTGTTGAGTTAAAGTAATTCATTTTATTTGAGGACCTGTGACTGCACCCCGACTTTTGGGATTTTTGATTATGGCATTTCGAGGCAGAACAACATATTTATAGTGGTGAACGCCTAGCATACAGACTTTATATAGATATATATATACGCACATACATACACATCTATATACACATACATATATAACTCATTCTGCCGCCATTGTGACATGCTAAAAGAGCTAAACTGGCCGTCGCTGGAATCTAGACGCAACCTTCACCTTTCCAACCTGGTGTTTAAGAGCTTTTCTGGCAAGTTACCACCCTACCTGAATAGGCTGCTTCCCCCAGCAGTTCCCTCATCCTATAACCTCCGATCCAGGACCAGCACCTTACTTACAATACCACAATACAAAAAGAAAGTGTCTCGATCCTCATTTTCCTACAGAGCACCACATTATGGAATAACCTCCCAGACGCCATCAAATCTTCCCCCAGTCTAAAGTCCCTTAAGAGATCTCTAATAACATACCTCAATACGGAATGCACCTGTAAACATATAACACAGTGACTATATACAGAATGCTCCTGTAAACATGTAACACAGTGACTATATAATGCACCTATAACATAGTGACTATATACAGAATGCACCTGTAAACATGTAATATAGTGACTATATACAGAATGCACCTGAAAACATGTAACATAGTGACTATATACAGAATGCACCTGTAAACATGTAATATAGTGACTATATACAGAATGCACCTGAAAACATGTAACATAGTGACTATATACAGAATGTACCTGTAAACATGTAACATAGTGACTATATACAGAATGCTCCTGTAAACATGTAACACAGTGACTATATACAGAATGCACCTATAAACATGTAACACAGTGACTATATACAGAATGCTCCTGTAAACATGTAATATAGTGACTATACAGAATGCACCTGTAAACATGTAACATAGTGACTGTATACAGAATGCACCTATAAACATGTAACATAGTGACTATATACAGAATGCACCTGTAAAAATGTAACATAGTGACTATATACAGAATGCGCCTGTAAACATGTAACATAGTGACTATATACAGAATGCACCTGTAAACATGTAACATAGTGACTATATACAGAATGCACCTGTAAACATGTAACATAGTGACTATATACAGAATGCACCTGTAAACATGTAACATAGTGACTATATACAGAATGCACCTGTAAACATGTAACATAGTGACTATATACAGAATGCACCTGTAAACATGTAACATAGTGACTGTATACAGAATGCACCTGTAAACATGTAACATAGTGACTATATACAGAATGCACCTGTAAACATGTAACATAGTGACTATATACAGAATGCGCCTGTAAACATGTAACATAGTGACTATATATCAGAATGCACCTGTAAACATGTAACACAGTGACTATATACACAGAATGCACCTGTAAACATGTAACATAGTGACTATATACAGAATGCACCTGTAAACATGTAACATAGTGACTATATACAGAATGCACCTGTAAACATGTAACATAGTGACTATATACAGAATGTGCCTATAAACATGTAACATAGTGACTGTATACAGAATGCACCTGTAAACATGTAACATAGTGACTATATACAGAATGCACCTGTAAACATGTAACATAGTGACTATATACAGAATGCACCTGTAAACATGTAACATAGTGACTGTATACAGAATGCACCTGTAAACATGTAACATAGTGACTATATACAGAATGCACCTGTAAACATGTAACATAGTGACTATATACAGAATGCGCCTGTAAACATGTAACATAGTGACTATATACAGAAAGCACCTGTAAACATGTAACATAGTGACTATATACAGAATGCACCTGTAAACATGTAACACAGTGACTATATACAGAATGCACCTGTAAACATGTAACATAGTGACTATATACAGAATGCACCTGTAAACATGTAACATAGTGACTATATTTCCTACATATTTATTTTCTGTGTTAATCTGTATATTTGTGTTTTGTTTTTAATATCTTACATTTATTACTTTGTATTTCTGTAACAATTCAATGTTCTTGAACCCTCACTCTTGATAAAGACGTTGTTTAATGGCAAAATGCGTGGGCTGTTGCTATGTGTGTGTGTTGGTTTTTTAACTGTTTAAATGTCTTTCCTCTCTGAGGATTTTCTGCCTAGTATGGAGGCTTGATTAATACTTATTCCTGAACGAAGGTAGCTGCGTATTGTAGGCGGCACGAACGAGGTTAGCGCAGGCTATTGCAATTACCAGGAGATATTTATCTCCCTGTCTTCCGGACATATACTGTATTCCTTATCTTCTTGTAATCTACCACCCCGATCTCACCTTGGTGTTACAATCCACACCCAGTATCTTATTTATCTCCCAATTAAGTGTACGTCTGTTAGACTGGGGATTTACAGGGTTATTCAGAGAAAGGTGAAAACCCGGAGAATGACTGGAGAAGTGAAAATTCGAGGTCAAAATAGCCAAACCAGAAAAATTCTCCCATTTATCTCACTTTCCAAATCTGCTATTTGGTCTAGATTGTTCTCTTCTCCTTCCAGTTCTCTGGTTTTCACCTTTCTCTGAATAACCCTGTTACTATTGTTATACTGTTTATTAAACTTTAAGTTCTATTTTCTTATTTCTACCTACCCAACGTTGACCGCTCTCAGACCACACTAGAAAGAAATCTCTATCAGGGTTATTCAGAGAGAGGTGAAAACCAGGAGAATTGACAGGAGAAGAAAACTCTAGACCAAATAGCCGATTTGGAAAGTGAGATAAATGGGCGAATTTTTCCTGTTTGGCTATTTTGACCTAGAATTTTCACTTCTCCAGTCATTCTCCTGAGTTTCACCTCTCTCTGAATAACCGTGAATGTATCCTTCCTGGTAAAATATTAAGGCCCCTATTACATTCCTCGCGCATTTGGTTTTGCGTGCGCAAATGCGCATTTGCGCGAGGGGCAAAACCCTTTGCGCTGAACATCGTATTACAACGTTCGCGCAAACGATGCGCGTTATCGTTTAATGCGGATGGACCTGCGCAAGCGTGATGAACTGCGCGCGTCCTATACTTAACATTGTGAGCGCAAATTCGTTCGTGCGCTGGTACGCGGATGGTATTACAATCGATGCGCATCTTTTTACAGACGACGTTTGCGCGCATAATTTTAACGTCTTTGAAAAGCTGGTGGTAACGGCAAATCTGAACGTCCTGGCCGAAACGAAAAACACCAGCACGAAAAAAACAATACAGCACAGTATAGTTACACATTCTACACATACCCAAACAATAAAATTGTGAATTTGTGCGTGTTTTTTTTATTGCTGCAGCATTTATACTCAGATTTACTTTGACAGGCGCAAAAACTTAAGTGAGTAAATTAAGGTAAATTGATGTCAATTAAGGTTCTTAATTCTGATTGGCTGAATCCCGTGAAAAAAACAGTCCGCACACTGATTTAGAAACATAGAAAAATGTCGGCAGATAAGAACCTTTCGGCCCATCTAGTCTGCCCAATTACATGGATACTTAACCTGGATTTATCTTTTGTTTAGGATAGCCTTATGCCTATCCCATGCCTGCTTAAATTCAATTACTGTTTTGGCCTCTACCACTTCTACTGGAAGACTGTTCCATGTATCCACCACCCTCTCAGTAAAATAATGCTTCCTGATGTTACTTTTAAACCTTTGCCCCTCTAATCTAAGACTATGTCCTCTTGTTTTGCTATTTTGTTTCCTTTTACGTGCGCTACGTTACTGCACGCGTATTACTCTTCATTTTGTGCGTCGTTTTTACGAACGTTATTTTCGGACGGATGAGAGAATGCGTTCGGATCGGAATACTCCATTAAGTTTTGCGCGATAACGCCGGATGATGCACGCAAAATAATTTGCGCCGCGCGAATGAAATTGTAATAGGGGCCTAAATAAATAAATATACATATACACATCACACACAGATATATACTGTCAAACAGGAAAGCTGTCCAGGAACTGTCATGAATTGACGTGGGAGTTTGTACCGGCTGGGTGGCGTAGAGGTAACATCACTGCTCTATCACTGTGAAGACTGTGGAGACAGAGGTTCAAATCCCAGCAAGAGCACCTATCCATTAAGACACCTAACAGTACATACTCGCCACCCAGGACATAATTGAAAATGAGAGAAATCTCAATGTATCCTTCCTGGTAAAAAAACTTTCTCGAAAATAAATTGTAGCCAAAACAAATTGAGATAAAAAATAGCTCTTCAGCTCAACTACTTTTCTAGTTTAACTGACGCAACTAAAATAAGTCATTTATGTGAAAGTTCTCCACATTCGGCAGCTCATTCTAGCTACCTGTATAGCACATGTCCTCCCGTCACTGGTACGTCATTCTCTTTTATCAGACATTGTTAAAAAAGAAATGTCATATTTGATATTCTGCGTCCTGTGTGTTAAACATTCTTTTCAGTCACACAGATTCATTTCTTTCTCGTCTGTTCATTGTTTCTCCTGAACCCCCGGCCTTAGGTTTATGTAATCTTCTCCCCTCCTTTTTCAAAGTA
Organism: Leptobrachium leishanense; assembly: GCA_009667805.1. Taxonomy (NCBI): domain Eukaryota; kingdom Metazoa; phylum Chordata; class Amphibia; order Anura; family Megophryidae; genus Leptobrachium; species Leptobrachium leishanense. Next base: position 101,226,383 of record CM019073.1, read on the forward strand.
TCGTCATTGTGTACATAGAGGCGGAAAGGGAGCGCCACTAACAGCAGTATTTATAGATGGACTGGAACAGGATACAGCGGGGACCGGCATTAATAGCCACCTGCCCTGCACTCCATACATCCCAGTGTGTGTGTGTGTATTTCTTATATACAGTATCTCACAGAAGTGAGTGCACCCCTCACATGTTTGTAAATATTTTATTATGAGGGTTATCCAAAGAGATACGAGTGGCTGGAGAGAGGTAACCGAACGCTGAAAATCAGGGTACGGTTACCTTTCTTGGCCATTCGGCTATCCAGAGAGCAGGCAATTCACCAAATCTTGGCGAATTGCCTGCACATACGGTGCCTGTTCGGTGCCTGTCCGAGGGCAGTGAGATCCCCATAGAGAAGCAATGCTTCGTCTATTCAGAGAACAAAAAGCAGCAGTGAAAAGTTGCCGAAATGCCCTGCCATTCGGTGGTTTCATTCGGCAAGTTTATTCAGGAGAATCACATAGGCTTCAGTGTTAAAAATATTCCGGTTTTAATTCAATATCTAATAAACCGTTCATTATAAAATTCTGCAGTAAAGCATCTCTTTATTTATAGATTTTTAGGATATTTTAAGCATTTAAAGATATACAAAATTAAGTCACAAAGACAGCAGAGTCTGTCACAGCACATTTAGGATTAAACCTACAGTTAAATTTCAAGGAAACAACAGAAAATGAAAGAAGGCAAAGATATCGCAGCTTCATTAGCTGGCTTATGCCTGTTGTGCTGGTTTCAAGTTAGACATACAATAAACATACAACTTTTATTAGATAATTCTAAAAACATGAATATAGACACACAATTCTATGTTTGGTTAGGCAAGCAGGCTATTACTGATTAACCCTACACCAGTAAGGAGTTGATTTACATTGATAGGGGTGCAAAGAAACCACTCTTAGCTAAACTACAGATCAGTCCTTAATTGGCTGATTCATTAGCTGGCTTAGTAAAATTCTGCAGTAAAAAGTCTCTTTACTTATAGATTTTTTTGGACATTTTAAGCATTTTTCTGGACTTTTTTTTAAAAAAAAACTTCAGATTTTTTTTTTTTTTTTTTAAGTTTACTTATTTTTTCTGTAACAGCCCTTTTTATTATCATTCCCTGGACCTGATATGTAAATTTCAGACATTTTCGCTCAGTAGTTTCTTTGCAAACAGAGTTTCACTTTTCAAACATTTAAGCAAACAGTTTTTTTAACCACTTGAATGCTAAGGACGCGCTCAGCGCGTCCTCAGCATTCCCGCTGGTATGCGGAGGACGCGCTGAGCGCGTCCTCGCATTGGGGTCAGCGTTCGGCCGGGTTCCGGCCGATCGCTGGCCCCTCCGGTGCGGGCTGACATCCTGGATGTCAGCCCGGCATCCGGAGCAGTGGCCGCCATTATTAGGTGTCATCGCGCCCCCGCGATGACACCTAATTCAGGCGCCCCCCCCGCATGTGCGGAGGAGGCGCCTGAAAGGGAGGGGGGGGAGGTCCTTCGGACCTCTCTCCCTCCCGATCGGCGGCTCACAGGGGCTTAACCCAGGCATCATTTGGAAGGGCACAGCCTGCCCTTCCAAATGATGCCTGGCATTAACCCCTGGGGAGCTGGATCGCAAATCGGCGCTGAAAAGCGCCGATTTGCGATCCTTCCGGGAGCTGGCCGACATCTTGGATGTCGGCCAAGCTTCCGGGAACTCCCCCAGAGGACTGGCGTCATCGTGCGCAGCACGATGACGCCAGTCCTAGCATTAACCCCTAACTGCCACGAACTGTGGCAGTTAGGGGTTAAATTTTGATATCGTTGGATCGGCCAGAGCATGGCCGTTCCAACGATACCAAACATGAAAGTAAAAAAAATTGTAAAAAAAAAAAAAAAAAGAAAAATAAAAATAAAAAAAATTAAAAAAAAAAATTAAAAAAAAAAAATAAACACTTTTTTTTATTTTTTTTGGTTTGTTAATGCAGCAATATTGTTCCCATTTCAATTATAATGTGAACAATGATGCTGCATTAACGATTTTTGTATGCGGTGCGTTTGTTAAAAATGGTGTCATTTTCCCCAAAAAAAAAATGTAACGAGACCCCATCTCTAATTTTTTAACAAGCGCACCCCATACAAAATATAACCGCAATTGCTCGCATGTTAAAATGTGGAAAAAAACACTTTACACGCTGTAAATTATTGAAAATACATATTTTTTGCATTTTTTGTTATAATATACAAACATGACATAACGTATACATATAATAATGACATATTATGAATCTACCGAGTCTGACGGAAAGAACGATATATAATATGTCGATGTCATATACTAAAATAAGCCTTCAAAACAGGTTTAAACATGATGCGCAAAACAGATAAAAAATGACCTCAGCACAGGGGCGGGAAAAGCCTCAGCAGCGAAAGGGTTAATTTATTCACTTCACTCGTCTGCGGTGTCGGCTTTTTCCGGCGGCTTCGCTGCGTGTGATCGGCTCCTGCTCGGGTTTTTCCGTGGTTTTCGGATTGTTAATCCAGATGTTTTTGCGGGTTTTCGGCGTGCGTTCGCCCTCGTTTTGCGGTTAGTTTTCGTCGGGTTTGCGGCAGCCTTTCCCTGCAGTTCGGGGACCCTGTGGTGCTTGCTGAATACACCGCAGGGTCGCCGAAATGGGATCGGCAAAACGAACCGAACGGAAGAAAACGAAAAGTCACCGAACTTGCGGTGACGTTTCGATTCTCTTTGAATTACCCTGTATATCTTTTCATGTGACAACACTGAAGAAATGACACTTTGCTACAATGTAAAGCAAGCAGTGAGCAGCTTGTGTAACAGTGTCAATTTGCTGTCTCCTCATGGTGTACTCACCTCTGTGAGATACTGTCTAAATATATATATATATAACAGATAGTTGTCTCGCATTTAAAACTGTAGGATACGTAAAATATACAAAGTCTCAAAAAATATATATATACGTATCTTTTTCAGTGCATCTTCGGCTAGGGTCAAACGAAAGCATTTTTACACGCGAACGTAAAAAACGATGCGCATTTTCGTGCGTGATTTTTTACGAATACAAACCAGGAAACTTTTTGCGTCTGGACGTTATGTTGGCCGGACACGAGCAGGGTCTGACGTCTCCAAATCACACACACACACCGCTAGCGGGCGCAGCGCACTCTGTACGTCCGTACTAGCGGTTCTGCGTTCTCGAAAAAATGCGTTCATTTTCCACTTGCGTTGCGCGGCCGGACTTTCGTGCCACCGTACTTCGTATATTGGCTGTCATTGCCCGTCATTTGCTGTTAGTGCGGCCGTGATTAAGTGCGCCAGAACGCAAGTTAAAAATGCGCTGGTCTGACCCCAGCCTTCAGGTGGTTCCTCCTTTCCACCCAAACGACTGAATTTCACAAAATAATGGAAGTGCACTGAAGATATGAGGCAAAAAACACCAACATAGCGTTATACTGACACAGGTTAGGTGTAATTACCCCTGCTACAAACTGGCGCTTACAAGATAAAAATGAATATCATGCATAGCACGAAATACTGGGATCCCTGAGGAAGTCTACGACGAAACATGTTGGATACTGAAGGACTTCAACATTTTAAATGAATTGTTTAATTTGTTTTAAATTTCATTAAAAGAATTTTTATTTTTATTTTTATCTTCGAGCTTCTTTTTACAAGACCCACTACGAGATCGGTAGATATTGGGAACCTACACGCAGAATATTCCTTGATTCCACGGCTGATGACCGGTGTGGCTGAGTATTTCGTGTTATGCATGATATTCATTTTTATCTTGTAAGCAACATTTTTCTATCAGGGTTATCCAAAGAGATTCGAAAAGTCACCGCACGTTCGGTGACTTTTCGTTCTCTTCAATTCGGTTCCTTTTGCCGATTGCATTTCGGTGACCCTGCGGTGTATTCAGCAAACACCACAGGGTCCCCGAATTGCAGGGAAAAGTCACCGCAAACCCGACGAAAACTAACCGAATGCACGCTGAAACCAAGCAAAAACATCTGGATTAACCTTTGAAAAAGACGAACAGGAGCCGAATCACACAGAGCCGAAGCAGCTGTGACGTAGAGGAGGCAGTGAATAAATTAGAAAAACCATTTGTATGAATCTGGGAAAATGAAACGCTGTTTGCAAAGAAACTACTGAGCGAAAATGTCTGAAATTTTCACAGGAGGTCCAGGGAAAGATAATAAAGAGGGCTGTTACAAAAAAAATAAGCAAACTGAAAAAAAAAAAAAAAAAAAATCGGACTTTTAATAAAAATAAAAAAAAATCAGAAAAATGCTTAAAGTATCCTAAAAAATCTATAAATAAAGAGACTTTTTGCTGCAGAATTTTATAATGAACGGTTTATTAGATATTGAATTAAAACGGGAATATTTTTAACATTGAAGTCTATGGGATTCTCCTGAATAAATTTGCCGAATTAAACCACCGAATGGCAGGACATTAGGGGAACCTTTCACTGCTGGTTTGTGTTCTCTGAATAGCCGAAGCAGTGCTTTTTCATGGGGATTTCACTGCCCTCGAACAGGCACCGAACAGGCACCGTATATGCAGGCAATTCGCCAGTATTTGGCGAATTGCCTGCTCTCTGGATAGCCGAATGGCCAGGAAAGGTAACCGAACGCTGATTTTCAGCGTTCGGTTACCTTTCTCAAGCAATTCTGATCTCTTTGGATAACCCTGTCAGGGTTATCCAAAGAGATTCGAAAAGTCACCGCACGTTCGGTGACTTTTCGTTCTCTTCAATTCGGTTCCTTTTGCCGATTGCATTTCGGTGACCCTGCGGTGTATTCAGCAAACACCACAGGGTCCCCGAATTGCAGGGAAAAGCTGCCGCAAACCCGACGAAAACTAACCGAATGCACCCTGAAAACAAGCAAAAACATCTGGATTAACCTTCGAAAAAGCCGAACAGGAGCCGAACAGGAGCCGAATCACACAGAGCCAAGCAGCTGTGACGTAGAGGAGGCAGTGAATAAATTAGAAAAACCATTTGTATGAATCTGGGAAAATGAAACGCTGTTTGCAAAGAAACTACTGAGCGAAAATGTCTGAAATTTTCACAGGAGGTCCAGGGAATGATACTAAAGAGGGCTGTTACAAAAAAAATAAGTAAACTAAAAAAAAAAAATCGGACTTTTAAAAAAAAAAAAAAAATCTGAAAAATGCTTAAAGTATCCTAAAAAATCTATAAATAAAGAGACTTTTTGCTGCAGAATTTTATAATGAACAGTTTATTAGATATTGAATTAAAACGGGAATATTTTTAACATTGAAGTCTATGGGATTCTCCTGAATAAATTTGCCGAATTAAACCACCGAATGGCAGGGCATTAGGGGAACCTTTCACTGCTGGTTTGTGTTCTCTGAATAGACGAAGCAGTGCTTTTTCATGGGGATTTCACTGCCCTCGAACAGGGACCGAACAGGCACCGTATGTTCAGACAATTCGCCAGGATTTGGCGAATTGCCTGCTCTCTGGATAGCCGAATGGCCAGGAAAGGTAACCGAACGCTGATTTTCAGCGTTCGGTTACCTTTCTCAAGCAATTCGGATCTCTTTGGATAACCCTGTGTATGTTTCTATCAGGGTTATCCAAAGAGATCCGAATTGCTTGAGAAAGGTAACCGAACGCTGAAAATCAGCGTTCGGTTACCTTTCCTGGCCATTCGACTATCCAGAGAGCAGGCAATTCGCCAAATCCTGTCGAATTGCCTGAACATACGGTGTCTGTTCGGTGCCTGTTCGAGGGCAGTGAAAACCCCATGAAAAGCACTGCTTCGGCTATTCAGAGAACACAAACCAGCAGTGAAAGGTTCCCCTAATGTCCTGCCATTCGGTGGTTTAATTCGGCAAATTTATTCAGGAGAATCCATAGGCTTCAATGTTAAAAATATTCCCGTTTTAATTCAATATCTAATAAACCGTTCATTATAAAATTCTGCAGCAAAAAGTCTCTTTATTTATAGATTTTTTAGGATACTTTAAGCATTTTTCTGAATTTTTTAAAAAAAAATTAAAAGTCCGATTTTTTTTGATTTTTTTTTTCAGTTTGCTTATTTTTTTTGTAACAGCCCTCTTTATTATCATTCCCTGGACCTCCTGTGAAAATTTCAGACATTTTCGCTCAGTAGTTTCTTTGCAAACAGCGTTTCTTTTTCCCAGATTCATACAAATGGTTTTTCTAATTTATTCACTGCCTCCTCTACGTCACAGCTGCTTCGGCTCTGTGTGATTCGGCTCCTGTTCGGCTCCTGTTCGGCTTCTTCGAAGGTTAATCCAGATGTTTTTGTTTGTTTTCAGCGTGCATTCGGTTAGTTTTCGTCAGGTTTGCGGCAGCTTTTCCCTGCAATTCGGGGACCCTGTGGTGCTCGCTGAATACACCGCAGGGTCACCGAAATGCAATCGGCAAAAGGAACCGAATTGAAGAGAATGAAAAGTCACCGAACGTGCGGTGATTTTTCGAATCTCTTTGGATAACCCTGATAGTCTTAGATTAGAGGGGCAAAGGTTTAAAAGTAACATCAGGAAGCATTATTTTACTGAGAGGGTGGTGGATACATGGAACAGCCTTCCAGTAGAAGTGGTAGAGGCCAAAACAGTAATTGAGTTTAAGCAGGCATGGGATAGGCATAAGGCTATCCTAAACAAAAGATAAATCCAGGTAAAGTATCCATGTAATTGGGCAGACTAGATGGGCCGAAAGGTTCTTATCTGCCGACATTTTTCTATGTTTCTATCTTTCTATATCTTGTAGCAGGGGTAATTACACCTAACCTGTGTCAGTATAACGCTATACTGCTCATATTTTCAGTGCACTTCCATTATTTTGTAAATATATATATACCAGGAAGAGAGAACACCAACTCATACAGTTACAAATTTCAACAGCGGCTCATACATTTAAAGAGTGTAACAGTTTTTGAAAGTATGAGTTGGTGTGCTCTTTTCCTGGTTTGTTGTAGTTTCCTGTCTCGAGAAGAACTTGTCCGTTATGCTTAGTAAAGGTTTAGTGCTGGCGTATTATATATAGATATATATTTTATATTATTATTTATTGAGTTAATTTAAAAAAAAATTATTTTTAATTTAAAAAACACAAAACTGACATCATCTCCAATATTATGGATGTATCCTCATCCAGGTATATCTACGTGGAGTGCACTGTATGTTGTGGGCTCTATTACATTCCTAACGCAAACGTTAACGCTCACCTGGGTGAGCATTAACGTTTGCTGCGGTATTTACCGCATATTACAATCCAAATGCAAACGGGTTAAAAAACCGTTTGCATTTGGTACCTTGCGCTCCTCTGCGCGAGGTCACTGCACTTTGCGCTCCCTATACATAACATGGGGAGCGCAAAGTGTTAATCAGCGCTGGATTACAAAGTCCCAGCGCTGATTAAAGCCTGGCTTTGGTCAGCGAAAAGTTAACCAGAGCCAGGAATTGGTGTTAACGGATTCCGCTTCTGCGCAATCCGTTAACCCCAGCCAAAAAAATAAAAAACAGATCCAATACTCACCCTCTGTCAAGCGGCGAGGACCGCGGCTCTGCTCGCCTCCTCCGGCCGGCGGGAGCAGGGAAAGACTGGGAGAAAAAGTCCCCCCAGTCTCTCCTTGCGTATCACTACGCCGACCGGCCAGACCGGCAGGGGGAAACTCAATGGAGTCCTATGAACTCCAGCGAGTGGATGCTCGCGACTGCGCTTAGCATTGCCGCGAGCATCCAGGCTTTTACCGCCCGCAAACAATGCAGGCAGCATTTTTTGCGCCTGCATTGTGATCTGGCGTTAAAACACATGCGCAAGGGGGAAAACTGCGGACGCAATTTTTCCTCCCTTGCGCCCGCGTTTTAACACCAAGATCGTAATAGGGCCCAGTATGTTTTACTGTACATATATACATATATATATATACACACACATACAAATGTACAATGTATTTAGTATATTCTCATTTATTAGAAGTTAATGTGGCAAGAGAATGCACCTTAATTAAATGTGATGGTCACTTTAAAAAAAATGCATAAACAGGTGTTATAGATATATATATATATACACACACACATATATACGTATATATACACACATACATATATATATATATACACATACATACACACATATATACATATATATACACACATACATATATATATATACAGTACATACACACACGTATATATATATATATATATATCTATATCACACACATATATCAGGGCCGGCCCGACAATGGTGCAGAGCGGAGCAGCGGCGCCAGGCTGCAGAAATTCAGGGGCGGCAAATTTCAGCCCCTGGCACCGCTGCTGCGCTCTGCGCTATTTTTTTTTGCGGCGGCGGTAGATCGTGCGGCAGCCGCGTTCGTTCCTTCAACGAGCGGCAGCTGCATGAGTATCTGCCACTCGCCTGAGATCCATCCGTCAGCCTGCCGCGATCGAGATCACGTGATCTCACGAGATCGTGGAAGGTGGATCCCAGGCGAGCGGCAGATACTCACGAGGCTGCCGCTCGTTGAAGGAAGGAACGCGGCGGCCGCAGGATCTGCCCGTCGGAGGGGCCTGGGCCGGCAGAGGTGAGTCTGGGGGCAAATATTTCCATGTGTGAGTCTGGGGCAAATTTATCCATGAGTGAGCCTGGGGGCAAATATATCCATGAGTGAGCCTGGGGGCAAATATATCCATGTGTGAGCTGGGACAAGATACCCATGTGTGGGCACTGCTGGGTATATGATGCTGGGCACTGCTGGGTATGTGACGCTGGGCACTGCTGGGTATGTGACACTGGGCACTGCTGGGTATGTGAAGCTGGGCACTGCTGGGTATGTGACGCTTGGCACTGCTGGGTATGTGACGCTGGGCACTGCTGGGTATGTGACACTGGGCACTGCTGGGTATGTGACACTGGGCACTGCTGGGTATGTAACACTGGGCACTGCTGGGTATGTGACGCTGGGCACTGCTGGGTATGTGTCGCTGGGCACTGCTGGGTATGTGACGCTGGGCTCAGTTATATACACCTCACATTACTGTATCACAGAGCTCCACAGCAAAAAAATTCTAATGTACGGTGTGTATGAGTGTTTGAATTTTATTGCTGTGGCGCACTGTGATACGCTCATACACACTGCGTGTTTTTGGGGGGGCAGCATTTCATCCTTCGCTCCAGGCAGCACAATGTCTTGGGCCGGGCCTAACATACATACACACATATATATATATACACACATCCATACATACACACACACATATATAGATAAGACACACACACACACACATATATACATATACACACATACATATATATAAACATACATACACACATATATATATATATACACACATATATACATACACACACATACATATATATATATATAAACATACATACACACATATATACACGCATATATATATACACACATCCATACACACACATACTTATACACATATATATACATACATACATACACACATATGTATACACATTCACACACACATATATATATACATAAATACATACATACACACAGGAGTCAGGTCAGGCAGGAACGCATAGTGAGGCAGTAACATTATTTTTGCAGGGAGAATTAAGTTCTCATTTATTCTACACATTATACAGCTTTTATGTAGGTGTTTAATCACTTGTTTTCATGTGAAATCATATTAAATATTTGTTATTGTGCATTTTCCATAATACCGCCTTTACGTAAACACATTAATATCAAATTAGAGTGCGGGTGGTGTGTTCAGTGAGAGATGGCTTGGTTAATTGGTGGGGAGAAAGCCATTTTTGTTTATATATATGAATGAATATATATATATTATTCATTCGTTGACCAGCTAAATTTTAAAAAATAGACTTAAAAATAAAATACAAAATACATATATTTCATCTAGCAATATCAAACTGGGTATATATAAAGATAGCTTCATCTTGCGCACTCTTTGAATATCATGAAACAGATAATCAGAAAAGTGTATGCAGGGATATAAATTTGTCGATATATCCCTCGCTGGTTTTGATTAGGAAGCAGAAATATTAATAATTAGTGCTGGTCATTTATACTGCAGTAAAATGTGATTACCTATGGACTATGTTGTTCGACTCGTGCCATAATCATTGAGTATTTTGCATTAATTAACCTACTTAATATGTCAACGCGGTAAATTCTATAATAATCAATTATTCAAATAGCGGCTGCACTGCAAGTAATTACGATTAGGCAAGTGATAAAAAAGATTTGAAACCAAATCACGCAATTATCCAAAGTGAGACGATGCTGTATGAAAACGAACTGATTATAGGCCCCTATCTTAGTGTCCTGCCTTGCAAAATGCAATACTACATTCATTAAACCAACATTTTGCACATAAGCAGCTGTCTGAAATCATACTCGTCACTTCCTTGCAAGCAAGACTATACAGAGGCGGCTCTTGAGTTGGTGAGACCTTAGGCCAGATGTGAGGTCCATCTAGCTAGGGAACATATTCACAAGTTAACCCAGAAAAGTTAATTAACGGAGGTCTACACAGCTCTCTTGGTAGCCAGGAGTATTCGAATGCAGGGGTGTAGCACTTAAATATCCTGGTCATAGTGACATAAATCACGTGAGGCCCCTGTTTGAGCGAGGCCTTAAGCGGCTGCCTATTTGGCTCAATTATAAGACCACGCCTGAGAACATTTACTCTCAAAAAGATGTGGCTATTAAGCCACGACATACACTGAAGTGGTAACTAACATGCGATTTTGAAAAAGACGCTCCAGTTCAGACGCGGTCGAGTGGGACGCCTGTCTAAGTCAGCCGCCATAGACTTTCGAGGCTCCAGTATCAGCCGCGTCAGAATTAGATGCTGCGGAGAAATGGAGTGTCGTTTTCCATAGTTAGGGTTAGAAGATGGGGTTAGATATTTAGAAATTAAGAATAGAACCTTAACCCTAACCCTAACTTCTAACCTTAATATCTAACCCTAAACCTAATCTGTAACTGAAATTGATGCTACATTTCAGCCAAATCAGACGCGGCTGATGTTGAGCCACCAGAATTTGTCCGCGGACAAATTTAACAGTTGTCTGTTTCTGCTTTGTCCGAACTGTAGTGTATTTTTCAAAAACGAGTCTTTTTTTTTTAAATTATTTATTTTTATTTTTTTACACAGCATTTTTTCCATAGGATTCCGCTAAACCCCATTCACTGCTGAGCCATTTCACGTCTTAAAAAAACACATTTTTCTTTTTTTTATTATTATTTTTTTTCTTTACTTTAAACATTTGGTATCATTGTAAAGGCCATGCTCTGGCTTTTCTAATGATACCAAACATGACCCTGCTAGCTGAAAACAGTCGGGAGATATCAGGGTTTAAATAAACCCCTATCCCCACCCCCTATCTTTCCTTAGGAGTCAATGAGGATGATCCCCACACGTCCTCAGCAGTGAAAGGGTTAAGAGTCTGTGGGTAATCATAGTAATATTCTAAAATATTGTGTTTGAGGTTTATTTGTTAAAAATTGAGCTGGCAATGCGGCATTTAACTTGAAAATGTATATCCAGGTTTTTAAAAAATTCTCCATATATATACTTATACATTTCACCATCATGAATTTACTGCAAAGTGAAAAAATCCTCATAATTTAATAGATTTTTCTTTAAAACACCTCTTATTGTAGATGAAAAGCATGTAGCTAGACCAGGGAATGTATCGCCATTTTATCTGGTTTTACAGAGGGATTTTTTTTTTTTTAACCGTACCATAAATAAATACTACTGACATAAGGTATTAAAATACATGGTGGGTGCTGCACACTATGCAGCTGACAGCAATTGTGTTTTAATTGTATTTTAATTGATTTCCAAGGGTCTAATCACTCCATTTTCTGACATACATTGTATAAAAAGGCAGCAGCAAGTACAGTTTTGTAATCTCCAGCTGAGGAAGCCATTAATGGCGAAACGCGTCCTGGTAGATATGATGATTTTCTTACAATAAATGTTTTTATTTTATTTTTGATTGCTGCTTGCCTTTTTTGATCCTGAAAAAGAAAAGAAGGTTTGGGGAACCCCTGTATGATTCCCTGTGCGAGTTATGACGGAGCCAATAGAGGCTCTTTGTTTGTAAGTGCAAATTTGGCTTTTCTTAATCATTAAGGTGATTTGTGATTTACCGCACCAAGAGGTGCTCCCTTTTTGCCTTGTCTATTTTCTGCAGTACCACTTTTTGTGACACCGAAGGAGCGGATTGAGGGGTTCATGGGCACCCGATACAAGTCCCTACCCGCTATATTCCCGGGAGCCGGTTGTGGGCTCCCCAGAATGTGAGTCAAATATAAACGAAATTTCATTCCATTGGGTGTTGATGTACTGCGCAATTGTGGCCCTTTCTTTCTGCTTTTTCCTGCAGTGCGTGTCTTTTCATCTACACAACAGAGAAGATTCTCGCTTGAAGATAAGAACTGTCTGTGGACATACATTGTGTCTCTCTTACTTTCTCATGGACCTTGGTCTTTTGAGCGCTATGTTGTAATCTTTTTGCTCAATTTTCTAGGTGTTTAGAGAAACCTCCGTACACAATATATAGCGAGTGGGTGAGACACTCGTTTCCAGTGGGCGCTTCACCCCTTTTTCTGTTTTCTATTAAAATACATGACAATGTTTTATGCTTTTTGTGGATGGGGTATTTTTTATTTTTTTCTAACCATGTGACATATGGAACGATTTTAATCTTTCGCCTATAAAACAAGCTTTGAGTGCAGCATTTTATCTGTGAGGAGGTAAAAATGTGACTCGCCGAACTGAAATCCGACAAAAAAAAAATCCCTTCCTGCGAACAAATGCTGACACCTACAAGCTGATAGCATCGCAGAACAATAGCTCTGTGACATGACGGAGTGCAGTCACTTCCCCAATGCAAACACAGTTTCCTGTGTTCGGAATAATTCCTAGTCCTAGTCCCTTGGTAGATGCCTGACGTCAACCTTGTGAGCAGGGTGGGGTGCCCGAGAAAGCTGCCATGCAAGATTGGTGCTCAATCGGGAAAAGAGAATTTCCATTTTTAAGTGTTTTATCATTTTTTCATTATGTTGTTTGTACTTTCCAGTGAACAGATGATTTTATACGCACACATACATCTCCTCTTAGCATCACAAGCCAGGAATCCGGGCCTGTGAAAGTCAGAATCTCATCCGCCTGAAGACCCTGAAATGAGTTCTTTACGGGTTCTTCCGAGTGAATTGAAACATTGTTTTTCTTTTTAACAGTGTCTATTATTTTCATCGTATTTGGCCACATTTTAAGAGTTTCAGATATGATGGACCTTTCACAGTCTTACCGATTTTATTTTTAATTTGAGAAAGTATTTTTACCAGGAAGGATACATTGAGATTTCTCTCGGTTTCACGTATGTCCTGGGTGGTGAGTATGTACCGTTAGGTGTCTTGCCAAGGACACTTACTGGAGAGGTGCTCTTGCTGGAATCAAACTCATGTCTCCACAGGCTCTCTCCATGCCGGTCAGTGATGTTACCTCTACTCCACCCAGCCGGTACAATTTCACTCCCATCTGCATCAACGTGGTCCTAGACTGCTTCAGTTTTGGGTCAAGTATCCCAATTCCACTCTACGGTAACCCTTTAAATGTGGCCCAAGTAAAGCATATACGGAGGGCAGTCCCACTTCGGTGCAATGTATGAAGAGCCTCAGTAGACGTAGAGTAGGACATTCAGAGTGGTGCAAGTCTCACTGTTTTGAGATACTTAGACAATATGACATTGTCGACTTTACAAGAAGCGGGTTCAACCGTAACCACCAGGTCGCTGATCTACAGTCATGGAAAGACGACTCGATCCCACTCAGAAGACGCCACCAGCGAGTGTCCTTGGGCAAGACACCCAACGATATGGATGCGCCTACCTCGCAAAATACTTGTACATCTCATAGATTGTAAATTCCCTTGGGAACAGGGACCCCCTGAATCAGGCCGTATCATCCATGTGTGATATTCCAATGTGTCAACCCCTTGTACACTGATCCTGTAAAGCGCTGCGGAATATGTGGCGCTATATAAATAAAGGATAATAATAATATTCAGGGTTACAAACAACAGCAGGACAATGCTAAATGAAGAATAGACGTAGCTTTCTCATTTTACAGACGAAGAATGGTGGTACTGTTGTCACTTTTGTTTGAATCAACTTTGCTTGCCACAGTTGAGTTTTGATCTCTCGATAGGCGAAGTAATAATGGTTATTCTTACCATTGCATGCATCTACGATGAACTTTGGTCACATAACAGTGGTTATTGGGTGACCTCTTCGGAATCATCTGTTTGTCCAGCTACAATGTAAGCACACACAGCTCCAGAGGGTTGGGAAGCACATTGTTTAGCAAATGCTTGTGCTCCTAATTATTTTGTGTTTCATTGTGAAATATTCAGAGATGGCCGAGTTGTGAACGATACGGACCTTCAAAGATCTCCATTTCCATTCAACGTACAGGATGTGTTATCGTTTCCTTTAATCCAATGATCTCAACAAACCTGTCTTCAATGGACCCCTACCAAAACCTGAGCTATAAATCCCTTAACAAAGTTGTTTTTTTTTTAGGTCTTGTGTAGAGTGGTTTCCATCATGACTCATGGTAGGAAAATCGTTGCAGGGGATATTCCATTTTACAGTAAATCGGATAATTCTGTCCTTCTCTCCAGGAATTGTAACGGGGGATTCCAAAATGGAAATAACTTCATATCTTGAATGTATTACAGAGATAATGCTATAAACAAAAAAAAAGGAAAGGAAATTCATGTAAAACCTATATTGCCTGTGAAGGTTAGTTTCAGGAGCTGAAGGAGACTTGGAGCTTGGTCAATGAGCCATCACGTTGTTCTAGTCCATGTAGACCGTGCCTGCTGCTTTAGGTTTACATAAAATGTTGTTCAGCCCCATAAGTAGTTGCATTCATCATTTCAGATGAATGGAATCGTCGCTTAAGCTTTCATTGACCACCTGTCTTGTGAAGAAGGTGGCAGGCACCAACGTTATGGAAATCGTTCTACAATGCAATGGCGCTCTTGGTGGGGGTAAAACTTTGAGCGGGAGATCTTTTAAGCATATCAATATATGCTGAGTTTGATAAAGTGGTTCGATTTACAAGAAAGATTGATGAGAGAGAGCGGGCGAGACACTCGAGATATAGCTCATTACTTGTAGGAAGATCAGGAGCAACATGTATCGATTATCACAATGAAGTCACGACAGCTGGTTAATTTGCCAAGAGAGGACATTTAATTTTAGAAGGAGGTATTTCTGGCTGCAATTTGAAACTGAGAAGATTGGTTCATCTTGGAAGACCTGGGGATAATCATCTTTCGAAACAGTTCACAGGTCAAGCAAGATCAGAAGTTGAGCCCTTTTGGTTGACAGGTCATTAGGCTTTATCGTTCTGGAATGTAGACGGGAAAGTCTGACTTTTAAGTTAATGACCAACAGGGTTATTCAAAGAGATTCGAAAAGTCACTGCACGTTCGGTGACTTTTCGTTCTCTCCAATTCGGTTCCTTTTGCCGATCCCATTTCGGTGACCCTGCGGTGTATTCAGCGAGCACCACAGGGTCCCCGAATTGAAGAGAAACGCTGCCGCAAACCCGACGAAAATGAACCGCAAAACCCGGCGAATGCACGCCGAAAACCCTCAAAAACATCTGGATTAACCCGCCGAAAACCACGGAAAAACCCGAGCAGGAGCCGATCACACGCAGCGAAGCCGCCGGAAAAAGCCGACACCGCAGACAGAGTGAAGTGAATAAATTAGATAAACAGTTTGCGTGAATGTTTGAAAAGTGAAACACTGTTTGCAAAGAAACTACTGAGCGAAAATGTCTGAAATTTACATATGAGGTCCAGGGAATGATAATAAAGAGGGCTGTTACGTAAAAAATAAGTAAACTTAAAAAAAAAAAAAAAATTAAGAAAAATGCTTAAAATATCCTAAAAAATCTATAAATAAAGAGACTTTTTGCTGCAGAATTTTATAATGAACGGTTTATTAGATATTGAATTAAAACGGGAATATTTTTAACATTGAAGCCTATGGGATTCTCCTGAATAAATTTGCCGAATTAAACCACCGAATGGCAGGGCATTGGGGGAACCTTTCACTGCTGGTTTGTGTTCTCTGAATAGCCGAAGCAGTGCTTTTTTATGGGGATTTCACTGCCCTCGAACAGGCACCGAACAGGCACCGTATGTGCAGGGAATTCGCCAGGATTTGGCGTATTGCCTGCTCTCTGGATAGCCGAATGGCCAAGAAAGGTAACCGAACGCTGATTTTCAGCATTCGGTTACCTTTCTCAAGCAATTCGGATCTCTTTCAATTACCCTGCAAGTCTTGAAGTAAACTAGGAAATGAAAGTTAGAACCACGATGAAGACAAGAAAGTTGACCATAACTCTATCCATACTTAGAAGAACTCAAATAGGTACTTTAACATTGAGGAACATTCTTGGGGTTGTTCACCAGGCAGTGATATTGGAGAATTGGAGAATTTTAATGTTTTGGGCAAAATTGTTGATGTGAAGGAATAGAGATTTTTTTTTTTTTAGAAAATCATCTATTTTGGCGCAAGATCCAAAGTTCCTCTCCAATTCCCAGATTAGTCAATCTCCTTTTTAATTTAAATTTCCTCTGTAAAATATTAAGGCCCCTATTACACTCTTCGCGCAATTTTGTTCGCACAGCGCAAATTTTTTTCCGCGCATCATCCAGCGTTATCGCACGAAAATTAACGTGGTATTCCGATCCGAACACATTTTCTCATCCGTCAACAATTAACGTTCGTAATAATGACACGCAAAACGAAGAGTAATACGCACGCAGTAATGTAGCGCACGTAAATCAGTGTGCGGACTGTTTTTTTCGCGGGATTCAGCCAATCAGAATTAAGAACCTTAATTGACATCAATTTACCTTAATTTACTCACTTAAGTTTTTGCGCCTGTCAAAATAAATCTGTGTATATATGCTGCAGCAATAAGAAAAATATGCACGAATTCACAATTTTATTGTTTGGGTATGTGTAGAATGTGTAATTATACTGTGCTGTATTTTTTTTTCGTGCTGGTGTTTTTCGTTTTGGCCAGAATGTTCCGATTTGCCGTTAGCACCAGCTTTTCAAAGACGTTAAAAAAATGCGCGCAATCGTCGTTTGTAAAAAGTTGTGCGAAGATTGTAATACCATCCGCGTACCAGCACACGAACGAATTTGCGCTCACAATGTTAAGTATAGGACGCGCGCAGTTCATCGCGCTCGCGCAAGTCCATCCGCGTTAAACGACAACGCGCATCGTTTGCGCGAACATGGTAATACGACGTTCAGCGCATAAGGTTTTGCCCCTCGTGCTAATGCGCATTTGCGCACGCAAAACACACTGCGCGAAGAATGTAATAGGTATGAATAGGAATGTAATAATTGTTACAATAACAATTTATAAAAAGAAGTGGTAAGGATAAAACCACAATTCGTGTTGCGGTGAACAAATGTCACATCTGTAGATAATAAAGAATAATTGAGGACAATGATCAGTTTTATCCCGAAATTAGCTCCATTTGATATAAGCCTCTATTTGAGTGTGACAAACTCAAGAGGACAACAAAAAAAAAAAATAACAAAAAAATATAATATATATAACGATATCACAACAACTGCACCGGGTGCAACCTATGAGCACCAATTGGTTATGATGTTAAATACACAATCCTTTATTGAAAACCAGTAACATACACGAAACACAAATAAACATAAAGTGGTGAGACTAGCTCAGCATCACGGCCAAATACCTATATATATGTAATAAGCCCAGTCCTTTGGCAGAGTGACCACAATGGCATAGTAGCCTAGAAGAGGACAGGAGATATGTGAAGAGGTAAGTAGGAATATAGTAACTATTACCTCGGTGGTTGTGCTGCCTACACACCTCCCTATCTATAATGAGCAGTCACCAGCAAAAGTCAGGACACATGAGGCATATACTTAATGAAAAGGATAGGTTAAGGTGAGAATAAGAACCAAAATGAGCTGCTAAAAACCACAATATCGCATCGCTCGACGCGTTTCGCACGCAAGGGCTTAGTCTGGAGCTTGTGTTTCGTGTATGTTATTGGTTTTCAATAAAGGATTGTGTATTTAACATCATAACCAATCGGTGCTCATGAGTTGCACCCCGGTGCAGTTGTTGTGCCATTGCTATGTCAGTTTTGGTCATGCCCCTTTGAGCACACTACTGCCCTCCCTCTTTCTCTTTTTGATAACGAAATGGCTACAGCCAACTTTGGGCAATATTGAAAGTTGGTGGTAACTTAACCGGAGCTGTTTTAGAGCCAGTATAGTCTATGGAGTTGTTAAGTCTACAACAGCTCTGGTTAAGGTAGTGTTACGTTCCCTCCAGCCAGGCCCACTGGTTATGAGAGTTCTTCTCAACCCTTTTGGAGTATAGGGTTAATCTGTTTGGTTCTCCGCCCCTGGAGTCTCAGCTTCTGACCAGACCTGTGGTCACATGACCTGAACTGCCCTATAAGATGGCAGTCAGTACAATGGATCCCTGATCCAGTATAGTTCTGCTTTGCTGAGTTCCTGAATTTGTATTGCATATCTTGATATCTTGGTTTATTGATTCCTGGCTTCGTGTCCTGACTACTCTTGTGTTTATCCCCTGGTACTGTACTTTGGCTTCTTGGTTTATGACTCCCGAGGCCCGTTCAATACCTCAGCAGCTGCTGAATTGCTGCAGCGCAGCAATTCAGTTTGCTGCAGCAGTGTCGTTGAACCCTTTGGATGCGAATTTTGAATCCAAAATAGCCGACGATTTCTTAATGAAAAATTCCGATTGTTTTTCGGATCACTCGGACAAAATATAATAAAGAGAAGCAGTCAGCACAATTCCGTTTTGTACGCACACACCACAAAATGATAGTTTTTAATGAATAAACGTTATGTTTAGTTCTGAAACAATATATAAATTGAACTGTAATATATGTCTATGTGCAGGGGAAATAATAAATAAATATTTTGTGCTTTGGTGAACAGAAACCGCAAAATTAACATTGCTGTACGGAATTATTACTTGCTTCGAGGCGGCGGCCATCTTTACTACGTCACACTCAGCATCTCCTCGGGTCGCTGCAAGTGCTAGGTTAGCACTGCTGAGCGCTGAGCGGTTGAACGGCGTTCAATGTCAAGTTGCTAACTTAGCACTTGCAGCGGCTGAGGTATTGAACAGGCCTCTGGCTTTTGTATCTAGACTATTCTCTTGCTGGTGTCCATTTTGTGTTTTGTCTGTGTGGTATTCTGTTTGTACCACACAACAGTCTCTGTCATTTGGTTATTCTGCCGTGAGACCTATTGCTAGGCAATCCTGTTGGTTTTGCTGGTTGCAGCATAACCTCGAGTTCTAGTTAAGTCCTGCCCTGCTTCCTGCTGTATTCATTTCTGTCCAGTCGTCTGTTTTTCTGGTTTATGTGTTTTTATCTAGTGCAGCAGCTCATAGTTCTGTTTATAGAGACCACCTCAAGGATCTCTTTCTTGTTCCGTTTGCTGCTAGATATTCCTTCCTTGTCAAGTCTGGTTGACCCTGTTATTTATTTGTGTACGTTTTCTCGTGTTCACCCCCACCCTGTACTCTGTATAATTAGAAGGCCATCCAAAGGACCTTTTTCCCAGCGCAGGGCTTTCCTCGTGTGTCTTGTCTGGTTCTGTTTAATTCTGTGTACAGGGTCCTGCAATATGCAGAACACATACCAGCCTAAAGGGCTTAAAACACTCAGGAGCAAGGACCCCCCTTTGGCACCTGAGGGGGGGCCACCGTAACAGTTAGCAACAACATTGAAATAGGGCCCTTAGGCGTGCGCACACACCAGTGAGTACATGTACCCAGGGCCGGTGCTCCCACTAGGCAAGCTAGGCAACCGCCTAGAGCGCACTGCCACCTATGGGCGCAGCCGCCTCCAACCCAGGTTCCATTATTGTACCCATTCCTCATTGTGCGGCTCATGTTGCCGGCAGTGATGGCTCGCAAAGCTGACCCCCGTTAGAGGCACAGAAGGTGGGCGTCTTATGGTGATGCGCAGGCGCCACCAGATGACCTGCGGGTGCCACCAGAGGAGAAAGAAAGAAAGAGGCACAGAGTGAAAGAAAGAGGCAGAGGAAATAGGCACAGACCGATCCCAGGCCTGACCAGCCAAGGGGTAAGATGACCGACGAACGACCGTGTGGGTCCCCGTGCACAGCGGTGAGTGTCGCCCCCCCCATTGTGTGAGTGTGTGTCTCCATGCACAGAGTGTTCCGCCCCCTCACAGCAGAGTGTGAGTCCCCCCCCCGCATTTCAACAGTTATCAATTTTATTCTGGGGGACGCAAGCATCTGGTCTTGCCTAGGCGCAAAATAGTCTAGCACCGGCCCTGCATGCACCTATTCCAAAAAAAATGTGAGAAGGTCATGGCTCTTGTTTTAACTCAAAGCTCAATTCTGGATTTACCAGCAAACAATAGTGAGTCAAGGCCAGTGAAACAAAAGAGGTCGATGCTTCAGGTAATAAAATCACTGTTTTCTTATAGAAAAAAAACTGTCTTTAAAAACGCAAGATATTCTAAACATGCGCCGGAAGAAAAAAAAATACGTTCCCATAGGAAACAACTGTACGGTCCAACACATACATAAACAATAATCTGTATAAAATAGAAATAACTTCAACAAAAAATGTGCTGCGATTTCCTCCAAGTAAATAATCAGCGTGGTGAGCTTCGCCTGAACATTTCTCGCTGAGGAAGACAACAAACCGAGCCAAGCATTGCATTCCTCCAGTAATTTTAATGAGGGTCTGAATTAGAGGTCACCCAGAGACCAAACGTCATGTAATGAATGATGCATGATGGCGTAATTAGGTGCAAATATTAATTTCAAGAATATTGAATTGAATGAGATAACAAGAAACTGACTTTTTTGTAAAGGGGAGATTCTGCAAGTAACATTTTTATATCGTTGGAGGTTTTCCTGACTTGCCAAAGCCCAATTGTCTCGTGGGATGCCACCAGTGCCACCAAATACTCCAAAACACACTGCTTCTAAGCTGTTCCTCAAGGGTCTGAGGGAACCAAGATGTGATGTTGCATCTGATCACTTTAGCCACTGTACGCAACTGACGACAGAGAAGGAGAAACACATGGCAGCTGAAATCACCGGTGGGTCATGTTCAACCCAAAATGTTGACTCAAGATACTCAGGGTTATTCAAAGAGAATCGAAAAGTCACCGCACGTTCGGTGACTTTTAGGGATGTGCGTTTCGGGTTTCGGAATTTCGGAATTTTCACGAAATTTCCCGATTCGTGTTTTCGGATGCGGCCGAATTTCCGAAAATTTTTAGATCCGAAAATGGCAGATCCGAAAAGTTTTCCGAGCCGAAACGAAATATTTTCGGAATTTTCGAATGGACTTGAAATGTGTCAAATCGAAATTTATTGCTTTGAAACGACGAGAGCAGACGTTCCGAAAAAACGAAAATTTCTGAAATCACGAAAAGTCGATACAAAAAAACGAGCTAAGTGACACGAAAATACGAAAAATGGTCGATATTCCGGAAACATCTACAATTCCGAAAAACGAAAATTTCCGAAATCACGAAAAGTCGATACAAAAAACGAGCTAAGTGACACGAAAATACGAAAAATGGTCGATATTCCGAAAAAATGTACACGAAAAACGAGTCAAGCCAAACCGAATCGAAACAGAAATCGGTCGAAACGAGCCGAATCGAAAAGTTTGAAAATCCGAAAAATCGAATCGAATCGAACCGAAAAAAAAATCGGTGCACAAGCCTAGTGACTTTTCTTTCTCTTCAATTCGGCGCGATTTGGCGATCCCATTTCGGCGACCCTGCGGTGTATTCAGAAAGCACCACAGGGCCGACGAAGTGCAGGGAAAAGCAGCCACAAAGCTGCCGAACACTCGCCGCAAAACCCAGCGAAGGCTCACCGAAACCCACAAAAACATCTGGATTAACCCCGCCGAACAAGCGGGAGAAACCCGAGTAGGAGCCGATCAGAGCGCAAAGCAGCCGCCGGAAAAACCCGACACCGCAGACGAATGGAGTGAAAAGAAAAAAAAACAGTACGCTTGAATGTTTGAAAAGTGAAGGACATACTTGAAAACAAGAGAAATCTCAATGTATCCTTCCTGGTAAAATCCTTTCTCAAAAACAAAAAAAAGTGAAACACTGTTTGCAAACAAAGTACAGAGCGAAAATGTCTGAAATTTGCATATAAGATCCAATGAATGATAATAAAAAAGGCTGTTACAGAAAAAGAAAAAACGTTTAAAAAAAAATGTAAAAATAAAAATCAGAAAATTTGTTTTGCAAAAAAATCACGAAAAAAATGCTTAAACGATCCTAAAAAATATAAAAAATAAAGAAACTTTTACTGCAGAATATTATAATGAACGGTTTATTAGATATTCAATTAAAACAGGAATATTTTTAACATAGAAGCCTATGGGATTCGCCTGAATAAACCTGTCGAATGAAGCCACCGGATGGCAGGGCATTTCGACAACTTTTCACTGCTGGTTTTTGTTCTCTGAATAGCCGAAGCTATGGGGATTTCACTGCCCTCGAACAGGCACCGTATGTGCAGGCAATTCGCCAACATTTGGCGAACTGTCTGCTCTCTGGATACCCGAATGGCCAGGAAAGGTAACCGTACACTGATTTTCAGCGTTCGGTTACCTTTCGGCAGCCATTCGGACCTCTTCGAATAACCCTGACTGTCTTTATTGTACTTTGGTACTGTTAGGAGAAACGTTGTCTGCTACGGTTGCCAATGAGAAATGTTGCTGGTTCCTTTTGTCATGGTGAAGTGATCTTCTCATTTTGCAGAAAGAACGTCCTCCACCAGGTGTTGAGGGATCTTCCAAGCTTTTATGGCATTCAGAACAAGACAATGGAGTAAGACAGAAAGAAGATTGCAGACTGCGTTTAACATAATGAGAAAGGTATGGACCCATAATAAAAAGAGTTTCATATCTATAAATTCTCCATAGGACCCTAGAAATAATCCTCCCCATGATTATTCCACAAAACAGGGGGTAAGCCTTTATGCAAGTGAGTTTAACAGAAAACAGTTGTTTTCCGGTATACATCTCCATTATTATTATTATTATTCTTTATTTATAAAGCGCCAGCATATTTTGCAGCGCTGTACAATAAGCACAGTATAGACAGGGTTACAATACATTGAACAACATTTGACAAACAGTACAGGAGGAGATGAGGGCCCTATTCCCGTAGGAACTCACAATCTGGGAGGGTTGGGGTTGGAAACAGGAGGAGAGGACTGTAAGGTGAGAGTGATTGATGGTTGCGTCAGTGAGTTGGGTGGTAGGCTTCCCTAAATAGGAACGTTTTAAGGGAGCGTTTGAAGGAAGAGAAGTTAGGGGAAAGTCTGACAGTACGAGGGAGAGCGTTCCAGAGAGTGGGGGCTGCGCGTGAGAAATCCTGCAGTCTATCATGGGAAGAGGTGATGCGGGGAGAAGCTAGGCGCAGGTCACTGTTTGACCTTAGGGAGCGGGCTGGGGTGTATTTGGTGATTAGTGAGGACAGGTAGTGGGGCGCTGAGTTAGTGAGGGTTTTGTAGGTAAGGATAAGGATTTTGAACTTAATTCTGCAGTGGAGGGGGAGCCAGTGAAGGGACTCGCAGAGGGGAGCGGCAGAGACAGAGCGGCGGGTGAGGTGAATTAGCCTGGCGGAGGCGTTCAGGATGGATTGTAGGGGGGAGAGGTGGGACAGAGGGAGGCCAGATAAGAGATTATTGCAATAGTCGAGTCGGGAGATTACCAGGGCGTGTATGAGTTGTTTTGTGGCGACAGCGGTAAGAAATGGCCGAATTCTGTAAATATTACGCAGTTGGTATCGGCAGGAGGAGGAAAGAGACTTGATGTGGGGGATGAAGGAAAGAGCAGAGTCAAGTGTAACGCCAAGACAGCGAACTTGGTTTGATGGGGAGATGGTGATACCCTCCACCGTGATAGAGAAGTCAGGAGGTGGGGCGGCATTAGAGGGAGGAATAAGTAGGACCTCAGTCTTTGACATGTTGATCTTTAGGTGGTGGGAGGCCATCCAGGAGGAGATGCCAGATAAACAGTCACTGACTTTGGAAAGGACAGGGGGAGAGAGATCAGGGGTAGAGAGGTAGATCTGAGTGTCATCAGCGTAGAGGTGGTAATTAAAGCCAAAGCTGTTGATGATTTTGCCCAGGGAGGAGGTGTAGATGGAAAAGAGCAGAGGACCAAGGACAGAGCCTTGAGGTACACCAACAGATAGAGGCAATGAGGAGGAGGAGTTACCAGCAAAGGACACACAGAAGGACCTGTTGGATAAATAGGAGTCAACCCAAGCAAGTGCAGTGTCACCGAGACCCAGAGAGTTGAGGGTCAGTAGAAGGAGGGGGTGGTCAACAGTGTCAAAAGCAGCCGAGAGGTCAAGCAGGATGAGAATAGAATAGTGGCCGTGTTTTTTAGCAGTTAGGAGGTCGTTGGTGACTTTGGTGAGGGCAGTTTCAGTTGAGTGTAGGGGACGGAAGCCAGATTGCAGGGGGTCAAGTAGGGAATTGGAGGACAGGAAGATGGAGAGGCGGTTGAAGACTAGTTTTTCTAAGAGCTTGGATGTGAAGGGAAGCAGGGATACAGGGCGGTAATTGGATGGAGAGTTGGGATCTAGGGATGGTTTCTTTAGTAAAGGGGTAATTAGCGCGTGTTTGAAGGCGGATGGAAAGGAGCCAGTGGAGAGAGATAGGTTGAAGATGTGTGTGAGAGCAGGGGTGAGGGAGGAGGAGAGGGGAGGAATTAGATGTGAGGGAATGGGGTCGAGCGGGCACGTGGTGAGATGTGAGGAGGACAATAAGGAATTGACTTCCTCCTCAGTGGTTGGGAGGAAGCGGCAGAGGGTGGCAGAGGGGACCTGTGGGAGTGGAGGTGGCAGATAACTATCTTGTGTTGGGATGTTGCTTCTGATAGTTAAAGTTTTACTGAGGAAGTAGTCTGCCAGGTCTTGAGCGCTGAAGGCAGCTGAGGGGGGAGGTGCAGGTGGGTAGAGGAGGGTGTTGAAGGTGGACCAGAGCCGTTTAGGGTTGGAGGACAGTGTAGATATAAGAGATGAGAAGAAGGATTGTTTGGCCAAGTGGAGGGCAGAGGTGTATGACCGGAGAATAAACTTGAAGTGAACAAAATCAGCTTCAGAGCGGGATTTCCTCCAGGCACGCTCTGCGGTGCGGGAGCATCTTTGCAGGTAGCGAGTCTGGAGGGTGTGCCAGGGCTGAAGCTGGCGGCGTGGGGCCTTACAGAGTCGAAGAGGAGCAAGAGTGTCTAGAGCAGAGATAAGCGTAGTGTTGTAGTGATTAGTGGCAGCATCAGGGCAGGTGAAGGATGAGGTATGAGGGAGGTGGTGAAGTAGGTTGGAGAATTGATGGGGGTCCACAGCCTGTAGATTTCTGCGAGTGTGTGTGCGGGGTGGCGGAGCAGGGTGTTTAGGAAGTCCAGATAGGTTGAAAGAGAGAAGGTGGTGGTCAGAGATGGGGAAAGGGCGACAGTTGAACTCAGAAATGGAGCAGAAGTTGGAAAAGACAAGGTCAATAGCGTGACCATCGCGGTGGGTAGGGAGGAGGGAGGATTGTGTGAGTCCAAGGGAGGACATGAGTGAAAGAAGTTTGGAGGCAGCAGGGGCGGAAGGATCGTCAATGGGAATGTTGAAGTCCCCGAGAACTAGGCATGGAAGATTAGAAGACAGAAAGTGAGAAAGCCAGGTAGCAAAGTGGTCAAAGAACTGGGAGGTTGGTCCCGGTGGGCGGTAGATGACTGCCACCCTGAGGGCCAGAGGAGAGAACAGGCGGATGCAGTGTGCCTCGAAGGAGGAGAAGGAGAGGGATGGGGGTGGAGGGAGATGCTGGTAGGTGCAGGTGGGAGAGAGCAGGATTCCGACCCCGACATGATCAATGTCGTATCCAAAAGTAGTGATGCATAAATTGGATCATTGTCTTGGCGAGAGGCGGACAACCTTAATTCAACGTTCTGCATTTCCAACACAAGTACCTCGGAAACAATTCATCGCATCCTGATAAATACAGACGAAGACATACAACAGGAAATATTCAGAGAATTTGGATTGCTGGACAAGAACACTGAGTGTCCACACAAACACTAGCTGATAATTTTCAGTAAAATCGTTTTAATAGAAGGCAAACCACCCAATCCTAGAGGAACAACAATGATATCTTCTACCATGACAAATAGGATTTTACACCATGTACCTTTCCGTTATTACTAGACAATTATCGATGACTGCTTTAAAAGGGCACTAAGCATCCAAGATGTTGCCACCTACCAAGTCAGATATCATGCCAGATTATGCCGATGCTTGTGAGGTTACATCTGTCCATTTGAGCAAAAACGAGATGCTTCAGTATCATTTCAAGTCATCAAAGATGATAAATTCCGAGTCCACACAATCTACTTTGTTCATTTTGGTCAGTGATGAAACTATCACAGGTGGACCTCCAGTCGCATAGCCAATGGATTGATCGAATGGAGAACCAGGCCTTTCTGGAAGCCATACTCATTAGCAGGCTCTTTTCATGCTGCCTGTCAGACATAAATATCTAGACATAAATTCGAAGCGCACCTTGGCATGCGTTAATGCGTCCTTATAGAGAAGCCTCCCAGTTAACATCTACATTCCATAGAATGCATTTTCAGTTATGCATGATTTATTATTCATGAGCAAACAGGGCGCTCGCCATAATTTACTCCTCGATAAGGACTGAACATGACTCAGCGGCAGCAATTACATTGCACTCCTCAATCTTATGTGGGATTATGGACTTCCATATGTGCAGCCTAGGAGTCCTGCTACATTTACATAACTCCATGGAGTCCATGCATAATATAGTAGATGTGGTCACTGTGGTCAGATATAAATATTACTCCAACTTTTTTAGAAGCTAGTTATGTAGATATATTCCTTTGCTGGTGCTACACAAACAAAAAGGCGTAGCCACTCATTCGGTTGGTCGAGTCTCATAAGAAATGTATCGGTAGTTCCAAAACATCCGGGGCCATATTACATAGTTGGTGCTAACTTAACCAGAGCTGTTGTAAACTTCCCAGAGCCATTATAGCCTATAAAGGTTTTCAGTTTACAACAGCTCTGGTTAAGTTAGCACCAACATTGTAATATCGCCCCCGGAGTGCTGTGGTTGCTGACTCATGCACTATGACCATCTTCTTCCCAAAAATGATAACAGTAACTTGAAGGTCCTTTTCCTACAATTCTGTGTCTGAACAACTTGATCGACCCAATAAAGAGGGGATTACCGATTGGCTCACACGTCCCATTTCAGAGATATTTGATCTAGGTTTGTGTTTTTTTTACTAAAACCTCACAGAGATATATCCCGCTACTAAGTCAACAGTGAAGGAAAAGGTTTGACGTTTGTACTAGTCGTATGTTTGAGCTCCGTCCAACAAAACAAACATACGCAAAGTTGAATTGACCATATTCCAGATGTTCCCAAGCTGACCGTAGTTTCCGTTTTCCCATGTATCCCGTGAGTGAGGGTGCCTTTTGCCAGTCATTGTTTGCGTTGATAAACAAGTATTTAATGGAGCATCGACCCTTCTAAATTTTATCACCATTTACTGATTTTTTATTTTTTTATTTCCGGACTCCAACATGTGTTTTGGCATTAAAAAAAATGTGCTGAATTATCTTTTAATACTGTTTATATAGGTTAGAGGGACGAGGATGAGAAGATGGGGGGGGGGGTTGAACTCAAGTTATAATTAGTCATCAACTCATTATATGGTAGGAAATGAGATTGCATCTGAATATGTATTTTTGGCTGACGTTTTCACTTACTAAGTGGAATGTTTGTATAAGAAGTCGACCTTTTCCCAAGCTATATGCACAAATTTCCAATGCAGACCCAATTAACATAGATATAGTAATGATGCGTCGCAACGGTTACTGGTTTTAGGCACCTTTTGTTTAGGCACCAAAGTAGGGCTCTGTTCCATAGTTGGTGGCAATGTAGAGTCTCGTTATGTAAGCATTTGCGCTACGAGAAGTTAGTTTTAAGTCCGGCATCGATATTTCGATCTTGACGCTAAACTGGGGTGGAAACGTTTAGCGCTTTGCAGCTTGCGCAAGCTTACTGTACTTAAGCGTGTCCTACATTTTTTGCCAAGGAAAATGGCATCTTCAGGAACAGAACATCCTTTGATGTTGCATGGATTGAGGAGTGTGAAACCTGGGTCTCGTATTCGCCAGGTATATATAGACCACAAGAGACTAGGGAGCAGGTGGACTGCCCATGCCCTGGATGGTGGACACCGGTGTACTGAAGGAGCTTACGATCTAGAGTAGTGGTTGCCAACCCTGGTCCTCAAGTCACCCCAACAGGCCAGGTTTGCCAGATATCTGAAGCACAGCACAGGTGATATGATTTGCTGCTCAGTGATTGCAGGATTTGATCTGCAGTTCCACAAGGTGATCCTTAAAATCTGACCTGTTAGGGGGACCTGAGGACCAGGGTTGGAAACCACAGCTCTTGAGCATCTACAATGGGATGAAAGTCTTTGAAGAGCAATGGAACCTGTTAAAGTCCAGGGTGAAATTTATACACCATTCTCCATGTGATTGATAAAGACATCTAACCTAAGACCCTAACCTCCGAACTTGTCCCCGAAGTGCACCAAATGGTGAATTTCACCGGTGCAATTCATCTATAGAAGACTATCCTGTCTTCTGCTCACAGTAAGCTGAACTGCACCGAAATTCTGGCGAAATGCCTGGATTTTTGGTGTTTCAGTTTGACAGGTTTAAACAGGCGAATCCCATAGTTTTCAATGTAAAAACGTAACATATTCTTTTATATTGTTTCGAAAGATCATTTATTCTTCTCATTCTCGTCAAAAAGCCTTTTCATACTTTTAGAACACCTCGTATTTTTTTTTAGAGGATTTTCTTGTTTCCCAATTTTTTTAAATTGCAGGTTTTTTTTATTCTGTAACAGACCTTTTTATTTTATTTTTTTACAGGACCTTTTTTTTATTATTTAGACACATTTTAATATACAGTATTTTTATTGACTTAAACACCTATTGGGAGAATAGGAGAGTTCCGTTTTTTTTTTTCTTATTTTGCAGTTCGGTGGAATTTGCAGGTGCCAATTTGGCGCAGTTCGGTCCGATCAGTGCTTCCGCAACTCCAATTTCAGCAAAATACGGTGACCATTCACTGAATAGTGAAATTAACATATTTTCAGCGAAATGGAATCGCAAAACTTCGCTGAAGAAAATCATACCCCCGTGAATAGCCCCCCTAGTATTGTCATCTAAACATTCCATACGTTGATCCTGTTAGATACCTGTTTATTCCGAAATGGAACAATCCATTTACCAATAAAATCTGACTTCCCCCTAAAATTTCTAAAATGAAAATAAATATGGAAACTCTACTTTATTTGTCTATACGGTGATGGACAGAGTGGTAGGAGTGGGCCTTAAATCATGTATATAACCACATGATGAAGAGGGAATAAAATATTCAGAATAATTAACAGGAATACCACCACGGAACTTTAACGAATTATCGAAACCAGCAGGCTCTGATTAGAAACTGAGACATTACAGAGGAAACAACGAGGCAAAAAGATAAGAACTTGGCGTCTTCGAGAAGAACAAATGTGGTAATTGAGTAATTTCATAGCAGTGGCAGAGGGGGATTGTGTGATATGTTGCACTAGATAAGCCATGAAATGACCCTGGACCTATAGAAATTTTACCCACTTTCTGAAGCCTTTCAGGTTGTTTCTTTTATTTTTTATTTGACCCAGGCTGTACTAGAAATTGTGGAGAAATGGAAAATCAATTGATTACACTGCTCAAACTAAATTAGCCTGACTGAGAAAAAATTGAATTTCCAGTACCTTGGGTTAAATATTTGTTTTGCTCCCTTGTCGGTTCTTTCAAAATTCCGAGCATATTGAATGTTCTCCAGTAAAAGAAAGCAGCCACGGAATCTGTCCATTAGCAGCATATCATCTCATATAAAGGATCCCGCCACGTCAGAGTCACAATTTTCAGGCAATTCCTCATCAATTCGCCACTTACAAGGTTATTCAGCGAAAGGTGAAAACCAGGAGAACTGGCAGGAGAAGATAGCAATCTAGACCAAATAGCTGATTTGGAAAGAGAGATATTTGGGAAAAAGTTTCTGGTTTGGCTATTTTGACCTAGAATTTTCACTTCTCTAGTCATTCTCCTGAGTTTCACCTTTCTTTGAATAGACCTGTTAGTGAATAACCTAGTTACTCTTGACTTAAAAGGGACACTCAAGGGTTAAAACAGGAGGGGGTAGGAAAAGGAGTGGTTAAACATCAACACCTTCTCTCCCCCTCTGCAGGACCCTTTCCACTTTTAACCCTTTATCTGTGTTTAAAAACGTGCCTGAAACCAGCAATGATCTTGCTTTGAGAACTGCAGGATATTCCACGTTTCCTGCTCACCATGTCACGTGACCGCAGGCTGCTGGGCGCTCCAGCCAATCCAGTGGCTCACAGTGCAGTAAGGCTTTGAAACCATTGGATGGGGCTGGTACAGGAAGTACTCCAAGCCAAGGAAACCTGAGCTTAGGGCTCCCTGAGCTGAGGGTCTGTGCGGGGCTAGGCCTCCTGCATTTGCATGGCTGAATCAGTCCTCCAACTCCCTCTCAGAGGGATAAGAGGTAGCAGAGAACTCACAGCATTGTGACCTCTCAGATAACAATGAGTGGTCATATAGTGTGGAGTGTCCCTTTAAATATATTTTGTGAAGTATTTTACGTGTGTCGCTTGGCGCTCCAGTACCTTCTGGTGGTGTCAATAATCCAGGCACATGTACAAGAACATCTATTATTGATTCCATGCCAAATGAGAGAGCAGTTGCCTAAATCCATATCCATTAACTGCAGTAGTTTCCGCTTGCTATAAAGAATGAATATATTAAGAATACTTCTTATTTTGTAACCTTGACAGCGACAGCACAAGTGGCCGACAAGTCCACATTTACAAGATCTCGCATAGGAAAAGGCCACCATATTTATACAGTACCATATCTTCTGTTCGAGAAGGAAACATATGACAATCATTTCTAAATTCGTCCCAGAGGAACATAAACCAATCTTGACTCCACAATTAAAAAAAGCAGATTTTTCCAAAGATCAAAGACAAGTTGAGATCTCTCCACCGCTGATCTAGTGGCAGCCGCGCGTCCAACGCTGTCAGCACGTCCTCAGCCGAAAGAACAGTAGGTCGCGGGAAATAGACCGGAACACTTAAGCACTCGCTGTTTTCTCGTTTGATTATACCCTACTTTAATGCAGTACGGAAAATAAAGCAACAACAACCACAACAACAAAAGAAAGCTGCAAAAACAGAGGGAGATATTTGACATTTCCCTAAACGAGGAACTGGCTGAGATTTGTAGCCAATCCTTGACCACCAGTTGCTTTCATTGTGTGAGATTTGTGCATAAGGGACCTGCATGGCATGGATTTACAGGGCATGCGAGTGTCATTCAACCATCCCAATACAAATATTTGGGAGTGTTGTGATTGGCTGAGCCATCGTTAGACCTGGGCAGAACTACCAAACCCAAACAATTACAAACATGACAAATATAACAAGTCTACAGTGTATCTCTTTTTTTTTTTAGTTGTCGTACAGGCAGTTAAAAGGGAATATCCACGTGTTTTACTTGTTTAGAGAGTATTTATTAGAAATGCAGGTCATTCCCAACCTGCAGGGTCCATTTAATAGAGTGGAAAGCAACCTTGGGCAAAACTAAGCCAACCTGTTGAGTGGCTAAGTAGACATGTGTGTTTCGTTTCGTCCGAATTCGTCTGAAAATCCACCATTTTTTGTTTTCAGAAGCATTTCTACGAAACGGTACTCAGCCGTCTGACATTTCGAATCGGTCCAAAAGAACGAATCGAAACCATCCAAATCGATCCAAAATGATCCGAAATAGGAAAAAAAATCTATGCAATTCGAGACAAAGCAATGGGTTAATGGACATCGGGCATCTCACAGGGCACAGCGTATGTCCCAGCAAATTTTTACACTTTTTGTTTTTAATCATTATAAAATGAAATAAAATGGAAACGAATCGATCCGAAATTTGGAATTGGTCCAAAAGAACAAATCGAAATGATCTGAAACGGGGGAAAAAAAAATCTGTGCCATTCAAGAGAAAGCAATGGGTTAATGGGCATTGGGCATCTGACAGGGCACAGCGTATGTCCCAGAAAATGGTTAATGGGAACATCTCACAATCATTATAAAATTATATAAAAATGGAAACGAATCGATCCGAAATTTCTAATCGGCCAGAAAGAACGAATCACTAAGGATCCGAAACTAAAGGGAAATCGTTTCGTAATGATCCGAAACTAAAGGGAAATCGATTTGAAGTGATCCGAAACTAAAGGGAAATCGATTCGAAATGATCGGAAACGAAAGGGAAATCGATTCGAAAAGAAAGGGAAATCGATTCGAAATGATCCGAAACGAAAGGGAAATCGATTCGAAATGATCCGAAACGAAAGGGAAATCGATTCGAAATGATCCGAAACGAAAGGGAAATCGATTTCGAAATGATCCGAAACGAAAGGGAAATCGATTCGAAATGATCCAACAAGAAGGGGAAATCGATTCGAAATGATCCGACAAGAAAGGGAAATCGATTCGAAATGATCTGAAAAGAAAGGGAAATCGATTCGAAATGATCTGAAAAGAAAGGGAAATCGATTCGAAATTATCCGAAACGAAACCCCACACAACGCGAAAAGATCTGAAATGATCCGAAACGAAAAATACCACCGTGCACATGTCTATGGAAGATGTAGCTCCAAAATATCTGTAGGGCCAAGGTTACTGACCCATGCTTTAGGTATCCCGCGTTTAATATTGGGGTTTATTCTCCTGTTATTACCACCAGCTGTTAAATAAACCCAATGCTATGTAATGCGACCACTACTTGCAGAGAGGTCAGAAGTTAACCCCCATAGCAGCAAATACTTAGAGAAATAAACACCGCTCCAAACGAGTAACATCCAACCGATGTGGACAATTCCGCCTAAAGGGATCAGAGACGACCTCGCGAATCGAGAGAGGCGCCATTTACACAATGTATTCTATATAAGGCATTCTACGCTACTCCGTTTGCCTGAATTCCGAGAATTTCTGAATCGTGGAAAATAAAAGAATGAAAAGTCAGAATGTTAACGGAAAATCATAATATCTAGACAATAGGGAATGATCTATTTTTAGCACGCAGCATTTTTTCCTCTCTTTCCATCTATTGTTCGCGCTCCATAAGGCTTTGATACAGTTGTATTATTATTAGAAAGGGCTGACTTGTTCTTTTGCAGCTAAGAGCACAAATATCTGCGCTTAATGCAATCCAGATGTGGTTTGTGCTGGATTAAATGCCGGAGAGTTGGCTGGAATCCCGACTCCTAGGCGCATGGCGGGGAGGGAGACTGGCTGGGGAAGCTGAATCCTTCTGTTCTGGCTTCCAAAGAGCTTGTGACTTGTTTTTCTTTTCTGTCGTGGGGACAATGAGTCCTGCCTAATCATAGATCAGCCCATTTAGCTCGGGGACAGCAGAAATGCATGTGTTAGGGAGGCGTTGACTGCAGCCTGCCTAATCATACATCAGAAAATACATGTATCAAGGGGATACGTAGTGTAGCCTCATCACAGATCAAGGCTTTCGGCTCTCGGTGGTTCAAAACACTTGTATCCATTGGATACCAAGTGTAGCTTAATCGTAGATCCACACGTTCAGCTTAGAAACAATAAAGATTTATCAGGGGGTGCATAAAATGTAGCTTCATCAAAGCCCAGATCAACTCTTTCAGCGTGAGGAGGGTGATATTCCATGTACAATTAGAAAATCCAATGAAGAATATTCATCCAATAGCCCTTCCGGCTCAATGAGGATGGAAATGCATGCACCAAGCAAGGCCGGATTAATAAAGGGGCTGCTGGAGCTGCAACACCAGAGCAAAGCCCCACTGAAACGTTAACTATGCCAGCACCAATGGTCTCCAATGCAATGAAATCGGGAGAGATGGGGAAAGCGATACAATGGAAGTGTGATAAGAATGAAACAGGAATGCAATGGAAGGCGAGAGCAATGTTACAGAGCAACATTGGAAGGTGAGAAGAATGAGGAAGAGGAACAATAGGAGGTGAGAAGAATAAGGTAGAGGGACGTTGAAAGGTAAAAAGAATGAAGTAGAGGACAGCGAGAAGAATGAGGCAGGGGAACAATAGCAGGTGAGAAGACTAAGGTATGAGGTGTAAAGAATGAGGAACAATAGGAGGTGAGAAGAATAAGGTAGAGGAACAGTGGAAGGTGAAAAGACTAAGAGGGTTATTCAGAGAGCGGTGAAAGCAGGAGAATAACTGGAGAAGTGAAAATTCGAGCTCAAAATAGCCAAACCATAAAAATTCTCCCATTCATCTCACTTTCCAAATCTGCTATTTTGACCTAGAATTTTCCATTCTCCAGTCATTCTCCTACTTTTCGCCGCTCTCTGAATAACCCTGTTAGGTAGAGAAAAGTGAAAAGAATGGGGCAGAGGAACAAAAGAAGGTGAAATGAACAGGGCAGAGGAACATTGGAAGGTGAAAAGAATAAGTTAGAGGAACAATAGCAGGGGAGAAGAATAAAGTAGAGGAACATTGGAAGGTGAAAAGAATGAAGTAGAGGAAAGTGAGAAGAATAAAGTAGAGGAACATTGGAAGGTGAAAAGAATGAAGTAGAGGAAAGTGAGAAGAATAAAGTAGAGGAACATTGGAAGGTGAAAAGAATGAAGTAGAGGTAGGTGAGAAGAATAAAGTAGAGGACCATTGGAAGGTGAAAAGAATAAAGTAGAGGAAGGTGAGAAGAATAAAGTAGAGGAACATTGGAAGGTGAAAAGAATGAAGTAGAGGAACATTGGAAGGTGAAAAGAATGAAGTAGAGGAACATTGGAAGGTGAAAAGGATGAAGTAGAGGAAAGTGCGAAGAATAAAGTAGAGGCACATTGGAAGGTGAAAAGAATGAAGTAGAGGTAGGTGAGAAGAATAAAGTAGAGGAACATTGGAAGGTGAAAATAATTAAGTAGAGGTAGGTGAGAAGAATAAAGTAGAGGACCATTGGAAGGTGAAAAGAATGAAGAAGAGGAACATTGGAAGGTGAAAAGAATGAAGTAGAGGAAAGTGAGAAGAATGAGGCAGAGGAACATTGGAAGTTGAAAAGAATTTAGAAGTTAGTGGAACAGTAGGAGGGGAGAAGAATAAGGTAGAGGACCATTAGAAGGTGAAAAGAATGAGTTAGAGGAAGGTGAGAAGAAAGATGGAGAGGAACAAAAGAAGGTGAAACTAACAGGACAGATGAACATTGGAAAGTGAAAATAAAAAGTAGAGGAAAGTGAGAAGAATGAGGCAGAGGGAGGAACATTGGAAGTTGAAAAGAATGAGTTAACGGACCAGTAGGAGGTGAGAAGAATAAGGTAGAGGAAGAGGACCATTGGAAGGTTAAAAGAATGAGTTAGAGGAAGGTGAGAAGAATGAGGCAGAGGAACAATGAGAGGTGATAACTTTGGGTCAGAGGAACAATATGAGGGGAGAATATGTAAGAGGCAGAATCGAGTGTGATCAGCTCCAGACCCATGAAACGTTTAATCCACCACTGGCAGCAAGGGCATATGGATTCCAGCCTAAATCACAAATCAGCTCTTTTCACTCGATTAGAGTGAAAAAAAAAGCATACTAATAAAATGGAACCTAATCACAGATCAGAAAATACATGTTCAGGGGATAATGAGTGCGGCTTAATCATATATTAGT
This sequence comes from Leptobrachium leishanense, assembly GCA_009667805.1. Classification (NCBI taxonomy): domain Eukaryota; kingdom Metazoa; phylum Chordata; class Amphibia; order Anura; family Megophryidae; genus Leptobrachium; species Leptobrachium leishanense. The sequence goes on from CM019073.1 coordinate 101,262,380, forward strand.
TATTACTTCATACATTATTTACTGTGAGCTAGAGCAGGGTGAGTGAGTGTCACCTAGGTGCTGGTGGAGAGCCGCTGATGTCACAAATACACTTTATAATGGAGTATAGAGGGTAACCTGGTTTCATATCAACCCTTTTCAGCTTGAGGAGAGGGAGAAAACATATTTATGAAAGAATACAGAGTATAGACTAATCATCAAAAAATCTATTTCCTCTTTCAGACAGCAAAGTTACATATGCCGAGGGGTCAAAGTGTAGCCGAGATCTTGACCACCATTTTCCATGGTTGACAGATAAAGGTTCGTAGGTCAGGCGCATCGGAAAAAAAAAATCTAAGGGACGTAGGATAATCATAGATTTTCGATCTCTGCTCAGGGACGCTGATAATAAAGAAGTCTGGGAGAGAGTGAGGGAAGCCTGTCATGCCGCAGTCCTTTCAGATATGAGATGTCAGGGTGAAGATATCGATGAACTGCATTGGTTAAAGTCATACATAGAGGGTTAAATCCAAAATATCAGTTATAGTCTTGGATGTTTGCCCTCCTTAAATGTTATAGAGAACGGCATGGCAAGTAGCCAAAAAAATAATGTGTATGCATTGCATATGCTCCGTGATGAGTCATGTTAGCATTGCGGCTCCGACACCAGATGTTTGGCTTCACTTAAAATATCAATATACACACTGCCTGGACAAAAAATAAAGTCACACACTGTAATATCTGGTTGTGTTGCCTTTGCCGTAATTGCGGCTTGTATTCGCCGCGGCATCGTGTCGATAAGCTCATGCAATGTCACAGCATTTAGTCGCGTCCAGAGTGACATTAATTTGTGGCCAAGATCTTGTAATGATGATGGGAGAGTCGCGGCGCTGCGTAAAGTCTTCTCCAGCACATTATCCCAAAGATTAACCTCAATGGGGGGTTAAGGTCTGGACTGTGCGGTGGCCAATCAATGTGTGAAAATGATGTCTCTTGCTCCCTCAACCACTCTTGCACAATTTGAGCCAGATGAATCCTGGCATTGCCATCTCGGAATATGCCCGCTGTGCCATCAGGGGAGAAAAAACCCATTGATGGAAAAACCTACTCATTCAGTATATTCAGGGAGTCACATGACCTCGGTTTTTGGGCACATAAAGCTGCTGAACCTGGATCCAACCAACTGAAGCACCACCAGATCATAACAGGCTTGTACGGAAGTGGTGGCTTTGTGTTTTTTAGGCCAGGTACTGTATGTATAGATATATATTTGTCTATTTATAAACTGTAACAGCTCAATCGTTAATGCTAATGGGTCAAATGGAATAGGGTCCCTTGTCGGTGGCCTTGGGCAGAAGGCGGACAAGTCCCTGTCTCCTGACCATGCACACTGGCCTCCAGGTCTGGATTCTGAGTGGGACAGTGATGCATTCTCAGCCTGTTGATCACACGCGCTATATAAAAAACTATATTGCACTATATACTGTATATATTGCGATACAGCGACCACTCGGGATTCTTGGTTCCAGCCAAGCATCACGGTCCTCTAGGGTATAAAGGCCCGCGGACTTGAAGTTGTGTAAATGAGAGGTCTTTTTATTCCATCATGAGCAAATGCCCCACTTGGCTTTGAATCACTATTGCAGGTGATTAAACAAAAACTACAAATAAAATCCTAGCTCAGTTAGAGCACTTACTAAGCATACAGCGATCCTGACTATCCAGGTAACACAATCTAATAAACAAAAGAAAATCATAGCTTTTCCTAGAAGTGTTACTGCTCCCTGGCCTGCTCTCCGCAGTCTGATTAAAACACTTCTGTCCAGGATTCGGCAGCCTGAGAATTTACCTGCTGCTTCATTAATTAATTGGCAACACGTGTGCGAGAAGATAGAGGCCATGCAGGATTCTGGGTCCTAAATACATTCCCTCGATTACTCTCCCAGACATTCTGTTACCCAACCCAAGAACTCTGTCACAATATATATATATTTGAATATTCATTGCGCCACAAGCTTTATTGATTTTCGGTCGTTCTTGCAGATGATCCAGTAGAAATACATTGTATGACTGCTACTTCGTCGTGTCTGATTCTCTCGGCTGGTGATTTTATACTATTTTCCAGAGAAGGAAGCAGAAAGGTCAAGGGTGGGAAGCGGGGGGGGCGGGTACCCACTTTAAGCAGAGTAATAAAAAATAAAGTGGAAAAGAGGACGGGGGAGACCGAGACGGGGATCACAAACACCTCTGTTAGCGAGCTCCCTGGGGCTGAAAATGGAGCAGGAAATATGTATAAGCTGGAGGTGAGTAGAACACGAAACACGCAGCATACGTGAGGCGGCTCCACCAAGCCTGGCCGGGGCAGCCTGCGCCGCCAGCACGTGTGACCAATAAAGGCCGCTGGGAAAGGGAAGGAAGGGGGGGCAGCTCATGTGAAATCCAGATGTGCGTTTAATGTCCTCTCCACCGGGGCCAGAGCGCGCAGACATGGAGCGCGCAGACAGGGAGCGCGCAGACAGGGAGCGCGCAGACAGGGAGCGCGCAGACAGGGAGCGTGCAGACATGGAGCGTGCAGACAGGGAGCGCGCAGACAGGGAGCGCGCAGACAGGGAGCGCGCAGACAGGGAGCGCGCAGACAGGGAGCGTGCAGACATGGAGCGTGCAGACAGGGAGCGCGCAGACAGGGAGCGCGCAGACAGGGAGCGCGCAGACAGGGAGCGCGCAGACATGGAGCGCGCAGACAGGGAGCGCGCAGACAGGGAGCGTGCATAGGTACCAGTGAACAACATAACATACAATGCAGGAATAAGGCTAATGTCAGACGAGCGCATTCTGAACGCACTCTGCGTGCATGCATAACGGACGGACGTACTGACGGAAGATACTGCAGACACCTCACGATCCGTTTTTCTTGACGGACGTAGAACAAAAAAGGGAATCATGGGAAAAAAAATTATATGAAAAATGATAGAAATTGGTACATGATATGAAAAGCCATTGTGATTCTATGCTACGACGGACGTTAAACTGTGCGGCGACACGGACGTGATCACTGCGTTCGTCTGACGCCGGCCTAAATCGTAACAGCGAGCAAATGTGATGGAGGAGAAGAGGTAACGCACAAAACAAGCCATCTCATCATCATGCCTTCCAGTGGTGGTCTGGCTTCCTAGTGAACTAATGTATCGCAAACCTCCCGAGCGTTCTTATTTAGGCGAATCAGAAACGATATTGGTCTAAAAACCCTCTGTTCCCATATTATTCCCTAATGACCTTCGTTTTAGGGGCTCCGCTATACATTTGGGATGTGCTGCTATCTTTTTGAGGCTCCCCCACATATTCGGGGGCTTGTGGTGTCTTTATTGGGGCTTCTCTATATATTCAGGGTGTGTGGGTGTCTTTTTAGGGGCTTCTCTATATATTCAGTGTGCGTGTGTCTTTATACGGGCTTTTCTATATATTCAGGGTGTGCGGGTGTCTTTATACGGGCTTCTCTATATATTCAGGGTGTGCAGGTGTCTATTTAGGAGCTCCTCTATATATTCAGGATGTGCAGGTGTCTATATACGGGCTTCTCTATATATTCAGGGTGTGCGGGTGTCTTTATACGGGCTTCTCTATATATTCAGGGTGTGCAGGTGTCTTTTTAGGGAATTCTCTATATATTCAGGGTGTGCAGGTGTCTATTTAGGAGCTCCTCTATATATTCAGGATGTGCGGGTGTCTTATTAGGGCCTCCTCCATATATTCAGGGGTGCGTGGTGTCTTTATATGGGCTTCTCTATATATTCAGGGTGTGCCGGTGTCTTTTTAGGGGCTTCTCTATATATTCAGGGTGTGCGGGTGTCTTTTTAGGGGCTTTTCTATATATTCAAGGTGTGCGGGTGTCTTTATACGGGCTTCTTTATATATTCAGGGTGTGCAGGTGTCTTTTTAGGGGTTCCTCCATATATTCAGGGTGTGCGGGTGTCTTTTTAGGGGATCCTCCATATATTCAGGGTGTGCGGGTGTCTTTTTAGGGGCTTCTCTATATATTCAGGGTGTGCTGGTGTCTTTATATGGGCTCCTCCATATATTCAGGGTGTGCGGGTGTCTTTTTAGGGGCTCCTCCATATATTCAGGGTGTGCGGGTGTCTTTTTAGGGGCTCCTCCATATATTCAGGGTGTACAGGTGTCTTTTTAGGGGCTCCTCCATATATTCAGGGTATGCGGGTGTCTTTTTAGGGGCTCCTCCATATATTCAGGGTGTACAGGTGTCTTTTTAGGGGCTCCTCCATATATTCAGGGTGTACAGGTGTCTTTTTAGGGGCTCCTCCATATATTCAGGGTGTGCTGGTGTCTTTTTAGGGGTTTCTCTATATATTCAGGGTGTGCGGGTGTCTTTTTAGGGGCTTCTTTATATATTCAGGGTGTGCGGGTGTCTTTTGAGGGGCTTCTCCATATATTCGGGGGTGCGTGGTGTCTTTTTAGGGGCTTCTCTATATATTCAGGGTGTGCAGGCGTCCTTTTAGGGGTTCTTCCTTGTGTCACATATACAGTTATTTGTTTGATGTTAAGTCATAGGTCGGTAAAAACCACAATACAAAGGAAATATCCCGTAGAAACCCACCCCAAGTATGTTTTTATTCTGTTCCAGTTTAGGCTGGGGTCAGACCAGCGCACTTTTAACGTGCGTTCTGGCGCACATAATTACGGCCGCACTAGCAGCAGATGACGGGCAATGACGGCCAATATACGATGTACGGCCGCACAAAAGTCCGGCCGCGCAACGCAAGTGGAATTTGAACGCATTTTTCTGAGAACGCTGAACCGCTAGTACGGACGTACAGAGTGCGCTGCTGCGGCATAGCGGCGTGTGTGCGTGATTAGGAGATGTCAGACGCTGCTAATGTCCAGCCTACATAACGTCCAGACGCAAAGAGAGTTTTATTGACGATCCGTACAAAATCACGCCCGAAAATGCGCGTCATCTGACCGTTTTTGCGCATTCCGTGAAAAAATACGTCAATGCGTACGGATGCACTTTTTCACGTTCGCGGGTAAAAATGCTTTCGTCTGACCCTAGCCTAACACAGCTTCTGGAATTCGGCAGAATGTTCATTTATGCCACAGATGGGAGAGGTCGCCAATAAATCATTTTCAAGTTCCCAGCCCTTGATTTAATCAGAAATCTCGGTTTAGTGAATAGTCCCCAGGTAGAAATTCCATTTTGCAAGACGTAGAGATTTAATTCGGGCCTAGATTATCTTCAGGAAAGGTCAGGGAGAGTGTTACCTCTGGGGTTTAAAGGTAATGATGTCCTTCTCTGCCTTACCTAAGCGGCGCGCGGAACGAATGGGTCCCAGGGCTACCATCGCCTCCTGTCACTGTCCCCTAAGTAATTAATTCCTGAACACGTGTTTAAAAGAAATTAAAATGAAATTATCACCTGCATTAACTGCGCTCTCGTAAAAGGTTAACAAGACCAGAATTCAGCGTTTCCTGCTCAGTCTTGTTTAATTGGGCAAATCTAAGTTCTACGTGCTCAGCTCGCAGCACATGAAAATGCTCGCCCGCAGTGTATGTCACCTTCACATGCTGCAGGAGGACATCCATTCAGGCAACGGGATTTCTTCCTGCAGCATATGAATTCTACATAAAGCAGGGGAGCACTTTCACGTACCATCTTTTATTATCATTTGGAAGTTAATATGTGACCCGGAGATGTTGAGCATGCCATGTCCAGCACATTAATCTAGATGTAAGAAGTCAAAATCTATTAGGGTTACTTTAAGGGTTAATGTTAGGGTTATTTTTAGGGCTAGGGTTAGGGCTTGTTTTATGATTAGGTTTATTTTGGGGGTTAGGGCTATTATTTCTGCTTGTTTTATGCTTAGTGTTACACTTACTATTTTTGCTTTTTAATTATTAGGGTTACTTTTAGGGTTTGGATTTTCACTATTTCTTCTTGTTTTATGATCAGGGTTAGGGTTACTGTTAGGGATACGGTTTCTGCTCATTTTATGACTAGGATTAGGGTCACTGTTTCTGCTTGTTTTATGATCAGGGTTAGGGTTACTGTCTGTTAGGGTTATTATTTTTGCTTGTTTTAGTATTTAAGGTTAGGGAGTATTTCTGCTTGCTTTAAGCTTAGGGCTACTGCTTGTTTTATTGTTCTATGTTCAGGGATAGGGTTACTGTTAGGGTTATTATTTCTGCTTGTTTTATGATCAGGGATAGGGTTATTATTTCTGTTTGTTTTATGATCAGGGTTAGGGTTACTGTTTCTGCTTGTTTTATGATCAGGGTTAGGGTTACTGTTTCTGCTTGTTTTATGATCAGGGTTAGGGTTACTGTTTCTGCTTGTTTTATGATCAGGGTTAGGGTTACTGGTTCTGCTTGTTTTATGATCAGGGTTAGGGTTACTGTTTCTGCTTGTTTTATGATCAGGGTTAGGGTTACTGTTTCTGCTTGTTTTATGATCAGGGTTAGGGTTACTGTTTCTGCTTGTTTTATGATCAGGGTTACTGTTTCTGCTTGTTTTATGGTCAGGGTTAGGGTTACTGTTTCTGCTTGTTTTCTGATCAGGGTTAGGGTTACTGTTTCTGCTTGTTTTATGGTCAGGGTTAGGGTTACTGTTTCTGCATGTTTTATTATCAGGGTTAGGGTTACTGTTTCTGCTTGTTTTATGATCAGGGTTAGGGTTACTATTTCTGCTTGTTTTAGGGTTAGGGTTACTGTTTCTGCTTGTTTTAGGGTTAGGGTTACTGTTTCTGCTTGTTTTATGATCAGGGTTAGGGTTACTGTTTCTGCTTGTTTTATGGTCAGGGTTAGGCTAGGGTCAGACGAACGCATTTTTCACGTTGTCCGTGAAAAGTGCGTTCGAACGAATGGACGTATTTTTTCACGGAATACGCGATAGCGGTCATACGATGCGCATTTTCGTCCGTGATTTTGTACGGATCATCAATAAAACCCTTTTGCGTCTGGACGTTATGTTGGCCGGACATTAGCAGCGTCTGACGTCTCCCAATCACACAAACACGCCGCTATGCGGACGCAGCGCACTCTGTACGTCAGTAGTAGCGGTTTGACGTTCTAGAAAAAATGCGTTCGTTTGCCACTTGTGTTGCGCGGACGGACTTTCGTGCGGCCGTTCTTTGTATGTTACCCGGCATTGGACGTCATTTGCTGCTAACACGGCCGTGATTTCGTGCGGTTAAACGTTAAAAATGCTTTCGTCTGACCTTAGCCTTAGGCTAGGGTCAGACGAGCGTGATTTCTACGGACTGTACGTCCGTGCACACGGACGTACGTCAGTACGGAAGACGCAGTAGTGGCCACACAGTCCGTTTTTTTCACTGACGTTTAATTTTTGACGGATGTAGGAGGGAAAATAAATTACAATGAAAAAACATTCTGTCCGTCAAAAATGCTGGACGTATAAATGCAGTCTGTCTGACCACCTTCCATCACTCACACACAAAGCTATGCGGACGTTGTGGACGTGGCGCACTCCGCACGTCCGTTCTAGCAGTATTACGTTCTTGCCTAACCTGCGTCCGTTTGCAGCGTCCGTCAGCCTCCGCACTTCTGTGCGGACGTACTTCGTGTGTGGGGCTCCATTTAACACAATTGTATGCTATCACGGACGTACTTACGTGCGCCATCACGGACGTGAACACTACGCTCGTCTGACCCTAGCCTTAGGGTTACTGTTTCTGCATGTTTTATGATCAGGGTTAGGGTTACTGTTTCTGCTTGTTTTAGGGTTAGGGTTACTGTTTCTGCTTGTTTTATGATTAGGGTTAGGATTACTGTTTCTGCTTGTTTTATGATCAGGGTTAGGGTTACTGTTTCTGCTTGTTTTATGATTAGGGTTAGGGTTACTCTTTCTGCTTGTTTTATGATCAGGGTTACTGTTTCTGCTTGTTTTATGATCAGGGTTAGGGTTACTGTTTCTGCTTGTTTTAGGGTTAGGGTTACTGTTTCTGCTTGTTTTATGATCAGTGTTAGGGTTACTGTTTCTGCTTGTTTTAGGGTTAGGGTTACTGTTTCTGCTTGTTTTATGATCAGGGTTAGGGTTACTGTTTCTGCTTGTTTTATGATCAGGGTTAGGGTTACTGTTTCTGCTTGTTTTATGATCAGGGTTAGGGTTACTGTTTCTGCATGTTTTATGATCAGGGTTAGGGTTACTGTTTCTGCTTGTTTTAGGGTTAGGGTTACTGTTTCTGCTTGTTTTATGATCAGGGTTAGGGTTACTGTTTCTGCTTGTTTTATGATCAGGGTTAGGGTTACTGTTTCTGCATGTTTTATGATCAGGGTTAGGGTTACTGTTTCTGCTTGTTTTAGGGTTAGGGTTACTGTTTCTGCTTGTTTTATGATCAGGGTTAGGGTTATTGTTTCTGTTTGTTTTAGGGTTAGGGTTACTGTCTCTGCTTGTTTTATGATCAGGGTTAGGGTTACTGTTTCTGCTTGTTTTATGATCAGGTTTAGGGTTACTGTTTCTGCTTGTTTTATGATCAGGGTTAGGGTTACTGTTTTGCTTGTTTTAGGGTTAGGGTTACTGTTTCTGCTTGTTTTATGATCAGGGTTAGGGTTACTGTTTCTGCTTGTTTTATGATCAGGCTTAGGGTTACTGTTTCTGCTTGTTTTAGGGTTAGGGTTACTGTTTCTGCTTGTTTTATGATCAGGGTTAGGGTTACTGTTTCTGCTTGTTTTATGATTAGGGTTAGGGTTACTGTTTCTGCTTGTTTTATGATCAGGGTTAGGGTTACTGTTTATGCTTGTTTTATGATCAGGGTTAGGGTTACTGTTTCTGCTTGTTTTATGATCAGGGTTAGGGTTACTGTTTCTGCTTGTTTTATGATCAGGGTTAGGGTTACTGTTTCTGCTTGTTTTAGGGTTAGGGTTACTGTTTCTGCTTGTTTTATGATCAGGGTTAGGGTTACTGTTTCTGCTTGTTTTATGATTAGGGTTAGGGTTACTGTTTCTGCTTGTTTTATGATCAGGGTTAGGGTTACTGTTTATGCTTGTTTTATGATCAGGGTTAGGGTTACTGTTTATGCTTGTTTTATGATCAGGGTTAGGGTTACTGTTTCTGCTTGTTTTATGATCAGGGTTAGGGTTACTGTTTATGCTCATTTTATGACTAGGATTTGGATTCAGGCCAATGTGAGTCACACAAATCCAATAGAAACAATAGTGAAAACAACAATGGTAACATCACTGGATTCCTTCAACCAAAACACCAGCGAAAAAGAACATTGAAATCTACCGTGAATAACCTCAGCAAAAACTGCAGTGGAACGATCGGTGAAAAGTACGGCGGATGTGGAAGGTCCCTAAATAGTGAATTCACCGTAGTATCACTGCACTAGATCCACCGTAGCTCTTCAAAGTTTGCCAAAGTAACCACTGTTATTTCCATGCAATAATGGTGCTTAGTGAATAAGCCCTTAATAGTTTTTCTGATCTTTGCATTCCTGGACGGTTTCCCGGTTGAGTAAGTAACACAAGGTTCAGGAGTTTTAGGACTTGACTTTCATTCCCACTTAGAGAATTTTTGCCAAACTTTAATTTTTTTGTAAAGAAGGAATTTTTATTCACAGAACGATTCGGGGGTTAAGGTTCTGAATAATTTAAATATCCTATTGGTTAGTTTCCAAACTTTACAATATTCCAGAATTCCATCTTATTCACGCTTTGTGAAGATGACGCACAAACCCGCCGTTGTCGCCTGACTGAGCCTCTCCAGAGCCCTCAACAAACCGTGAAACACAAGTACATTCTCTGCACCAAACACACAATTCCTGACTTCAAAGTGGCCGAGTTACCTAGTCGTCCCCAGTTAACCCTTTAAATGTCTGGCAGCTGCAGGACGGCTCATTGTTCCCTTATTCTATGTTAAAGTATTTTCTTTTAACCAAATTAACCCCTTTATGTAAAGAAGGAGAAGCTGCAAAACCAGTAGAAAAGTGTCGTTTTAATATCGTAAATAATCCGCTATGGGCCCTATTACATTCTTCGCGCAAATGTTAACGCATGCGGAAAAACGCATTAACGCGAGGGGAAAAACCCTTAGCGCTGAACGTTGAATTACGACATTCGCGCACAAACTGCATGCTACGTCTACCGCGGGTCAACCTGCGCGAACCCTTTGCGAGCGTAATGTACTTTGCGCGTCCTATACTTAACATTGTGAGCACAAATGCGTTTGTGCGCTGGTACGCGCATGATATTACAATCTAAGCGCAAAATTTAACTCACAGTGTTCCGCGCATAATTTTAACGTCTTTGAAAAGCTGGTGGTAACGGCAAATTGTAGCAACCTGACCGTACCAAACTGCGGATTCACAACGGAGAACGTTGATGTGCACTTTTTTTACTAGATCCGTCAAAAATGACGGCCACTACCAGGTTTTCCGTCAAAACGTACGAATGTTCTGCGCAGTCCGCACAAAAATGACGGACTCGCATCAAAACGTACGAATGTTGTGCGCAGTCCGCACAAAAATTATGGACTCGCGTTAAAAATTACATTGCGCTCACTGAATTCTGCGCGCAACGGTACTTTGCGCGCATTTTTGCGCGTCGCTTTTATGAGCGCAATTTCCTGACGGATGAAAAAATGCGCGAAGGAATGTAATTCCAGGGGTGATTTTCGTGCGTTAACATTTAACGCTTCGTGCAACAAAAAAAAAACGCGTTTAGCGTGCGTTTTTGCGTTAAGAATGTAATAGGGCCCTGTGTATAGAAACAGAGACTGAAACCAAAACGTTGTATTTCTTTTGTCTGCCGTGGTTATATAATATAATATCAATATTTTATTCTTGTATAACAAACAAAATGTATCATTTTATGTGAAAATGATTAGTAATTAACCCATTAATGCCGGAGAAAAAACTGCAGAAACAGAATGCGTCCTGCCTGTAGGACTTCAGGCGTCAAAGGGTTAATGCCGTATGTAACGTAAGATCTGGGCAAACAGACCTCTTCTACTTTTGTTTCTTTTCTTTGTAACTTATTCGTAATTTATCTATTTATTGCTTTTTTTTGTCGTCTTTTTCTTCCTCCAAGATTGTGCAGCGACACGGAATGTGTCGGAGTTCTATTAATAATAAACACTAGATATAAACAAAAATAGATCGTTTGGTACGGCGGATATTTGTGAACTGCATTTCCCATCATTCGCTCCCCCCAGATGTCTGGGCTCCTTGGGAGTTGTAGTGCACAGACATCGACAGCAGCCTTGACCCGCCAGATGTTTTGGAGTTACAGTTCCCACTGGGCTCCAACAATCTAATGAGTGGCTGAGCATCATGGGAGCTATAGTTCTAAAACATCTGGAGTTGCCAAAGTTGCTGACCCCTGCTTTACAGCCTCGGTGCCTGGTTCAAGCCAGAAGGTGTCCATCGAGAAGATGCAGATCCCTTACGCATAAACGTTTCCCACGTTTCCCAAACTCTTTGAGCTCTCTAATCCATGTATTAAACCAAAAATCAAACAATTAAACAGCTGCACCCCTTTTATTAAATCAGGGCATGACAAATCCAGATCCAGGGAGCCACATTGGTTCCTAGAATTTAAGGCTTGGCTCCTAAATCCCTTGTTTATTCTGCTCAAATCTATATAGAAAACATTCGCCTGGCTCCTAAAAATATGTCGTTGGCTCCACCTAGGTCAGTGATGGCGAGCCTTGATACCCCAGATGTTTTGGAACTACATGTCCCATGATGCTTAGTCACACAGAAGGCTTGCTGAACATCATGGGACACGTAGTTCCGAAACATCTGGGTTGCCATCACTGACCTAGGTTTTCTTCCTGGCTCCTAAGTGCTCTTGGTACAAGTGAATATAAAGTTGCTGCTCCTGGACTTGTCGATCATGACACAAACAAATCCCTTACGCTTAAACTTCCATCATGTTTCAGACGGTCTGCGAGCGCCTTAATCCATGTTTACAAACAAAAAACAAACAATAAACTAGCTGCGGACCCATTACTATGAAACCAAAAAATTCACACTGGCTCCTAGATTTTTAGGTTTGGCTCCTAAATCACTAGTCCCTAATCACAACCTTTGCGTCAAACCTGCTCAAATCTATATTGCAAACGTTCGCCTGGCTCCTAAAAATATGTGGTTGGCTTCACCTAGGTCAGGGGTCAGCAACCTTGGCTCCCTGATGTTTTGGGAACTACATCTCCCATGATGCTCAGGCACCCATTAGGCTGACTGAGCCACATGGGAAATGTAGTTCCCAAAACATCAGGCAGCCAAGGTTGCTGACCCCTGACCGAAGTCAATGATGGCGAGCCTTGGTACCCCTGATGTTTCGGAACTACATATTCTCTATTAACCCTCACCTATCCTCTTGGATTGTAAGCTCTTGAGCAGGGTCCTCTCTCCTACTGTTCTGTGTGTCTAACTTGTATGTATATTTGTTATTCTGCCTCCCATTGTACAGCGCTACAGAACTTGTTAGCGCTCTACAAAAACTTGTAACTGTACCATGTCCCACGATGCTTAGTCCCACATAAGGCTGGCTGAGCATCATAGGACACGAAGTTCTGAAACATCTGGGTTGCCATCACTGACCTAGGTTTTCTTCCTGGCGCCTAAGTGCTCTTGGTGCAAGCGAATACAAAGTTGCTGCTCCTTGATGTGTCGATCATGACACAAACAAATCCCTTACGCATAAACTTCCATCATGTTTCAGACAGTCTGCGAGCTCCTTAATCCATGTTTACAAACAAAAAACAAACAATAAACTAGCTGCGGACCCATTACTGTGAAACCAGAAAATGTAGGAGCCAGGTAGCCACGGGCTCCTGGAATCTAGGATCTGGCGCTTACATTTTTGGTTTATTCTACTCAAAACTATCAAATCGGAACAGAAAGTTTTTCCTGGCTTCTAAAAATACATAGTTGGCCACTAGGTTTCCTTCCTGGCTCCTGAAGTCTTTGTATACAACACGCAAGGCATATATTAAGCTCATTTACCATCACAGCCAGTAGATACAACTGTAACAACTCAATGTTCTTGAAGCCAGGACATACTTGAAAACGAGAGAAATCTCAATGTATCCTTCCTGGTAAAATCCTTTATAAATAAACAAATAAATACAATGTTGCAGCTTTTTAATAGTGGTATGTGGGACTCCTGAGACCTTACCTCTGTGTTCTTACAGACAAGACCAGGAGTGGACCCTCTTCGGTTCTCTCAGTGTCTAGCTTGGGACGGTTCAGGGAGTCGGAGTCGGAGTCGGGTCAGGAATGATGTCGATGTTTTATTTCCTCTCTTATGTGTTTCTCTAAAGAGGCATGAAGCGCAGTGTAATCCCGCTTTTGGTTCCTAAGCTCTGTGCAGAGTCTGTATCTGCCCACCACTGTCAGCTCAGCAAAGTGTCTGCTCTAAAAAAAAAAGGGGGGGGGAGAGGAAAGTCTCTGAATGGGTCATGTGACAGGGAGTTTTTAGGTGAGGGTCCTGGAGGAAATGCATGGGGAGGGGGCAGCGTAACCCAACACAATCAGGGCATCAGAGCGCAGGGTGTGGGGTAATACAAACATTCTTACATATTATTTTATTATTTTTAAACTTCTTTCCAATGTTTTGCTTCTTTTTTCCCCCTTTGGACCGAATTCAATTCCTAATTCAATTTATTTCCCTGTTTTTCCAAGACGCATTTAAAGTTCGCCGGTGTTGTTCGTGTTTCTTTTTCAGAGAGAGGGTACGGTTAAAACTTACTTGGCCGCGATCCTTTAGGAACAATCGTTCTTAAGAATAAAAAACGGTTTCTTGCGTCGAGTTTGGGATGTACAAAAAGCGAAGCGAGTAAGCGAGCAACGACCAGGAAACAAATAAAACAAAAACAACATTTTTTTTATTGAATTTAAACTGTGGGATTTGTCAGAAAATTTTTAATTTTAATATTTTTTCAAATATATTATAATATTTAATTTTTATTGTATTTTTTAAATTTTTGTGAACTTTAAAACAGAATAAAACACAACAGGTAACAAAGAAGCCAATATCAGGGAATCCGCGGATTGTTGCGGGTACATTTATTGGTTTTGTTCTCTCAATGGACAAACGACATTTCGGTGATCTCTCGTTCGCTGTAGTTCGGCGAGCTAAATTCACCAACCCTGCAATGTATTCAGCATTCACCGCAGGTTGCCCAAAGCGCGACGAATCGACCCGCCGAACGCATCTGATAAAATGCCGCAAAACCTCCGAATCGATACGAAAAAACAACAAAACGCATCCTCAAACCGCCGAATCGATCACATAACCCGCTGAAAAAAATAATGAATCCGACGACCTGTCGAACAGACAGCTGAATCCGTCCGAAAAAATCCTGAAAAATAAATAAAGAGACTTTTTGCTGCAAATGAAAAGAATAAATGGTTGAAAAATATTTAAGGAAAACAAGGAATTTTTTTTACATTGAAACCTATGGGATTCGCCTGATTAAACGTGTCGCATTAAACCACCGAACAGCAGGGCATTTCACTGACATTTCGCTGCTGTTTAGTGTTCTCTGAATAGATTAACCTTTGCTTATTTATCATGTACGTCGCCTCGTTTTTTGCTCCCCCCATTGTAACGTGCTACTGAATATGCTGGCGCTGTATAAATGCCTGTAACTGTTTAATCTTCTATTTCTGTTCCAACCCACATCTCCCAAGTGACTCTATATGGAAGGGACAGTCCCTATTTGGTGTCTAACCTCTCAGTCACTCCCATCTCTCCTAATGTCTCTTTTTTAGGGCCACCTTCATATATGTAGGGTGTCTTTTAGGGGGTCCTCCACATATTTGGGGCATGCGGGTATCTTTTTGGGGGCACCTCCATACATTCAGGGAGTCTGGGTGTCTTTGGTTGTTCCTCCATATATTCAGGGCGTGCGGGTGTCTTTTTAGGGGTTCCTCCATATATTCAGGGTGTGTGGGTATCTTTTTAGGGGCTCCTCCATATATTCAGGGTGTGTGGGTGTCTTTTTTAGGGGCTCCTCCATATATTCAGGGTGTGCGGGTGTCTTTTTAGGAGCTCCTCCATATATTCAGGGTGTGCCTGTGTCTTTTTAGGGGCTCCTCCATATATTCAGGGTGTACGGGTGTTTTTAGGGGCTCCTCCATATATTCAGGGTGTGCCGGTGTCTTTTTAGGGGTTCCTCCATATATTCAGGGTGTGCCGGTGTCTTTTTAGGGGTTCCTCCATATATTCAGGGTGTGCCGGTGTCTTTTTAGGGGTTCCTCCATATATTCAGGGTGTGCGGTGTCTTTTTAGGGGCTCCTCCATATATTCAGGGCGTGGTGTTTTTAGGGGCTCCTCCATATATTCAGGGTGTGCGGGTGTCTTTTTAGGGGCTCCTCCATATATTCAGGGTGTGCCAGTGTCTTTTTAGGGGGTCCTCCATATATTCAGGGTGTGCCGGTGTCTTTTTAGGGGCTCCTCCATATATTCAGGGTGTGCCAGTGTCTTTTTAGGGGTTCCTCCATATATTCAGGGTGTGCCGGTGTCGTTTTAGGGGTTCCTCCATATATTCAGGGTGTGCCGGTGTCTTTTTAGGGGCTCCTCCATATATTCAGGGCGTGGGTGTTTTTAGGGGCTCCTCCATATATTCAGGGTGTGCGGGTGTCTTTTTAGGGGTTCCTCCATATATTCAGGGTGTGCCGGTGTCTTTTTAGGGGTTCCTCCATATATTCAGGGTGTGCCGGTGTCTTTTTAGGGGTTCCTCCATATATTCAGGGTGTGCCGGTGTCTTTTTAGGGGTTCCTCCATATATTCAGGGTGTGCCGGTGTCTTTTTAGGGGCTCCTCCATATATTCAGGGTGTGCCGGTGTCTTTTTAGGGGTTCCTCCATATATTCAGGGTGTGCCGGTGTCTTTTTAGGGGTTCCTCCATATATTCAGGGTGTGCCGTGTCTTTTTAGGGGCTCCTCCATATATTCAGGGCGTGGGTGTTTTTACGGGCTCCTCCATATATTCAGGGTGTGCGGGTGTCTTTTTTAGGGGCTCCTCCATATATTCAGGGTGTGCCTGTGTCTTTTTAGGGGCTCCTCCATATATTCAGGGTGTACGGGTGTTTTTAGGGGCTCCTCCATATATTCAGGGTGTGCCGGTGTCTTTTTAGGGGTTCCTCCATATATTCAGGGTGTGCCGGTGTCTTTTTAGGGGTTCCTCCATATATTCAGGGTGTGCCGGTGTCTTTTTAGGGGTTCCTCCATATATTCAGGGTGTGCCGGTGTCTTTTTAGGGGCTCCTCCATATATTCAGGGCGTGGGTGTTTTTAGGGGCTCCTCCATATATTCAGGGTGTGCGGTGTCTTTTTAGGGGCTCCTCCATATATTCAGGGTGTGCCAGTGTCTTTTTAGGGGTTCCTCCATATATTCAGGGTGTGCCGGTGTCTTTTTAGGGGCTCCTCCATATATTCAGGGTGTGCAGTGTCTTTTTAGGGGTTCCTCCATATATTCAGGGTGTGCCGGTGTCGTTTTAGGGGTTCCTCCATATATTCAGGGTGTGCCGGTGTCTTTTTAGGGGCTCCTCCATATATTCAGGGCGTGGGTGTTTTTAGGGGCTCCTCCATATATTCAGGGTGTGCGGGTGTCTTTTTAGGTTCCTCCATATATTCAGGTGTGCCGGTGTCTTTTTAGGGGTTCCTCCATATATTCAGGGTGTGCCGGTGTCTTTTTAGGGGTTCCTCCATATATTCAGGGTGTGCCGGTGTCTTTTTAGGGGTTCCTCCATATATTCAGGGTGTGCGGTGTCTTTTTAGGGGCTCCTCCATATATTCAGGGTGTGCCGGTGTCTTTTTAGGGGTTCCTCCATATATTCAGGGTGTGCCGGTGTCTTTTTAGGGGTTCCTCCATATATTCAGGGTGTGCGGTGTCTTTTTAGGGGCTCCTCCATATATTCAGGGCGTGGGTGTTTTTACGGGCTCCTCCATATATTCAGGGTGTGCGGGTGTCTTTTTAGGGGCTCCTCCATATATTCAGGGTGTCTTTTTAGGGGTTCCTCCATATATTCAGGGTGTGCCGGTGTCTTTTTAGGGGTTCCTCCATATATTCAGGGTGTGCCGGTGTCTTTTTAGGGGCTCCTCCATATATTCAGGGTGTCTTTTTAGGGGTTCCTCCATATATTCAGGGTGTGCCGGTGTCTTTTTAGGGGCTCCTCCATATATTCAGGGTGTGCGGGTGTCTTTTTAGGGGTTCCTCCATATATTCAGGGTGTGCGTGTGTCTTTTTAGGGGTTCCTCCATATATTCATGGTGTGCTGGTGTCTTTTTAGGGGCTCCTCCATATATTCAGGGCGTGGGTGTTTTTAGGGGCTCCTCCATATTTTCAGGGTCAGAACTTCAAACCAATAAAACTCCCAGCAATGAGCCTCTAAATGAAATACTTTGTGTAAATGAATCGATATTTAGAATTAATGGTTCAGTCCTGGTAAAATTACAGAAATATCCCAATCTCTGCTCCTGCCTCCAGCAGGATTCAGTCTGATGTGAGTGTCCCTCTTTGGCCGTTCCTTCCAGATATCCGATGTCAAAGGAATTTTGGTCCAGAAAAGCAGAGCAGGAATAAACCTCCAAGTCAGTATATTGTGAAACGCAGCGAGACATTACTCTGATACAGCAGCAGATTAACCTAGAATGCTGAAAACTCTCAAACGACATGGAATGCATTGTTACTTTATGCAAATCAGTTTCATCCCGCTACAGTATCGCTGCTCTGGTGCTTTCTAGGCTTGTGCACCGATTTTTTTTTCGGTTCGATTCGATTCGATTTTTAGGATTTTTAAACTTTTCGATTCGGCTCGTTTCGACCGATTTCTGTTTCGATTCGGTTCGGCTCGACTCGTTTTTCGTGTACATTTTTTCGGAATTTCGACCATTTTTCGTATTTTCGTGTCACTTAGCTCGTTTTTTGTATCGACTTTTCGTATTTTCGGAAATTTTCGTTTTTCGTTATTGTACATGGTTTCGGAATATCGACCATTTTTCGTATTTTGCAATAAATTTCGATTTGACACATTTCGAGTACATTCGAAAATTCCGAAAATATTTCGTTTCAGCTTCGAAAATTTTTCGGATCTGCCATTTTCGGATCTAAAAATTTTCGGAAAATCGGCCGCATCCGAAAACACGAATCGGGAAATTTCGTGAAAATTCCAAAAACCCGAAACGCACATCCCTAGTGCTTTCACGTGTTTAATGTTGGTTATTCATCTGAAAATCATGGTAAATATAAAATATATATATACATACACACTCGCCGGCCACTTTATTAGGTACACCTGTTCAATTGCTTGTTAACACAAATTGCTAATCAGCCAATCACATGGCAGCAACTCAATGCATTTCGGCATCTAGACGCGTTGAAGGCAACTTACTGGAGTTCGAGCCGAGCATCAGAATTGGGGAAGAAAGGGGATTTAAGTGACTTTGAACGTGGCATGGGTTGCTGGTCCCAGACGGGCTGCTCGGAGTATTTAAAAAACTGCTGATCTATTGGGATTTTCACGCACAGCATCTCTAGGGTTTACAGAGAATTGTCTGATATGAGAAAATATCCAGTGAGCGGCAGCTGCGTGGGTGAAAATGCCTTGTTGATGTCAGAGTTCAGAGGAGAATGGGCAGATTGGTTCGAGATGATAGAAAGGCACAATAACTCAAATAACCACTCGTTACAACCAAGGTATGCAGAATACCATCTCTGAATGCACAACACGGCCAACCTTGAAGCAGATGGGCTACAGCAGCAGCAGACCACACCGCGTGCCACTCCTGTCAGTTAAGAAAAGGAAACTGAGGCTACAATTCACACAGTCACCAAAATCGGAAAGACGTTGCCAGGTCTGATGTGTCTCGATTTCAGCTGCCACATTCAGACGTTAGAGTCAGAATTTGCCATAAATACATGAAAGCATTGATCCATCCTGCCTTGTATCAACAATTCAGGCCGGTTGTGGTGGTGTAACGGTGTGGGGGTATTTTCTTGGCATAATTTGGGTCCCTTAGTACCAATTGAGCACTGTTTAAATGCCACGGCCTATCTGAGTATTGTTGCTGACCATGTCCATCCCTGGATCAATATGCCCTTTTTAGGAGTCTCTGCGCCATCCCTCTCACCTTCATTGTGTCTCTTCTGCATTGTGTCTCTGCCCTCTCTCATCCCATAAGTGTCTATGCCCCATACTTCTCAGTCTCATCCACATTGTATCTTCTGCCTTACACCACCATATTGTATCTGCCCTATCACTCTCAACCCATACAGTGTTTATGCCACACTCCTCACACCTCCATTGTGTCTCTGCTACATCCCTCACACCCACATTGTGTCTCTGCCACATCCCTCACACCCACATTGTGTCTCTGCCACATCCCTCACACCCACATTGTGTCTCTGCTACATCCCTCACACCCACATTGTGTCTCTGCCACATCCCTCACACCCACATCGTGTCTCTGGCACAGCCCTCACACCCACATCGTGTCTCTGGCACAGCCCTCACACCCCCATTGTGTCTCTGCCGCATCCCTCGCACCCTCATTGTGTCTCTGCTGCATCCCTCACACCCACATCGTGTCTCTGGCACACCCCTCACACCCACATTGTGTCTCTGGCACAGCCCTCACACCCACATCGTGTCTCTGGCACAGCCCTCACACCCCCATTGTGTCTCTGCCGCATCCCTCGCACCCCCATTGTGTCTCTGCCGCATCCCTCGCACCCTCATTGTGTCTCTGCTGCATCCCTCGCACCCCCATTGTGTCTCTGCCGCATCCCTCGCACCCTCATTGTGTCTCTGCTGCATCCCTCACACCCACATCGTGTCTCTGGCACACCCCTCACACCCACATCGTGTCTCTGGCACAGCCCTCACACCCACATCGTGTCTCTGGCACAGCCCTCACACCCCCATTGTGTCTCTGCCGCATCCCTCGCACCCTCATTGTGTCTCTGCTGCATCCCTCGCACCCCCATTGTGTCTCTGCTGCATCCCTCGCACCCCCATTGTGTCTCTGCTGCATCCCTCGCACCCCCATTGTGTCTCTGCCGCATCCCTCACACCCCCATTGTGTCTCTGCCGCATCCCTCGCACCCCCATTGTGTCTCTGCCGCATCCCTCGCACCCCCATTGTGTCTCTGTCCTAATATATCAACATTCCAAAGATATAACATAATTTAACAGCTGATACCCAACAACAGCAGCGAGATGACATCATATGACTATAGCAGAATGATGACATCATAAACTTTTTGAGACACACTTCCCTCCCAGCGAGATAATATGAGGAAAAGGTTTACTCTTTGGTGTCGTAGAGATCTAAACTGCAGTAATGGCAGGAATGTGGAGCATGCGGTCCTGGAATACACAATATTGTCAACATCTGGGATTGAGACCAGGAGCTGGAGGGAGTGTGCAGTGTATGAGCAGCTCGCAGTGTCAGATGGAAAAGAACACAATTGAACCTTTGCATTGGCTAGCTGTTCAGCCATCACTGGCCGTATCCATGGTTACACTGCGTGTCTGAGTGACGCCTACCTCGCGGGGTCCTTGTTATCTTGCGTATTCTGCCTGCAGTGAATTTTTATCTGACAGCGTAAAAATTAATATTTATCCTACTGTGGGTATCTGCCACGGAGAATGAAAAATTTTTTTCTGCGAATCCCTGCACGGTGGAGGATTCATGTTTTTTAAACTTTGATAGGCAGCATACCCCCTCCCAACCCTATACGGATATACGGCAGGATTTAAAGGGACACTACCACTTACACAAGCTGCAACTAGATTACTTGTGCATTACAAACAAAACCACCGCATAAAAACACATTATAAAACACATGCTGCTGGTTTTTTAAAGTAATTGCATGGAAAAAGGAAAAATAAAGTTAGGTTTTTATCTCCTGTTTCCATTTTGAGGATTTTTTCCCATGATGTAACATATACCAAAACCTGTGCACTTTACTGCTGTGGTTTATTTTATGCAGCATTTAACAGTTAATGAGGTGGAGGAGGGAATGTTTAGATAAGGCTACAGGAGGTCTGTTGTGTTCTTCAGGCTACATGAGATAAGGCTAGGGTCAGACTGAGGCAGTGCGAACGCGCGTTCTGGCGCACTTAATCACGGCCGCACTAGCAGCAGATGCCGGGCAATGACGGCCAATATACGAAGTACGGTCGCACAAAAGTCCGGCTGCGCAACGCAAGTGGAAAATGAACGCATTTTTTCGAGAACGTTAAACCACTAGTACTGACGTACAGAGTGCGCTGCGTCCGCTAGAGGCGTGTGTGCGTGATTAGGAGACGTCAGACGCTGCTAATGTCCGGCCAACATAACGTCCAGACGCAAAAAGTGTTTTATTGATGATCCGTACAAAATCACGGATGAAAATGCGCATCGTATGACCGCTATTGCGTATTCCGTGAAAAAATACGTCCATTCTTCGAACGCACATTTTCACGGACAACGTGAAAAATGCGTTAGTCTGACCCTAGCCTTAGAGCTGACTGCTGAATGAGATATGACAGGGAGCTAAAAAGATTTATAATCTACCCCCCTGGTGATGTCCTTTGAATACACCCCACACAATACAATGATGTATGACTCCATTCTATGGCCAAAGCCACACAGTGAGGAGCAAGTGATGGAAAGATACTGTTGGAGGGCAGTTTACAACACAAAATAATACACAATGGATGCACCCAGTGACACATATAGAAGAAAATATCACACAATGGATGCACCCAGTGACACATATAGAGGAAAATATCACACAATGGATGCACCCAGTGACACATATAGAAGAAAATATCACACAATGGATGCACCCAGTGACACATATAGAGGAAAAATCACACAATGGATGCGCCCAGTGACACAACTAGAGGAAAATATCACACAATGGATGCACCCAGTGACACATATAGAGGAAAATATCACACAATGGATGCACCCAGTGACACATATAGAGGAAAATATCACACAATGGATGCACCCAGTGACACATATAGAGGCAAATATCACACAATGGATGCACCCAGTGACACATATAGAGGAAAATATCACACAATGGATGCACCCAGTGACACATATAGAGGAAAATATCACACAATGGATGCACCCAGTGATACATATAGAGGCAAATATCACACAATGGATGCACCCAGTGACACATATAGAGGAAAATATCACACAATGGTTGCACCCAGTGACACATATAGAGGAAAATATTTTCTTAACTAAACATAAAAGAGAAAAACAAAACACATGTAAGATATCAGCAACGTCAAATAAACACAATAAGGACATTTCATTTTTTGGTGGTAGTGGCCCTTTAAACGGCCATGTTTCTAAAAGCGTATGACTGATCAGTGGGTTATCAATCACTATGAACTTCAATCTGCAGTTGAAGGACTCTGAATCTCTCTGCACGTATAGAGGTAAGAGACATCCCATTAGGGAGCAGCTCCATGCAGTGGACTCTTCGTGGAAAGACAGAAAGAGTATTTATTTCGATTTCACAGACCACTATATAAAGTGCACCTGCTATAGTCACCAGCCGGGTGGCGCCATCGCCTGGGTCTTCTTATCTTAATGGACAGATAAATATAGGCAGCTCTGATTGGACCTTTGATTGATCTGCATAGCTTTCTCAAAATTAAGACACCTCAGTCGCAGTGGCGTAACTAGAAACCTCAGGGTCCCGGTGCAAGTATCCATGAAGGATCCCCCCCCCCCGCGAGAGTTTTGCATTTTTACTAAAAACATTTTGCAAAATACCTGTATACATGTCTCCTGCACTATCCAAAAATTGCTGGTTTCAAAAAACCTAATGCTATAACCTATCGCCTAGTATCGCTATTATATATCCATTAGCTATGGAATTTAATGCTATGATAAAATGGATATATAATAGGCATACTAGGCGATAGGACTTATTTTCTTAGGACTTGATCTCTGTTATAGTATTATTAGGTTTTGAAACCAGCAACTTTTGGATAGTGCAGGAGACACGTATACAGGTATTTTTTGCACTCTTAAGAATGCCATACAATTTGGAAGTAGTTTTTAAGAACGGTTATATAGATTTCTCTTGTGTTATAGGTTATAAGGTGGAGTATTAATTAAGATCTAGTTTAATAGCCCTCTCCCCCTTCTTTTATAACCCTTCATTAATGAAGTTTTTACAAAATGTTCTTAGTAAGAATGCAAAACTTTCTCCATTTAACTAAATGGGTTAATAAGAGAATCCTCCTTGACCACCCAGCCTCTGCAGATACACCACTGGGTGGTAGAGATTTGCCAGCATGTGATACAGAGGAATGTTTATATAATTTGTAAGAGTAAGAGAGTGAGAACACATTCTATTTGGTTTCTGTTTAAGCCTTGCCTTTATTTGTGTTTATTGTTACATTATTTATTTATAAAGTATTTTACCAGGAAGGATACATTGAGATTTCTCTCGTTTTCAAGTATGTCCTGGAGGAGGCAGGAAAAGATACTGACACATCACACTTGAGCCATCACATGTGAGAGTGAGTGCTCAGATGCTGCAATGAGACACCAAGAAGTGCCAGACTGATGATGGATAGCCAGATGAAAAATAACAAGGCATCTGCTGCCTAATTAACCCCTTAAGGACCATTGACAGAAATGTTCAGTCATTAATGCATTGACTTTAAAGACCCTTAGTCCTTAAAGGGTTAAAGAGTCACCACTGCCTGGGCCCCCCCTCCAATGGTGGAATGCCAGGGCACCCTGGTAGTTACGCCACTGCCTCAGTGGTTACTCCAGTGATTTCTCGAATGATTGTAAAAATACTAATAAAACAGAATGTAACCAAATGATTTGGCAAGAGATCGGTGAAAAAATGGATCAACTGAATCAAAAAGTGTAAAATGCTGCTGCGCCTTTAAAAGATAGTCACAAGGAAGTCTAGATACTACAAACATGAATGTTTGTATATAAACAAATGAAGGGTTATTCAGAGAAAGGTGAAAATCAGGAGAATTGGCAGGAGAAGAGAGCAATCTAGATTAAATAGCTGATTTGGACAGTGAGATAAATGGGAGAATGTTTCTGGTTCGGCTATTTTGACCTAGAATTTTCACTTCTCCAGTCATTCTCCTGAGTTTCACCTTTCTTTGAATAACCCTGTTAATGTCACATGACAAGGGGTTGAATACTAACAGTGTATCCTACTGCCCAGGAGTAGTGTAGGTAGAGTGTAGGACTGAATTTATCAGGTATATTCAAAGAAAGGTGAAAATCAGGAGAATCGACAGGGAAAGAGAACAATCTAGGTCAAAATAGTCGATTATGAAAGTGAGATAAATGGGAGAATTTTTCTGGTTTGGCTATTTTGACCTAGAATTTTCACTTCTCCAGTCATTCTCCTGAGATTCACCTTTCTTTGAACTGGTCAGCTGCTTTTTAACCTTCTTATAAAGTTTTGCAGGGCCTTTCACAGCCTGTCATGGGCATATTTCATGCTGTGGGCCTGGAGCTGCAGCTCCAATAGCCCCTATGTTAATCCGGCCCTGCATACAGACATTCCCGGCTCTCTGTTCCGGCGGAACGTGGTTGGAATGTCCTTATTTAATTTTAGCGACACATTTATCCTTTTATTTACATTCCGGTAAGCTGCACTGTGCGGGATGTTATACTTTGCTTTGCTATACAAGCAGGTTTCAGTGGAATTTTAAATGCATTCCGGCATCCTGGAATTTCCTGGTCCATATTCACATTAATTAAGGGGTTATTCAGAGAGTACCGAAATCTCAGTGTTCTCTCGTTCTGCGCACTTTGGAGATTTCAGTTCGCCGACCCAGCGTTGAATTCAGTGTGGGATCCGCTGAAGACTGCCGAACGTCGCTGACCAGCCTGCCGAATGTCACCGAAAAAGGCTGATCACCTGCCGAACGTCACCGAAAATGGTAAAAAAGCAAAACAAACAAAACGGAGCTCTGCTATTTTAAAAAAAGGTTTTTAAAACAATAAAAATGCATGAACATGTCATGGAAATAATAAAAAAATGTCCTAAACGGTCTGTTAAGGCTAGGGTCAAACGAAAGCATTTTTACTACACGCGAACGTAAAAAAGTGCGTCCGAACGCATTGACGTATTTTTTCGCAGAATACGCGAAAACGGTCATACGATGCACATTTTTGTGCGTGATTTTTTACGGATCCAAACCAGGAAACTTTGGGTGTCTGGACGTTATGTTGGCCGGACATGAGCAGGGTCTGACGTCTCCAAATCTCACACACACGCCACTAGTGGACGCAGCGCACTCTGTACGTCAGTACTAGCGGTTCTGCGTTCTCGAAAAAATGCGTTCATTTTCCACTTGCGTTGCGCAACCGGACTTTTGTGCGGCCGTACATCGTATATTGGGCGTCATTGCCCGTCATTTGCTGCTAGTGCGGCCGTAATTATGTGCGCCAGAACGCACGTTAAAAGTGCGCTGGTCTGACCCCAGCCTTATAGAAAAAACAAAACAGCATTAAAGAAATGGGAATCCAAAATTTTGCCTAAAAAATCCAGAAAAATACCTAACAAATACAAAAAAATAAATAATTAAAAAGGCTGTTTGCTGAAACTGAAAAGAAGAAAATCGTTAACAGTTCGGTGCAATTCCTATACCGGTGACGGCAAACTTCGGCACTCCAGATGTTTCTGAACTACATGTCCCATGATGCTCAGCCAGCCTTTTCTGTGACTAAGCATCATGGGATGTGTAGTTCTGATACATCTGGGGTGCCGAGGTACGCCATCACATATACACGTGTTATGTCAGGGCTGTCAAACTCTGACCCTCCAAATGTTTCTGAACTACAACTCCCATGATTCCCTAGCCATCTATTTCATTCAAAGAATTCTGGGAATTGTAGGCATTAGTATCTGGGGGGGGGGTGGCGTGAGTTCGACATCCCTGGATTATTTATTTACACCCCAATTTCTTTGTTGAGATGAAGGAATTTGGAAATTTTAGGCCAAAACTATTTATTTTTTCCCGATAACATTTTCCAGTTGAATTTTTTTGTCTATAAGGTGAGATTCTCGTCTTCGGGGGGTGTCAAACTCTGCCCCCCCCCCGAAGATATTTCTGAATAACAACTCCCATGAGTCTCTGGCCGTCTATTGCATTCATAGAATTCTGGGAAATGTAGACCATAAACAGCTGGCGGGACGGGGGTTTGAGATCGCTTGTCTTTTCATTCCTCCACAGTTCACAGTTTAGTTAATAAACGCCCTATGTCTCTAGTCAATGCATTGCGCGCACTCTGCTGCCCTCTGCTGCCCATGCGCAGGTAATACAAAAACAGGTGGCGTTTCCTTTCCTCTAGTACGCATGATCAGCTTGCTGACATACTAGAAAGTTCCTTCTCTCCAGCTGGTAAGTCGTGGCCTGGATATTAGGGCTATTTTCCACATACGGGAATCTTTACGGCAGCCTTATTGTGGATCATTCCTCGCTACCCAACATGGATCCAGGCAAACCGCAGAGACTGGACAGAGAAAACACCCCGTACTGATCCGCAGTGAGGATTATGCTGTGTATTCCCTAAATGTGGGAATTACCAGGGCCTGGCCGGGGGATAGGGCTGCCAAGTCGGCCATGTTTTCCTGGACATATACAGGGTTATTCAGAGAGCGGTGAAAAGCAGGAGAATGACTGGAGAATGGAAAATTCTAGGTCAAAATAGCCAATTTGGAAAGTGAGATGAAAGGGAGAATTTTTCTGGTTTGGCTATTTTGATCTAGAATTTTCCGTTCTCCCAGTCATTCTCCTGCTTTTCACAACTCTCTGAATAACCCTGATAGTTTATTCATGCTGATGGGCATCGCATGAAAAATGCCACCCCGCAGCATGTAGAATCCATACGTTGCAGGTAAGAAATCCCAGGTGATCTGCCTTCCTGCAGCATATGAATTATACATGGTGCGGGGCAGCACTTTTCCCTATGTTCCCCCCTCTGCATGAAAGAGTAATGTGTGTCCAGGAAAACATGGCCAACCTGGCAACCCTGCAGATCGGCCATGTTTTCCTGAACACCTTTAGTAATGCTGATGGGCAGTGCATGAAAAATGCCACCCTGCGGCATGTAGACTCCATACGCTGTGGGAAAGGAATCCCTGGTGACCGGTCTTATTTTCTGCAGAATATGAATTATACATGTTGTAGGGCAGCACTTTTTCCTTATTGCTCTTTCATGCAGGGGGGGTGGGGGAGCATATGTGTCCCGAAAACATGGCCGACCCGACAAAAAAATCTGGATTGAGACAGGTTTCTGGATTTCCTTCCTGCAGCACATGAATTATTCATGATGCAGGGCAGCCTTTCCCCTGTGCTCTCCCTCTGCATGAAATCGTGATGTGTGTCCAGGAAAACATGGCCGACCTGGCAGGTCCCCGTGCATCGGAGTAGGGACAGAATCTGTTGACCTCATTGAATGCGTCAGCGTGGGCTTAGGCTAGGGTCAGACGAACGCATTTTCACGTTGTCTGTGAAAAAGTGCGTTCGAACGAATGGACGCATTTTTTCACGGAGTACGCGATAGCGGTCATACGATGCGCATTTGCATCCGTGATTTTGTACGGATCATCAATAAAACACTTTGTGCATCTGGACGTTATGTTGGCCGGACATTAGCAGCGTCTGACATCTCCTAATCACGCACACACGCCTCTAGTGGACGCAGCGCACTCTGTACGACCGTACTAGAGGTTTTACGTTCTCGAAAAAATGCGTTCATTTTCCACTTGCGTTGCGCAGCCGGACTTTCGTGCGACCGTACTTCGTATATTGGCCATCATTGCCTGGCATTTGCTGCTAGTGCGGCCGTGATTAAGTGCGCCTGCACGCGCGTTCGCACTGCGCTCGTCTGACCCTAGCCTTAGAGTTGCCGGTTCGGCCATGTTTTCCTGGACACTTCATTCAGGGGTTTAGTGCCTGGAAACGTGCTGCCCTGCAACATGTATAATTCATATGCTGCATGATGGAAATCAAGGCGGATCACCTGGGATTCCATTTTTTTTTATTTCTTGCCTACAGCGTATGGATTCTACATGCTGCGGGGCAGTGCATTAAAAATGCCACCCATCAGCATGAATAAATGTTGTGTCCAGGAAAATATGGGTGACCTGGTAACCCTACATGGGCTGCGGATTTTACTCCATTAATATATATCCTCTCTTTTTTTTTCTATTTTTTTTTTTGATACAGACATTGTTCCACCATGATTATTCCGGTGAGATGCTTTACCTGCGGGAAGGTGGTAGGGAATAAATGGGAAGCATACCTGGGCCTCCTGCAAGCTGAATACACAGAAGGGTAAGTATTTATTTATTACCTGGGAGCAATACTCCTTTTCCTTTAAGCATATTACTGGTGCAGAGGGGCAGCACAGAGAAGGAGCTGCCCCGTGCTATGAAGACATTGCAGGAGGAAAATCAGTTGCCTAATTAAGGCTAGGATCAGACGAACGCATTTTTTCACGGAAGACGCGATAGCGGTCATACGATGAGCAATTTCGGTCGTGATTCCATACGGATCCAAACCCAGAAACTTTGGGTGTCTGGACGTGATGTTGGCCGGACATGTGCAGCGTCTGACGTCTCCTAATCACACACGCCGCTATGCAGACGCAGCGCACGCTGTACGTCAGTACTAGCGGTTCGACGTTCTTGCAAAAATGCATTCGTTTGCCGCTTGCGTTGCGCGGCTGAACTTTCGTGCGGCCGTACTTCCTGTGTGAGCCTGCGTTGGACGTCATTTGCTGCTACCACGGCCGTAATAAAGTGCGGCTAAACGCACGTTCGCACTGCGTTCATCTGACCCCAACCTAAGGCAGGTCATTTGAGATCCCACCTGGATTGATTTCCTTCCTGCAGTATATAGATTCTACATCCTGCAGGGCAGCACTTTTCACACGCTGCCCATCAGTATGGGGAGATTCTTATAGGTTCAGAAACCCACGGAGGATCTGACCGCACTAATAGCCCCACACAACCCTATAAAATACGATAAGGATTATAAAAGAAATCTTGGACTACTTTTAAAGCCGGAGTCAGCAGCCTTGGCATACAGAGGTTTTGGAACTACATCTCCCATGAGGCTCGGCTAAAATACTAAGTGACTGAGCAATGCATCATGGGACATGTAGTTTGAAAAGAATCTGGATGGCTAAGGTTGCCAATCCCTGCCTTTTTCAAGGGACACTCTAGGGCAGGGGTCGGCATCCTGGCCCTCCAGACGTTTTTGAACTAAATCTCCCATGATGCTCAGTCACACATTAACTTGTCTAGTGTTAAAATGGGAGTAAGGAGGACACCGAGGCGTTAAAGGGGGTCAGGAGAGGTTAAGGTTTAACATTTTAAACCTTTTTAGATGTCAAACTCACAGCCATCCAGATGCTGATGCCTACAATTCCCAGAATTCTTCCAGTTGGAGAGATGGGCAGGGAATCATGGGAGTACTGGTTCAGAAACCTCTGGAGGACTGAGTTTGACAGCCCTGCTTTAGGCTGGTGACAGAAAATCGCACATAGGGCGTGTGTACTGACCCACCTCCCGACGTCTGTCGCAGTGTTGTGACGTTTCGACGGGGTGGACCACGTGGTGTAGCTTGCATGCGCTACACCAGACGTGCTGAAACCCTCCCCGTCAAAACGCGACAATGCACGTTCAACAGGGCTGGAAAGTGCGGTCCTCCATAGGAGGCACTAACTGCGTTCAGCGAGGTGGCCAGACCGGCGTCCGAGTGGAAGGAACGTCCACTCTCACGGATGTTCCTTCTATTCTGAAGTGCACTCGTGTGACACCGGCCTTAGATCAGGTGTGAGCAACCTTGGCCATCCAGATGTTTTGGAACTACATCTCCCATGAGGCTCACCCAATCTAATGATTACAGGAACTGTGACCCTGCGTTAGGCTTAATGGTTCTATCTATATTAGGCTTAAGGCTGCTGTCACAATGGCGTTTTCGAGAACTGAAGGAATATCCGTGAGAGTGGATGTTCCTTCCACTCTGACAGCCGTGTGGTCACCTCACTGAGTGCAGTTAGTGCACTCAGCGCTACAAAGCAAGATTGCACTTTGTAGCCCAGTCCTACATCTGTAGCTTTTTGACGGGGAGGCTGAAAGCACGTCCGGTGTAGTGGGTGCAACTAGTGCGTACCCTACACTGTCAGAGCCGTCACAAAGTTAAGCTGTGACCGCAGCTTAATGGCTCTCTTTGTGTTGGGGTAGCTGGTAGGCTTACTGGTTCGGTTTGTGTTGGGGTCATTGTTAGGATTACTGGTTCTGTTTGCGTCACTGGTTCTGTTTGTGTTTGTCATTGTTCGGATTACTGGTTCTGTTTGTGTTGGTCATTGTTAGGCTTTCTGGTTCTGTTTGTGTCACTGGTTCTGTTTGTGTTGGGCATTGTTAGGATTACTGGTTGTGTTAGTCATTGTTAGGATTACTGGTTGTGTTGGGCATTGTTAGGATTACTGGTTGTGTTAGTCATTGTTAGGCTTACTGGTTCTGTTGGTCATTGTTAGGCTTACTGGTTCTGTTGGTCATTGTTAGGCTTACTGGTTCTGTTGGTCATTGTTAGGCTTACTGGTTCTGTTGGTCATTGTTAGGCTTACTGGTTCTGTTGGTCATTGTTAGGCTTACTGGTTCTGTTTGTGTTGGTCATTGTTAGGTTTACTAGTTCTGTTTGTGTTGTCATTGTTAGGTTTACTAGTTCTGTTTGTGTTGGTCATTGTTAGGTTTACTAGTTCTGTTTGTGTTGGTCATTGTTAGGTTTACTAGTTCTGTTTGTGTTGTCATTGTTAGGTTTACTAGTTCTGTTTGTGTTGGGGTCATTGTTAGGATTACTGGTTCTGTTATGGAAATTTAGAATTGATCAGTAAAATCTTGGATCGCTTTGATAAAAAAAATTTTCTTTGGCATTTCGGTGCTCCCGAATGCACACGTCCAATGGCGACCATTGCAGACTTGTCTGATTTTTCAGGAAGTCCTAGAGGCTTAGGTATGATCCATTCTCTTAGCCAGAAAGGTCCTTTCTGATCTGCTGGGACAGTGAACACTGTGGACATCAGTGTTTCCCAAACCTATCCTCGGGACCCTCAACCAGGCCAGATTTTCCAGGTCCCCTTGTGGAAATGCAGACTGAATCCTGCAATCGCTGAGCAGCAAATCATATCATCTGTGCTGTGCTTCGCTTCAGATATCTGGGGAAAAAGTGGCTCGGCAGAGGGTCCCGAGGACAGGTTTGGGAAACACTGGTTTACATAAACTCACAGGCCTTTACGTAACTACAAAACTGTAAAACGGACGGCGCGGTGCACTTTGTGGCTAAGCATTCTCTAGTATCAGGATACACATTGGCAGGTTCTCCCATTTGGATTCATTCTGTTTCAAGTCGTCGCCTCTTCTTTCTTTCTGTTTAAGGGATGCCTTGGACGCTTTGGGGCTGAAGCGGTACTGCTGCCGCCGGATGCTGCTCTCTCACGTGGACCTGATCGAGAAGCTGCTGAACTATGCGCCTTTGGAGAAATAATGTGTCTTTATGCCAGTCAATGATCATGAAACCCCCTCCCCCCCCCCCCCTGATGTTTTTAAACCACATTTCCTACAATGCTCAGTCTTTGAGCTGATGAGAAATCCTGGACATGTGGTTCCAAAACATCGGGGGGGGGGGGCCAAGGGACACTGATCCACGGTTTACGTGAATGAGTCTGACAGTCCTGCAATCTCTGGCGTCGTGTCCATGATGTGCGCCACATCCTCATTCACAGTAATGTTGCACGTTACCATGCTGGATACATTGCATTATCCTGATTTAAATAGGATTCAATATCCTTTTTTTTCCCCTTTTGCTATAAAAACATACGATGAATTACAGCATCTGTTTCCATAATTTATAAAAGTGTCCAATTTGTACAGTTTGGGTTTTCCATTTCTGTATTTGGGCGATAGACCTTTTATTTATAATGTATTTTATGCTTTACCTTTTTATTAAGGTCATTGATTGAAGAAAAAAAACAGAGTTCTAATAAATTATAAATGAATTTTATTAAAAATGATTTATTTTGAGGATAAAGAATATAAGGGATGTGCTACGTTAAAGCCAGAGCTTTATATCAATTAAACATGTTTTGTGACACATTTCCGATTGGAATCTTGTTTCTCTGATGTGAAGACATGTGTTTGCTAGTAATTCTGGGTTTCCTTTCGACCCATGTGTTGATTACAGGGTTACTGTATGAAGGTTTACAACACCCCCTTTACTACCAAGTGATTTTTGCCAAAACCTCGGGAACATTTTTTTTTTTTTTTTATCTTACTGTATAATTCCTTGTTATTTCCTCCCTCGATGCTGTCCTCCTTCCCAGCTGACTTTAGGGCTTTCCAAATGCAGAAGTCCCTGCAACTTTTTTTTACGCAATTTGTGTTGCGTACCACATGCAAATATGTATTCCACACAGCCCGACCACCAACAAAGAGTTTGGGGGGGCGTTAAAGTGTCCTTTTAATACAGATTCACATTATTGAACACACAAGTTCAGAACCTCTTGGTATCACATTTGCCTATTTTTTTAAACGTAAATAAAATAAAACGTCCACTTACACAGTCAGGACTTGATAAAGGGCCACTACTGGCAAAAAAAACTAATGTCCATGTTGCTGATATCTTACATGAGCTTTGCTTTTCTCTTGTATGTTTAGTTAAAATATACATAATTATAGCTTTAAATAAACAAGAGCTTTTGGTAAGGCTGGTGTCAGACGAGCGTGTTTGAAGAGCAGAAGGAACATCTCAGAGTGGACATTCCTTCCACTTGACACCTGTCTGGCCACCTCGCTGAGTGCACTCAGTGCTGCAAGGCTCAATCCTCCTATGGAGAATAGCGCTTTGCAGCTCCGTTAACGTGTCCTAGCGCTTTGATGGAGAAGGCTGCTGCACAGATACAGCACAGCCACTGTTGCGCATGCTATTCGTGCACGCCCATCTCAATGCTGCGACGGCCAGCAGAAGGCACGTCAGTACGGGTGCATAGTGTGCTCGTCTGACACCAGCCTAAATGTTGCATCATGGGAGAAATACACAAAATAGAAAGTTTCTTTTTACATGCGATTACTTCAAAGACAGCGTTTGAGTAATGCACAAGTAATCTAGTCACGGCTTGGGTCAGACTAATGCATTTTTTTCCATGTCTACCGTCAAAGCGCGATGCGTCCGAACGCATTTTTTTCCACGGCAAGCGCGATAGCAGTCATACGACGCGCAATGTTGGCTTTATTTTTTTTTTGACGGAGCTATATTTAAAAAAAAAAAAAAAATAGGCTGGACATGAACAGCATCTGACGTCTAATCACACACACGCCGCTAGGCTGACGCAGCGCACTCTGCGTCGGTACTAGCGGTTCCATGTTCTTGAAAAAAGTGTTTTGGCGTTGCGCAGCCGAACTTTCTATATTGGCACTCCTTGGACATTTGCTACTACAGCCGTAATAAAATGTGGCTCAACACGTTTGCACTGCGTTCGTCTGACCCCCAGCCTATATGGTTTTGTCCCTTTTAAAGTTAGGCAATCCATTCTGGTGGTAAGAACAGCTGTTGGATCTTGATTCATGAACAAATAACCTGCCTCTGCTGAAAATCCTTCAATTGGGTTTCACAGGACATGTTGCAAGTCCATTCCATTCCTCTGATCCAACCCTGGTCCTCTCACCCTAACAGGCCAGGTTTGCAGATATCTGAAGCACAGGTGGTCGGATTCGCTGTTCAGCGATTTGCAGGATTCATTCTGCATTTCCACAAGGTTAACATTGAATAACCCTTAAAGAGCAAACTTGCCCCTGAATCTCCATGTACGGTGCAATTTCATGGCAGCTCTGCTATTCAGAGCAGTCGGTTTGACAGTATTGAGAACTGACAGCAAAATACACAATTGTGAGCTTTGACAGTGACCTTCACCATTACTTCTCTATGGGACAATCTATTCCGATTATGCCAAACTGCACCAAAAAGGTCTGAAACGTCCAGATTTCATCACCGGACTCGGAGGCGAGTATTTGCCTTCTCTTTCTTTATTTTCTCTCAGCAGTAAGAGGTTTAACATGTAAAATAGAAGAAAAAAACTGTTCCCTCACAACAGGGAATAACCACCCCCCCCCCAACAGTCCCAATAGGTTAATCCATATAGTCCCTCCTCAGGTGTAGCTCCTCCTCTTTCTTGCTGCTTACCTCAAGGAGATAAGTGTAATTTTTCTCTCTGCAATTGTATTTTTGGCTATTGTAAATTTTATTTTTGGGACGCTGACTTTTCCCGGTGCTAGCCGCGGGGGTCGGCGCTCCCGTTTTGCGTTTATTACACCTGGTATTTTTCACTAAAACCATATCTTCACGTTCCCCAATTTTCTATTGATTTAAATAGGAGTTAAACTGGGTAATTTGCTTGTGTTTTCGCCGGCGCTAGCTTTCACCTCGCGGTTCCGGAGACACAGGATATGTCTGCCCACTTCACCTCACGGCGTTCAAGCGCGCCATTTTTAAAAAATTAGCGCGGTCTTTTCATAAGCAGTAAAGAATGTCTCTCTCTAAACCGGACAGAAACTCCTCTCCCTCTCCACCCCGGGTCGGAGGTGAGTTCCATCCCACACTTCTCTCTCTCTGAACAGCCGGCAGCGCCATCTCCGCAACACCACCACCGGAAAAAATCTTCCAAACAACGATTTGCAGCCCTCGAAGCTTCACTGAGGTCCTCCATTTCAGACACTGTGGCGGCAGCTGTAGCAAATATATACACCTCATTCAGACACTCTATGCAAGACGCAGTCGCTTCCCTACAGATTCCACCTAAGGTGTCTTCCTGCGCTGCGTTCTCCCTAACTATGCTCCTGCCAGAGCTTTAGCCCCAGAACAAGTTGTGGAAGTCTCCCCTAGGGAGCCACCAAAAGATATTAATATGGGTCACCACATAGCTGATATCCCCAAAGGTGCTTATGGAGGGGCTGGCATCCCCGCAGTGCTGCCAATTATAGATAGCGAGTCTCATCCTCGCAAAAGAGCTCCTGACCGCGGAGCACATGCTGCGGCCGAGATTAAGAGACCCATTCCTGACGAATGGAGTCTCGTCCCCACTAAAAAAAAGATCAGGCTTAGTAGATCCTGAATACGGGGAAGATGAAGGGGATTACCCCCTAGAGCTATATGCACCTGATGATGACCTGATGATTTGGGGAGAAGACGAATCGCCTCCGGTGCAGGTCGGGGACACAATATATGATCCTGAGGGGAACCCCCTCTTTAATCCTAAAGACATCTCACACCCAGCGTCCTCCGTGTGGATCCCACAACCACACATCGAGCGTTGGGTAGATAGCGTCATGCGCTGCCCTCTAGACAAGGGCACACGACAAACATTAAAAGCAGAGGGTCCTAGACCCACAACATCAGGCAAAACTTGCATTACGCCAGACGTAGACGAGGCATTTCAAAAAATTGCTGCGAGAAAAGGATGGTCTCCTAAAAAAGGAATAGACCTGGCTATACGCACATGCCAGGATAAGTTGCTGGATGCAACTGGACCTTTAGTTAAGGTCCTAGATATAGTGGATCAGGTAAAACTAGCACATATCCCACTAGACCATGCGGAGATTGCCGGATGGCTGCAGAGATCCCTTTTGCTTTCTGGGAAACGCCAATTCTGCCCTAGCTGCGGAAAGAAGGAAAACGATCCTTTTGGAAATGGATCCTAAGCTTTCACATTTAGCTACCACTGACCTGGGGGTCAAAGTGGAAGGCCAATTATTCGGAGACCCATTCGCTAAAAGACTGAATACATACGTGGGTGCTTTCTCCATGATCGACAAGTCAGAAACAAAGATCCCTTTTCGGCACCTCTAACTTCGGTCCTGGACTTCCTGACTTCCATATTCAACTCCGGTCTACAATATAGAACCTTGAATGTATACCGATCGGCCATCTCAGCAGGACATGTTGGCTTCGCAGGGGTTGCAATTGGCCAACATCCCATGGTGTGTAGGCTATTGAGGGGCACCCGATTCGCTAGACCTCCCCTTCCGAGATACGTTTCTACCTGGGACGTTTCCCTTGTACTAAGATTCTTGGAACAATGGCCGGCCAACCAGATCCTGACACTACGACAGTTGTCTGATAAGCTTGTCATGTTATTCTGTTTACTCTCCTGCAAACGTGTTAGTGATGTACGGGCACTTGATTACCCTTCACGCTCTTTTCAACCGGACGGAGTCCGCTTCAATATCTCATGGAGAACCAAAACTTCAATCAATTCAGTATTCTTTCCACGATTTCCAGATCATCAGTTGTTATGTCCTGTTAGATGCCTACAGACCTATGAATCTCGAACACAAGATCTACGTACGGAGTTGATTTCCCCTCTATTCCTTTCATCCCGGGCACCACATGCCCCTGTGTCACCTGCAACCTTGGCCAGATGGATACGTTGGCTACTGGATCTGTCTGGAGTGGATACCTCCTGTTTTGGTGCGCACTCGGTTCGAGGCGCCATGGCATCTGCAGCGATGGCAGCTGGCTGTCGATTGTCGGATATCATGCGATCTGCCGACTGGACCAGAGAATCTACGGCTCATCTCTTCTATGTTAGACCAGTTCCTCATTGGACGACTTCAGTTATTGCTCAACTTTAAATAGGCAAATATGAGCCTCCGAGTCCTGTGATGAAATTTCTGAATTTTCCTATTATATAACAGAAAGTTCTAATTTCAATAAGGACTGAGGAGGAGAGTATTTCCCTACCCATGAATATGCCCCACCTTCTATGATTATTCTGCATGACTGTTTTCAATAAAATATGACTGTCAAAATTCAGACCTCGTTTTGGGTTTCTTATATGTGGTGCGCTGGCGATGTTATCCTTTACGCGCTCCAACTTCACGATTCTGATAAAAAAAAAAACCCGATGTTTTTTCATATGACTCAGTTCCTTGTGGTTTGTTTTCACTACCATCGTGGATATACACTCAGTTATGGCTTAGATTCTAATCACTTCATTGTTTCTGCTTCCATTTCAGAACAGTGAAATCCTCCTTCCGTTCGGATAATGGTCGTCTTCCGCCTAGAAATTTGGGCTGCATCCTCCTCTCCCCGTTGGGACGTCCTTGCATGTTGGGTTCCATTTACCTTATGTCCAAGAAAGAGGAGCTACACCTGAAGAGGGACTATATGGATTAACCTATTGGGGGCGTTGTTATTCCCTGTTGTGAGGGAACAGTTTTCTTCTATTTTACATGTTACCTCTTGCTGCTGAGAGAAAATAGAGAAGGCAAATACTCGCCGAGTCCTTATTGAAATTAGAACTTTCCGTTATATAAAATTGTGATTTTAAGGCAGGACACGGAGGCTTCGTATTTGCTGTTCTCTCTTAACTGCCCCAACAGCAGCGAAGAAACTTTTATTGAAAATATAACAGAAAACAAACAAACGGTCCTCCCTTCCCCAACGTGGGGAGGGGGACCTAGCTCCCCAGATCCTCCCCTTCCAGTCCATAACCCACTCCCCCGGAAGCAGCCCCTCCTCTTTTTTCGCTGCTCCCGGCGGTAGCAGTCAGATAAGTATTAGCTCTTCTGTATTTATCTACTTCTATCTCCTTTTACTCTCAGAGCTTCCCGACCCGGTCCAAAACCGCGGCGGTTCGCTCACTCGTCCGTTCCTGGCGTCGGCAGTGTTAGCCGGCGCCGGGTTCGGGCATCTCCCTGTCTCTGCACAGCTTTGATTTCTCGCGCTGTCTCCCGGCATTGCGCGCACGAGCTCCACACGCGGTTTTAGCCACGCCCCCTCAAACTCCGCAGTATCGCGGGAGGTAGCGGCCGCCATCTTGGAGTTCCCCTTTCACACAGCGCAGCACACGCACGCTTCCACCGCTCAGCTCAGCTCTGCATCTGATCGATTTACCCCCAAACCATGTCTGCTTCTAAGCCTGGCCAAGCTGATACTCCCTCCTCGGAGGACATACCAGCCTCAGACCCCGGATCTGATCGGAGCTCCCTCTCCCCGGAGCAATATGCCCGCAGGAAACATAAAAAATCCAAAAGACTTTCTACAGAGTCCAGATTTGCCCGCATGGAGGCTTCCCTGCAGACATCCGTCTCACAGGCAGTGGCTGCAGCAGTTTCTTCCCTCTCTGAGTCATGGCACAAATCCCTTACGGAGGCCATCTCCTCCACCCTCCCCCCCATTCATGTTGATCCGGCTCCAGAGATCCCTGATGTCCCTACAGAGGACCTTAATATGGGCTTAGACCCCGCACTCTGTGCACCTGAGATCGGACTTCCCACCGGTAGTCCAGCTGCAAGCACCAGCAGCAGAGGGGCCGGCACCCCCAGATCACTGCCTAATCCAGCCACCACGGCACTTGTGCCAAAAAAGCGCACCCTACCCCAAGGGGCTCGGGTTAAAAAGACCAAAAAAGTCTGCCGTGCAAAACCCATAGTCACCCTCACTGATTATTCAGATTCAGATCAGGACGAAGCAGATCCAGGGATGGCTGAGGGAGAAGTCCTCGAACTCCACGCTCCGGAGGACTTAGATTTGCTAGACGCGGACGCACCCACTTGCCAGCCCCGATCTCGGGGTACGGTGGTGTACGATCCGCAGGGCAATCCCCTCTTCGAGCCTGAGGATATTGCTCGTCCTAATTCCACGATCTGGTACGCGTCTCCACACGTGGAGCAATGGGTCGACTCGCACATCAGACGCCCTATGACCAAAGAGGACAGGGCCAAAATGAAATTGGAATGTCCTCGCCCGGTTACTGCCGGTAAATCATGCCTGACTCCCAACGTGGATGTCAGCTTCCAAAAAATTGTATCCAAGCGTGGCTGGAACCCCAAAAGAGGCATTGAATTTGCCATTAAAGGCTGCCAGGACCGTCTCCTGGACACAGCCGGCCCCCTGATTAAGCTCTTCCAACTGGCAGAGGAGGCCAAAACCAATGCATCACTGATGGACCCTTACGAGGTCACAGAATGGGTCCAACGGTCCCTATGCCTGCTTGGCAACGCCAATGCAGCTCTCTCAACCGAGAGACGCAAGAGCATACTGCTCAAAATTGACACAGAGATGCTGCACCTAGCCACCAATGACCTAGGTGCCTCCGCACAGGGCTTCCTCTTCGGGAAACCCTTTCTTAAAGACATGGGGGAATACACTCAGGCATTCAACTCAATCGACAAGTCGGAGGCATCCCTTAAACGCATTTTCTCACCTAACCACGTTTTTGGCAGGGCCGGCAGGTTCAGGGGTCGACCTGTCGGCCGAGCGGGCGCTAATAATTCCCGCATCGCTAGAGGCTCCGCTTCTAACACTCAGCCCACCGTTGGTTCCAGTGGCTTCCGTGGTTCCAGCTCTTTCTACCCATCGAGGTCACGAGCTTGGCGAGCCCGCGGATACAGAGGTGGCAGAGGTGGTCCTCCCGTTCCACAAGGACAAGGTAAGACCAATTTATATTATCCTTTCGTCCCTAGTTGCCGTGGGCGGCCGCCTCACTCTATTCCTCCCAAGGTGGGCTTCACTCACATCGGACCCGTGGGTCCTCTCCACCGTGATGGGTTACCAGATAGAACTCTGCGGTTTTCCCACTCAGACCCATCTCCCCCACCCTCCTCGGTTCGCAGATGCTCTTCGGACACTCATTCATTCCGAGGTAACAGACCTCAACCGCAAAAAGGCCATAGAACCCGCTTTACCCCATCCAAGGGGCTTCGTCAGCTCCCTCTTTCTGGTGTCAAAGAAAGGCGGGGGGTTCCGTCCGGTCATCAACCTCCGCTCCCTCAACGATTGGGTCATTTACCACCATTTCAAAATGGAGGGCATCCCCACGTTAAAGGACATGCTCCTTCTGGGAGATTGGATGGTCAAACTCGACCTCAAAGATGCCTACCTCACAGTACCCATAACGGAATCCCAACGGGACCTCCTACAATTCCGTTGGAACGGCAAATTATGGAGATTCACCTGCCTCCCCTTCGGACTGTCGTCCGCCCCGCGGTGCTTCACCAAGCTACTCAGACCCGTGGTTTCTTCCCTCCGCGCTCGGGGAGTCCGATTGGTGATCTACCTGGACGATGTTCTTCTCATGTCCCAGTCACCTCACACCCTTCGGACCCATCTACACGACACTATTTCCCTATTCCAGGAACTAGGGTTCCTTCTCAATCCAGAGAAATCGATTCTCACGCCCACTCGCTCTATAGAATTCCTGGGCTTCGTGGTGGATTCCGACCTCATGAACCTCAGCCTTCCACTGTCAAAGATCTCCTCGATCAGGAAAGAAGCGAGGATACTACTCAGGAAGAAGACCTTCCCCCTCCGCTCCTTGGCCCGTACGGTAGGTCTCCTAGCGGCGGCCCGCATGGCGGTTCATCCGGGCCCACTACATTACAGGGCCCTCCAACGATTGAAGGCCCGTTCACTCCGGGCGGGCCTCGAATATACGGATCACGTGATGCTGACAGAGGACGCCAGATCGGATCTACTATGGTGGATAGACAACATAGTCACATGGAACGGTCGTCCCTTGGTACCTCCTCCTCCCACGATGACCATCGATTCGGATGCCAGCAGACTGGGCTGGGGCGCGAGATGTGGGTCCCAGGAGACAGGCGGTCGCTGGTCCCCACTGGAACAGTTGTGGCACATCAATTGCCTGGAACTCCTGGCGGGATTATTCGCACTCCGTTGCTTTACACGGCGATCCCCTCCGGACTCAGTCGTACTTCGGATGGACAACATACCTGCGGTCCGTTACATCAACGGCATGGGAGGCCCTCGCTCGGCAGACCTATCAGCCATGGCGCTACGACTCTGGGAATTCTGCCTTCCCCTCGGGATCTCGGTCCACGCCCAGTTCATTCCCGGTCTGACGAACGAAGTGGCCGATTGGAACTCCAGGCACTTTGCGGACTCGGGAGACTGGCGACTGTCACGGCACAGTTTCTCTTCACTATCCGCACTCTGGGGTCCTTTCCGGATAGACTTGTTCGCCTCCAGGCTCAATACACAGCTGCCCGACTTCTTCAGCTGGAGACCGGATCCGGACGCCATGGCCACGGATGCGTTCCTCCAGGATTGGTCCAAGGGCCCCCTCTACGCCTTCCCACCGTTCGTCCTCATTGCTCGCACTCTGTCACAGATCCGAGCTCAGGAGGCATCTGTGGTCCTGATAACTCCATTTTGGAAGTCCCAGCCGTGGTTCCCAACGCTCCTGAGCATGGCGATAGACATCCCGAGGCTGCTGCCTCCCTCCCCGGACCTTCTGCTGGACCACGAGGGGCAACCCCATCCACTGATGACCTCCCGCCGTCTTCAACTCCTGGCGTGGTGGCTCTCTGGCACCCCCCTACAGGCTCACGCCTTTCGGAACGCACTACAGACCTCTTGCTCCAATCCTGGGCTCCGGGTACCCGACTCGCCTACAAGTCCGCATGGGATGGGTGGGCTGGCTGGTGTCTGGAACGGGATAGAGATCCCTTTTCGGCCCCTGTGACAGCTCTCCTGGATTTCCTCACCCACGCCTTCGACTCCGGTAAGGCTTATCGCACCGTGAATGTCCTTCGTTCGGCTATTTCGGCTGGCCATTCTGGATTTTCGGGAGTCGCCGCGGGATCCCATCCTTTGGTTTGTCGCCTGCTACGAGGCATGCGCTTCTCCCGCCCTCCGGCACCCAAATACTCCTGTACTTGGGACGTGTCCAGAGTACTCTCCTTCCTGGATCGCTGGCCTGAGAATGCAGCTCTCTCACTGCAGGCCCTTTCGGCTAAACTCCTTATGCTTTTCTGTCTAGTGGCCTGTAAACGTGTCGGAGATGTTAGGGCGCTGGATTTCGGCGCCCGTTCTTATGTTCCTGAAGGTGTACGCTTCGATATCTCACGCTGTACCAAGACGTCCCTGACTTCGGTACTCTTCCCGTCTTTTCGGGTTTCTCCCCGGTTTCGTGTCTCCGGGAGTACGAGTCTCGTACTCACTCCTTCAGAGTTCTCCCGGTTTCACCCCTTTTTGTCTCTTTTCGGTCTCCTCATAAACCGGTCTCCTCTCCCACTTTGGCTCGTTGGATGCGATGGCTTATGGCACAGGCCGGGGTGGATGTGTCGGCTTTCGGAGCCCATTCTGTCCGCAGTGCCTCCGCCTCAAAGGCGGCTTCGATGGGCTGTCGTCTGGAGGACATCTTACGTGCGGCTGACTGGTCTAGCGAATCCACGTTTCGTACCTTCTACTTCAAGCCCATTGTCCATTGGTCGGATACGGCCTCTGTTCCGCTTTGAACTAGCAAATACGAAGCCTCCGTGTCCTGCCTTAAAATCACAAAATTTTCCTATTCCATAACGGAAAGTTTAGATTTTAATAAGGACACGGAGGCGAGTATTTCCCGCCCTACCCCACCCGGTTTGATTGGATTCCGCATCTCTCCTGGATTGGGATGGACTGTTTTGGCGGCTGCCAGGGCTCCCTTTGTTTAACCAGATTACAGTGTCTCACTGTTCTTTCATGTGCTTTGTCTATTTCAGCCTTCTGAGTTCCTGATATGGTTCCTCGATGTTTTGGCTCCTGATCTCCTACTCCAGTTTCGCTTCTGAGGCTCCCACCGTTGTCATGTCGCAGCTTCGAAAGAGGAGGGGCTGCTTCCGGGGGAGTGGGTTATGGACTGGAAGGGGAGGATCTGGGGAGCTAGGTCCCCCTCCCCACGTTGGGGAAGGGAGGACCGTTTGTTATATTTTCAATAAAAGTTTCTTCGCTGCTGTTGGGGCAGTTAAGAGAGAACAGCAAATACTCGCCTCCGTGTCCTTATTAAAATCTAAACTTTCCGTTATGGAATAGGAAAATTTTGTGATTCACAATTTGAAATTTTCCTGACAGGTCAACTTGTAAATCCTACAAGGATTACCAAAAAAAAAAAAAAAAAAAAAAAAAGGGGGGGGGGGAGAGACTTGTTTCAGCAAAAAAAAAAAAAGTGTTTGGCAAAGTTTATTATGTAAATTACTTATTTTCACTGCGTAGAGATGTCTTCAAAGAGCACGATCACCTCCCATCAATTCAGATTTAACGCTGCATGTATGAAGGACATTGTCATGCCATGTTAAAAGGGACCAGCCAGCCCATCGGACAGCCACTAATATTACACACGTGTAATGTTAATGCCCTGGCAATGCAGTTTGTGTGGAAAGTGCCCATCAGCCAGATTGATTGCAATCCCTCCAACCAAAGCATTCAGCACAGATCCCCCTCCTTAAACAGCGCTGTAATGCTGGTCCAGCCTCCAGCTTTGTATGGTTTAATGTGGCTACAGGTGGACCAAAGAAGGCTTCAGTGGAGTGAGATCTACCAGACGGCCAAGCTCTGAACCAGTATCTCCCTAACCGGTCCCCTCAACCAGGCCAGATTTTGCAGATCACCTTTGGGAAATGCAGACAGCAAGTCACCTGTGCTACATCCTGCAAACCTGGCTTGTTAAGGGACTGAGGACAGGTTTGGGAAACAGCTGTTCTAATAAAGGTTTAGAGCAGTAACTAGAAACAACCTACAGGATGTCAAAGGCACATTTTAAAAGGTTTAGCTGGGAATTTTGCCTGAAGTTCTGCAATAAT
This sequence comes from Leptobrachium leishanense, assembly GCA_009667805.1. Taxonomy (NCBI): domain Eukaryota; kingdom Metazoa; phylum Chordata; class Amphibia; order Anura; family Megophryidae; genus Leptobrachium; species Leptobrachium leishanense. Next base: position 101,305,989 of record CM019073.1, read on the forward strand.
ATTGTCCTGTGTTAAAGCAAGGCGCAACTCGATACCAAAAAAAGTCCATAACCCTTTCATCACAAACAAAGTATCCTTTGTATTTTGCATTGCAATACTCCATACACATACCTTTACACTGCAGGATCATTGCAACCTGGGGAGGTGAAACGGAGATCACTCCCACCATGCTGCATCAGTAAAGCTACAAAGCCGACCCCCACCCTTGCTGTAACAAAGTACAAACCTTACTACATCATTACAGCAGCCAGGGAGACATGTGGGGTCAGTCATACAGGGATATTATGTAGGGGTTGCACTGACTGAAAATCCATGCACAGTAAAGATAGGAGTTACCATATAAGAAAGGACCTGCCATTTTTTGGAAGCTGCATTGCCAATAACAGGACCTGAACAGGTTTCTCATTTACTGTGGCAAAGATCATTTCTGCCTCTGCCATTAACGCTGACCATTCTGTAACACCAGGGCCATATGCAAGAAGTGAATGCCACATGCTGGATATGATTGAAGTCAGATCGCCTAACTCAACCCCTTTTGAGCAGAATTCCTTTACAAGGTCTTCACTTGAGAAGCTAAAAAGATGGTCTTGTATAGAGGGCTTCCCTGGGGTGCCTTGTTATGGTGGGACGGTAAAACCAGGATGCAATAGCCCAGTATAGAGGAGGTTTACTGGCATATGCCTCTGATTAGACTGAAAGAAGTTTTGCCAGGAGGAAGTGGGTCAAACTAAGATTAGTCCCCTCTCCCGGTCTAATTCAAAGTAAAATCATAGCGGGTGCAAGGAATCTGGATCCACGATACTGACCCATTTGACCTTTCAGAAAATTGGCTGATGGGAGTTTAAGATTAACACAATAGGATATACAAAGTTTAAATCTGCTAAAAACCTACAATGGTGGTGTTCAGCATACCCCTAGAAAGTCAGATTTTAAAATTACTTTAGAAATCCAGACTGTACCCTTCGATCACCAAGCAGCAAAGCTCACCTGTGCTGCAGAAATCTGGTCTTTTAGGGGTACTTTAGGAAAGGGTTGAGAACCATTGATCTACAAGACTGGCACTTTACCACACATTTGTTAGGTGGTGTAGGAGTGGGTGCAATTTTTTATTTCAGGAGACCCATTGACAAATAAGCATTTAAAGATACTTTCCACAGTTCACTTTAATTTCATTGATGAATGTAACCATATAAAACCATAAGTTATGAAAAAACAGTCACAATGGACAACCTTTGACAAGCCAGTAAAATTGAGACCATTCCAGAACACTCCAAAAAAGGAAAACAAAAAGTTTGATTTAAAGATTTAGCCCAACAAGTGTGCTCCTCACCACCGACACAGAAGGGCCGCACGAGTCTTTACATTTAAACATGTCAGATTTAAAAAGGAACTATGTACAAAAATCAACAATTGATGCACATTTGAGGTTTGCTGCCCAGGTTTAAGACGTTGATGCATCTCAGCCGTGACCTAGTTTTGAAAGCCAAAAATACTGACTGTCACAGCTGCTGGATGCACGCACGTCAAGCCAGGAGACAAATGTAAAAGGTATCAAACCTAGCAGGGACTTGGAGATCATGCTCTGTCATCTAGCAGCTATGGAATCTAAAATCCGGAGACTGGCTCCACAACATGCTTAAACGGGAGGGACTGGGGTAAATTTAGAGAGGACATAGATGTAAAAGGGACTATGGAATACAGATTGAGCGCCTTCCGTAAACCAGAGACTATTTACACAGGAGTCCAGTTTAACAGAGCGGGAGATAATCCTGACCTTTATGGCCATCTAGGGCTGTTTGACCAGTGAGGCTGTACAGTCATCTTTAGGAAGGGGCATTTTTATTTAACACTGGTCTGAGCCAATAAAAAAGGGTTTCACCCCACAGGTTTGCAGTGGGGGGAGGGGGGGGGGGTGAAGAGAATGGGTATGCTATATGTAAATAAAACCACACAGCTAAATGTATACATGGTTGCGTTTGTTTCTTCGGGGATGGTCGGCCGTGGATTCTCAGCGCATCCTGTAGTCTGTAGAACACGACAGCTCGCAGAGTTGACCTTTGAAATCGATGTCTACAGTAAAATCCAAGTCCCGCTAAAAAGGAAGCGTTACAAAACGTTAGAAAGCTGTAACTTCACTTGCAGGTCTTTAGCAAAGAGACATTTCATACCCAGTTACTTTGAGACCCAAAACTTCTGCTTAAAAAAAACCTAGTAAATACCATCTGCCCTTGGTTTATGCTGGGGTGGTGGCTGAGGATAGGAGATCCAGTGCCCTGCAATTTGAGGTCTTTAATGGCAACTGAATATTGATGCATTCACACTGAATATGTGAGTACTATTCAATGTGTCTGGGTCCCAAATTAAGGGAATTGTTCATTTGTTTGGATGATCAGATCCATGGAAATTAGAAAGCCTTATATCAAATCTCACTTTTGGATCATATCTATAGAACCAAACATTGGAAGGCTCATGTGAGTGGGATTAATATATACATGCTCCAGTTGGAACCTGTATGGTATACACCACAGCATTTAATATATAAAAGTTGCTCTGTATTTGAATGAGCACCAACCCGTTGACTGTCAGGTGGTGCCAATTACACATTTTATTCTAATCCTTCTGCAGTTTTTCCTCCCATGGAGCACCATACTTCAGATGGTCAGTCCCTGTGTAGGGATTTGAGCAGTGTTAAAAGCTGGGCTTCCACAGATCATGTTATGACTGCTGGGAATACACAGGGCTAGGAACAGAGTGGCTAGTGTCACCAATAAAAAAGGTCTGTAGTGAAGCATCCCAGTCATGTCAGACAATTTTCCTTACAAAAAAAAGAGGCACTTAGTTATGGCAGCTTTCCAGGTGTAGCGTTATCCACTGCATAGATTTGGATTATGTAGACAAGGCATTAGTATCATAATTTGAAAAGCCACCATATACTTACGTTATTCTTAGCATTGGGCTTCATGCCTATTGTCCCAAAGATCTCCTCTCCGGTCTTAACGGTGAGGTAATCTTCCATGTAGAAAACTGTTTGCTTCCAGTGAGTGTAAGGGGACTCTGGACCTAAAAAGGCAGAAAAGGGTTTACAATACCATCCATTTGACCTGGACCAACTTCAAGCTTGCAGGAAGCATTGTGGTTCTTACTTGTGGAAAATCCGGTCCGCTTATGGCAACGCGTAAATTCTATGTTGAAATACGCCACCAACGCATGGATGTAGTCATTCCTCTTCACTTGAAGGCAGAATGGGGATGTAAAACTCAGATCATCTACTTTCACTGTGTAGATATCCACTTCCTGTAACAATGTTTATAGCAGATTAGTCAATATCTAGAAACAGCAAACCCAGATCTGTTGCACTTTAAAGCAGATTGCGGCAGATCCCAAAAAGTGTTGCTACACCCCCCCCCCCACTAGAAAGTGAATACAAAAAAGGGCTTGCATAATCGGTTTCCAGAGAAACCATGCGAGTTGATTCCAAGTGTAACCCTGGAGAGCTGTGACAGAATGGTTGGCCCTATGAAACCCGCAAGAGTTTCAATTAGAGCCATAAATGCTAGAGTTGGGCAATTCCTGTAAATATTTTTACAGTACACCATGTGACAGGTCCTTTCATGTATGAATTGTATCATACTAAGAGACCCTCTCTATCAAGGTTATATTCTAGCTTTTGATAAAGGTCCTTTGGTATGATGAAAGATCTGCTTTTAACAAAAGATGGATACAAGAATATCACATGCCATACTGAACAGATGCATTTATGTGTAATTACTGTGAGTTTATGGCTCTAGTTAAGGCTTGTGGGTTACATAGGACCAACTCATGATTTCTCTGGAAGCTTAATGCTTGCATAAACAAGCTAGTATTTCACCATCTTTCGGGGGCTCAGTGAGAGCTGTCCTTCACATCTAAAAATCAATTTTAAGGCTTTCCTAGAGTGATCATAAAACATGCAGGGGACAGAGCACCCATTCACTAACCTTGATGAGGCAGGAGTTTGAAACCAGCTGTTTTGGGTCAACAACATCAACCAGTGGCTCTTTGATTGCAACATCCTTAATGCAAGACATGTCAAAGCCATACACATTCTCCCACCCTGTAAACACAAGAACAATTGGTTTTAAGCTTACAGATCAGCGATGGGTAAATAGTTTAGGAGGTCCACAGCTTTAAAAACAGACCCTGAATACGCTGTAAGCAAAGTGTGTGATCACACACACACACACACACTGGCAGTGTATTACCATACAAGTCCCAGATCAGGAACCTGCCAAGCAAGATACATGTTTAAGATGGGGAGGACATCTGGTATGGCACCAACCCTACACTCAGACCTTGTTCAATTAGTGCAATTATCGGGTACATACATCCACTTTGGAAAGCAAGCCAGGAATCAGTTTCCCGTTTCTAGTGAAAAGAACTTAAACCGTAAACGTTTACAACTGCAGAAGCATTCATACTTACAGTGAATCTTGTAGTCTTTGTACTGCCTGTCTTCAATTGCAGTCACGTATAGCGTGGCACGGTCAGGGAAGATTAACCCATCTGGTTTCTGAGAAAGACAGGATTCAGAGTTGAAGTTACCAGAAAAGTGGGATGCCATGCAGAGTTTACACCAAGCTGCAAGAGCATGTGGGGGGTTTAAACCAGTCAATGCCATAGTTCATTTACACTGTTTACTGTAAGGGGGAATGGTATAGGGAGCTTGGATATAAAGAGAAGGGGCATGAAGGGTTTAAGCCCATAGGTAGATGGCACAGAACTTACCAGCCATTTGTCCCTTGCGTATATTACGGTGTTCAGCATGGATTCGTAGAACAGGCAGTATCCCATCCACTCACTGATGATTATGTCAACTTTTTCAACTGGCAGCTCCACTTCCTCCACTTTCCCCTTGATAATTGTAACAACTAGAAAACAAAAAGGTAAATGATTCACATTAAGCATATTCCAGAGACAGCTACCATCGATCATCTTTATGTGGGAAGAGCTGCACCATATCTCATGGACACCGTACTGGCTGTGATCTTCAACAACATGAATCCACCACACTGAATGTATAGGTTTTCAGGCTACATTTGATCTTAATGTAGAGTGTACCATTTTACCCAATTTGATACTGCAGGGCAGGTGCTGGCAACCTGGGCATTTAGAGGTCTTGGAACTACATTGCCTATGAATCTCCAACCCAGATCAGTGGCTGAGAATCATGGGAGTTAAAACCTGAAAACATCAGGAGGGCCAGGTTGTGGACCCTGGCTCTAAGGTAGCAATGATGAACCTATGGGCATGTGGTGCCCTCTAGTGGCAAACGAGCCACAAGCTTGCCTTGCTGCAGCACTACCTACATGTCCCCTCTGATGTCAGTGTGCAGAATTTCTGGTGCACATCCCCTAGCAGATCATTGAGTCGCAGCCACCACCAACTCTTACCTTTCTGCTATAGGTAAGATGTGTTTTTTTAGCAGCTCCATATTCATATGCTAAAGTCTGAGCAGTTTTGTTTGTCACCATAGGAAAAGATTCACACCAACGTGTAAGACCTCTTGCATTTTTTTTTCCAAGACTTAACCAAGTTACGGTTCAGGTTAAATTGCAGTGTTGGCACTTTGGATGTGCTGAACCAAACCCTGTCATCCCTGCTGTAGGATAAAAACATACCACGTATGGTGCTCAAGGGTACAGTTAATACAACTGCTGACACCTTGCTGGGCAGGAGAGAAGTTTCCTCTGGTCACCATGCCAAGAGAATCCCTTTATAATGGGAAACACTACTTTTATATGTAGGGGAGAGATGCTGTTGCCAATTGTAAGTTACAATACAGATATCTACAAGACAGTCTATCCCCAGGCATAGGTCCCCATGGGAAATAAGCGTGCAGAACAGGCAGACATTAGCATGACCAGCTCGCACGCATTCACACTTACCGTGATCAAGCTTGTTTGCCTTTACGATCTTAATGGCATAGTCTGATATACTGGAGCATTCGATCTGAAAGATTAGGTATATGTTAGCACAGGGACAGACAACACAGTCAGCTTTAATACACAAGAATCCAAGTACTTACTCCGATCACTTTCTTGGCGCCAGCCTTTGCTGCAAACATACAGAGGATGCCGGTTCCACTCCCTACATCCAGGACCACCTTGTCCTTGAAGAGATGTCTGTTGTGGAACATGGAGTTGCGGTAAGTCAACGTTCGGACCTCATCTTTCAACATTTCCTACAGGAGAGAGGACGTGCGTTGAGCGGAAAAGCCTAGATTTACATCATTAATACAAGATGCTGCTTTAGTGTTCCCTTACCTCGTGGATACCAAAGTGCGCATAAGAATCAAAGTAATAGTCTTTGGAGGTCATGTCTTCTGCTGTAGGTTTTACGCTGCTTTCAGGTTGAGTGCAAGAAACCTACGAAACAAACATTAGATGGTCCCGTTAGACAGATTTTAAAAGACTTCTAAACCTTCATGCAAGTTACAAAACGCAAGCTTTAGTTTGTCGCCCATTGATTTTTCCAGAGATCTTGGTTTACAAGATCTAAAAGACCATGTACCTAGAATCCAGTGGCCACCTGGCTTCAGGTTGTCGCACCCTGTTCCATCTCATTACAGTAGGGTCAGCAACTGTGGCCCTCTAGTTTTCAAACTAAATCTCCCATGATGCCCATATACTCATGGAGAAATGTAAATGAGGGGCAAAGTTGCCAACCTATAGGCTGGGGGTATAACCGCCAACATTTCATTCATCCGACTGAGCAATCAGAAAACCAAGCCATTAGATCAGGGTATGACAAATGCAGAAGGGGCTGTGTAGATCCATCTCCAGAGTTTTAGATGAAGTAACAACTCAATGCTCAGAGCATCCAGTGACACGAGGTCAGCTGTGCCGCTCCAAATCCCCACAGTTCACACGCAACATCACATTGGACACGTTGGCAGTGATGTTGCACGCACATGCGCATCATGTTGTTTTGGGGCGCCGCACAGCTGAATTTGTGTCACCATGTAATGAGCTCGCACTAGAAGTGACGCTGGTCGACTGAAATAATGGAACACCAGCTGCAGGATATTAATGTATTTTTAAACACTGGCAGCCCCCCCAATGTAAATAAGTAGGTCACACACCTCCAGTCCCTTTGTGCATTAATAGCCATTGCTTACTACTAAGTGAATGCAGCTAGCAGGCGGTTTATTGGCCAATAGCACAATTTAATGTTTCTGGAACATTGGCAGGAAGCCCCAGGGCCAACACGGCAAAGCGTGAGAAGTTATGAACTAGGGAAGGTTGGAGTAGGCCTCAGAAGCAAGTGGGAAGATTGAATCCAGCAATCACATTCGAGCTGTGTTCTGCAGGGGGGGGGAGGGGTTATAGAGACCACGTGGCTAGCGCCCATCTATTGTAGCATGTTGCCAATGGGGCCGACTATCACTTTGACAGAGCTTTTCCAACCATGCAGAGGATACAATGGAAAGATTCTTCACAATATCAAGGAGCCGTGTAGCCGCTACAATTGTAGCTCCAAAAACCTGATAGCAAGTGAACCCTGAATTTCTCATGCTCTGACGTAATGGCTTGGTAACACAATGTACACCGCTCAACATACATACCGGTCTGCCCGTCTCCAGACAAACTAGTGTGCCTCACTTCTCTCTGACTCCCATGTCCAATAAAGGACATTATATACAGTGGTGTTTACTGCTTTCATTCTTCAGAACATACACAAAAAAAAATAAGGGCTAGTCGAAGAGCACCGGTGTGTTCTGAAGTTGCAAACACTTGCAGGAAACACTTGCGTTTCAAAAGGGGCGTTAGATACCGAGAAGCTTCTGCTGTTACCCCAGCATTTCATAAGAAATTGATGGCTGTTACCGGCAGTGTTTGCAACTTTGGTGAACAATGCGCTCTTTGAATAAGCCCCAAGAGTCAGGGAAGCCCGAGTACAATACAAACTCTATAGCCAAGTTGGCCAACATACAACTAGCCAGGTAGAGAAAGGATATTTACATCTTCTACTGGAGTCCGCAGGCTCATTCCGTTGGCCAACTTTGCTACAAAGTTCTAGGAGAAAAGTAACAAGATGAGTGAATTAGCCACGTTCTGACCAGAGGAAAGCAGAAGATCCACTAGAAAAGCATTACTTCAGCACCGTGCATACCACTCAGCCTGTGGAGATATCCATCTATCATTTAAAAAGGAATGGATAAAAGATACTGCATAATACAAGGCTCCCTATGCTCAGATCCCATGGGGTAGACAAGCACAGGTTATAAAAAAGTACCCAAGCCCACCAGCGCCAAACCATGCATTTCAAACCCCAGGATACTTTGTCACCAGAAAGTCACAGGTGGACTAATGTACAGCCATTATTCGTACATACATACACAGGCAGATCAACCCCAATCCAGAAGGCCTGTGACCCCTAGCACTACTGCTTTCAGAATAAAGTTTAGGTGGTGGAGGTCGAGGTGGGACAGCAGTGATACTGGGAGGCTTCTTCATGGACATGCTGCCCACAGTCAGCATGGCACACGCTGTGGCTGCCCAGAGGCCCACAGCATATGCCGCAGTCTGGCTAACCTTTATATCATAACCTTAATATAAAAGATGCTCTACGAAGAAATACAACTGGCAAACCCAAGTAAGCACACGCACAGATGGAGCAGCGTATAACGGCTTCATGGGGAGCTTCACATTTTACTGTGGACAAAGGAACTCGCACCACCCACAATTCACCGCGAGAGGAAGATAGGAGGGGGATACAGCTTCAATTGAAAGACCACCAAGGGAGAGGAATTGCTGGAGCTGCTCAGGATGTGAAGTAGTGATTATAGGGGCTTTTCAGCACAGGATCAGATAGGAGACCCCATACAATAACAGCCACTGTAGACCAGGCTTCTAAAGGGGGGGGGGGGGGAATTCCCAGAATGCAGTAGCCAGGGGATTGTGAGTGCTGTCCTCAGATTTTTGTTGCAGTTTAAAAATAAATCTGAGGATGGTAAGAGAAACCAGCTGGAGACCGTTTTAAACCAGTCTTTTCCCATAAGGTCGAATGGCTCCCGCCTGACCTGAGCATACTGCCAAAGCTTCATTAAGCCACATGGCATGGCCAGCTCTGGATTCTGCTGTGCACCGCCACGCCGCTTGCTGAAGCTCAGCAGGTGATCGACGCTCGTGTTAAAGCCAGGCGGACAAAGCCTTCATTTTCATGCGTGTACCTTGATGGTCAGACCTGACAGAAATACAAGATCTGCCCTGCACGCCAGCTGGGGCCCCTCTGCAGGTTTTCGTATGGATTATTCTACAGACCTCTGTATAGGGCACCAGTTAGAATTCACCTGGTTTATTATTAGGAAAACCCGAATAGTCTCTGCTCTCCCTTTACACCTTAGTGAATAATCCCCTGTGAGGGTTACAGCGGGGAGGGTGCAGTGAATGGGCGGGGGGGGGGGAATGGGGAGGGCTGCAGGCCGAGGCCTGCACACAATGAGAAGCCGGGGAGGCCGCGGCCTGCTTCTCCCACGAGGGCCGCACGTGGGGCGGCCTTTGTCAGGCCGGCAAATGGGAGGCGCCTGCTGATGACGTCAACGCCGCCCGCTCATACGCCGCTCGCGCGAGGTACCTGCATGTAGCCGCCGCCCCCCCTTTCATGCCCCCCTGCTCTCCTCACACGAAACGGCCTAGTGCTGCCACAAGCTCAGCCGAACCCCCATCCTAACAGGCCTCCGTATGGCCAGCCCGCGCTGCTGAGAGGCCTGCCTGTACCCTCCGCCTCCATTGAATGAGGCGAACGCGGCAGAAACAAAGCCTAGAGCCCTCCCGCGCAGTTACCTCCATGTTGTTGGCTTCGGCCATGGCGGCGGCGGGCTGGCGCGCACGGCGTCTCCCACGGGCAGCTCGAGAAGCGGCAGGGATCTGAGGCGGGAACACGAGCAAAGCAGGGAGCTTCCGGCGGAGAACTGCGACATGCGGTGCCGGGCCCGCTCACTATATACTAGTGCCCGCCCACCGCTCCGGAAACCCCGCCAATGGGCGGCCTTCGCGCTTCTTCTTTCTCTACCTCCACCCCCTTTGCTCTCGCGACACCAGTGACAATGCACAGAGGGCGGGGGCGTCGCGCTAGACCACGCCCACCCAAAAAGGACACTTGGCTTCGGTAAATCTCTGCCAGGCTGACTGGACGCTAGCCCCGCCCCCGTCAGAGACACCGCGCCGCTGATTGGTCGTTGCAATAGAGCGTATTATATATACATAGAATAAAATGGAGGCTGTGGAAATTCTGTCAGTATGGCTGGTGGCCACGTTAACGTGGACTGCCTGTAACGTGTGAGGGGGGGGGGGGGCAACGAGCACTTAAAATGAGAGACAATGACGGATGTTGATGCCGGGGCCGCCATCTTGGAACATATAGTGGGGGGGGGGGGGTATTAATGGTTTTTGGAGTAAACCAAGTAATGGAGCTGGGGGAGGGGATGATAGGCCCCACCCCCTCACAGCAGGAAACAAGATGTCCCTGTAGCCTGTACAAGCACTTGTACTATTTTATTTATTTATAAAGTACTAGTTGTAAAGCCGGCCCAGAGGACAGTCTATTGTTGTTGTCGTCAGCTCAGAATTCATGTCCACATATTTTGTTTTCCAATGTCCTATCGAAGAATATCTCTCTATATAAATGCATTTGTACCACGTCCAGCGCCCTCCCATCTGCAACAGGAGGGCCAAGTGAGCAGCTGTGATGGGTGCGCGCGCAGCTGACAGCGCATTACAAAGGCATTTATATATTAGAGCAGGTTCCTCTTCCCTCTTAGATTGCAAGCTCACGGGAACAGGACCCCGCTTAGATTGTAAACTCACGGGAACAGGCCCCTCAGATTGTAAACCCACGGGAACAGGACCCCTCTTAGATTGTTAGCTCATGGGACCCCTTAGGCTAGGGTCAGACTGAGGCAGTGCGAACGCGCGTTCTGGCGCACATAATCACGGCCGCACTAGCAGCAGATGACGGGCAATGACAGCCAATATACGAAGTACGGTCGCACAAAAGTCCGGCTGCGCAACGCAAGTGGAAAATGAACGCATTTTTTCGAGAACGTTAAACCGCTGGTACTGACGTACAGAGTGCGCTGCGGCCGCATAGCAGCGTGTGTGCGTGATTAGGAGATGTCAGACGCTGCTAGTGTGCGGCCAACATAACGTTCAAACTTTTCACCCCATCGTCATGAAATACGTCCAGAATTGCGCATCGTCTGACCACTTAAGCGTATTCCGTGAAAAAATGCGTGCGCACACATCGACGTACATTTTGACGGTGGCCGCAGAAAATGCGCTCATCTGTCCCTAGCCTTAGATTGTAAACTCATGGGATAGATTGTAAACTCATGGGACCCCTTAGATTGTAAACTCATGGGACCCCTTAGATTGTAAGCTCATGGGACCCCTTAGATTGTAAACTCATGGGACCCCTTAGATTGTAAACTCATGGGACCCCTTAGATTGTAAACTCATGGGATAGATTGTAAACTCATGGGACCCCTTAGATTGTAAACTCATGGGACCCCTTAGATTGTAAACTCATGGGATAGATTGTAAACTCATGGGACCCCTTAGATTGTAAACTCATGGGACCCCTTAGATTGTAAGCTCATGGGACCCCTTAGATTGTAAGCTCATGGGACCCCTTAGATTGTAAACTCATGGGACCCCTTAGATTGTAAACTCATGGGATGGGACGTCACTGTGTGCGTTCCGGAAGTGGTCGGTGCTGGGTGACAGGAAGATGGCGGCCCGCAGGCCGGAGTGGGAGAGGATCCGATACCGTGTCCTCCCACCCCCCCGAGCACTACGTGGCTGCGGCAGTGCTGCAGGGATTCGCTGTGATGCTGCCCGCCCTGTCAGACCCCAGCTGGGTGGTGGGGCAAACCGAGGGCCAGGCATTCGTGTTCGGAGTGCCCTAGGTCCTGTACCTGGGACTCAACCTGACGGAAACCGGTGAGACCCCAGAGACGCCGTGCAGGGAAGGAGGGTCGGGTTCTGGATGAGGGAGAGGGTCAGGCTGGGATGATGCGGGAGATCGGCAGAGTCGTGGCGTGTGCAGGTCTGGCTGTTTCCCTGCAGAGTTTTGCCGCGGCGGTTCAATGCGCACGCAGCCAGCAGTACGCTGGTACCGCGCAGCGGCAGCGTGGCGACGGACACGCTGCCTCTTACTGTATTATGTTTGAGATTTCTCTCATTTTCAGTATGTCCTGGGTTCAAGAACATTGAAGTGTTACAGAAATACAAAGTAATAAAATGCAAGATATTAAAAAAACAGATATGTAGGAAATATATTCACTACCAGGGTTGTCCAAAGAGATTCGAAACGTTCGGTGACTTTTCGTTCTCTTCAAATCGGTTCCTTTTGCCGATCCCATTTCGGTGACCCTGCGGTGTATTCAGGGAAAAGCTGCCGCAAACCCGACGAAAACTAACCGCAATACCCAACGAATGCACGCCGAAAACCCGCAAAAACATCTGGATTAACCTGCGAAAACCATGGAAAAAGCCCGAGCAGGAGCCGATCGCACGCAGAACCGAAGCAGCGAGCCCGCAGACAGAGCGAAGTGAATAAATTAGCAAAACCATTTGTATGAATCTGTGAAAATGAAAGGCTGTTTGCAAAGAAACTACTGAGCGAAAATGTCTGAAATTTACATAAGGGCTGATACAAAAAAAAAAAGTAAAATTTAAAACAAAACAAAAAAAAAAAAAAACGGACTTTTAACCCTTTCGCTGCTGAGGCATTTCCCGCCCCTGTGCTGAGCTCATTTTTACCTGTTGTTTCGCTCATCATGTTTAAACGTGTTTTGAAGGCTTATTTTATTATATGACCCAGACATATTATATATCGTTCTTTCCGTCAGACTTGGCAGATTCATAATAGGTCATGACGTATACATATAATAATGACATGTCTGTATATAATAAAAAAAATGCAATAAAATATGAATTTTCAATAACTTACAAAACGTGTAAAGTGTATTTTTTTTTCACATTTTAACATGCGAGCAATTGCGGTTATATTTTGTATGGGGTGCGCTTGTTAAAAAAAATTAGAGATGGGGTCTCGTTACATTTTTTTTTGGGGAAAATTACGCGATTTTTAACAAAACACACCGCATACAAAAATCGTTAATTGAAATGGGAACGATTATTGCTGCATTAACGAACCAAAAAAAAAAGAAAAAAATTTAACAACTTTTTTCATACTCATGTTTGATATTGTTGGATCGGCCAGAGCATGGCCTTTCCAACGATACCAAACATTAACCCCTAGCTGCCACGGATCGGGAGATGGCAGTTAGGGGTTAACTCCAGGACTGGCGTCATCGTGCTATGCACGATGACGCCAGCCCTCAGGGGGCATTCCCGGAAGCTTGGCCGACATCCAAGATGTCGGCCAGCTCCGGGAAAGGATCACGAACCGGCGTTTTTCCGCGCCGATTCGTGATCTAGCCCCCATGGGGTTAATTCCAGGTACCGTTAGTAAGGGCAGGCTGTGCCCTTCCAAACGGTGCCTGGATTAACCCCTGCAACGCCGGTGATCGGGAGGGAGAGAGGTCCGAAGGACCTCCCTTTCAGGCACCTCCTCCGCACATGCGGGGGGGGCACCTGAATTAGATGTCATCGCGCCGCCGCAATGACATCTAATTCGGCTGCTGGCGGTTCCGGGTGCTGGGCTGACATCGAGGAGGTCAGCCCGCACATCGGCTCAGCGCGTCCTCCGCAAGGAACGCTACCTGCGGGTGGACGCGCTCAGCGCGTCCTCCGCAGCGAAGGGCAAAAAAAACAGAAAAATGCTTAAAGTGTCCTAAAAAAAAAAAAAATCTATAAATAGACTCTTTACTGCAGAATTTTATAATGAACGGTTTATTATAGATATTGAATTAAAAAACAGGAATATTTTTAACATTGAAGCCTATGGGATTCTCCTGAATAAATCTGCCGCATGAAACCACGAATGGCAGGGCATTTCGGGAACCTTTCACTGCTGGTTTGTGTTCTCCGAATAGCCGAAGCAGTGCTTTTCTATGGGGATTTCACTGCCCTCGAACAGGCACCGTATGTTCAGGGAATTCGCCAGGATTTGGCGAATTGCCTGCTCTCTGGATAGCCGAATGGCCAGGAAAGGTAACCGAACGCTGATTTTCAGCGTTTGGTTACCTTTCTCAAGCAATTCGGATCTCTGGATAACCCTGTATGTTACATGTTTACAGGTGCATTCTGTATATGGTCACTATGTGACATGTTTACAGGTGCATTCTGTATTGAGGTATGTTAATAGAGATCTCTTAAGTGACTTTAGACTGGGGGAAGATTTGCTGTCGTCTGGGAGGTTATACCATAATTGCGGTGCTCTGTAGGAAAATGATTGAGACACAATACCACAAAACAAAAAGAAAGAAAGTAAGTACGGTGCAGGTCCTGGATCGGAGGTTATAGGATGAGGGAACTGCTGGGGCAATCAGCCTATTCAGGTAGGGTGGCAGCTTCCCAGAAAACCTCTTAAACACCAGGTTGGAAAGGTGAAGGGTGCGTCTACCAGCGACGGCCAGTTTAGCTCTTTTAACATGTCACAATGGTGGGTGATGTAGTTACATTGTATAATTCATTGTCGCTTTGTGCTACAATGTAATAAATTTATGAAGGTGTGTTTGCGGGGCGGCTGCATACACTACATCTCCGTATTTAATCGTCGACATAAGCATTTGCTGTACAATCGGCTTTCTCGCCGCAGGGCTCAGGCAGGATTTGTTTCTGTACAGGGCACCTATGGCAGTGGTAGTGTCCCTTTAAGCCAGTTTTTCCAAACCTGTCCTCAGGACCCTCCGCCTCGTCAGGTTTACAGGATATGTGAAGCACAGCACAGGTGATATGATTTGCTGCTCAGTGATTGCAGGATTCAGTCTGCATTTCCCCAAAGTGATCTGCAAAATCTGGCCTGGTTGAGGGTCCCGAGGAGAGGTTTGGGAAACACTGCTTTAAGCACTGCTGTTATAAACTTAGTAACTCCATATACTATAATGGCTCTGGTTACCAGCACGCGGCGTGCGAGGTGGGGTACGTTTCCTTGTAAAATGTTATAAATTGTGCTGCAGTCTTCTGCAGTTTGTATGTCCTGAGGAAAGTTCCTATGTGGAGCCGAAACGTTGACCGTTAGCGACCTTTAAATGTAACATTAAAGTATTTTCAGTTTTAGTCCCGCCACGCCTCCCTTCAGTCAATATCCACACAATACAATGATGGGAGTCCAGGACTGACCCATTCACTCCATTCTATGGCAAAGCCACACAGTGAGGAGCAAGTGATGGAACGATACAACAAAGTATCACACAACATGTCACTGTGTGCAACAAGAGTAAAATATTTTATCTCACAGTGGCTAAACATACATGTACTATATTTTTCTATCAGCAACATAAAACACAAAGACATTTCATTTTTTGGTGGTAGTGGCCCTTAAAAAAAAAAAAAAAAAAAGTACACCATGGTTGTAATAGGGGCCTTATAATGGCAATGGTTTCCATTGGTGGAGGATCGCTTTGAACGGCTCCTTGAAGACCAAGGTTGAGCTGGAATATTTTGAAGCAGCACTTAGCAACTCCATGGAGCGAAGTGCAAGCCGGGTCACGCAGGAGCCAGCCAAGGACACTGGGGACTACGTACCCAAGCCGGAGGGCTCTGCAGGCCAAGGACCTTAGCCTGCCACCTCTAGAAGGGCACCGAATTGCAAAAAGCTCACTCTAGTGTCCAACGCAACTCACTGCCTCCTTTACATCCATTCAGCCGCTGCTGCAAATACGTCAGCGAAGAGGAGTCACGGTGCAGCACCGAACTACAGCTCCAGATTGATCTACATATCCCATGATGCTCAGCCGGACAAAACTGTAACCAGAGACGACAGGATTCACCACCACACTTTTTTTGGCCCACCAGGGATGGAAGAGAGCCATCTCTCTTCAGGCGTGCTGGGCCATTGGCCGTGGCACACTTCCACTTAGCCATGGCTAGCGGCCACCAAAATCCATCCCTCCCCACTAGTTCAGCATCACCAGAGGGCATCACAAACCAGATAACACCGCAGCGCTTTGCTAGTGCATGGATAATCAGTGGGTTCGGATATTAGAGATAAACCAAGTACAACAGGTGATCCTCCATGCGGGTGCTTACAGTGCAAGAATGTCCATTGCACCGGTCGCCTTTTAGGGATAGACAGATTATTGGTATCAGTAATTTGCTGATCAGTATCGTCCAATTATAGGTAAATAAAAAGGCCAGGTTGGTTCACTGAAGCCATGACACGTGAGGTCCCACAGAATGGTGCCGATCCAGGGCTTCTCCCACAGCAGGCCGTCAGCAGTAATTGCAGGGTTTCTCCTGCCCACCGATGGTATTGTGGTGACAACAGAAATGGGGCCTCCCCCCCCCCCCCCAATCTGGCAGGGAATTCCCAATACAGGGGGTCCATTGGTCCCCTGTATTGCTGGTACCCATTTCTACAGCAGGGGGTTCAGCAACTTGGGCCCTCCAGATATTTTTGGAACTACGTTTCCCCATGAGAGACTCCAGGAACCTAACGAGTATCTGAGAATCACGGGAGATGTAGTTTCAAAAACGCCTAGAAGGGCCAAGGTTGCCGATTCCTTTCCGTACAGGGTCTCATGGGAGGGATCATTGCAAAAGCCAGGGTCCGGACACAGCCATATTGTATGTAAAAATAAACGGAGCAGATGTGGTGTAATGTTTAAATGTGATTAAACTCCGTTAAAATCAGCACCAGATAACGGCTAGAAAGGCTGCAGACAATCGGAATCGGCCCCGGAAACATGACCGTGGTTTATCCCTAGTCGCCATGTACCCATCTACAGGGATTTGCATAAAAAAAATATACGTATTTTATTATCCTCGCCCACCTTGACCTGTGATCAAGAGGAAAGAAAGACACGCTCAGCTGTCAGATTGGCCGAACCACTTCCTGATCTGTGCACAGCAACTCATAACACTAAGCATGGTGCCTCCAGCTCCTTCACCCCGAGCTATAGTTTTGTCCAGATTAAAAATTAAATTTAGGAGAGAGGACGTCGATATGCAAAGTACACATCACCCCTCTCCAGGGTACGAGACAGATTTGCTTTTGCTCCCCCACAAATGTTTGAGTACAGAGTGTGAAAGAAGGGGGGGGGGGGGGGGAAGAGGTTCACTTCTAGCACCAAAGCACCAAACACATTAACCATTTGGCCGGAATATAATGAGAGATGATATATAATCTCTCAACACCAGACTCTCCATCATAGCAGCATATGGACACAAATGTCTGATAGTGTCAGCAACACATTTCCCACAACTGTTTTCTAACTTGAGTGGCTGCGCCTCATGGGACATGTAGTTACAAAATATCTGGGAGAGCCAAGCACGCTTAAACTTTAATATTATTTGCTGTGTGTGGAGGCTTTTAATCTCAGATATATACTGTACATATTCTCCGAAAGCAAGATCAGCACATAGCACCACCTTAAAAATGGATGGAAAAAAAAGGAAAAACGCAAGAAGGTATTTAAACCGAGGCACTGCCTGTATTTTAGCACCATTTTAGTCATCACAAGTGTGCATGTACAAATTATTTTCATGTTGTAATAAAAACAAAACAAAAAAAAAAACACGCATCGGTTTCTCTCAGTCTCAGACACGCGCAACTATCACATTATAATCAAGGTACCAGATATTAGGGATGTATCAGCCCCGCTAATCTTTTGTTCCTTGACAGCTGCGTTACATACGTACCTGCTGTCCTTTTAAAGTAGATGCCAGCTCGGCCCCGTTTACAGTGATCATTGGGATAACTTTGGTCTCTAAAAATATTGCCACAACGGCGTATAAGAATAATAAACACAATAAAGGAGTAGTTCATTTACAAACTGCTGTCAGTCATTTAACGCCATCTTTCACATTCTTTCCCTTCGTCCCAAAGTAAACAGAATATTCTCAGCATTGGCACATAAAAACCCCCCCCCCCCCCAATTGTGAAAAATGTATAAAATTACACCGATAAAACATTATGTACACATTAAAAATAGCTGATTTGGGATGTCTTCCCTGAGGTACGCAAAGGTCAGTGCGCCGCTACCAGTGTTACTTTGAGGTCCCTGGGTTCAACGCATAAAAACGTCTGGTCCCCTCATCGTCCGACGGCTTGCACCATCCCGCGCCTAATGTAGTGTATAAAAAGGTTGGCGATATATCGCGGAGGCAGAGGAAGGCTTTCACAGTGCATTGTGCGTTGACTTTCACCTCGATGCAAGTTGAGAGGGATGGATTGGTAGTCCTTCAGTCTATCTGGTTATCTGTCCCATCTACTTGGAAAACGATGCCCTCCTGTGAAAAGGTGAGAAATAAAATGAATATATGTGTGGACTAGAAAGACACGATGAGGTTAGGGCTCCTAGAATTCTGCCTCTGGCCACCAATTCCGTTATCATTCTACATAATCCTAGTGAAAAGGTCGGGCTCTCGTGCGTTTAAATCTCACGTTTCTCCAAACGATTGCAAGTTAACTCAATCCCTGGGCTAGTGTGAAATACTGGGGGACTGTATGCCGAGCCCGGCGTAAACCAAACCAGCTCAACAACTCCGTAGACCACTGAAGGCAAAACTTTGGCAACCCAGAGGTTTACAAATTACATGTTCCATGATGCCCAGCCAGCTGAAGGATCATGGGATATGTAGTTTCAAAACATCTGGGGTGCCGAGGTTTACCATCACTGCCATAGACGATAATGGCTTCAGTACATCTACACCAGGGTTGGAAGAATACAGCCAAGTAAAATTTTTTTTTTTTTTAAATGTTTTGAGCACACCAAAAAGTTGCCGAAATGACCAGATTTTTGGTCGTTTCATTCTTCGGGTTTAAAACAGGCGAATCCCAAAAAGGTTTCAATGTAGAGAAAAAAAAAAAATCAAGACAGTTTATCCTTTATCTGCAGCAAAGTCCTTTTTTTTTTTTTTTTTTTTTTTTAGAAATGGGAGAATTTTTTGATTTAGATTTAAAAAAAAATCCTATAAACAGACCTGGTTATTCTTAATAGGACCTTATATATTATTTCCAGGCATTTTCATTTTAAAAACACCTTGTAAAATTTGCGGTATTTTTTTTCCCCTGTTCGGCGGCTGGTCGGCTTTTTCCAGCAGGTCATCGGATCGATTCGGCGCACTTCAGGGGACCCTGCGATGATCTGGCTGTACCGACTGCGAATTTAGCTTGCCGAAGTGCGGCGAATAAAAGAGCCCTGAAACTTCGGTGCTTTTTGAATAATCCTTTACTCCTGGTTTGAGGAATACACTCCTAACAGCAGCCACTATTCCGGCTGAGCTGAAAACGGGGAGCTTCAAACGGCAAAAGTTGCCATGAGCCACTAACCCTTATTGGCTCCCTATTACCAGCTCTTATGAGCCAGCTGCCACGTAGCAGCTCGGCTCGTTATATTGGGAGGTGCCAATAGATACCACCAGCAGCTCCACGGGGAATCCCCTGAGTCTGCAGGGCCGGCAGAAGGACACCGGGAACTATTTGTTCTCTGCGATCACCTGCTTGCCACAGATCACGTCCGCCTTGTCACAGTGGGGATAATGACAAGCGACCGTTAAAATTACCCGTTATACAAAGCGCAAGTGCACAGGAAAAATGGCGTAACAGCCGAGCTGTACCAGCGGTTTACAGGTTGGCTGGGGAGCCGCTATCGGCGGTTATTGAGTGGAATAGGGCCTCATGTGTTTGGGGTCTGCTAAAAAGGATTAAAAATTAAATAAAAAGTTGTATGTTGTTGGATTCCATCAGCGTGTTTTGGCCGTGCTGCACGATAGTTTGATTTCACTTCAAGAGTAGTCCTTGCAATCACAGAGATATATATATATATATCTATATATATATATAAAAAAACACCTCAGCATCAGCCACCAAGTATCATCCTGCATAGAATGGAAGGAAACCATATGCGCTCCTGTATTCTAAGGCCGGGTGCACACTAGGTGTTATTTTGTGAGCGCTACCGGCGTGCGGCGTAGCATATAAATTACGCGGATAGAGAAGAACACACGCATAACTCGTGCTACGCATAACGCGCACTGACAACGTCAGTCATGGAAACACCAAGGCTTGTGCGTTAGGATTGACGCGACGTTGGCCACGTGCTGAATGTCAAATGCAAAAAGCACTTCCCCCCCCCATTCAACTCAAATTCAGTTTTTACAACGTGCATCAAAATTAATGCATTGTCTGGCGTCTACCATCTCTTCCGTCATTTAACACGCGTTAGCGCCTAGTGTTAACCCGGCCTAAAGTGGAAGGACTTGCTCCAGATCCTTTTACATTGGCACAGCTACATAGTTGGCAGAGAACACCACCTGAAATGTAAGCTAAAAACAAACGACACATGGATACAAGACGTAGCCCTTACCCAGCCTCCTTGCTGTTGGAGCCACGGCACGAACATGTCCATATACTGCATGCTGTAACCCATCAGCGTGTGCACGGCGTGACTGTTGATCCCAGCCACCTTTCTGGTCAGCTCCATGGTCAGTGCTATCTTGGTCAGTTCTGGGCTGACGCCTGCACCCACGTCCGAATCCTCCACCTCTGCCTGACTCGTAAATAACTCGGCCAGCCGGGAGAAGCTGCTGTAGGACATCCGGCTGAGGGCATTCCTCAGGAACGGCTCTTTGTTGATCTAAGTAATAAAATGCTGGATTATTATAATGTAGCTCCGTGGATTAAAATTACAGTCTTGCCCCGATACGAGAGAAAAAAAAAAACAGCATTATATAGTGATACGATTTGCAAGTTGGGGGGGGAAATAAACAAAAAAAAAACAACAACTAGTAAGAAAAGGTCAATAAAGAGCAAGAATCTACAGCAGAAAAAGAAAAAAAAAAAAAAAAAAAAACACTACCGGTTGAGTATCCCGTATCCCTTTAGGCCAGGGTCAGGCAAGTGCACCCTGTACTGGTGTGCGTTGCGACAGGGCCGGCCAAACGCTGTAGCATGCACACGAATTGCGCACTCTACAAGGACGTGCTGAAAGCCTCCCTGTCGAAACGCTACGGCGCGCGCTCGACGGGGCTGCAAATCATCATCCTCCATAGGAGTATCGAGCCTTCAAGGGCTGAGCGCACTAACTGCACTCGGCGAGGTGGCCAGACGGGCGTCAGAGTGGAAGGAACGTCCACTCACAGACGTTCCTTCCACTCTGAAAAACACTCGTGTGACCCCGGCATCATCGCTAATGCTCAGGTCCAGAAAATAACGAGACGTCTTGTGGACGGACAAACAGCTAGAGAACAAAAATAATAATTCAAGAAAACCGTGCTAAAAAAAGATACAGGGCACTATTCCCTAGTGTACGCCAACGTTCAGATATACTAGCTTTACCGCCAGGATAAGTGACATTAACACATGCCCCCGACGCTAAACCCATAAGAAATCATTGCATCGAAATTCTGCGCATCCTATACTTAACATGGGAAGCGCAATCAGTAATACCTTGGGCAAGACACCTAACGGTACATACTTGCCACCCAGGACATACTTGAAAATGAGAGAAATCTCAATGTATCCTTACTGGAAAAATACTTTCTCCAAAACCCCCCCCCCCCCCCCCCAAAAAAAAAAAAAAATTCTGTTACAGTTGAAAGTTTTTATGAAGCGCTAACAAGTTCGGTAGCACCGTACAATGGGAGGCAGAACAACACATACAGGTTCAGCACACAGAACAGTAGGAGAGAGGACCCTGCTCAAGAGCTTACAATCTAAAAAGGGCAAGTGTGACACACTAGGTGAGGGTGAAGAGAGAATGAAGTAACGGGGTGCATGTGGGTTGTGTAGGAAGATGCAGTATGAAATTAACAGGGGGATATTAGGGAGTGAGCCTATATGTGTAATGGAAAAAAAAAAAAAAAAAGGAGAGACGCCAGAAATATCCACTAGGTGGCAGCAGTGTATCGAATAATCCATAATATACATTGATATCTTACAATGTGTCCAATATGGATACAGTAAGAAAATTATGCCCCACATTTACCGTCAGTCACACTTAAAGGGACACTACCACAAATATAAGATAGATTACTTGTGCATTAAAAATAAAAACCACCTTTACAAAAAAAAAAAAAAAAAAAAGGTTTTCTTTGAAGTAATAGCATGAGAGATTTTTTTTTTCCATTTCTCATTTGTGGATTTTTTTCCCCATGATGCTACATTTACCAAAATCTGAGCAAAAAAAAAAAAAAAAGGTTTTATTTTGTGCCTGTGCTTTATCTTCTATAGTATTTTACAGTAAGCGGAGAGGAGGGAATGTTTCGATAAGGCTGCATGGGGTGTATGGTGTTCTTCAGGCTCCAATATAAGAGATGGCAACTAAATAAGATCAGACAGGAAGCTTAAAAGACTTCTAACCTCCCCGGTGAGGTCCTTGGAATACATCCCACACAATACAATGATGTGAGTCAGTGACTGACAGTCGCTCCATTCCGTGGCCAAAGCCACACAGCGAGGAGCAAGTGATGGAAAGATACTGGGGGGGGGGGGGCAGGCGATTACAACACAATGGATGCGCCCAGTGACACATATAGGAGGGAAATATTTTCTTAACTAAAACATCCAAGAGAAAAAGCACACGTAAGATATCAGCGACACAAAATAAACACAATAGGGACATTTAATTTTTTTGGTGTTCTGGCCCTTTACGTGCAGAAAGGTGCTACCTGCTCCTCACCTTTTCATTAATGATCACCGCTTGTTCCTGAAGAAGAGCCACCAGCTTGTGGATAAGCTCTTCCTTACCTTCCACGGATGAGCTTTCCACCTCTGCCACATTATTGTTCTCTGAAAGTAGAAACAACACTCATCAGAACCGTCAATGAAAAAGACAAAAATATCTTGCTAATCTCACTGATGGTAACAGTTACATCACAAATAAAAAGCGCGAACGGGTGTTCAGCCTTCGGAATTGGTGGAGGGGTGTTAACAGTACATGGAATGCTTTACCAAGTGGTAGTACCAGAAGGGAGCGCTCCATGGGATCCATAATATCCAAAAGATGGTCACCATTGCTTGATGTTGTGACAGCTTGCAAACGCAAGGTTTCAACCGTGCAGGATAAAACAGCAGCACGCGGCCAAACCACTGCGAGAAAACGATAGAGAGGGGACCAGGCACCACTCCTCTCTCGCACCTTGAGAAAGTCTGCGTTGCGGGATGAAATGTTACGTCTATTTAAAATCATAACATTTCATCTGGTTACACAGCCTTCCTCAAGGCTCGAGAGAGAGAGCGCATAGCCAGCTGAAATGTTCTGTTTATAAATAAAGTGCAGGTTTTGAATCTTACGAAGGAGTGCCTGGTCCCCTCTTGCTCGTTCGGACTTGCTCCACCTGCATCAAGGTGGTACATTATACTATACGCTGGGCTGTGTGTATAACTTTTGTCTGCCTGTAAAACGTACAAAGCATAACGAAACAACGATCTGATTACCGGGTGTCGTAGGCTTTAAACTCTCCTTCGCTTTGAGAATGTCGACAGTCGCTACAGGGCTTTTCAGCTTTTGGTGCCGTACTAGGTTGTCGAGTTTCCTGGCAGCCAAGTCATAAATCTCAGCCTCGTCTTTGAAAAGAAGAAAAAGAGGTGGCGTATGTGACAATGTTTTCTGAACAGACAGTTACATAATAAAACAGCAAAAAAGAAAACACACGTTCCTGACATAGTGACGATCAGGCATCGGCAGCATTTTGGCACCACATCTCTCATGATACTCTCTGCTGAGCTTCAAGGGAAATGTAGTTCCAAGAACGCGAGAGGTTGCTGACCTTTGGTGTAAATGAAGAGCAAAGCAAACAGGCCTGACGAACACTCAGGATGAAGAGATCACAGCATTAGACCGAAAGAGGTAGGAACAGGACAGAGACATTTTGCTGTGAATTGCGATAGGATCAGCTACTAGACGCCAGTGCATAATTCCCAAAAATGGAGAACGACTACAGAGCTCATGCGGTAAAACACTTTCTCACCTGGATGATGTGGAGCATCCGTCCCATAAGGACTAACCAGAGGCAGGGAGTCGGGCCTGACGGGACGGCTTTCTGTGCTGGCCTTTGCAGTCTTGCTGGGTTTCTTCTTCAGAATATTTTTAAACTGAAACCCTCGCCCCGACTTGGGTTGAGAGGAAGGTTTGTCGGTCGCTTCCGCCCCATCAGTCTCCTCAGATTCGTCCACAGAACCAGCCGCAGCACAGGCGATCAGAGGGTTGGGCAGCTTCTGCCGTTTCAAGGAGTCGCTCCTCTGGTTCTCTTTCTTTGGTTGCGCGAGGACGTTTTCGAGCGAGTCCCTCGATTTGCTGTGTACGCTCCCGCTTTTAGTTTTCCCGGACTGCTTGTCCTTGGGCTGGCTAGGCCTCCGCAAGAGCTTCTTAAAGCCGGTTTGGAAGCCGTGCTTCTTCTCCTCCACGCTGTTTATCTTTTCGTGAAGGGAGTTCCATGTGCCGTTATGTTCCGCACCTGAGGCAACGTCGTGCCTGGGCTCATCGTTCTCTTTGATGGAATCCTTGGATTTCTTCTTCTCCGATTTGTTCTTTTTGAGGGATCCTTCTTTATCGTCAACATAGGATCTTGGGAAAGAAATTATGACCAGTTGAATTAATGTGGGATGGGGAAGAGACCATTTCTATAGCAGTACAGGTCAAGTATCTCTTATCCAAAATGTCTGAGTGCTGACATGACCTCTGACCTGACCGGAACAAAATGAAATAATATTATGCAAATTTTCCAAAATCCAAAGAAACTTTTCACGAGTATTTCAGACAAGAAATATGTAACGGATGGTTGAATTATTAGATGGGCTGAAGGCATAAGGAATTCTACCAAATTCAGTCTCCATTTCCCATAAAAACAAGCCCTTCAGGGGTAACTATTCAGTTTTCTGTCTTGATCCACCAAGTCCCTTCCAGCTGAAACGTCAATATTTAAGGATTCTGAGCATCCAGATTATGTCAAAGGCCACAAATACACATATATAGGGGGCAAGCACCCCTCTTCAACACCATGGCCAAAAGGCACAAGCTTTCATGGAAAGAGAAACAAACACAAAGAAACACAGAATTTTTGTCATCTGGACTAACACGGCTTACCAACTCTACACTAATATATTAATGTAGAGTTGGTAAGCAGTGTTAGTACAGCTGCCAAAAATCGCCACCACAAATAAATATCAAAACTTGCAGGGGAGGCACTCAGGGTCTGGTTTTAAAAATATATATATATATATTTTTATACACGCACTATAGAAAACCATCTGTGCAAAAGAACCAGGTCTATTAATACCCATTACAGTATCAAGGTATACATCCTCCTGATTTAGGCTAGGGTCAAACGAACGCATTATTCGCAGCGACAGTCAAAAGGTGCATCCAAACGCATTGACGTATTTTTTTTTTTCACGGAATGGGCGAAAACGGTCAGACGACGCGCATTTTCGTGCGTGATTTATGTATGGATCGTCAATAAAACACTTTTTGCGTCTGGACGTTATGTAGGCTGGACATTAGCAGCGTCTGACGTCTCCTAATCACACACACATGCTGCTAGCGGACGCAGCGCACTCTGTACGTCACTACTAGCAGTTCTGCGTTCTCGAAAAAAATGCGTTCATTTTCCACTTGCGTTGCCGGACTTTCATGCGGCCGTACTTCATATATTGGCTGTCATTTGCTGCTACTGCGGCCGTGATTAAGTGCACCTAAACACACGTTAAAAATACATTCGTCTGACCCCAGCCTTATGGTTTTAAAAACAGATGCAGCCACCTACCGGCCCGTCAGTTAGATATGGGAGACCCCAAAACCTGACATGATGCAAAATTGGAGGTGCCCTTACCGTAAAAACAAAATAAATAAAAAGTTACTGAAAATTATAAGAATGTCATAGAACCAGTAAGACCGGAACGACGGCGTGAAAGAAAAAATATCAGTAACAGGTAGGGAAGCCGAGAAGAAAATTATATGTATGGCTTTAACCTTTGTATAAACAAAGAAGGAATGTTACTGAATAGTATCGGGGGGAGGGGGGAAGCTGACGTCAGGGGACTCCCAGAGTTTCACCTCTGCACGCAGTCTTCTTAAAAACTCACATTCTCATTCAAAAGTCCGACCCTCAAACTGCGTCCTCAGCAACGCGTCAATGTGAAGCCCGGGCCTTTTCACGCTGTGAAAACACAGAATAAATTACCTACCGGTGAACGAACTTTTTGGGGTCATGGTATGCGCGCCCCACGTGGCCAACGTGCGACCCCTCGTTTTGTTGTTTCAAGGATCGTTTTAAAAAGGCTTCGAGTACGTGTTTGGTCTCTTCCTTCACCTTGATCGGGCTGCTGGCATCGGATGGGTCTCTGGCGACGGCGTCCATGCCACAGTCCTACGATAAAAAAAACAGGAGACTTTCAATTCAAAAGACTCGCAGAACAGATACATTTTGGCAAAGACATGTGTTTTAGGATTTGTCCTTTTATCCAGGCTCTGTGTAAACTTATAGCTTTATACGGAGGGGAACCCCCCCACCCCCACAAAAGTTTATGTACAATTTTTCTTCATATTCAGTATTTTTTTGCAATCCCTGCTCATTTAGGAATACTCCGTCTCCCCGTACCATATGCCGACAGTTAATTGGCGACACGGGACCAGCGAGGACACCTTTTAATACCCACGATTGTTTCACGTGAAACATAGAAGCGGATACATTTTTAAAACCAGTTTCCACCTCTTTAGTGATACATCTGGGTTATTTACAGTTACTAGGCTTGTGCAGAGTTGACAGATGGCATTTGATGCGTTTGAGGAAGGTTTCCTGTCCGGGACATGGCGCTGCGTGATCACACGGGGCAAATTCCCTAAAAAGTATATTCAGATAGGACGGCAGGGAACACAGAAGTGATTATTATGGAGAACACACACACACACACACACACACACACACACACACACACACACACACACACACACCCCCCCCCCCTTCTAGAAAGCTTAGAAGAAGTGTCAGCTTGCATTTCCTGTATTGGCGCTGAAGGCGGAGCCTATTCCCAGATGTAAAAAAGTGGAGATTTTAGTACGAAACCCCTTACATACACAGAGCGATCTCTAAACTATAAGGATTAGAAACTCTTTGCCGGCTTTTTTTTGTTTTTTGTTTATTGCTGTGCAACTACGTTATACACCCAAGCCCCCACAGTTGTACGGAGGAGCCCTAAAAAAATAAGGGCAAAAGAATCTGTGCACGAAGAAGGTAAAGTGCCAATTCCAAAAAAAAAAAAAAAAAAAAGCCATTTTTAATAGAAATGTACAATAAAAGAAAATACACAGTGCTTTGACACCGACGTGTGTGTGTTTTTTCCTTAGAGTGGAGTGTAACATGTCAGTAATTCAATAAATCATTTGTAACCACAGGCGTGCGCCAGTTTCCCCGCCCGTTCACGTGTCTGACTCACTGGAGGACACAATCCACACACAAATCGCCCGAGCTTCACATCATTCATTCATTCGGGAAAGCCCAGGGCAGAAACAATCCTGAAAATACTTCCTCGTACGTCAGCGACACGCGAACCCGTCATACGCTTTATTCAAAGCAGATCAAACGTCACTATTGCAAAACACGGGTATTTCAATGCTTAACCCTTTCACCGCCAGAAATATGTGTGAAAATTTATATAATTTATATAATATATATATATATATATAAATTATATTTTCACACACATATTTTTTTTTCCAATTTAAAACGCAATGAAAAACTTAAAATAAGTGTACAGAGCCACGTACCCAATCAATGCGAGACGAGCAAACCCCGGGGAGAAATGGAATTAGGTGTGAGATTACACTCCTCTGCAAGAAGATACAAGAAGAAGCAGCACCTAGCCTGACTAACAAAAAGTTCAAACTTTACTGCTGCATTACAACGGCAAGGGAGAGCTGTGGGGGTCAGTCACTGCTGTACAGGGATACGATTTAGGGGTTATAATGGATGAAAATCCCTGTACAGTACAGATACAAGGTGTTGCTGTAATTGCCATACACAGGCATTATGCGGTACATACAGATACAAGGTGATGCTGTAATTGCCATACACAGGCATTATGCAGCACATACAGATACAAGGTGATGCTGTAATTGCCATACACAGGCATTATGCGGTACATACAGATACAAGGTGTTACTGTAATTGCCATACACCGGCATTATGCAGCACATACAGATACAAGGTGTTGCTGTAATTGCCACCATACACAGGCATTATGCAGCACATACAGATACAAGGTGTTGCTGTAATTGCCATACACAAGCATTATGCAGCACATACAGATACAAGGTGTTGCTGTAATTGCCATACCCAGGCATTATGCAGCACATACAGATACAAGGTGTTGCTGTAATTGCCATACACAGGCATTATGCAGCACATACAGATACAAGGTGTTGCTGTAATTGCCATACACAGGCATTATGCAGCACATACAGATACAAGGTGTTGCTGTAATTGCCATACACAGGCATTATGCAGCACATTGCATTGCTAATGATCTCATTATGATCACTTCAAATTCCCAATAAACAGGAGATCTCACCATTATCACATTTACTGTAGTGGACTCAAAAGCCATTTCTGCCTGTACGCTGATAACACAGACCCTGTGCGAAATAAGGGACACCATCTAGAGTTTAGAACCTGTCATCTCTTCGACATTTATCCTTTACAGATCATCATTTTAGTCTCAAACATCTCAGAACAACAATCTTTATACACAACTGCTATTGTATCGAATATTTGTTTTTAAAGCAAAGAGCACTGGGTACGTAGACAAGCGAGTAAATACACGCGGCTTTGCCGAGATCTCCAGACGTCCCTTTGGAGATGCCATCTTTAAATTTTTCTTTGGACATAAGCTCCATCCAACCGAAGACCACGCAGGTAGCCGACGGAAAACGCTCGCTTACGAAGTTCGACATTTTGTGTCCGTGCCAGAATTTATAAAAGCAAGCCACGAACGGGCAAGAGATTCACGTAGCGCACGGATAAGTGAAGCGCCTGACCAAAGAGGCCGTAAAGATGATGGGCTCCCGCAGCGCAAGAGTAAGCCTGGAGAGGGATTTACATGGACCTGCTAGGTTAAGGAGCATCACAGCACCTCATCCTTAGTTCAGGTGGACACTTTTTGGGAGCCACCGCGCTTCGTGTGACGGGGTATCGCCGCCTTCCAGCGTTTAACCAAACAAGGACATTCTTAGAAATGCAAAAAAGAGAGAAGAATCTCGCCAACCTGTTTTTTTGCGACCAGTTGCTCTGAAACTAGAGATGTAGACGTATCGTTACAATGGTTTGCTCTCACGTTACGTTCATTGTGCCCCGAGCCAGGGGTTTATTTTTAAACCGTGTCCGCGTATTAACCCCTCCACTACCAAGTTACAGAAATGCTTAATAAGCAAGTATCTTTCCTGCGTGTTTTTTAAGCGTCGAGCAGGTCCACGCCTCCATTTTTCTGGTTCTAAGTTTGGCTTTAATTCTCCAGTCATTATTATAAAGTGCTTTAATCCTGGAGAAATAAAAACACACCCACACGTGTTCTCTCTGGCAGCGAGCCAAATCAGCGCACGTGTCAGCTGGAAGCCGCTGCTGGGGTATTTAAATGCTACATTCATACGCAGCCCTAAGCAGACAATTAGGGGGGCCCTCTATACTGTTATTATTTCCCTGGTTCCCTATGTTTGTGATTTTTATTTCCCATTCTTGTAAAGCTCTGCAGAAACTGCCGGCGCTATAGAATTTAAAAAAATATATTATATTATATAAAAAGATAATACTAACGATAATTTATTAATAATATTTATTATTAATAAGTTATATAAAAAAGGGTTAATTAAATTGAGATATTTACGAACCATGGGTATTTTTAAAAAAAAAAAAAAAATAAAAAAAAATTGCGTGTAGTAGGCAGTATTGAAACCTACCCAATATCTTATTTAACCCCTTCACAACTAAAAAGGTCTATTCTCAAAGAAGTGCTTGGCTATTTCGTTGCATTTCGGTGATTCAGTGTCAACGAAAAAAGTGAACTCGCCATTTAAATAATAGTCACTGTATTTTCCTGAAAATTGGGAGTCGCCGAAGCAATTATAGTACATCGGTGAAACCCGCTGAATTGGCATCAGCAAAAAAATCCTAAAAATTAAAAAAAAAAAAAAAAAAAGGAGTCCGTTAGAAAAAAAGGCCTCAAGTAAGGCTAAGGTCAGACGAACGCAGTCTGAGTGCACTTTGCGTGCATGCATGACGGCCGGACGTTCTGACGGAAGATACTGTAGACACCACACGGTCTGTTTTTCTTGACGGACGTAGAAAAAAAAAAAAAAAAAAAAAAATTATGGGAAACAAAATTAATATGAAAAATTATATGAAAAGGCATTTTGTGCGTCAAGGTGCTGGACGGCGCAAATGCGCTGCATCTGACATCTCATCACTCACACAGAACGCTACGCGGACGTGGTGCACGCTGCACGTCTGACTAGCGGTTTTACATTCTTTC
The DNA here is from genome assembly GCA_009667805.1 of Leptobrachium leishanense. Taxonomy (NCBI): domain Eukaryota; kingdom Metazoa; phylum Chordata; class Amphibia; order Anura; family Megophryidae; genus Leptobrachium; species Leptobrachium leishanense. The sequence continues at coordinate 101,336,622 of CM019073.1, forward strand.
CTAACTTGCGTCTGTTTGCCACGTGCGTTGTGCGTGTGCAGTTCGGTACGCACGTACTTAGTGTGTGGGTCTTTATTGCTCATGATTCTATGCTACGACGGACGTTAAACTGTGCGCCGACACGGACGTGATCACTGCGTTCGTCTGACACGGGCCTAGAAAATAAATAAAGTCCAAGAATAAAAAAAACAAAAAAAAAACAACTTTTTACATTGAAAAATATAGGATTCGCCTGTTTAACCCCGAGCCACACTCGATATACCGCTAGAATCGTAAAGATTCTGACATCTAAAAAGATGCCAGAATCGTAACGCCAGGGAGGCTACACACCGAAAATCAGGGCATGTCGCCAGAAATTCAGCGTTCTCTGAATAGAAGATACGATAGTCTTCTACGGGACAATTTTGGTGCTGCCGAATTGCACGTATTTCTCTGTCAATTCACCTGTATTTGGCGAATTGACAGCTTAGTGAACGGACGAACTGCCACGAAATTCACTGTTCGGTGCAATTCGGAGGTTAACAAATAACGCAAGTGATTTTTCCATTACAACGACTGTCAGTAAGCGGTAAATCTTTTTGGAATCACTTTTTATGAAATGATACAGTAAGAAATATTTGGGAATTTTCCCAATGTGTTTCTTACAGTAATAGCTCAGTTTGACAAGTCAGCCCAAAAACATTAGAGCAGCTGGGGGTTCCGTGCGCCGAATCGGCCGGGGGATCCCTGCTTCAGACAGAGTCCCAGCTGTTCTCTTTCAGCACCTCGACTGTCTTTCCCGAGGTGCTACAACTATGTGGACACGCTCTGCAACCTGACTCCATACAAAGGTTTGCAATAAACAAAATTCCTTTGCGTTGCTCCATAACTCAACTGTATAAATAGGGGCAAAAGCAGGTGCTTTGAGTAGAGTATGCTCAATATTGATAGTGAAAGGGCATTATTGTTACTATATTATTAATAAATATTATTTTCTAAAATACTAGATTAGCAAAAAATATTTTATAGTATTTTTTACTAATGTAGTATAATATATTAATATATAATTAGTATTTTTTTAAATACTATTAGTAAAAAAAAAATAAAAAAAAAAATAGAATTATTCTTTTTAAAATACTATATTGGTAAAAAATATTAAATATTATACTATATTATTAGTAAAAAAATACAATAAAATATTTTTTTTTACCAATAGTATTAATATAGGATTTTAAAAAGAACATATTTATTAATCTAGTAACAATGATGCCCTACCAAATATATAATTCTTTTTAAAATAATATAGTAAAAAATATTTTATTGTATTTTTTGTTCTAATAGTATAATATATTAATATGCTTTTTAAAATACTATATTAGTAAAAAAAAAATACAATAAAATATTTTTTTTACCAATAGTATTAATATAGGATTTTAAAAAGAATAACATTTATTAATCTAGTAACAATGATGCCCTACCAAATATATTATTCTTTTTAAAATAATATAGTAAAAATATATGTTATTGTATTTTTTTTCTAATCGTATAATATATTAATATGCTTTTTAAAATACTATTAGTAAAAAATATTTTATTGTATTTTTTGTTCTAATAGTATAATATATTAATATGCTTTTTAAAATACTATATTAGTAAAAAATATTTTATTGTATTTTTTACTAATAATATAATCTATAATTTTTACTACTAATAAATATAGTATAAAATAAATAATATTTGATTAATCACCAGTCTGGGAACTTTGTAAAAGCCGTATTTCTGCAATGCTGAGGGGAAGTTTTCCGTATCTACAAAGAAAGAAAACCCGAAAGCCAAGTCTGCGTAATCTGAAAGCTGCAGAAAGCAGAAATCCAACGCTCGCTCAGTTCCTTCTTCCCCGGATCCGTTCCGCACAGCATGGCCTCGGTGACGCAGAATGTCACATACGCTCCTAAGAAATGCCAAGATTGAGTTTTTATGACCGTACAAAAAAAAAACCAAAATAACTGCAAGACACGTAAGCAAAATATTACGGCAATCCCAGATGTGTGACACTGCGACGGAGGAAATATTAAAAAGGCGGACGCTCCCAGGAAACATAACATTATTGCAAAGCCTGAAATCCCAGAGATTTTACAGCAGTATTAGCTCAACGTGTATAGTATGGGGGAAAACACGCAGCGAGACCCCAGGGCCTATTCACCAAAACGTCACCGCAACTACGGCGATCATCAGTTACTCAGGAGGAAAATCCAACACAAGCAGAAGCTGATAAACGGCGAACAAAAGTAACACTGTTATTCTCCCGCAAGACGAGTAAACCGCGGCCATTCTCCAGTCAGTGTATGTAACGCCACGTCTCTGGTTTTAAAGCTGATCTTGCTCGAACCCCGAGATAAGCGACTTTGACTGACACGATACACTTAGTAACTTCGGCAGAAACAACAGAAATATAAAAACTACGGCAGCAGATCCCTAAATAGCGACTTCACCGTATTGTATCCGCTGGAGCAGAGCCAACGTTCTTTAAATGAAAAAGATGGAGGTTTCTGCGTAACCCCTACAGAGATCTAAGGCTGCGGTCACACGAGTGCCTGTTGAAGCGCATGCACTTTGTAACAGATGAGATTGCAGTTACATTGTATCAGTTAGCTATGACTGACATGGGGGGGGGGGGATTTTTTTTTAAAAAAAAAGTTGTATGGAGGGGTTTCTCTACATCTGTTGTGGCTTTTTCACGTCAATGTCTTTTGGGCGTCCAAAAAAAAAAAAAGAAAAAAAAAAGTCCGCATGTGCTTAGTGTGTTGGTCTTTATTGACTCCTTTGAAAAGCGAAGACAGACGGCAAACAGTGCGGTCAGACAGACGCGAAAAGTGCACTCGTCTGACCACAGTCTTACATTGAATCAGAAGACGACATTCACACCATTTGTCACTATAAATGGCACACCAAATTACACCACAATGTCTTTTTAATGGCTCCTCCATATATTCAGGGTGTGCGGGTGTCCTTTTAGGGGCTCCTCCATACATTCAGGGTGTGCGGGTGTCTTTTTAGGGGCTCCTCCATATATTCAGGGTGTGCGGGTGTCTTTTTAGGGGCTCCTCCATATATTCAGGGTGTGCGGGTGTCCTTTTAGGGGTTCCTCTATATATTCAGGGTGTGCGGGTGACCTTGTCGGGCAGGGCTGTCAAACTCCCAGACTTTCAGATGGTGACACCTACAATTCCCAGCATTCTTTCAAAGCAGTAGATGGCCAGGGAATCATGGGAGTTGTAGTTCACAATGATCAGGCGGCAGTCTGACAGCCCTGTTTTGGGGTCTCCGCCATATATTCAGGGTGTGCAAGTGTATAACGGAGCTGCAGAGCAACTGAACTCCCGGCAGTGACTCTATACCTTAAACAAGTGCCGTTCGATACTTTGCTCTTGTTCTAAATGACATTTTAACGCGACATAAACAGGCCTGACAGGTTGTGACGTCATCCAAGAAATCTGCGAATACTGATCCCTCCTCCAGTAGAGATGTCCCTCTCTGCCCATTTCTCAGCGGTGGAGATGTGGTGTCACTGCAGCGAGTCTTTGTGGCACATGGGCCAATTTTGCGAGTACAGGGGAAACCAAAACAAAGCAGTGGTTGCACCATTATGTCACCTGTCACACATCCACTACCTGTGCGGCTGTAACGCTAGGCCTGCATTTTTTTGGTGACAAGCTGCGTGGCTCAGCACGGACCCAGTGACAATTCGTGGCATAACGCGCCGGCTCGTGGCCACACATCTCCTAATCTCCGGCCAGTACCAGAACAGGTCTTTAAAATGCAGAGCGCGGCTGCTCAGGTGAAGGCGGGTAAAGCAAATCTATGCTTACATTTTTAATTTTGTTTCCTCCCAGCTCCCCATCCACCTTTGATAATCTGTATCACGACGCCCTGCAATAAAGTGGCGCCCTTTACCCGGCATCTCATTTACAATCAGGCCAGCCCTGGCACCAGCAACGCTTCCTCCTGCCCTGGCGTCACTAATGGCGCGCTATATAATAGACACACACAAAAAAAAGTGCGCAACTGTATACAAGCTGCAAATTAAGAATACATCTGTTGCAACAAGATGTGACGCCAAATCTGTAGTTTACCCCCCCCCCTCATTGTCTAAGCACGTTACCCGCATCCACAACACCGAACCCAGGCCCTCTACTACCAGAAGAGCGCATCCAGCCAGGAGAACAGTACAAAAACACAGATTCAAACTGTGGGAGAGGAGGCATTGTGCGGTGATACCGATACTCATGCCACCTGTCCAATAACCCCTCCTGCACCACAAAGAGGGCACCTGGCAGCGACCATGTGAATCTTTGTAACATGAAAACAATAACGCTACAAGACGCAGGAACGCAAAACAAGCCAGACTTCACCAAAAACACAACATTTTAATAGGAAACTCAGGCGGTAAAAGAAACGGTGCAGTGCCCGGCCACCGCGCGCGACCTGTAGAGTCCTTCAGCCCGGCCACCGCGCGCGACCTGTAGAGTCCTTCAGCCCGGCCACCGCGCGCGACCTGTAGAGTCCTTCAGCCCGGCCACCGCGCGCGACCTGTAGAGTCCTTCAGCCCGGCCACCGCGCGCGACCTGTAGAGTCCTTCAGCCCGGCCACCGCGCGCGACCTGTAGAGTCCTTCAGCCCGGCCACCGCGCGCGACCTGTAGAGTCCTTCAGCCCGGCCACCGCGCGCGACCTGTAGAGTCCTTCAGCCCGGCCACCGCGCGCGACCTGTAGAGTCCTTCAGCCCGGCCACCGCGCGCGACCTGTAGAGTCCTTCAGCCCGGCCACCGCGCGCGACCTGTAGAGTCCTTCAGCCGGCCACCGCGCGCGACCTGTAGAGTCCTTCAGCCCGGCCACCGCGCGCGACCTGTAGAGTCCTTCAGCCCGGCCACCGCGCGCGACCTGTAGAGTCCTTCAGCCCGGCCACCGCGCGCGACCTGTAGAGTCCTTCAGCCCGGCCACCGCATAAGTCCCCAAGCCTAGAGCTGTAAGTCTTATATTGTTACTGCAGGAGCTGTAAAGTTGCTTTCTGTCTCAGAGCTCTGTATCCTACTGGGGGGGGGGGGAAGACACTCTCATGGCAGGGCTGCTGGGGGGGGGAGAGACACTCATGGCAGGGCTGCTGGGGGGGGGGACACTCATGGCAGGGCTGCTGGGGGGGGGACACTCATGGCAGGGCTGCTGGGGGAGAGACACTCTCATGGCAGGGCTGCTGGGGGGGGGGACACTCATGGCAGGCTGCTGGGGGGGGGACACTCTCATGGCAGGGCTGCTGGGGGGGGGGACACTCTCATGGCAGGGCTGCTGGGGGGGGGACACTCATGGCAGGGCTGCTGGGGGGGGGACACTCATGGCAGGGCTGCTGGGGGGGGGGACACTCTCATGGCAGGGCTGCTGGGGGGGGGACACTCTCATGGCAGGGCTGCTGGGGGGGGGACACTCTCATGGCAGGGCTGCTGGGGGGGGGGACACTCTCATGGCAGGGCTGCTGGGGGGGGACACTCTCATGGCAGGGCTGCTGGGGGGGGGGACACTCTCATGGCAGGGCTGCTGGGGGGGGGACACTCTCATGGCAGGGCTGCTGGGGGGGGGACACTCTCATGGCAGGGCTGCTGGGGGGGGGGACACTCTCATGGCAGGCTGCTGGGGGGGGGGACACTCTCATGGCAGGGCTGCTGGGGGGGGGGACACTCTCATGGCAGGGCTGCTGGGGGGGGGGACACTCTCATGGCAGGGCTGCTGGGGGGGGGGACACTCTCATGGCAGGCTGCTGGGGGGGGGGACACTCTCATGGCAGGGCTGCTGGGGGGGGGACACTCTCATGGCAGGGCTGCTGGGGGGGGGGACACTCTCATGGCAGGGCTGCTGGGGGGGGACACTCTCATGGCAGGGCTGCTGGGGGGGGACACTCTCATGGCAGGGCTGCTGGGGGGGGGGACACTCTCATGGCAGGGCTGCTGGGGGGGGGACACTCTCATGGCAGGGCTGCTGGGGGGGGGGACACTCTCATGGCAGGGCTGCTGGGGGGGGGACACTCTCATGGCAGGGCTGCTGGGGGGGGGACACTCTCATGGCAGGGCTGCTGGGGGGGGGGACACTCTCATGGCAGGGCTGCAGGTTTAGAGACCAGGACCCCCCCCGCACTCCCAGGCCTCCCCTCTCCAGCCATACATACCCTGGAGATGTGCTCGCTGAGGGGGTCCGCTCCCCCCGGGTTCTGTCGCCGCCGCTGCTCTCACAGGGACTCACCAACACAAACAGCGGGGCTGTGATATAAACTTTGTCAGGACTCCGGCTGAGTTTACTGCGCATGCGCGGGCACTCCCAGGCCCGTCCCAACCTGATTCCTGTCCTGTCCTTTCCATAGAGCAGCGGCCGGGGGGAGGAGACAGCGCGGTTTACACACACAGGAGTGACGCGAAGGCCACGCCCACTGGGGGAAATCCGGAAAAGTAACTTCAACACAAGAACATGACACCAGAGAGTGTGAATGAATGAACACTGAGTGTATGACAGCAATAAAACTCCCACTGAGTGTATGACAGAGCTCCACAGCTATAAAACTCACTGCATTGTACTGAGTGTATGACAGAGCTCCACAGCTATAAAACTCACAATAATGTGCAGTGTGTATGAGTGTATCACAGCGCTCCGCAGCTATAAAACTCACTGCATTGTACTGAGCGTATCACAGCGCTCCGCAGCAATAAAACTCATAGTAATGTGCGGTGTGTATGAGCGTATCACTGAGCTCCACACCAATAAAACTCATAGTAATGTGCGGTGTGTATGAGCGTATCACAGCGCTCCACACCAATAAAACTCGTAGTAATGTGCGGTGTGTATGAGTGTATCACAGCGCTCCGCAGCAATAAAACTCACAGTAATGTGCGGTGTGTATGAGTGTATCACAGCGCTCCGCAGCAATAAAACTCATAGTAATGTGCGGTGTGTATGAGTGTATCACTGAGCTCCACACCAATAAAACTCATACAGGGTTATCCAAAGAGATTCGAAAAGTCACCGCACGTTCGGTGACTTTTCGTTCTCTTCAATTCGGTTCCTTTTGCCGATTGCATTTCGGTGACCCTGCGGTGTATTCAGCAAACAGCACAGGGTCCCCGAATTGCAGGGAAAAGCTGCCGTAAACTCACCGAAAACTAACCGAATGCACGCTGAAAACAAGCAAAAACATCTGGATTAACCTTCGAAGAGGAGCCGAACAGGAGCCGAAAAGGAGCCGAATCACACAGAGCCGAAGCAGCTGTGACGTAGAGGAGGCAGTGAATAAATTAGAAAAACCATTTGTATGAATCTGGGAAAAAGAAACGCTGTTTGCAAAGAAACTACTGAGCGAAAATGTCTGAAATTTTCACAGGAGGTCCAGGGAATGATAATAAAGAGGGCTGTTACAAAAAAAATAAGCAAACTGAAAAAAAAAATAAAAAAAAAATCGGACTTTTAATTTTTTTTTTAAAAATTCAGAAAAATGCTTAAAGTATCCTAAAAAATCTATAAATAAAGAGACTTTTTGCTGCAGAATTTTATAATGAACGGTTTATTAGATATTGAATTAAAACGGGAATATTTTTAACATTGAAGCCTATGGGATTCTCCTGAATAAATTTGCCGAATTAAACCACCGAATGTCAGGGCATTAGGGGAACCTTTCACTGCTGGTTTGTGTTCTCTGAATAGCCGAAGCAGTGCTTTTTGATGGGGATTTCACTGCCCTCGAACAGGCACCGAACAGTCACCGTATGTGCAGGCAATTCGCCAGGATTTGGAGAATTGCCTGCTCTCTGGATAGCCGAATGGCCAGGAAAGGTAACCGAACGCTGATTTTCAGCGTTCGGTTACCTTTCTCAAGCAATTCGAATCTCTTTGGATAACCCTGACAGTAATGTGCGGTGTGTATGAGTGTATCACTGAGCTCCACACCAATAAAACTCATAGTAATGTGCAGTGTGTATGAGCGTATCACAGCGCTCCACACCAATAAAACTCGTAGTAATGTGCGGTGTGTATGAGTGTATCACAGCGCTCCGCAGCAATAAAACTCACAGTAATGTGCGGTGTGTATGAGTGTATCACAGCGCTCCGCAGCAATAAAACTCATAGTAATGTGCGGTGTGTATGAGCGTATCACTGAGGTCCACACCAATAAAACTCATAGTAATGTGCGGTGTGTATGAGCGTATCACAGATTCACATCAATAAATCTCAGTAATGTGTATACTATTTGCTGATCTGTATATATGGAACTCAGAATTTATAATTCTAATGTGTAAAAATTCTATTCTCACACTTTTTAACTCTATTCTCGCACTCCTGTATTTCAGTTGGATTTATGTGGAGTTTCTCAGCTCAAATGTCCAAAATTCAAGTAACTCACACATTGTCAACATTATAAACATATGTAGAAGTTGTCAGCTGACCCACATCACTGATGACCATTGACCAACCCTTTGGCTGGCTTAGCATACTGGGAATGGTTGATGATAGTTTGAGTGCTAAAGGTTGCCAGTCTGCCACGTATCTGGAGTAGGCAAGAGGACGATTATTCACATGTGTGTACGTGTTATTAAATGCAATTCCCGTCCACACCTCATAATTGCACCTGGATTAGGAAATGACGAGTATGATCATCTAAATCTTCTGAAAGATCTATGTTGTATAATCCCATTTCATTAATCTGCTAATATAAAATACAGGCCAGTGGGCAACCCAGTGCAGACACTAAGGCTAGGGTCAGACGAACGCATTTTTCGCGTCGTCCGTGAAAAAGTGCGGTCGAACGAATGGACGTATTTTTCACGGAATACGCGATAGCGGTCATACGATGCGCATTTTCGTCCGTGATTTTGTACGGATCATCAATAAAACACTTTTTGTGTCTGGACGTTATGTTAGCCGGACATTAGCAGCGTCTGACGTCTCCTAATCACGCACACACGCCGCTTTGCGGCCGCAGCGCACTCTGTACGTCAGTAGTAGCGGTTTGACGTTCTCGAAAAAATGCGTTCGTTTGCCACTTGCGTTGCACGGACGACCTTTCGTGCGGCCGTTCGTCGTATGTTCCCCGGCATTGGACGTCATTTGCTGCTAGCACGGCCGTGATTTCGTGCGGCTAAACGCACGTTAAAACTGCGTTCGTCTGACCCTAGCCTAATGCGGGTCATTATTGGAGACAAAAACTAATGTAGCACTCACCCCCGGAGGAGCCACTGATTAACCCCAGGATAGTCTCACAGCACTAGGAAATCACTATACACCAGCACTGTTGTGGATTTTTATATATTATATAATTTACTGATCCCAATAAAACAGAATATAATACACATATACGGTATTTGAATGGCAGGAATTCGTAACGCGGGAAAAACACGCGGTGGAAAGAAACGGTTAACCCCCTCAGTTCTGGAGTGCAAGTCCCGTGAAATGACTCAAAGAATATATATGTGGTTCTAGGGTACCCGGGTACTGTATTCAACTGGCCAGTGAATGAAAAGAGCAATCTTCGACTAGTCACCGTTGGGGCCCTGTGAATTGAAGCAATATAACAAATGTGCGTTTCCGTTTCGGAACTGTGGGCCTGGAGGCCTCACACCCATCCGTCGAACGAACTGTCCAGCACTCGATGTCTCGACCAAAGGATCTTTCTCCGTGTTGAACTGGGACTCTATGCCAACAAATCCGCTTGCCGAATCTCCGCAACTGGAACAATCGATCCACCGCCTGCACTCCCAATAGATCGTCGCGGCCCCCTAACTCGAGGTCCTACCCGAACCAGCTTGTCCTCCAAATCTCTTAGCGCGACATATGTAGGTCACAGCACAATCTCTGTCCCGATCTCCAGCATGAATGAGTCAGCGTCTCCACTCCGGCCTGGTTGTGATCCTTGACAGCTCCAACGTGCATCCTACACCTCTCAGTGCTCCGCTCACACTCTCCCCGCCAAACACGAGGCTGCCGATGTATATCCTCCGCTGTGCCCAACCCACTTCCTGTCCTCACGCCAAGGGTGCTGGGGGATGGAGTCCGCTTTGTCCAGCATAGTCCACAATATCTCCAGCACTATCTCCCCCTTGTGGCAGCCATAGTCCAATGCACCAGAACTAATATTAAAGCAGCGCTACACTAACAACACAAAGCAACGTTATGGCCTTAAAGGGCCAGTACCACCAAAAAAATGGAATGTCCTTATTGTGTTTATTTCATGTTGCTGATATCTTACATGTGCTTTGTTTTTCTCTTGTATGTTTAGTTAAGGCTGGGGTCAGACGAATGCAGTGCGAATGCGCGTGCAGCCGCACTTTATCATGGCCGTAGTAGCAGCAAATGACGTCCAATGACGGGCAATATACGAAGTACTGCCACACGAAAGTTCGGACGGGCAACGCAAGCAGCAAACGAACGCATTTTTTCAAGAACGTGAAGCCGCTAGTACTGACGTACAGAGTGCGCTGCGTCCGCTAGCGGCGTGTGTGTGTGATTAGGAGACGTCAGACGCTGCTAATGTCCAGCCTACATAACGTCCAGACGCAAAAAGTGTTTTATTGATGATCCGTACAAAATCACGGACGAAAATGCGCATCGTATGACCGCTATCGCGTATTCTGTGAAAAAATACGTCCATTCGGTCGAACGCACTTTTTCACGGACGACGCCAAAAACACGTTCGTCTGACCCTAGCCTAAGAAAATAAATAAAGACCCACGTTACTGTCAGCACTGGGGCACCCACTGACCTGTATTTTATATAATGGGGTTATTCAGAGAGTCACCGAAATGTCACCGACATTACGGTGCTCTCTCGTTCCCCACACTTCGAGAAATCAAATTCCCCGACCCTGCGGTGAATTCAGCATTCACCGCAGGGTACTTGGAGTGCAGGGAAAACCCGCTGCAAAACTGCCGATTTAAAGAAAATTAAACGCCGCAAAACCGTCAACTTAGGCTAGGGTCAGACTAACGCATTTTTCGCATTGTCCGTAAAAAAGTGCGTTCGAACGAATGGACGCATTTTTTCACGGAATACGCGATAGCGGTCATACGATGCGCATTTTCATGCGTGATTTTGTACGGATCATCAATAAAACACTTTTTGCGTCTGGACGTTATGTTGGCCGGACGTGTGCAGCGTCTGACGTCTCCTAATCACGCACACACGCTGCTATGCCGCAGCTGCGCACTCTGTACGTCAGTACTAGCGGTATCACGTTCTCGAAAAAATGCGTTCGTTTGCCACTTGCGTTGCGCAGCCGCACTTTTGTGCGGCCGTTCTTCGTATGCTGCCCGGCATTGGACGTCATTTGCTGCTAGCACGGCCGTGATTTAGTGCGGCTAAACGCACGTTAATACTGCATTAGTCTGACCTTAGCCTTAATGAAAAAAAAAAAAAACGCAGCAAAACCTCGGAAATTATCGGATCTGATCCGAAAACCGCTGCAAACCCGCCAAACATGCCCTGTAGAAAGCCGACCCGATGATCTGTGGAACACAGCGCCGACCAGCCGCCGGAATAGCCGACAAACCGATGAACGGAGTAAGAAAAAAAAAAACGATTGAAAGTGTCAAAATTTATTTTTTGTTTGCAAAAAAACTAATGGACGAAAATGTCTGGAATTTAAATATACGATCCTTTGAAGAATAATAAAAAGGTCTGTTACAAAAAAAAGAAAAAACGCTTTTAAAAAAAAAAAAAAAAATTTAGGCGAAAAAAATCCTGAAAAATGCTTCAAAAATCCTAAAAAATAAATAAATAAAGAGACTTTTTACTGCGGATTGAAGAATGAGCGGCTTATTAGATATTATTGTATAAAACGGGAATATTTTTAACATTGAAGCCTATGGGTTTCGCCTGATTAAACCTGCCGAACGAAAACACCCAACAGCAGGGCACTTCGGCAACTTTTCACTGCTTTTCGGTGTCTGTGAATAGATTAACCATTGCTTCTCTAAGTGGCTCTAATGTTAAAAATAAACAAAAGTTTATTCCAAAACCGTCAACGTTTCATGTCCTGAAGAAAGCCCTGGGTTAGGGCTGAAACGTTGACGGTTTTGAAAAAAACTTTTGTCTGTCTATCGTCCTGGAGTGCCGCCTTCCATTTCAATATCAGCTTAATATTCAGTCTAAACACGGCAGGCACCGGGCATTATGGGACCGTGGAAGCTGGAGTGCTCAGCCATTGTTCATTTTATGTATATACAGTATATATATGTGGATTTTAGCCTAAATATATTATAAGTGACAATAAATATATGATTTAAAACTAAAATATATGATAAAATGCCTGAAAACAAACATTATAGAAAATGAGACCATTGGGAACTCAGTTCCCTCTGCAAAAATAGTGGTGGAACTGCGTTCCAAAATGTTCCCCCTCGACTTGACCCCTGCCTCGATTCCCTTTTTTGACACAAATTTAAGGGGTTATTCAGAGAGCACCAAAATGTTACCGACATTTCCCTGAACTTCGGGGAATCAAAGTTCCCCACCCTGCGGTGAATTCAGCATTCACCGCAGGGTCCCTGGAGTGCAGGGAAAATCTGCCACTAACCCGGCGAATACCTGTTGAACACCCGCCGAAAACCCGCAGAACCCGCTGCAGAAAAAACATTGAACACGCCGGAAAAAGCCGACGAGCCGACGATCACAGCGCAGACCAGACACCAGAAAAAGCCGACAAGTCGACGAACGGGGTAAAACAAAAACAGTACACTTGAAAGTGTCAAAATTGAAACGCTGTTTGCAAAAAAACTACTGAACGAAAATGTCTGGAATTTACACATAAGATCCAATGAATGATAATAAAAAGGTCTGTTACAGAAAAATGAAAAAACGATTTTAAAAATAAACAGAAAAAATATTTTGCCGAAAAAATCCCCAAAATTGCCTAAAAGATCCCAAAAAATCTATAGATAAACAGACTTTTTACTGCAGATTAAAATAATAAACGACTGAGGAAGCCACGTTATGTGGCGAAACGCGTCTGGGTAGACTGGCTGAGCCAGATGGATCCTTTTTACTGCATTTTATTTGTTTTTATGTTAAATAAATTTTGGTAATTTTCATCAATCTCCGGTGTGCTGCTGACTAAAGAGGTTTTTCCATGGGCTTTACCTTAAACAAGTCCAAAGGCGTCTGATCCTAGATCTTGGCTTTAAGCTCCACCACACGTGAGTTTAATCCCTTCACACGTATTTTGATTATATTTCCAACGGATCTACGCAAGGTAGTTTCTTCTTTCCTTACATGTCTCTTCAGAGGGTTGTAGGTCGCCTCCTTCAGAACAAGACTAAATGGCCAAACGTGCTGACCCGCTCAGAGCCAGTGTTGGGGCTCTTCCTTTGTGAGTGGTAACATCATAATACGTATTCCGACTGAAAATTGTATTTTCGTCTGCACTATTGTATTTTTCATTGTTTTACATATATGTGGACGGTACCACCAAAGAGAACCACCAAGAGATCCTGCAGCGACTGGCATCGCGCCGCCAGTTACGTATTTGTTTCTTAAAATAATAAACGGTTTATTAGATATTGAATTAAAAAAATATATTTGTATCATTGAAGAATATGGGATTCTCCTGAATAAACCTGTCGAATGAAACCACCGAATAGCAGGGCATTTCGGCAACTTTTCCCTGCTGTTCGGTGTCTCTGAATAGATGAAGCATTGCTTCTCTATGGGGGATTTCACTGCCGTTAAACAGGCACCGTACGTGCTGGCAATTCGCCAAAATTTGGTGAACTGCCTGTTCTCTGAATAGCCGAATGGCCCCGAAATGTCACCATATGCTGAATTTCAGTGTCCGCTTAGGTTTCGGGACCAGATCGTCTCCCTCTCAATAACCCCTTTAGGCTAGGGTCAGGCGAATGCATTTTTCACGTCTACCGTCAAAAAGTGCGTTGATGCGTCCGAACGCATTTTTTCACGGGAAGACCCGATAGCGGTCATACGATGCGCAATTAAGGCCGTATTTTTTGACGGAGCTATAAAAACAAATGGACGTGATGTTGGCCGGACATGTGCAGCGTCTGACGTCTCCTAATAACGCACACACGCCGCTATGCCGACGCATCGCACTCTGTGCGTCAGTACTAGCGGTTCCACGGTCTCGAAAAAATACGTTCATTTGCCGCTTGCGTTGCGCGGCCGAACTTTCGTGCGGCCGTACTTCGTATATTGGCCGCCATTGGACGTCATTTGCTGCTAGTGCGGCCGTGATAAAGTGCGGCTCAACGCACGTACGCACTGCATTCGTCTGACCCCAGCCTTAATAGTTTGTGGACTTTTTTGCTGCCTTCATGTCCATCCCGGAGTAGTTTCCTATCAGCAAATCCAATTAGTGTAACTTATTAATGAATAATTAATGAATAATCAACACTTTATCAGCTGTGAGAAATCAGAGACTTTGATACGTAACTCTGCCCATACCCAGACGGATGTAGGAGGTGTCCGGCGTACGCAACGATTGTGGTTTCGCTTCGAGGTGGTTGTGAAATTAAATTATTTTATTACCGTCCACAAAAAAAAAAAAAATCTCTTTTTGTGCAATATCTGTGAGCAATGGAATACCAAGATATTAGAAATGTCCTTCTCCTCCTCCGCTCACATCCACACATTATCAGAGTCGTTTTGTCTTGTTTCGCTTCCTCTTCAGATTCCCCCACACAATAAATTTACATAAATTACACTATTACCCAACTTCAAGGAGTTTTGCTGAAATTTAACTCTGAAATTCAGATATTTATAAATATTGAGCAGTCTGGAAGGATTGCACGGCACAATCTTGATTACATTTTTTTTTTACCCTTGATTTGATTTGATTACCCTTGGTTTGATCCAATACTGGACTTTTTCTCATAAAATATTTAAAATCACTATTTTTTAACATTCTAGGGGTTATTCAGAAATTCAGAAATGTCGCTGACGTTTCGGTGCCCTCTCGTTCCCCACAGTTCCCTGCACTTCGAGGAATCAAACCTCCCTACCCTGCGGTGAATTCGGCATTCGCCGCAGGGTCTCCATTGTGCAGGGAAAACCTGCCGCAATCCAGCAGAAAACCCACCGGAACCGCCGGAAAAAAACACACCAAAAACGCTAGAAAAAGCCGACGAGCCGCCGATCACAGCACAGACCAGCCGTCGGAAAAAGCCGACAAGCTGACGAACGGGGTAAAAGAAAATAAAAACAGTACGCTTGAAAGTTTCAAAATTAAAAAGCCGTTTGCAAACAAAACTACTGAACGAAAATGCCTGGAATTTACATATAAGATCCTATGAATGATAATAAAAAGGTCTGTTACAGAAAAATGAAAAACCAGCATTAAAGAAAAATCTGAATCAAAAATTTCGCCGAAAAAAATCCCCAAAAATGCCTAAAAAATTCTAAAATAAATAAAATTAATAAAATGATTTTTTGCTGCAAATGAAAAGAATAAAAGGTTGAATTAAAAAATTAATAAGAACATGATTTTTTTTTTGCATTGAAACCTATGGGATTCGTCTGTTTAAATCTGTCGAACCAAAGCACAGAAAATTAGAGCATTTCGGTAACTTTTCACTGTTGTTCGATGTCTCTGAATAGATTAACCGTTACTTCTCTATAGGGGATTTCACTGCCGCCGAACAGGCACCGTATTTCTCTGGAAATTCGGCAATATTTGGCGAATTTCCAGCTCTTTTAATAGCTGAATGGCCACGAAATTGCACCGTACGGTGAAATTCACAGCAATTCCGTGGCAATTCAGCTTTCTTTGAATAACCCCTACAATATTTGGGTCTGATGTTTTCTACTTTTGAGTCCCAATAAGACGCAGAGGGGAAAATACGTAGGAGCGATTGTGCATGGGTTAGGAAGTGAAAAAAGGAAATATGTCTGTAGAGACTAGGGGTGAGCTGTTCAGGTTCGGACGGTTCGGAGTTCGACCCGAACTTTGGCAGTTTGAAAGTTCGCGAACTTCGAACTTTTTGGGTGTGTTCGGTTCGAGTTCGAAAAAAAAAGAAATTTTGAAAAAAGTATAGAAAATGCTTAAAAAAATACTAAAAAATCTAGAAATAAAGAGACTCTATACTGCAGAATATTACAAGCAACGGTTTATTAGATATTGAATTAAAAACTAATGTGTACGTGGAAAGATTATCAACTCTAAATGACCTCTGTTTACAAACGGGCATAACACCAGGTGTTTTTAGTCTGGTAATCAATTTGATACATTGTACACTATACTGAGGGGGTGGGGTGGTGTCTGCTTCTGATTGAGATTTGAGAATTAATTTCCCTCCTAAAACATCCTAATATGCTGCATTTAACCCTTTCGCTGCTGAGGCTTTTCACACCTCTGTGCTGAGGTCATTTTTACCGCTTTCGCTCATCATGTTTAACTGCGTTTTGTAGCCATATTTTGATATATGACCCAGACATATTATATATCGTTCTTTCTGGCAGACTTGGCAGATTCATAATATGTCATTATTATATGTATACGTTATATCATGTCTGTATATTATAACAAAAAATGCAATAAAATTAGAATTTTGAATAATTTAATATGTGTAAAGTGTTTTTTTTTCACATTTTAACATGCGATCGTTTGAGGTTATATTTTGTATGGGGTGCGCTTGTTAAAAAAATTAGAAATGGGGTCTCGTTACATTTTTTTTTGGGGAAAATTTAGCTTTTTTTAACAAACGCACCGCATACAAAAATCGTTAGTGCAGCATTATTGTTCACATTATAATTGAAATGGGAAAAATATTGCTGCATTAACAAAACAAAAACAAACAAAAAAACTTGTTTATTTTTTTTTAGATTTTTTTTAAATATTTTAATTTTTTTATTTTGATTTTTTAATTTTTTAAAAAACATTTTTCATGCTCATGTTTGGTATCCTTGGAAAGGCCATGCTCTGGCCCATCCAACGATATCAAACATTAACCCCTAGCTGCCACGGATCGGGAGATAGGGGGTTCCAATGAACCCCCTATCTCCACCATTGGTGGCAGCTAGGGGTTAACTCCAGGACTGGCGTCATCGTGCTATGCACGATGACGCCAGTCCTCAGGGGGAGTTCCTGGAGGCTTGGCCGACATCCAAGTTGTCGGCCAGCTCCAGGAGAGGATCACGATCCGGCGCTTTTCAGCGCCGATTCGTGATCCGGCTCCCCAGGGGTTAATCACAGCCACCGTTTGGAAGGGCAGGCCAAACGGTGCCTGGATTAACCCTCTGCCCCCCGGCAATCGGGAGGGAGAGAGGTCCAAAGGACCTCCCTCCCTCCCTTTCAGGGGCTTCCTCCGCACATGCGGGGGGGCACCTGAATTAGATGTCATCGCGCCGCCAAGTGGTTAACTGGTGTTTGAAAAAAATTCAAAATAACATCTAAGGCTAGGGTCAGATGAGCGCATTTTGTACGGACTGTGCGTCCATGCACTACAGACGTACTTACTGACTGACAACAAGGTAGTGGCCAAACAGTCCGTTTTTTTCACTGACGTATTTTTTGGCTGATGTAGCAGGGAAAATAAATTAAAATGAAAAAACATTCTGTCCGTCAAAAATGCTGGACGTATAAATGCAGTCCATCTGACCTCGCTCCATCACTCACATACAAAGCTACACGGACGTTGCGGACGTGGCGCACTCCGCACGTCCGTTCTAGCAGTATTACGTTCTTGTCTAACCTGCATCCGTTTGCTGCGTCCGCCATGCGTCCGTACATCTGTGCGCACGTACTTCGTGTGTGGGGCTCCATTGGTCAGAATGCTATGCTGCCACGGACGTACAAATGTGCGGCAACACAGACGTGATAACTGCGCTCGTCTGACCCCAGCCTTGAGCAATGTTATTTTTCACCTCGTGATTAAACATTCACAGGGTTATTCAGAGAGCGGTGAAAAGCAGGAGAATAACTGGAGAAGTGAAAATTCTAGGTCAAAATAGCCAAACCAGAAAAATTCTCCCATTTATCTCACTTTCCAAATTGGCTATTTGGTCTAGATTGTTCTCTTCTCCTGCCAGTTCTCCTGGCTTTCACCTCTCTCTCAGGGTTGTTCAGAGAAACGTGAAAACCAGGAGAATGGCAGGAAAAGAGAACAATCTGGACCAAATAGCCGATTTGGAAAGTGAGATAAGGCTAGGGTCAGACTAACGCATTTTTCACAGCGACCGAAAGTGCGTCCGAACGCATTGCCGTATTTTTTCACGGAATGCGCGAAAACGGTCATACGATGCGCATTTTTGTGCGTGATTTTTTACGGATCCAAACCAGGAAACTTTGGGTGTCTGGACGTTATGTTGGCCGGACATGAGCAGGGTCTGACGTCTCCAAATCACGCACACACACCGCTAGTGGACGCAGCGCACTCTGTACGTCCGTACTAGCGGTTCTGCTTTCTTGAAAAAATGCGTTCATTTTCCACTTGCGTTGCGCAGTCGGACTTTCGTGCGACCGTACTTCGTATATTGGCCGTCATTGCCCGTCATTTGCTGCTAGTGCAGCCGTGATTAAGTGCGCCTAAACGCACGTTAAAAATTTGCTAGTCTGGCCCTAGCCTAAATGAGAGAATTTTTCTGGTTTGGCTATTTCGACCTAGAATTTTCCATTCTCCAGTCATTCTCCTGCTCTTCACCGCTCTCTGAATAACCCTGCCAGGGTTATTCAGAGAAAGGTGAAACTCAGGAGAATGACTGAAGAGAAAATTCTAGGTCAAAATAGCCGAACCAGAAAAATTCTCCCATTTATCTCATTTTCCAAATCAGCTATTTGGTCTAGAATTTTCCATTCTCCAGTCATTCTCCTGCTTTTCACCGCCAAAAAATCAGTAAACTTTTTCTGCGTGTCCGAAAATGTTTCCTCTTTTCATACAGACTGCCGCCCCAAGCAGTTGTTTATGGATAGATTAAAGGAAAAGCATTTACCGTCATTTGAAATGTCATTTTTTGGTTTTTACATATTTCTATACATCCTAGAAATCCACCACTTCACGGGCAGGTTATGGGGACCTCCTAGGCACGATATTTGAAGGAATTTTTGGTTTTTATTTTTAACCCTTTTTTCATGGAAAACTCACTGTCCCTTTAAAAACGTTTTTTTTTTAACTTTTTGTCCTTGTTTCCTGTCCCCCAGGGCACTACCCGGACCCCCATACACCTTTTATGGCAAATATGTAGCATATATGCCCTCTTGGAGGGCACTCTAAAAACCGAATTTTCAGCCCTATTGACTTGTATGGAGTTCGAGTTCGGGTTCGGGTTCGGATCCGTACATTTGGAAAGTTCGGGTTCGGCTTCGAACCGAACTCAGGTAGTGTTTGGCTCATCCCTAGTAGAGACCGCTAATGGTCAACGCAACGTTTCACCAAATACTAGGGCTTTTCTCGAAGCTCTAGAAAGACTAAAGTAGGAAGGTATTGGCGTTCAATAAAACGGATCATTTTATATTTTTACGGCTGTAATTTTTCATTTGTGGGAGTAAGAACGGTGGTTGAAGGTATACTTCGCAGCAGACTGTACTTGTTGGCTTTCCAAGACACTGCAGCTGGATCTCCTGGTGATATCCACTTATTGTCAAAGGTGATGTTCCACCCATTGTCCCATTTGCTATATAAAGGGCTGGGTCATTAAAAATTAACAAAACCCAATCAGTTAACTTGTATTCTGAAACACATCCATTGTGTCAAAGGCCATTTAGACAAAAGGTATTGTTTTGTGTTTTCCATGACCTTTGGGACCTGCTGGGAGACTCCTGGAACTTCATTGATAGGCGATGGTGTCCCTCCGGGGGTCATGCACATGTAGATGTACAAGACCTTTGTTAGGCATTTGGTAAATTCTTTTAAATGATTTTCTGGTAAGAATTGAGTCAAGAATGGATTAAATTCTCGAATATGCAGAACTATCCAATATATTCTGTGGGAAAGCACAGATCGGTACGTATTGGCATCTAAATTGCTACGTATTTGCTTTAATAGATGTTATGAACACAGGGCCGGATTAACATAGGGGCAGATGGAGCAGCAGCTCCAGGCCCATGCCCCAGAATAGGCCCAGAGAAAAAATAACAATGTCTGCATTGATGGACATTTGGACCTCATTATCTCCACCACCATAGCAGCTACAGGGTCATGACAGGTGTCACTGGAAAGGCCAGAGCATGGCCTTTCCAGTGATACCAAACATGACCAGGTTTTATGTAATAATAATAAATATTTCTTTATTTTTTCTTTCTAACACAGCAATACTTTCCACTTTTCGGTTATAAAGTGAACAATGATGCTGAACTAACTCACCATCTCAAGTGTGGAGGTGATGGCACGATCCGTTATTACAAATTGTTACACCAAAAACCCAAACCGCTGCACTGCAGCAAAGTGCACTGGGAAGTACTTTGGAACCCTGTGTCACTAATCTTTACACCTCACAAGGTCAAGGGAGGTGTCATTGGACAGGTCAGCGTCTGGCCTTTGCATTAATACCAAACATGACCATGTAAAATCTAAAAGAAAGGAAAACCAAAACAACATTTTTTATCTACTTCTTTTTAGTTCCAATGCAATGGCATTGTCCATTTGTCACTTATAAAAATGAGAAATACTACTGCCGTTACTCCCCTTCTCATTTCCCAAACTGGGAGCAAGATCTGTGTTTTATACATAGCCATATTATTCATAAAACATCATCCTCCAAAACACAAGGGAAATATTTCATTTTTTTGGTTAAAATTTTATATTTTCTCAGAAAAATGCAGTAACAGGATCCCATTTCAATTTTTTTAACAAGAATGCCCTATAGAGTATATAACCACAAAGGTTTGGATGATAAAATGTGAAAAATTATTTTACACGCTGTAAATGATTGAAATCTGAATGGAAATGTCCTCACACAGTATCTGCCTGGTTAGATATACCCGTATCTGCACTATTAAATAACCTAATATATGCTTTCATTTCACTAAATTAAAAAAAAAGCCACCACAATATTCAGCTCCAGGCCCATAGAGATCTTAATCCGGCCCTGTATGAACATATTCCATAGGTTGAAACCCACTGATGGTCATCATGTTGGAGTTTCTTGATGGTGACATCTGGCCTTCTTGGCCAAAGGAACAGGTGGGTGCATTACTTTGGTGATTACTCCACTTTATGAGTAAGACAACACTTTAAGGGCCAAATTACATTCTTCACGCAAAAACGCACGCGCGACGCGTTGATTTGTGTGCCAAGCGTTAAACGCCAACGAGTGGAACTCAACGCTGGAATTACAATCCTTGCACATTTTTTCATCCGTCGAGCAGTAACGCGCGTTAAACGGACGCGCACAAATGCGCGCAGTAACGTTGCGTGCAGAAATCAGTGTGCGGACTGTTTTTTTCACACGATTCAGCCAATCAGAATTAAGAACCACAATTATCTCACGTTAAGTTTTTGCGCCTGCCAAAGTCAATCTGAGTATATATGCTGCATCAATAAAAAACGCACTCACAACTTCTCCATTTTATTGGTTTGGTATGAGTAGAATGTGTAACTACAGTTTGCTGGATTTTTTTTTTGGGCTGGTGTATTTGGGTTCGGCCAGGTCGTTCAGATTTTCCATTAGCACCAGCTTTAGGAGTTGCTAAAATTCTGCTCGCAACGTCTATGCGTTAATTCCAGCGCATAGATTGTAATACCATCTGCGTACCAGCGCACAAACGCATTTGCGCTCACAATTATTTATTTATTTATTTATTTATAAAGGATTTTACCTTACAATGTTCAGTATAGGACGCGCGCAGTAAAGTACGCTCACGCAGGGTTCACACAGGTTCACCCGCGGCGGTAGACGATTACATGCGTTTGTTGCGCTGACAATGTAATACGACGTTCAGCGCAAAGAGTTTTACCCCTCGCGTTAATGTTTTTTTGCACCGGCGCGAACGTTTGCGCGAAAATTGTAATTTGGCCCTGATACGTTTTCTAAACGTGTCGTCAATGTGAGAGCTGAATGGATTCCATACTCAACTTATTGAACCCTACTTTTTATTACCCACACCGTGTTATACATCCCTAAAACCGGGTGTTTGTGAAAATAATTTCACAAAATGGCACTCACGACACCGACAGGTGCCCCGGAAACGGTGCAATCAAGACGGTGGTGGTGGCAACCTCTACCTGGAACAACAACAAAGAAAGAATACCTATATCTGACTTCCAAGGTCATCACCACATGGTTCAGAGATTCCACTTGAGGCTGTAGGGATTCCAGGCGGCTGGTAGAGCTGGTCCATGCAGCTTCCAGCACGTGTGTTAGTAATGGTGGATAGTAGAGAACGAGGGATACAACGTTAGTGTGAACTGAACAGCATGCAGATCTTGCTGCCATAGTTGGTGATGAGCTAAAAAGAGTACTTTCAAGTTTCCTTTCATTGCAGAGTAGAGTCCATGAAGCCACTGTCCCTCTGGTCATTTACGGTGTCGGTGATGCTCTTCCTCTGAAAAGCCAGAACCATAAGGCAGACGCTGTGGTTATCACTAGCATTTGGGGGCCCTCCAATACCAGACACCTTTTACCCTCCTTCCCCATGAGTACCCGCACAAGGAAAGAAGTTTGGTATTCAGGGGTAAATATAGCATTTGGAAAAATAAAATGCCAAAGATGATGGTGCTCACAGGGTCTAAAACCACTTCTGATTCTGTTGCGCATGTAGACCTGTAGGTAGGCAACATGGTGTCGCACCACTCCAGTTAAGTAGACTCTATGGTCACATGGAGTGGAGTGACTTCACTAGGACAACATCGCGGGTTAAAGATGGCAAGGTGGGTAACTGTTGAGGAAGGAAATAGGCTATGGAGTGGTCCAGCACCTAATGAAACACTACAGATCAGGGAGATCTTTAGCGGATAATCATATTTTGACTTTTACCCATTGATCTTTAAAGGTCCTCAAATGTTTTCACCATAGCAGTCTTAAAAGTCAATAAAGGAAAACACATTTGATGCATAGAGGTCAAACAATGCAGCAAACCTCTGTGTTTGTTTAAGAAACAGGACACTACATGCCTTCCCAAGGTTTGCAAGGGATGGTGCCCAACCTACTGCCTGTCCATTTTTGTTCAACTAATGTCCCTTTTTTTGTAATTCATCCATATATTCAGGATGTGAGGGCGTCTTTGTAGGTTCTCCTCCATATATTAAGGGTATGCAAGTGTCTTTGTAGGCTCTCCTCCATATATTCAGGGTGTACAGGTGTATTTTTAAGGGTTCTTTCATATGTTTGGGGTGTGCATGTCTCTCTTTAGGGCCTCTTCCATATATTCAGGCTGTGTGGGTGTCTTTTTATAGGCTCCACCATATATTTGGGGGTGTTCATGTGCTATTTTAGGGGCACCTCTATATTTATAGGGTGTGTGGTGTATTTTACGGGCTCTTCTATATATTCAGGGTGTGTGGGTGTTATTTTAGAGACTCCTCCATATAGTCAGGGTGTGTGGTTGTCTTTCTATGGACTATTCCATATAATTGGGGTGTATGGATGTAATATAAGGGACTCTTCCATATATTCAGGGTGTGCGGGTGTCTTTTTAATGGCTCCTACATATATTCAGGGTGTGTGGGTGTTTTTTTAGGGGTTCCTCCATATATTTGGGGTGTGCGGGTTTCGTTTTAGGGGCTCTTCCATATATTCAGGGTGTGCGGGTGTCTTTTCAGGGGCTCCTCCATATATTCAGGGTGTGTGAGTTTCTTTCTAGGGTCTCCACCAAATATTTAAAGTATGTAGGTATCTTTTAATGGCATGTATTTTGGGTTTGCGGGTATATTTTTAGGGATTCCTCCATTTATTTTGGATGTGTGGTGGGCATCTTTTTATTGGCTCCTCCATATAGTCAGGGTGTGTGGCTGTCTTTTTTTAAGAGCTCCTCCATATATTCGAGGTGTGTGCGTGTCTTTTTAAGCTTTCCTCCATATATTCTAGGTGTGTGGGTGTCTTTTTTAGGTTCTCCTCCATATATTCAGGGTTTTGTGCTGGTGTCTTTTTAGGGGTTCCTCCATATATTCAGGTTGTATAGGTGTCTTTTTTAGGTTCTCCTCCATATATTCGGGGTGTGCTAGTGTACAACAAAACTGTGAAGCAATAAAACCTCCAGTAATGAGTCTCTAAACTTTATTATTAGGAATCACTCGATGTACAGTTGTGTTCAAAATTATTCAACCCCCAATGCTGTAAAGGGTTTTAGGGAATTTAGTGTACATTTGTAATTGTATTCAGAATGAAATCCTACAAGGACTTTTTAAAGAACCATATGCAACTAAAATGACATCAATTGGTTTTGTAATACAGTAGTAAATGTTTCTTTTGTGAATTCTTCATTGACACAATTATTCAACCCCTTAAAGACTACCACTCTGAAGAACAGAGGTTCATTCAAGTGTTTTCAATCAGGTATTGAAAACACCTGTGGATGTCACGGAGCAGCAATAAAGCATAATAAGCACCAATTAGGCAGCTTTAAAATGACTGTGATACTCAGCTCCTTCTAGACATTTACTGGTGTGGTTACAAACATGGTGAAGTCAAGAGAATGGTCCAGGAAGACAAGAGAAGAGGTGATTACTCTTCACAGGAAGGGCAATGGCTATAAGAAGATTGCAAAGATGTTAAACATACCAAGGGAGACCATAGGAAGCATCATTCGCAAATTCAAGGCAAAGGGCACTGTTGAAACGCTACCTGGTCGTGGCAGAAAGAAGATGCTGACTTCGACTGCTGTGCGCTACCTGAAGCGTAGAGTGGAGAAAATTCCCCGTGTGACTGCTGAGGAACTGAGAAAAGATTTGTCAGATGTGGGTACTGAAGTTTCAGTTCAGACAACACGGCGCACACTGTTTAATGAAGGCCTCCATGCCAGAACTCCCAGGCGCACCCCCTTGCTGTCTCCAAAGAATAAGAAGAGTCGACTGCAGTATGCCAAAAGTCATGTGGACAAACCACAGAAGTTTTGGGATAGTGTTCTGTGGACTGATGAAACAAAATTAGAACTGTTTGGGCCCATGGATCAACGCTATGTTTGGAGGAGGAAGAACAAGGCCTATGAAGAAAAGAACACCTTCCCTACTGTGAAGCATGGCGGGGGGTCAATCATGCTTTGGGGCTGTTTTGCTTCTGCAGGTACAGGGAAGCTTCAGCGTGTGCAAGGTACCATGAATTCTCTTCAGTACCAGGAGATATTGGATGACAATGTGATGCAGTCCGTCACAAACCTGAGGCTTGGGAGACGTTGGACCTTTCAACAGGACAATGATCCCAAGCATACCTCCAAGTCCACTAGAGCATGGTTGCAGATTAAAGGCTGGAACATTTTGGAGTGGCCATCGCAGTCACCTGACTTAAATCCGATTGAGAACCTCTGGTGGGACTTAAAGAAAGCAGTTGCAGTGCGCAAGCCTAAGAATGTGACTGAACTGGAGGCTTTTGCCCATGACGAATGGGCGAAGATACCCGTAGATCGCTGCAAGACACTTGTGTCAAGCTATGCTTCATGTTTAAAAGCTGTTATAACTGTAAAAGGATGTTGTACTAAGATTGAATGTCACTTGGGGGTTGAATAAAACTGATAATGATGTGAGCACAGAAAAGACATTTGTGGTTATTTCATTATAAATGTTATGTTATATTTGTCTGACCTACACGTGCCTCTTTGATTTAATTGTAAGCAAGATGACTGAATGATCAAAATCAATGTCAAACTGGCCAAAACACTCAATTTCAGTGGAGGTTGAATAATTTTGAACACAGCTGTATATGAGGTACTTTGTTAGTGTTCTAAACAGTAGAGTCTCTGGCCCTGCCTCTGGAGCTTTTACTCTAAAACACAACTCTCTTATTCAATTGTAATAAAATAATGTAGATTGAGAAGGATCCCGCGCCCTCTGGATATCATTATTCTACAAGCCATGAGATTTGTAAAATGAACAGATACAGTGCTAATCCGGGGCGCAATGCCCATCCTTAAACTACAATACTGCGAAACTCTGGCTGAAATGAAATGCCCCTTTTAATTAACATATGCAAAATTCCCATTTAAAACACAAGGTGTGTCAGGTGCAGAATATTACAATTTACAGATAATTAAGTTGTTTTTAAATTCAGGTAAAACACACAGACCCCCCCCCCTTCCCCACCCACCCTTTGCATTGTAAAGATACAGCTCATTATCTCCCCTGACTGCCCCCCCTGTGGTTCTATATTCAAACACTCAGGGGCAGGTCTATAAAGGGTCTCTGCAAAAGCCCCCATAAATGTGTTTGGATCTTCAGAGAGAACACATTACACCTTGAGGAGGACACAGCATCTTTCTACAAAGCAGGTAAGAGGTGATTGACTGATTTTCCGTTGGTTTTGGTGCATTTTGGGTCATTAAGCGGCTTATGGGTTAGTGTTATTTTACACACCGTTTATTTTTAAGTGTAAAAATACGATCATTATTTCTTTTCTATTTTGACATTTTTCCTTTCGTGCTATTTTTTTCACTAGTTTCTGTCATTGTATTGTCTTGTTTTCGCTTTTTATAATTATTTTATTGTGTCTCATGTAACCGTCGGGCACAAAAAAAAAAAATATTGTCAGCTTTGCCGAAGGCCTCGAAAATGTCAACAGGTCCTGAAACTCTCTCTGTACCTTGTTAATAATTGGCATACCTTTTCCCATTTTAATTTTTGTAAAAGCTCCCATTTTTAACTTTTATTATTTTTCTTTTTTTATTTATTTTTTATTATTTAAATTTGGTAAATTAATTTTACTTTGAAGCAAAAGAAAAATAAACTTTTCATCGTTTCAAATTAAAAGTCGAATTTCGGAGCCAAAGATTCCACCTTCGACATACTTTACTTATTTTTATTTTATCTTTTTCAACATTTAAAAATGATCATTTGAGAGTCCGTCCGTGTTTTTTTTTGTTAATTGACTAAGAATACTTCAATTTTTATTTTATTATTTTAAATTTATTTTATTTAATTGCTTAAATTCATTCTATTTATTTTTAACATTTAAAAAATTATTGTTTCGAGTGTCCCTCGACATTTTTTTTGTTAGCTGACCAAAACATTTACATTTTTATTTTATTGCTTTTTAAATTTATCCAATTTAAATGGTTATATTTATTGCATTTATTTTTAACATTTAAAATTGATCATTTTGTGTTCCTCTACATTTTTTTGCTAGTTGACCAAAAACATTTCCGTATTTATATTATTATTTTGAAATAAATTTTATTTAATCGTTTACATTTATTTAATTTATTTTTAACATGTAAAAATATTCATTTTAAGTGTCCTTTCAACATATTTTTGGTTGGTTGACCAAAAACCTTTACATTTTTATTTTATTATTGTTTAACATTTGCATTAATTTTATTTATTTTTAACATTTACAAATGTTTATTTTAAGTGTCCCTTTTTTCCTTAGATGACCAAAAACATTTAATTTTTTTAATATTTTAACATTTATTTTAAATAATGAAACTTATCTTTAACATTTAGAAATTAGCATTTTAAGTGTCCGTCGTCATTTTTTTTTAGTTAGTTGACCAAAACCATTTTTATTTTTATTTTATTATTTTTAAATTTATTTTATTTAAACAATTACATTTATTTCATTCTTTAAATTTGTTTTTAACATTTAAAAATTATAATTTGGGTCCCTTGACATTTAAAATTTATGTTAGCTGGACGTTATATTTTGTTTTTTCAGGTATTTCACTACATTTTATTTTAAAGTAGGTTACTACATGTTGTTGTATGGTTTGTCACTGTCTTTCTAGGACAGTAAGTGAATGAGAGGGGCAACAATTCACCCCCACATTCATAGGTGATTTATTATACATGATCTTATGCCTAAAACCAAACAAATCTTCATAAAAAAAGAAATACTCTCACTCATTTAACTTTGGGTATTTTTGTCTTTATTAATTTTTTTTAAAGACTTACTGCTGAGCTCAGCAGCCTTGACCCTCCATATGTTTTGGAACTACATTTCCCTTGAGGTTCAGCCTATCTAACGAATAGCTGAGGGTCATGGGAGATGTAGTTCCAAAACATGGAAGGTCGTGATGGCTGACCCCTTTACTAACGTGTTATCAGTGCAATGCTTGGTTGTCTGGCTCTAACACAGAAAGGTCAAACGGTCAAAATGATAACAAAGCATCCTCAATGTACATTTGTCTGATTTGGTGTCTATTGGATCCTCTCTCCCATAGGCGGACACATCCCGTACAGGTTTTCCTGATTCACCAGTATGGCTAAGGTAATGCAAGCAAGGGCAATTCTACTTCTCATCTTGCTGTCCTACATAACGAGGACAGACGCGGCCGCCACCCATCGCCACTGCGGAATAGAGCTTTTGGAGGTTCTTACTTCCGTGTGCAAAGGCAAAGGATTCTACCAGGGACGTCTAAGAGGTAAAAGAAATGTAACCATATTTCTTGCATGTCTAGTCCTTCTTCCAAAATGCGTAACCTTGCATTTATCCGCATTGTATTTAATCTGCCCTTTGTTTGATTCTACCAGGGACATCTAAGAGGAAACAGAAATGTTTCTATATTTTTTGCATGTCTAGTCCATCTCCTAAAATGCGTAACCTTGCATTTATCCACGCTGTATTAATCTGCCCTTTGTTTGACCAGTCTCCTATGTGTCGCATGGGAGTCAGCCATATTGACTCGTTAGTTGTGGCAACTGGAACTGATAGTGTATGCCACGTTTAAAGGGTTGTGCTATTGATATACAAAGTTCCATTTTTTTTTGCCCTTAAATAAATCGGAAGATGCTGTTGACTGACGGCCTCTGCCCAATTATTTTTAAAAAACTTTTGGAGGGGGGGTGATTTCCTCAACTTTAGTCCCTCACCGCGCACTGCTCCTCCTCCTCTTCGCCTCAGGGACTCCCCAACCTGGAAGTCCCTGAAAAGCTTTGTAACTCTATGTAGTCCTAGGCAACTTGCGTAGCGTAGTATCCCCACATTGCGCAGCTCTACGGGACCGGCACACTTTACGTACGCAAGTTCCGTAGTGTCTGCACAGATTGATGGATCAGTCGCGCATGCACATCGATCTGTTGGAGGCCAATCGCTTGCTCCCTGTGTGCCGATATCACTAGTGATCGATCTGGTGACCGGCAGCCAGGAACTTCAAAAATACCGGCTGCTGGTGATGCTGGGTGGTGAAAACTCATACATGTTACCCAGCGATTTCACCGGATTGGGGGTGCAGGGTGGGGGGAAGAGAGGGGGGGCTCTACACGTCCCGACCACTTTCAAAGTGTAGAGTGGTCAGGATGTGTAGCGTGTTTCCATGTTCCTTTAAAGTTGGGTGTCATGTGTCACAATAAATTAGTTGTGCATGTTTTTTTGTCGCGGTTTTCTAGGTTCACATCTTCGTATCTCCCTGGAGCACAGCGTGCGGAACCGAAAGACACGTAGGAAAGGAATAGTGGAAAAGTGTTGCGTTCAGCCGTGCAGTTATTCCGACCTTCAACGATATTGTAAAGAGTGACTAACACCTGAGCGCAAAGAGCCGCCATCGAGTCAAACATAAGTATCCGTTCCTCCAAGGAAACCCGACACCGAGAGCTAGACACAAAACGTTCCGCAGAATAAACTTATAGCATGACCCGATGACGGCTGTGAGTCTTCACTTTCCTTTTCACCCCTCTGGGAAACCGAGACTGTAACACAGAGGTTACAAAGCTACGACAACAACAAAGTGACAGAGATGGGGACTCTTGGACGACACCGTCACTGACGCATATGAAGTGTACAAACAGACGGCGACATCACTATTAACCCTTTCGCTGCTGAGGCATTTCACGCCTCTGTGCTGACCTCATTTTTACCTGTTTCGCTCATCATGTTTAACCTATTTTAGTAAATGACCCAGACATATTATATATCGTTCTTTCCGGCAGACTCTGCAGATTCATAATATATCATTATTATACGTATACGTCATGTCCTGTCTGTATATTATAACAAAAAATGAAATAAAATATGATTTTTCAATAATTTACAATGTGTAAAGTGTCCTTTTTTCACATTTTAACATGCGAGCAATTGCGGTTATATTTTGTATGGGGTGCGCTTGTTAAAAAAATTAGAATTGGGGTCTCGTTACATTTTTTTGGGGGGAAATTACGCGATTTTTAACAAACGCACCTCAAACAAAAATCGTTAGTGCAGCATCATTGTTCACATTATAATTGAAATGGGAACAATATTTCTGCATTAACAAAAGAAAAAACTTGTTTATTTTTTTATAATATTTTAAAATATTTTTTAAATTTTTTAAATTATTTTTTTTAAAAAAAAACGTTTTACATGGTCATGTTTGGTATCGTTGGACAGGCCATGCTCTGGCCGATCCAACGATCTCAAATATTAACCCCTAGCTGCCACGGATCGGGAGATAGGGGGTTCATTGGAACCCCCTATCTCCACCATTGCTGGCAGCTAGGGGTTAACTCCAGGACTGGCGTCATCGTGCTATGCATGATGACGCCAGTCATCAGGGGAAGTTCCCGGAGGCTTGGCTGACATCCAAGATGTCGGCCAGCTCCGGGAGAGGATCACGATCCGGCGCTTTTCGGCGCCGAATTGTGAAACGGCTCCCCAGGGGTTAATGTCAGCCACCGTTTGGCAGGGCAGACTGTGCCCTTCCAAACGGAGCCTGCCTTAACCTTCTGGCCCCCGGCGATCGGGAGAGAGGTCTGAAGGACCTCCCCCTTCCTTTTCCCTTCCCTTTCCCTCACACCTGAGACTAGACGATTACTGGAACAACCGATCACGGGGGCAGAGCTACCTGAAGCCATTAAACGGACCCCGGCGGGCAAGGCCCCCGGCCCTGATGGACTACCCCTCCTATATTACAAAACCCTCCGGGAAATTCTCGACCCGCAATGGCTGCTGGCTTTTAATTCCATAACGGACGGGGACCCACTGACCGCCCAGACCCTGATGGCCACAGTAACTCTCATCCCCAAGCCAGGCAAGGACACGGAGCTCTGCGGCAATTATAGGCCTATCTCATTATTAAATAAGGATGTAAAATTGTTTGC
Source organism: Leptobrachium leishanense (assembly GCA_009667805.1). Taxonomy (NCBI): domain Eukaryota; kingdom Metazoa; phylum Chordata; class Amphibia; order Anura; family Megophryidae; genus Leptobrachium; species Leptobrachium leishanense. The sequence continues at coordinate 101,367,723 of CM019073.1, forward strand.
TAAAATCCTTGCTACTCGTCTCAGCCCCTACATCCCACAGTTTATACATACTGATCAATCGGGCTTTATTCCGGGAAGGGAGGGCAGGACAAACACTGTACGAGCGATTAACTTAATCCATTTAACGTCCAAAAATAAGAATGACCCTACGCTACTTCTCTCCACTGACGCGGAAAAGGCTTTCGACCGCGTCAGTTGGCGCTTCCTTTTCAGCACATTGTGCAACATTGGTTTAGGTCAAAACATGATGGCGTGGTTTGAATCGCTGTACTCCAACCCCTCTGCCAGCCTTAATGTAAATGGGGCCCTTTCACCCCACTTCCGCATTAAAAACGGCACTAGGCAGGGTTGCCCCCTTTCCCCATTGCTGTTTGCCCTCACCCTTGAGCCTTTTCTACAGGCGATCCGTGCGCACCCCCAACTGCACGGAGTATCGGTGGCAGGGACGGAACACCGTGTCGCGGCATATGCAGACGATATGCTGTTCTTTGTTCGCAGACCGATGGAGGCCTTACCGCACCTAATTAAACTCTTTGCGGAATACAGGGCCATCAGCAACCTCCGTATTAATATGGTAAAATCAGAAATCCTACCCATAAATGTCCCCGCTGAACTACAGACGACTTTAAAACATATGTTCCCTTTCCGATGGTGTAATAGTAGCCTTAAATACTTGGGGATCAACCTCACCGCGACCTGTAAAGATCTATTCCATACGAATTATAAACCTTTGCTTACTGCCCTGACAACAGATCTACAACAATGGTCCTTCCCACACATCTCATGGTTCGGGCGAATTAATGTAGTGAAGATGAACATACTGCCCCGAGTCCTTTACCTTTTTCAAGCGCTCCCTATCCTCTTGCCCCCCTCCTTCTTTTGCGGAGCTCCGCACAATGATTTCCACCTATGTCTGGAACTCTAAAAAAACACGCATTAGTCTGGCCTTACTGATGGCCCCTAAACAGTTAGGCGGCGTGGCACTCCCACATATTTTGGCACTACTACCTGGCCTCGCACCTACAACGCATAATGGAATGGTCCACCTGCTCGCTAATTAGGTCTTGGATCGCGATAGAGCAAGGATCCTCGCGATGCCCCCTGTCCTGCCTCCCTTGGCTACCAATCTCCACGCAAAAGACCATGACCGACCCTCACCCCCTAATACACGCCACCCTGAGAGCCTGGCGCTCACTGAAGCCTTCAGCAGGCATAGCTCCCTTCCCCTCGCCGCTCCTACCCCTGCAATGGTTGCCAGCTTTTTCTAGATCCCTGCTCCCGATGGACTCGGACGGCCTGCCTCTCCCTCCAAGACCTAAGCATTTTCTGAATGAAACAAGCCCAATCCCTTGTGACCACTTACCCATCCCACACGCAAACTCATTCCTATTGAGGTTCCATCATCACAGACTCATTCAGTCATTACGAGCCCTTGCTCCACCATCAGACTTTATCAGACCGCTCACTCAATACGAGACGCTGATAGAGAGAGGCAGATACCCATCGCACTGCCTCTCTTTAATGTATAACATGCTCCAAGCCACGTTACCCCTGAATAGCCCCGCTCGCTCTAGCTGGGAACGTGAACTAAAATTATCCTTTGACGACCCCCAATGGAGCGCTATTTGCCAATTGGCACACACCAGCTCCACAGCAGTAAGGGTTCAAGAGGCCAATTACAAAGTGCTCACGAGATGGCATAAAACTCCCCAGATACTGAGCCACCATGCAGACGGGGAGGCCGGCAGCTGCTGGAGATGTAATGCACCCAATGCCTCGGCTCTCTACATATGGTGGGATTGCCCTGTCCTCTCTGGATTGTGACGCTCCGTACACGACTGCCTTTGCCAAGTCACGGAACCGCCACCCCCATTTACCCCGGAATATTGCCTACTTAATCACACAGAGGTCCCACCCGAGGTATTTCGGAAATCGATCACAGTCAGACTCCTACACGCTGCACGTCTGGTCATACCGATGTACTGGCGTAAACCCATTGCCCCACCTCTAGCTGTATGGTTGCGCGAAGTGGAAAATATCCGATCGGCGGAGGAAAGGGTGGCCCTGTCTCTAGGTAAAGTTGCTGAACATTATCGCTCCTGGCATTATTGGCTAAACACCCGCCTGCCCCGGGTAGGCAGGAATGTCCCCCGAACTCAATAAACCCGCTCCATTATCCCGTATACTCCCCACTGAGTTTCCCCCCCTCCACCCATCCCCTCCCGAAGCTACGCCTACCACTATGAAGTTTATTCCACCCGGCCATAGACAAGAGTCCCCTGTTCAAGCCCACAGACTTTGTATGCACAGCAAATGCCACGTTTTATGCCACACTTTAAGATCTTCATTTATTTACTGTAATATTGTACACTGTTGACATTGCCTATGTATGACTTATCGATATCTTAATAAAGAACAATATGTTAACCCCTTAACGCCACAGGACGTACATTTACGCCCTGCATTAGGCGGGCTTTGCCGCCGCAGGACGTAAATGTACGTCCGCGGCGTTTAGAGCCCCCCCGGGAGATACTCACCTTCTCCGGTCGCTTCCCACGCTGTTCTGACTCCCGCGGAGTCAGATCAGTGTGATCCCTCCTCCGGCGTTGTGACGTCATCGCGCCGGTGGCGCGATGACGTCAGTTTCAGGCGTCCCCCCCCGCCGGAGCAGGGGAAGCGCCTGGAGGGGAGGGGAGGGATCCTTTGGATCCCTCTATCTCTCGATCGCTTGGTCCCCGGCGGCTGTGGCCAGCATCGCTGGAAGGGTCACAGCCTGACCTTTCCAGCGATGTATGGGGGGTTAACCCCTTAGTTGCCAGGTCGCGACCGGCACTAATTTGTGCCCGATCGCGGCCTATTTCCGGTGGGGGCCGCCATCTTGGATGGCAGCCCCCACCTCTGGGTCACCCCCCGGTCAACTGACTCATCGCGCCATGCGCGATGATGTCAGTTAACCGGGAACCCCCTAGCTGCAAAGGGATTTCCTATGGAAATCCCTTGCAGGAGATAGGGGGGTTCTTTGAACCCCTTTATCTCCTGATCGGTGGCAGCTAGGGGGTCATGGTTGATATTGCTGGAAAGGCCAGAGCATGGCCTTTCCAATGATATCAAACATGACCATGTTATATGTAAAATAAAAGTGTAAAAAAGTAAAAATAAAAATAATAAAAAAATAATAAATTAAATAATAAAAAAATAATAAATATAATAATAAAAAAAAATTGTTTTTTTTAAAATGTGAACAATGATGCTTCACTAATGATTTTTTTTTTTTGGGGGGTTTAGCTAAAATCACGCAATTTCTCCCCAAAAAAAAAATGGGTTCCCCGTCCTAATTTTTTTAACAAATCTACCCAATAGAATATGACCGCAGAGCCTCGGATAATAAAATTAAAAAAAAAAAACACTTTACACACTGTGGAAGATTGAAATTTTATTGAAAATTCACATTTTTTTACATTTTTTGTTATAGCATTTTGGCAGGGCATGACATATACATATAATAATGATATATTATTAATCTGCCGAGTCTGACGGAAAGAACGATATATAATTTGTCTGGGTGGTATAAGAATACGTGACTTAAAAATGGTCAAAATGCGCTCAGCAAACTTCTACTTCCGAAACAGCGCCGAAGTTGTAAAATTACTCCCGTCCTTAAGGGGTTAAAAAAAAAAGATTTTTTTTTTTCCTTTTTAAATGCAATTGCTACAAAAAAAACAGCAACATGTGTTTTATAATGTGTTTTTATAAGGTGGTTTTGTTTGTAATGCACAAGTAATCTAGTTACAACTAATTAGATGGTAGTGTCTCTTTAAAGAGACAAAAAGAAAACACGATGTTCCAAATATTTATTCTTGAAAAAGTCATAAGACGAAACGCGTTGGATTACAATTGTTCTTATTGTTTTATTATTTTAATAAATGTTTTGATTGCCCAGATCATTGTAATTGCGTAATTGACGCCTAATCCCCGTATCCCCGAATCCATAACGTCCTTCTTTTGGAATCTCCAGCGGATTCATGTACCACTTTCCTTGGGGAAAACGAACAAGGGAGAACAGCACTTTGGGGTCATTCTACATCGACCCCAGAAAAAAGCATCGACCTCGAGATAAGTATTATCTTATTTGTTTATTCAGACAAAATATCCTTGAGTGCACTCGAACCACTATATCTACATCCAAATATTTATTGTCTGATTATTGTCTCAAAATTGTGTATGTATCTTTAAATAAATTATACTACTGTAAAGAGATTTAAATACAGCAACACACAAACAAAGTGCTGTTTTTATGGGAGATTCACGGCATTTTTATGATTCATACACAAAATCTATGTTACATCCTGCACACTGAATTATCCACAAATGGGTGCTCATCCTGTAAAATAAGAGCTCCTTTTATGATCCTCAAGAGAAACGCAATATACAAAAAAGACGCTAGATGGCACAATCACAAACTAAATGCAAAAACAATATAGTTTTTTTTTTAAAGAGGGCTGAATTGGCCACCGAATTGCACCGAATGGTGTATTTCCCCATAGGGTGCAATTTCATGGCCATTCGGCTATTCAAAAGTCTGGCAGTTCGCCAAATATTGACGAATTGCCCGAAAAATACGGTGACTTTCGGCGGCTGTGAAATCCCCCATAGAGAATTAATGGTTAATCTATTCAGAGACACCGAACAGGAGAGAAATGTCAGTGAAATGGGATTTTCGGCAAATCCTATAGTTTTCAATGTGAAAATGAAAAAAATAAAATCCGCGTTTTCATTTAATTTTTATTCAACCATTTATTCTTTTTACTTGCAGCAAAAAGACACTTTATTTATTAATTTTTTAGGCATTTTGATGCGGATTTTTTTCTTCTGATTTTATTTTTTTTTAAATGGCTTATTTTTTCATTTCTATAACAGACCTTTTTATTATTCATAGGACCTTATATATTATTTCCAGGCATTTCCATGCAGTACTTTTTTAAAAAGTTGCAGTGTTCTTTTATTTTTTTTTACCCCTATTTGTTGGCTTGTCGGCTTTTCCTGGCGGCTGGTCGGTGGTCTGTTCAGTGTAACCTCGGATGCATTCAGTGGTTTTGTCGGTTTTGCAACGGTTTCCCGATTCGAATCGGCGGTTTTCGGAGGTTTTTTGGATGCGTTCAGGGGGTTGATTCAGTGGGTTAATTCCGAGGGTCAGTGAATTTAACTTCAGGGAATCAAAGTTACCCACCCTGCGGTGAATTCAGCATTCACCGCAGGATCCCCAGAGTGCAGGGAAGCGGCCGCCGAATGCTGCTGCCAATGCGCCGCAAACCTGTTGCCCACCGCCGCCAACCTGCTGGACATCTGCCGCAAACCCGCCAGAGGGCTGCCGAGCTCAGCGCCGACCAGACGCAGGAAAAAGCTGAGAAGCCGACGGACGGGTAAAAAAATTTAAAAAAGGGCTTAAAGTGTCAAAATTGAAACGCTGTTTTTCAAAAAGACTACTGAACGAAAATGCCTGGAATTTACATGTAGCGCTGTGTTTAAACTCTTACTGTGGCAGTACCTATTTTTGGCCACCGGAGGGAGACAAGCGCGATCAGAGACACTGAACATTGGGACTACATTTCCCGGCGTGTTTTGCAAACAGACAGGAAGTGGGTGGGACACAGACGCTGTACATCCTGAGCCTCGTGGAGAACGCGCCAGAGCGCGCCAGGGAGTGCATGGAAGAGGACGCAGTGCTGCAGAGCGGAACCGTGACTAGGCCGGAGCGCAAGTGTGTCCTATCAGGAATCGAGTGGGGTTATCCTGCCTTGCCAGAAGGAGCCTTACCCACTGACCATCATCACCCCAGTGTTTGTCCAGACAAGCTGAGGACCCCGAGTGAGGAGTACCGCGAGTCCATTGGATGGGAGAGCAGGCGGTAGCTGGATAAGTCCGGACCGGAGCACAGAGAGCCTGATTATCGATCCAATAGCCGGTGTCCCAGCGCGGAGACAAGCGGAGAGACGTCCTGGGTCAGCGGAGCCTTGGTGATCAACGGATGGGTGAGAGGCCTCCAAGGCCGGTTCTACAAAAGCTCAAGCACGCACGCTGTTGTTTATTTCTGAAACCCACAGGGCCCCAACTTGACTAGTCGAAGACATCACTTAAAAGATTCACTGGCCAGTTGAATAGTACCCGGGTACCATAACACACACATACACTAACAATTCGGGACTTAACCTGTTCGGGACTCACTCCCTAGTATCGAAAAAGGGGAAAATATTTGCATCTTATTTTATTTTCCGCTGCGCGTTTCTCGTAATTACGAAGCATTGTATTTTTCTGCTCGGTCGCGTATTTTTCCAGAAATACGAAGTCTCGCATTTCTTTTTTCCCGCTGCACGTTTACCGCAATACGAAATACTGTAAATATATCTACGAACACCGTGTCTTATTATACGCCTTTTACTTCAGTAAACTATATAAATTATAAAATCCACAACGGTGCTGGAGTATATTTATTCCCTAGTGCGGGGAGACTGACCCGTGGTTCATTTTCAGCGGCTCCTCCGGGAGTGAGCGCTACATACATATAAGATCCTATAAATGATAATAAAAAGGGCTGTTACAGAAAAAAAGAAAAAAACCCTATTAAAAGAAAAACAGAAAAAAATGTTGCCGAAAGAATCCCGAAAAATGCCTGAAAGAGCCTAAAAAATCAATAAATAGACTTTTTGAAGCAGATTAAAATAATAAACGGTTTATTAGATATTGAATTAAAACGGGAATATTTTTAACATTGAAGCCTATGGGATTCGCCTGAATAAACCTGTCGAATGAAACCACCGAATGGCAGAGCATTTCGGCAACTTTTCACTGCTGTTCGGTGTCTCTGAATAGATTAACCATTGCTTCTCTATGGGGGATTTCGCTGCTGTTGAACAGGCATTGTACTTGCTGGCAGTTCACCAAAATTTGACGAACTGCCTGCTCCCTGAATAACCGAATGGCCCCGAAATGTCACCGTACGGGGAGTCACTGTTCAGTACCATTTTGGGGCCAGATCGGCTCTCTCTGAAAAAAACCCTGTTGTATTTGTTAGTGTTGTAGTACTTCATTTGGGCCAGCAGGTGTCGCTGTGCATGTCAGCTCAGCAGCGCCATCTCCTGTCTGTTTTATAGTATTACAACCTTACTTATTGAAGAAAATAATATAAAAAAACACCTACACGTCCAAGCAAATCAGAAACCTGCTTGGCTGCTTCTCCACGTCAACAGTAGACAAACAGCTGTCCAGGAGTGGTTTGTGTCTTGTTAGGCTAGGGTCAGACGAGCGTGATTTCTACGGGCTGTACGTCCATGCAGTACGGACATCGTCAGTACGGATGACGCAGTAGTGGTCACACAGTCCGTTTTTTCACTGAAGTTATTTTTGACGGATGTAGGAGGGAAAAATAAATTACAATGAAAGAACATTCTGTCCGTCAAAAATGCTGGACGTATAAATGCAGTCCGTCTGACCATGCTCCATCACTCACACACAAAGCTATGCAGACGTTGTGGACGTGGCGCACTCCGCACGTCCGTTCTAGCAGTATTACGTTCTTGCCAAACCTGCGTCCGTTTGCCGCAGCCGTTGTGCGTCCGCAGTTCAGTGCGGACGTACTTCATGTGTCAGGCTCCAATGGACTTTCTTTCATGCTATCACGGACGTACTTTTAGGCGCAATCACGGACGTGAACACTACGCTCGTCTGACACCAGCCTTAGGGATGCCAGGTCGGCCATGTTTTCCTGGACACATATCATTTATTAATGCTGATGGGCAGTGCATGAAAATAAACCACCCCCCAGCATCTAAAATCCATACGCTGCAGGTAAGAAATCAAAAAGGAATCCCAGGTGACCTGATTTCTCTTCTACAGTATATGTATTATACATGTTGCAGGGCAGCATTTTTCTCTGGGCTCGTCTCTGCATGAAATAGCAGTATGTGTCCAGGAAAACATGGCCGACCTGGCAAACCTACTGTACTTGTGTGTGTGTTTTTTTGTTACTTGTTGTGTTTGTGTCTTCAGTTTTCTGACAGGACTAGGATTGTCTGAGAAGTCACAGCTGCTTCATCGCTCTTAGGCTGGGGTCAGACCAGCGCACTTTTAACGTGCGTTCTGGCGCACATAATTACGGCCGCACTAGCAGCAGATGACGGGCAATGACAGCCAATATACGATGTTCGGCCGCACAAAAGTCCGGCCGTGCAACGCAAGTGGAATTTGAATGCATTTTTCTGAGAACGCTGAACCGCTAGTACGGACGTACAGAGTGCGCAGCTGCGGCATAGCGGCGTGTTTGCGTGATTGGGAGATGTCAGACGCTGCTAATGTCCAGCCTACATAACGTCCAGACGCAAAAAGAGTTTTATTGACATCCGTACAAAATCACGCCCGGAAATGCGCGTCGTCTGACCGTTTTTGCGCATTCCGTGAAAAAATACGTCAATGCGTTCGGACGCACTTTTTCACGTTCGCGGGGAAAAATGTTTTCGTCTGACCCTAGCCTTAATGTTTGAGTGATTTCTTTACTTTTTCTCCTTTTCTTTACTTTAATTCATTTAGGGTTTTTCAAAGAGAATCCAAAAAGTCAACGCACGTTCGGTGACTTTTCGTTCTCTTCAATTCGGTACGATTAGGCGATCCCATTTCGGCGACCCTGCGGTGTATTCAGCAAGCACCACAGGGCCGTCGTAGTGCAGGGAAAACCCGCTGCAAACCCGACGAACACTCACCGCAAAACCCGGCGAATGCTCACCGACACCCGCAAAAACATCTGGATCAACCCCGCCTAACACACCGGAAAAACTCGAGCAGCACCCGCCGATCAGAGCGCAGAACACCCGCCGGAAAAACCCGACACTGCAGACGAATGGAGTGAACGGAAAAAAAACCAGTACGCTTGAATGTTTAAAAAGTGAAACGCTGTTTGCAAAGAAACTACAGAACGAAAAGGTCTGAAATTTACATATGATCCAATGAATGATAATAAAAAGGGCTATTACAGATAAAGAAAAAACGATTAAAAAAAAAATGGGAAAAAAATTCGCAAAAAAATCCCGAAAAATACCTAAAAGATCCTAAAAAAATCTATAAATAAAGAGACTTTTTACTGCAGAATATTATAATAAACGGTTTATTAGATATTGTATTAAAACAGGAATATTTTTAACATTGAAGCCTATGGGATTCGCCTGAATAAATCTGCCGCATGAAACCACCGAACAGCAGGGCATTTCGGCGACTTTTTACTGCTGGTTTGTGTTCTCTGAATAGACAAAGCATTGCTTCTCTATGGGGATTTCACTGCCCTCGAACAGGCAACGAACAGGCACCGCATGTGCAGGCAATTCGCCAACATATGGCGAACTGCCTGCTCTCTGAATAGTCGAATGGCCAGGAAAGGTAAACGAACGCTGAATTCCACTGTTCGGTTACCTTTCGGCCATAATTCGGATCTCTTTGAATAACCCTGATTACCTCTACATAAAATAGTGATATTTAAACCGTCTCTGGGGTGCCGTCTGTTGCTTATTAACTCATTTTGTGAAAAAGTGGGCTTGACAAACATCATTGCCCAGCTGCATGTTTTTTATGTGAAGGTTTCTGTGGAATGTTGCATAATAGAATGTATCACTATCTAGCTCTCTTATCTCCGCTTAACCTATACCTTGCTGGAAACATCCATTATTTCTCTTATCTGAACCTTTTAGGAGATAAAGCTCCATAGTGTTTACAATAGCAGGAAGGTGCTAATAACTGAATTAGTATAATGTAAATATTTAAGTCATTAGATAAACTGCTGGTTTTGTAAACCTACTTTAAATTTTGTGTAACATGTTACATGTATGTTTATTATTATATTTTATTCACCCAAACCAATATTTATCATTTTAGATATTTTAAACATCAGGGCATGTCCTGTTGAAATATATGTATAATATACAACAGCTCTGGTTAAGTTAGCACCAACTATGTAATAGGGCCCTAAGGCTAAGGTCAGACGAAAGCAGTTTTAACGTGCGTTTAGCTGCACGAAATCACGGCCGTGGTAGCAGCAAATGATGTCCAATGCCGGGGAACATACGACGAACGGCCGCACGAAAGTTCGTCCGCGCAACGCAAGTGGCAAACGAACGCATTTTTTGGAGAACGTCAAACCGCTAGTACTGACGTACAGAGTACGCTGCGTCCGCTAGCGGCGTATTTGCGTGATTGGGAGACGTCAGACGCTGCACACGTCCGGCCAACATAACATCCAGACGCAAAAAGGGTTTTATTGATGATCCGTACAAAATCACGGACGAAAAGGCGCATCGTATGACCGCTATCGCGTATTCCGGGAAAAAATACGTACGTTCGTTCGAACGCACTTTTTCACGGACAACGTGAAAAATGCGTTCGTCTGACCCTAGCCTAAACAGCGCATGGTTCCTCTGAATTATCAGGAACAACAATATATTTCTGTATTGAGCTTGATACGCTTTTACTTTATATTAAATGTTTTGGTGCTTGTTTAGGTTTAGAACACTTGGTGCTATTTATGCAGTAGCGTCTGGTAATTTATACCACTCAGTATCAATCTTACGAATACTTCAAGCTATTGTGCTTCTTTGTGCGGAAATGGCGCTGTGACCTTCATCCCTCAATGTCTTGATTGTGTTTAGAACACTTTGTGCCTCTCATGTATTGCTGCGCGGCACTCTGTACCAGTCAGCAAACAACTCTATGGGCCCTATTACAATCTTGGCGCATTTGCGCGAGGACAAAACCATTTGCACATAACGTCGTATTACGGCGTTCGCGCAAACGATGCGCGTTAATGTCCAACGCGAGTGAACCTGCGCGAACCCAGCGAGAGCGCAAGTTCGTGCGCGCATCCCATACGTATCATTGTCAGTGCGAATGCTTTCGAGCGGATGGTATTACGATCTTCGCGCAACGTCGTGCAAACGACGTTTGCGCAAAGTATCTTAACGTGTTTGAAACTTCAAATATGATCCTTCTGGCCGAAACGAAATGAACCTGCACAAAATAAAAAATACAGCACAGTACAGTTACACATTCTACACATACCCAAACAATAAAATAAATAAATTGTTTTCTTTTTCTTTTGGCTGCAGAATATATATACGCAGATTGACTTTGACAGACCCCCGCTCCCTTTTACAAGCAACCAAAAATAAATAAATATATATGTATGTATAAACAGGTGTGTGTATGTATATATATATACAGTATATATTATATATAATTATATATATATTAATATATAAATTAAGTAATTTATTATTGCAGGGTAATGAATGAACAACCCAATGATTTGGCTCAATGTTAATAATGGCTCAGTGAGGAGCCAAGACATCTGTGATTTGTCTTTAACCATGCTACAAAAGACTTTTTTTTTTTTTTCTGTATACCCTCGAGTGCGTCCACCAGGATTTTAGAGTATATATATATATCCCTAAAGCCACACATCATCCTGTTGGAGATTTTCACTTACACAGACTGACCTGACCTCTATATTACAACACGCAGGCTGCTGCACACTGTACTGCATATAGCTCAAGCTTATAGAAACACACGACAGAACATCCGCACAGAACAATGCAAGCAACTACCAGCAATCATCAACACCTACATACATACATACATATGTAAACACATACATATATACATATCTATCTTCAAATACAAATACATTATAGCTGTCTATGTCTTTCTACTTGTATCTGGCTATCTGTCTGTGTGTCAGTATCTTTCTACAGTCATGGCCGAAATTGTTGGCACCCCAGACATTTTTCCAGAAAATCAAGTATTTCACACAGAAAAGTATTGCAGTATCACATGTTTTGCTATACACATGTTTATTCCCTTTGTGTGTATTGGAACAAAACAAAAAAAGGGAGGAAAAAAAGCAAATTGGACATAATGTCACACAAAACTCCAAAAATGGGTTGGACAAAATTCTCGGCACCCTTAACTTAATATTTGGTTGCACACCCTTTGGAAAAAATAACTGAAATCAGTGGCTTCCTATAACCATCAATAAGCTTCTTACACCTCTCACCCGGGATTTTGGACCACTCTTCCTTTGCAAACTGCTCCAGGTATCTCTTATTGGAAGGGCGCCTTTTCCCAACAGCACTTTTAAGATCTCTCCACAGGTGGTCAATGGGATTTAGATCTGGACTCATTGCTGGCCACTTTAGAACTCTCCAGCGCTTTGTTGCCATCCATTTCTGGGTGCTTTTTGACGTATGTTTGGGGTCATTGTCCTGCTGGAAGACCCAAGATCTCGGACGCAAATCCAGCTTTCTGACACTGGGCTCTACAGTGCGACCCAAAATCCTTTGGTAATCCTCAGATTTCATGATGCCTTGCACACATTCAAGGCACCCAGTGCTAGAGGCAGCAAAACAACCCCAAAACATAATTGAACCTCCACTATATTTCACTGTAGGTACTGTGTTCTTTTCTTTGTAGGCCTCATTCCGTTATCGGTAAACAGTAGAATGATGTGCTTTACCAAAAAGCTCTATCTTGGTCTCATCTGTCCACAAGACGTTTTCCCAGAAGGATTTTGGCTTACTCAAGTACATTTTGGAAAACTGTATTCTTGCTTTTTTATGTCTCTGTGTCAGCAGTGGGGTCCTCCTGGGTCTCCTGCCATAGAGTTTCATTTCATTTAAATGTCAATGGATAGTTTGCGCTGACACTGATGCTCCCTGAGCCTGCAGGACAGCTTGAATTTCTTTGGAACTTGTTTGGGGCTGCTTATCCACCATCCGGACTATCCTGCGTTGCAACCTTTCATCAATTTTTCTCTTCCGTCCACGCCCAGAGAGATTAGCTACAGTGCCATGGGTTGCAAACTTCTTGATAATGTTGCGCACTGTGGACAAAGGCAAATCTAGATCTCTGGAGATAGACTTGTAACCTTGAGATTGTTGATATTTTTCCACAATTTTGGTTCTCAAGTCCTCAGACAGTTCTCTTCTAATCTTTCTGTTGTCCGTGCTTAGTGTGGCACACACAGACACACAATGCAAAGACTAAGTGAACTTCTCTCCTTTTTATCTTCTTTCAGGTGTGATTTTTATATTGCCCACACCTGTTACTTGCCCCAGGTGAGTTTACAGGAGCATCACATGCTTGAAACAATCTTATTTATCCACAATTTTGAAAGGGTGCCAATAATTTTGTCCAGCCCATTTTTGGAGTTTTGTGTGAAATTATGTCCAATTTGCTTTTTTTCCTTCCTTTTTTGTTTTGTTCCAATACACACAAAGGGAATAAACATGTGTATAGCAAAACATGTGTTACTGCAATACTTTTCTGTGAGAAATACTTGATTTTCTTGAAAAATTTCTGGGGTGCCAACAATTTCGGCCATGACTGTACATGCCTATCTGTCTGTCTGTCTATATAACACTGTCTCTGAATCTGTCTGCCTATATGTCTTTTTACTAGACTTGTGCACCGATTTTTTTTCGATAAATTTTCGTTCCGGCTCGTTTCGACCGATTTCCATTTCGGTTCGGTTCGTTTCGGTTCGTTTTTCGTATCGACTTTTTTTTCGTGATTTCGGAAATTTTCGTGTTTTTCGTAACATCTGTTCTCCTCGTTTCAAAGTGTCTATTCGTTTTGACATAAACTAATCTTTTTTTGGATCCGATATTTCTGTCGATAAGATACGATTTCTCATGTTTTACAAGAAGGATACATTGAGATTTCTCTGGTTTTACAAGAAGGATACATTGAGATTTCTCATGTTTTACAAGAAGGATACATCGAGATTTCTCTGGTTTCCCGGGAAGGATACATTGAGATTTCTCTGGTTTTCCGGGAAGGATACATTGAGATTTCTCATGTTTTACAAGAAGGATACATTGAGATTTCTCTGGTTTTACAAGAAGGATACATTGAGATTTCTCTGGTTTTACAAGAAGGATACATTGAGATTTCTCTGGTTTTACAAGAAGGATACATTGAGATTTCTCATGTTTCACAAGAAGGATACATTGAGATTTCTCTGGTTTCCCGGGAAGGATACATTGAGATTTCTCATGTTTCACAAGAAGGATACATTGAGATTTCTCTGGTTTCCCGGGAAGGATACATTGAGATTTTTCTGGTTTTCCGGGAAGGATACATTGAGATTTCTCATGTTTTACAAGAAAGATACATTGAGATTTCTCTGGTTTCCCGGGAAGGATACATTGAGATTTGTCATGTTTTACAAGAAGGATAGATTGAGATGGGAATGATACAAAATTACAGAATCAGCGATATAACCGAAAAATACGATGTCCGAAATTACTGAAATGGAACCGAAATCAGGAATGGAGCAGAAATCACGAATTGAACGAAAATGAATTTCGATTTTACACATTTCTAGTCCTTTCGAAAATCCCGAAAAGTTTTCGTTTCGGCTTGGAAATTTGTTCGGATCTGCCGTTTTTGGATCCGAAAAATTTCGGAAAATCGGCCGAATCCGAATGCACGAATCGGGAAATTTCGTGAAAATTCCAAAATCCCGAAACGCACATCCCTACTTTTTACCTATCTATTTCTGTCTTTCTATTGCTGCCTTCCTTTCTGTCTGTCTCTGTCTTTCTTATTCTGTCCACGCACACATCTATACACAGCCGTAAAACTTTGATTCCCCTTTGTTGCAAAGTGTCTTATCTACTGTCCTCCGATACCCATGGAGAACTGGCCTGACACATATATAATATTGTTAAACGTCACAGATCATGACATGACGTCAAAGCCTGGCAGAAGGGTTAATTTAATGCCTGTTCTCTGACGTTATATTGTAGCCAGATATTGGCCCCTATTACACGCTTCGCGAAGCGCATTTGCATGCGCGCAAATGCGCTTTTGCGCGAGGACAAAACCATTTGCGCGGAACGTCGTAGTACGACGTTCGCGCAAACGATGCACGTTATCGTCTATTGCGATTGACCCTGCGCGAACCCAGCGCGAGCGCAAGTGCGTTCGCACATCCCATACTTACCATTGTCAGCGCAAATGCGTTGGAGCGGATGGTATTACGATCTTTGCGCAACGTCGTACGAACGACGTTTGGGCGAAGTATCGTAACGTCTTTGAAAACCTGGTGTTAATTTACAATCTAAACGTTCTGGCCGAAACGAAATAAACCTGCACAAAAAAAAAAATACAGCACAGTACAGTTACACATTCTACACATACCCAAACAATAAAATTAATAAATTGTTTAATATTTTATTTTTGTTGCAGCACATACAGTTGTGTTCAAAATTATTCAACCCCCAATGCTGTAAAGGGTTTTAGGGAATTTAGTGTACATTTGTAATTGTATTCAGAATGAAATCCTACAAGGACTTTTTAAAGAACCATATGCAACTAAAATGACATCAATTGGTTTTGTAATACAGTAGTAAATGTTTCTTTTGTGAATTCTTCATTGACACAATTATTCAACCCCTTAAAGACTACCACTCTGAAGAACAGAGGTTCATTCAAGTGTTTTCAATCAGGTATTGAAAACACCTGTGGATGTCACGGAGCAGCAATAAAGCATAATAAGCACCAATTAGGCAGCTTTAAAATGACTGTGATACTCAGCTCCTTCTAGACATTTACTGGTGTGGTTACAAACATGGTGAAGTCAAGAGAAGGGTCCAGGAAGACAAGAGAAGAGGTGATTACTCTTCACAGGAAGGGCAATGGCTATAAGAAGATTGCAAAGATGTTAAACATACCAAGAGAGACCATAGGAAGCATCATTCGCAAATTCAAGGCAAAGGGCACTGTTGAAACGCTACCTGGTCGTGGCAGAAAGAAGATGCTGACTTCGACTGCTGTGCGCTACCTGAAGCGTAGAGTGGAGAAAAGTCCCCATGTGACTGCTGAGGAACTGAGAAAAGATTTGTCAGATGTGGGTACTGAAGTTTCAGCTCAGACAATACGGCGCACACTGCGTAATGAAGGCCTCCATGCCAGAATTCCCAGGCGCACCCCCTTGCTGTCTCCAAAGAATAAGAAGAGTCGACTGCAGTATGCCAAAAGTCATGTGGACAAACCACAGAAGTTTTGGGATAGTGTTCTGTGGACTGATGAAACAAAATTAGAACTGTTTGGGCCCATGGATCAACGCTATGTTTGGAGGAGGAAGAACAAGGCCTATGAAGAAAAGAACACCTTGCCTACTGTGAAGCATGGCGGGGGGTCAATCATGCTTTGGGGCTGTTTTGCTTCTGCAGGTACAGGGAAGCTTTAGCGTGTGCAAGGTACCATGAATTCTCTTCAGTACCAGGAGATATTGGATGACAATGTGATGCAGTCCGTCACAAACCTGAGGCTTGGGAGACGTTGGACCTTTCAACAGGACAATGATCCCAAGCATACCTCCAAGTCCACTAGAGCATGGTTGCAGATTAAAGGCTGGAACATTTTGGAGTGGCCATCGCAGTCTCCTGACTTAAATCCGATTGAGAACCTCTGGTGGGACTTAAAGAAAGCAGTTGCAGTGCGCAAGCCTAAGAATGTGACTGAACTGGAGGCTTTTGCCCATGACGAATGGGCGAAGATACCCGTAGATCGCTGCAAGACACTTGGGGGTTGAATAAAACTGATAATGATGTGAGCACATTTGTGGTTATTTCATTATAAATGTTATGTTATATTTGTCTGACCTACACGTGCCTCTTTGATTTAATTGTAAGCAAGATGACTGAATGATCAAAATCAATGTCAAACTGGCCAAAACACTCAATTTCAGTGGGGGTTGAATAATTTTGAACACAACTGTATATCGCCCCAGCAGCTCACACTTGGAAATATATTGCCCCAGCAGCTCACACATGGAACTATATTGCCCCCAGCAGCTCAAAAATGGATATATATATTGCCCCCAGCAGCTCACACATGGATATATATATTGCCCCAGCAGCTCACACATGGTTATATATTGCCCCAACTCAAACAGGGATATATAATTGCCCCCAGTTCACACAGGGATATATATTGCCCCAGCACATACAGGGATATATATTGCCCCCTGCTCACACATGGATATATATTGCCCCCAGCTCACACATGGATTATATACTGCCCCAGCTCACACAGGGATATAAATTGCCCCCAGGCTAGCTCACACATTGATATATATTGCCCACAGCTCACACAGGGATATATATTGCCCCAGCTCACACATGGATATATATTGCCCCCAGCTCACACAGGGATATAAATTGCCCCCAGGCTAGCTCACACATTGATATATAGTGCCCCCAGCTCACACAGGGATATATATTGCCCCAGTTCACACAGGGATATATATTGCCCCCCAGCTCACACAGGGATATATTTTACCCCCATCTATCACAGGGATACATATTGCCCCCAGCTCACACAGGGATACATATTGCCCCCAGCTCATCTCTCCTCTGCCAGGCCCCTCCTGCACAATATTGCCGGCCGCCGTGTGCTTCCTATGAGTGGCCGCCAGCTTGAAACTCTGCCGCTCACGTGGGTTCCACCAGCCAGCCACGATCTGGCGATCACGCGTCTGGCTGGTGGAACCCACGTGAGCGACAGAGTTTCAAGCCAGCGGCCGCTCATAGGAAGCATGCAGCGGCTGGCAATATTGAGCAAGAGGGGCCTGGCAGAGGCGGCCCGGGTGCCACTTGTCTCCCTCCCCCTGGCCCAGTCCGCCCCTGCCTCATGGTGACTCCCACTGTGAATAATAATAAATACATTGTTGGTGAGAGGGATGCCACTCTGGTGGGGGGAGACAAGACGGTAGTCCAACCTTCTTTTGATTCAACCAGGAGTTCCAGGAAGAGATCAGCCCTTTTGTGATTTGGCTTGGACCTTGAGAGCACATGGCTATGCTGTGTATTTCTGGACTTGGTAAATGATTGTTGCTCTTGTTGATCCCTATGTACATCACTTTACCTATGCTGAGTTTTTGTGTTGTTGCAGTGTCCAGGGTTTAGTTTAATAATGTTTTAATGTTGTATCTTTCTGTTTATCCTTTATATTTTTAAGTAAAACCTTTATACCCATCACTGGGCTCTATTACAATCCCCATCCTAAAACGGGGGCGGTAGGGAGAAAAGACTGCGGCCGCAGTTTTCCCCCTACCGCCCCCGTTTTAACGGGGGTTTACAATGAAGGCGCAAAAAATGCTGCCTGCATTGTTTGTGCCCGCTAAGTCCCGGGATGCGCGCGGCAGCGCTAAGCGCAGCCGCGTGCATCCTCTCAATGGAGTCCATAGGACTCCATTGAAGCAGACACCGGTGGTCACATGACCAGCCGGATCTCGCATCGCGAGATCCGGCTGGTCGGCGTAGGGATACACAGGGAGAGACTGGGGGGACTTTTCCCCCCAGTCTTTCCCTGCTCCCGCCGAACGGAGGAGGCGATCAGAGCTGCGGTCCTCGCCGCAGGACAGAGGGTAAGTATCTGACTTTTTAAATTATTTTTCCGCCTGGTGTTAACGGATTCTGCAAAAGCGGAATCCGTTAACACCAGGTTCTTGGTCTTGCTCTGGTTAACTTTTCGCTAACCAGAGCCAGGCGTTAATCAGCGCTGGGATTTTGTAATCCAGCGCTGATTAACACTTGGCGCTCCCCATGTTAAGTATAAGGAGTCCAAAGTACACGAACCTCGCGCTGAGAACCGCAAGATACCCGTTGCGTTTGGATTGTAATATGCGGTAGATACCGCAGCTAACGGTAGTGCTCACGCAGGTGAGCGCTACCATTATCGTTAGGAGTGTAATAGAGCCTACTGTGTTTGTGTCGTCACTCGCTACTCAATCTCACGCTATCGGCTGGTATTACCTTTATTTTTAAATACATTTTTCGTTACAGGGACAACAATATATTTCTGTATTGAGCTTGATACGCTGTTACTTTATATTAAATGTTTTGGTGCTTGTTCTAGGTTTAGAACACTTGGTGCTATTTATTTATTTATTTATAAAAGTATTTTACCAGGAAGGATACATTGAGATTTCTCTCGTTTTCAAGTATGTCCTGGGTTCAAGAACATTGAAGTGTTACAGTTACAGAAATACAAAGTAATACAATGCAAGATATTAAAAAAAAAAAAAAAAAAACACAAATATATACAGATTAACAGAAAAATATGTAGGAAATATAGTCACTAGGTTACATGTTTACAGGTGCATTCTGTATTGAGGTATGTTAGTAAGGAGCTTTATTTATTTATTTATGCAGTAGCGTCTGGTAATTTATACCACTCAGTATCAATCTTACGAATACTTCAAGCTATTGTGCTTCTTTGTGCGGAAATGGCGCTGTGACCTTCATCCCTCAATGTCTTGATTGTGTTTAGAACACTTTGTGCCTCGCATGTATTGCTGCGCGGCACTCGGTACCAGTCAGCAAACAACTCTATGACTATATTTCTTGTCATCGTGGCAGTGTGACTATAGATTCTGCTACTTGAAGCTGATGCTGTGAATTTAACCGTATGTCAATACTGCAGGGCTTTTTCTGAAGTACATCCAATTATTCATCAATAAGTCTCTCTACACTTTAGATATGATTACCTGCAGCGCAGTACATTTATTCCTTTATTCCAACAATTGAGAAACATACATAGGACCATTTTTCTACTATTGATAGACTCACGATTGCTTCTTGCCGGGAGCTGTACCATCTTGTGGCGCCCATCTGAGCAATTTAGTAGGGATGTGCGTTTCGGGTTTCGGAATTTCGGAATTTTCACGAAATTTCCCGATTCGTGCATTCGGATTTGGCCGATTTTCCGAAATTTTTCGGATCCATAAACGGCAGATCCGAACAAATTTCCGAACCGAAACGAAAACTTTTCAGAATCTTCGAATGGACTTGAATGGATGTGTAAAATCGAAATTCGTTTTTGTTCCATTCCTGATTTCGGTTCCATTTCAGTAATTTCGGACATCGTATTTATATTGCTGATTCTGTAATTACATTTTGTATCATTCCCATCTCAATGTATCCATCCTGGAAAACCAGAGAAATCTCAATGTATCCTTCCTGGAAAACCAGAGAAATCTCAATGTATCCTTCCTGGAAAACCAGAGAAATCTCAATGTATCCTTCTTGTAAAACATGAGAAATCTCAATGTATCCTTCCCGGGAAACCAGGGAAATCTCAATGTATCCTTCTTGTAAAAAATGAGAAATCTCAATGTATCCTTCTTGTAAAACATGAGAAATCTCAATGTATCCTTCACGGGAAACCAGAGAAATCTCAATGTATCCTTCTTGTAAAAAATGAGAAATCTCAATGTATCCTTCCCGGGAAACCAGGGAAATCTCAATGTATCCTTCTTGTAAAACATGAGAAATCTCAATGTATCCTTCCTGGAAATCCAGAGGAATCTCAATGTATCCTTCTTGTAAAACATGAGAAATCTCAATGTATCCTTCCTGGAAAACCAGAGAAATCTCAATGTATCCTTCTTGTAAAACCAGAGAAATCTCAATGTATCCTTCTTGTAAAACATGAGAAATCTCAATGGCAGAATTATCGTATCGGCAGAATTATCGTATCCGAAAAACCATTAGTTTACGTCAAAACGAATAGAGACTTTGAAACGAGGAGAACAGATGTTCTGAAAAACACGAAAATTTCCGAAATCACGAAAAAAAAGTCGATAGGAAAAACGAACCGAAACGAACCGAACCGAAACGGAAATCGGCAGAAACGAGTCGAAACGAAAATTTACAAAATCCGAATGAACCGAACCGAATCGAACCGAAAAAAAATCGGTGCACAAGTCTCCTATTTAGCTCTTGATTAATTCCCATATTTTGGGTGGCATGGTTTATTTTTCCGTTAGGGAGGGTACAATTTTCCATTTCAATTTTTCTTCAGCCTTTAAGTGTGTTGTGTATAATTTGTACTCGTTCTAATAAATATTATTTAGGCAGCCGGTGTCTACCACCTTTTGCTTTTTTCTAGAGAAATCTAATACCCCATTAAGGCTAGGGTCAGACGAGCGCAGTGCGAACGCGCGTGCAGGCGCACTTAATCACGGCCGTAGTAGCAGCAAGTGCCGGGCAATGACGGCCAATATACGAAGTACGGTCGCACAAAAGTCCGGCTGCGCAACGCAAGTGGAAAACGAACGCATTTTGTCGAGAACGTAAAACCTCTAGTACGGTTGTACAGAGTGCGCTGCGTCCGCTAGAGGCGTGTGTGCGTGAATTGGAGATGTCAGACACTGCTAATGTCCGGCCAACATAACGTCCAGATGCACAAAGTGTTTTATTGATGATCCGTACAAAATCACGGATGCAAATGCGCATCGTATGACCGCTATCGCGTACTCCGTGAAAAAATGCGTCCATTCGTTCGAACGCACTTTTTCACAGACAACGCGAAAATGCGTTCGTCTGACCCTAGCCTAAGCTGTTAATCCAGCAGTGTTTCTGAATATGTATAATTCATTGCCCAGATATAATGTCATTAAAATAATCAGGATTAAACCCACAGTGGTGTGTCCGCTGAGGTGCGATGCTTTGTGACTCATCCGCCCTTTCATTTTCGTATTTTCCACCCCGATAGCTGTTTATAAAGGTCTTCTGGAAGGGCATGTTGTGAAATGTAGAAATGTATCCGCCTCTCGTATATTTTGCCGGACACGGCTCTGTCCTCTTTAGAACCTTTGCAGTTTGGAGAAACCCATAAAGCTCAAGAGCGATTCCATCCACAGGTCTGTACCCCACAAATAGCCAAAGCTATCAACCTTATCTTTAATTTATTACAAAACACAGATACAGGGTTATTCAGAGAAAGGTGAAACTCTGGAGAACTTTGGAGAAGTGAAAATTCTAGATCAAAATAGCCGATTTGGAAAGTGAGATAAATGATAGAATTTTTCTGGTTTGGCTATTTTGACCAAGAATTTTGACTTCTCCAAACGTTCTCCAGAGTTCCCCCTTACCCTGAATAACCCTGACAGTGTTACGCTGCTTCGCTTTATTGAATGTAGTTTTTTCCTAGCTTTTTATAATCAGTGCACACTCATACACATGTCATATATAAATACACTGACTGACCCCCGAGATTTTACACAATTAGCCGAGCTATGTTTTAAAATAATCATCGTTTCTAATAATGTGAACTCAAGAAACGCTAATCAAAGGAGCAAAATGAGACTAGGGCGGGCGTCAGAAACCTTGGCCCCCAAGATGTTTTGAAACTTATTTCTCCATTAAGTTAAGCCTTATGGGAAATATCAATCCAAAACACAAAACCACCTTATAAAACACATTATAAAACACATGCTGCTGTTTAATTCTTTCTTTGAAGATATTGCATGTTAAAAGGAAAAATAAAGTAAGTATTTTTATCACCTGTTTCCATTTTGTGGATTTTTCTCATCATGCAACATTTACCAAAATCTGTGCAAAAGTTTACATTACTGCCGTGGTTTATCAAGCTACAGTATTTAACAGTTAATGGGGTGGAGGAGGGAATATTTAGATAAGGCAGCAGCGGATGTATTGTGTTTTCCATGCTACCTGAGATAAGAGCTGTCAGCTGAATACGATAAGACAGGGAACGTAAAAGACTTCTAATCTACCCCCTGGTGATGTCCTTTGAATACATCCCACACAATACAATGATGTGAGTCAGGCCCAGACTGGCTATCGGGCTGAATTTTTCACTTAGGGGTATACTGACGTCTGTTGGCAGCAGTTTAGACATTAATGGCTGTGTGTGAGTTATTTTGAGGGACACAAGTGTACACAAGCTGTACACTCACTACTTTACATTGTAGCAAAGTGTCCTTTCTTCAGTGTTGTCACATGAAAAAATAACCAGGGATATTCAAAGAGAATCGAAAAGCCACCGCACGTTCGGTGACTTTTCGTTCTCTTCAATTCGGTTCGATTTGGTGATCCCATTTCGGCGACCCTGTGGTGTATTCGGCAAGCACCACAGGGTCGGCGAATTGCAGGGAAAGTCGCCGCAAACCCGCCGAAAACTCGCCGCAAAACGAGGGCGAACGCACACGAAACCTGCAAAAACATCTGGATTAACCCGCCGAAAACGCCGGAAAAACCCTAGCAGGAGCCGATCACATTCAGCCTCCTGAAAAAGCCGACACCGCAGACGAATGGAGTGAATAAATTAAAAAAAAACAGTTCACTTGAATGTTTGAAAAGTGAAACGCTGTTTGCAAAGAAACTACTGAGCGAAAATGTCTGAAATTTACATATGATCCAGTGAATGATAATAAAAAGGGCTGTTACAGAAAAAATAAGTAAAGTTAAAAAAAAGAAGAAATCGGAATTTGTTTTTAAAAAACAAATAGCCTGAAAAATGCTTAAAATATCATAAAAATCTATAAATAAAGATACTTTTACTGCAGAATATTATAATCAACGGTTTATTAGATATTGAATTAAAACGGGAATATTTTTAACATTGAAGCCTATGGGATTCGCCTGAATCAACTTGCCGAATTAGGGTAGGGTCAGACGAACGCAGTGCGAACGCGCGTGCAGCTGCACTTTATCACGGCCGTAGTAGCAGCAAAAGACGGCCAATGACGGGCAATATACGAAGCGCAACGCAAGCGGCAAACAAACGCATTTTTTCGAGAACGTGATACCGCTAGTACTGACGTACAGAGTGCGCTGCGTCCGCTAGCGGCGTGTGTGCGTGATTAGGAGACGTCAGGCGCTGCTAATGTCCGGCCTACATAACGTCCAGACGCAAAAAGTGTTTTATTGATGATCCGTACAAAATCACGCACGAAAATGCGCATCGTATGACCGCTATCGCGTATTCTGTGAAAAAATACGTCCATTCGTTCGAACGCACTTTTTCACGGACGACGCGAAAAATCAGTTCGTCTGACCCTAGCCTTAAAGCACCGAATGGCAGGACATTTCGGCAACTTTTCACTGCTGGTTTTTGTTCTCTGAATAGACGAAGCATTGCTTCTCTATGGGGATTCACTGGCCTCGAACAGGCACCGAACAGCCACCGTATGTGCAGGCAGTTCGCCAGGATTTGGCGAATTGCCTGTTCTCTGGATAGCCGAATGGCCAAGAAAGGTAAACATACACTGATTTTCAGCGTTCGGTTCCCTTTCGGCAGCCATTTCAGATCTCTTTGAATAACCCTGATAATAAAATATTTACAAATATGTGAGGGGTGCACTCACTTCCGTCAGATACTGAATATATAAATATATATATAAACCTTGGTCTCTTACATGCTTTTATCTCTTGCCGGTTCAGGGTTTTTATTGTTTTATGTTGAATGTGATGCTTGTCACGGTATAATGAATGGCTTTCTGTAAACAGTCAGTTCGTCGCTCGCCGACTTGCTGCGGACAAGGTTAGGAAAACGTTAACACCTGCAAACACGTTTCCAGTAAACACTCACCGATGGCTCTTGAAAGTCAAATAGAAAAGTCCAAAGTTTGCAGCTTTATTAAACAAACATAAAAATGAAACGGGACATAAGATCTTCTCTTTTTGCTCAGAGCCAAACTGTATCAACCAGAGCATCATGGAACCACAGGCTCTATATAAAAAATGGAATGAAAAATAAAATTAAAACATGATGACACAATTGAAAGTGTCTTATCTTAAGATATAAACGGGTTATTATTAATGAACCAGGTTTCATAGAATTATGCATAATTTATTAATTCAATTATTCACTGTCCCAAATGAGAATACTGAAAGGGGGGAGGGGGGTTTGTGGGGTCTCTGGAGAGATTCTGCTTTCTTGTCATTAAAGGAACACTCCAGGCTGAAAATCACCCCCCCCTTTTTTTTTTACGTTATATTATACCCAGGTCTCAAAATTTCCACTCGCCTGCTCGCATTTTGCGAGTGGAAATTACATGAGGGCGAGTGGGAATGCAGAGGCAATGCTGGAAAGGGGTTAGGTGGGGCAACTAGTGGCGAGTAACTCTTAAGGCTTGGCTATTAGCTTGGGACTTGAAATTTTGAGGCCTGTTATACCTTTTGCCCTAACTAGTCATTCAGTGAAAAGAAACAAAGACATCCAAACCTCGTTTCAAATCTGGGACAGCCAAGCCTCGTTTTGAATCCAGGATATACGCATTGCTGTGTGAAGTGAAAACAGATGAGATCAATTAAGAGACACTATTTAAGTCGGCGATTATGGTGGTTGTTTATTCCTTTTATTTTTGGCATGATGATGATGTTTTATGAACGAAACGCGTTGGAGATTTTATTTTATTTGAATGTATGCTGTTTACAATAAATCCTCTTTTGGAAATTTCCTCATGGTTCCTTCCTGTGGCGGCGGGTGAACTAAACGAAGATCTTCCTTTGGGAGCGGTAACAAGCAATACTATATGCCTACTAATATTCAATATTTTGTGAGTGCTATGATAGCGGGGGCCTTTTAAAGTAGAAAGTTGCTACCCTCTGCACCATGAGATGTTTTCTTGTTTTATAGATCGCACATCCCCCATTTTGGATGGATATGGTTGACAAAATATGTTATGTCCCTTTAAGCAGGTTACCAACCCACCAACTTGAAATGTCACCTGCACCAGCCGTCACTGATATTCTCTACAACTCATCCCATATCTATAAAGATTAATATGGAGATTTGAGGAGTTATTCAGAGAGCACAGAAATGTCACCGAGATTTCGATGCTCTCTCATTCCCTGCACTTTGGGGATCAAATTCCCCGAACCTGCGGTGAATTCTAGGCTTGTGCACCGATTTTTTTTTCGGTTCGATTTTTCGGATTTTTAAACTTTTCGATTCGGCTCGTTTCGACCGATTTCTGTTTCGATTCGGTTCGGCTCGACTCGTTTTTCGTGTACATTTTTTTTCGGAATATCGACCATTTTTCGTATTTTCGTGTCACTTTGCTCGTTTTTTGTATCGACTTTTCGTAGTTTCGGAAATTTTCGTTTTTCGGAATTGTACATGTTTTCGGAATATCGACCGTTTTTCGTATTTTCGTGTCACTTTGCTCGTTTTTGTATCGACTTTTCGTAATTTCGGAAATTTTCGTTTTTTCGGGACGTCTGTTCTCCTCGTTTCAAAGCAATAAATTTCGATTTGACACATTTCAAGTCCATTCGAAAATTCCGAAAATATTTCGTTTCGGCTCGGAAAACTTTTCGGATCTGCCATTTTCGGATCTAAAAATTTTCGGAAATTCAGCCGCATCCAAAAACACGAATCGGGAAATTTTCGTGAAAATTCTGAAATTCCGAAACCCGAAACGCACATCCCTAGTGAATTCAGCATTCACCGCAGGGTTCCCGAAGTGCAGGGAAAAGTCGAATGGATCTGGGGGGGGGGGAGTTTTTAAAAATTGCCCATAATCCCACGATACAATTCGAAAAATGTAAACACCACAGAAAACCCGCCGAATACATCTGAAAAAAGCCGATACGCCGAACACAGCTGACGAACGATGGTGGAAAAAAAATAAATAAAAAAAACGACAAAATGATTGAAAGTTTCGAATTTGAATCGCTATTTGCAAAAAAAACTGCTAGATGTAAATGTCTGGAATTAACATATAACATACTATGTATAATAATAAAAATGTCTGTTACAGAAAAAAAAAAAGGGAAAAGTAATTCTTTTTATTTTTGAATTTCACAGTCACAAAACAGGACTAGTAAAAGCGAAAATGGCCGCGCAGGGCCAAGACAAGTCGTCAAGTAAACAACAAACAATAATAAAAAACAAAAGTCTTCAGAGTTCAGCAAAATGTCAAAAGAGTTCGCAGTGGAGTCGCAGAAAAATCAGGGGGGGGGGGGTAGACTCAAGTGTCTGCAGGCAGACCAGCCAGACAAAAGAGGAGAATAATTTTGTTTTTGCTGGAAAAATGTCTAAAAAATCCTAAAAAAGAAATAAAGAGACTTTTTGCTGCAGAGTAAATGAATAAACCGTTTAATAAATATTGGATAAAAACGGGAATATTTTTAACATTGAAGCCTATGGGAGGAATAAACTTGGCGAATGAAACCATCGAACATCAGGGCATTTCTCTGCTGTTCGGTGTCTCTGAATAGATTAACCATTGCTCCTCTATGGGGGATTTCACTGCCGCCGAACAGGCACTGTACTTGCTGGCAATTTGTCGAAACTGCCTGCTCTCTGAATGGCCGAATGGCCTCAAAATGGTACTGGGAAATTCACCGTTTAGTGCAATTTCGGGGCCAGATTTGCTCTCTCTGAATAACCCTGTTAGTGTTGGGGAATGTGTTAAGTGTGAAATGGGACAACTTGATGGGGAAGGGAGTGTCAAAAATATTGGTGACACCCCATTCCTATGGTTTTATCTTTCTAGACATGACTCCTGTATAAAGGTGATGGCAAGTTGCCAGATGCATGTACATTGTGTCATTCTTTGTTAATTTATTGCATTTTCCTCATATCTGCAGGTGCACCTCACCCAGCCCTAATCCTAGATCATGCGTAAGGTACAATTTGCAACCGCTTTCATTTTCCTGGCCTTGCTGTCCCATGTGGTGGAGGCAGAAGAAGACAGTCCTCAGAGAATTTGTGGAGCAGAACTGGTGGACACTCTATCTTTTGTGTGCGGTGAAAGAGGCTTCGGCATTCCGAAAAGTAATTATAAATTGGTGTTTTACATAACAGTTGCAAACACTATGACGCATATTTCAACGCCCGTACCCCATCATTCTCAGAGCACCTACACACATGCCACATTCCTATCCCTGCACGTTTTGGCGCAGCCTGATGATACCGACCAATCAGTACCCCATCATTTTAACACTGATCAGTCTGCAAGGAACATCTCTGCAATCACAAGCCAGAAACACACGGCAAAAGTTTCATTTTAACACTGATCAGTCTGCAAGGAACATCTGTGCAATCACAAGCCAGAAACACACAGCAAAAGTTTCATTTTAACACTGATCAGTCTGCAAGGAACATCTCTGCAATCAGAAGCCAGAAACACACAGCAAAAGTTTCATTTTAACACTAGTCAGTCTGCAAGGAACATCTCTGTAATCACAAGCCAGAAACACACAGCAAAAGTTTAATTTTAACACTGGTCAGTCTGCAAGGAGCATCTCTGCAATCACAAGCCAGAAACACACAGCAAAAGTTTCATTTTAACACTAGTCAGTCTGCAAGGAACATCTCTGCAATCACAAGCCAGAAACACACAGCAAAAGTTTAATTTTAACACTGGTCAGTCTGCAAGGAACATCTCTGCAATCACAAGCCAGAAACACACAGCAAAAGTTTCATTTTAACACTGATCAGTCTGCAAGGAACATCTCTGCAATCACAAGCTAGGTATTCAGATCTCAACACGATGGCTACCATCACATTCTGCAATATTCTATCATCGCAATTGTATTTTGTGTCTGCATGTATTAATTTCTGGCTTATTATCCTTTAAATTGCCGCATTTTTAGATAGAATATGTAGCTAGTCTTTCACTAGTGCCCCTCCCCCCCATTACAAACGCCTCTGACACCTAAATACTTACCTGAATTAATTTCCTTTTCACACAGAAACACACAGGAAAAGTTTCATTTTAACACTGATCAGTAGTTTCCTCCTACGAGGATTGCGCTTTGCAGCCACTTTGAACGCGTGTCGCAGTACTTCAAGAGGGTAGCTTTCTAAACGGATGCAGCATGTCTGCTGCAGTGTGCGCAATTCATGCACTCGCTACAGCACGTGGCCCGCCTGGTCGCAGCATCACAATGCTACAACGGACGCCGGGAGGCACGTCAGTACGGGCGCACATAGTGCGGTCGTCTAACACCAGCCTGAGCGCACTCTGTATTCCCTGACTTATTTTGACCTTGGCTATCTTTACTCAATTGTGTGATACTCTGTTTCCCTCTGAACATGGCTACATTTAGCAAAAAGGATTACAACATAGCGCTCAAAAGACCAAGGTCCATGAGAAAGTAAGAGAGACACACTGTATGTCCACAGACAGTTCTTATCTTCAAGATGGCCCGGGGCCACTGGATGGAATGCTGAATACAGCAAATAAAGTACCACTTTTTGTGACACCGAAGGAGCGGATTGAGGGGTTCATGGGCACCCGATACAAGTCCCTACCCGCTATATTCCTGGGAGCCGGTTGTGGGCTCCCCAAAATGTGAGTCAAATACATACGAAATTTCACTCCATTGGGTGTTGATGTACTGCGCAATTGTGGCCCTTTCTTTCTGCTTTTTCCTGCAGTGCGTGTCTTTTCGTCTACACAACAGAGAAGATTCTCGCTTGAAGATAAGAACTGTCTGTGGACATACAGTGTGTCTCTCTTACTTTCTCATGGACCTTGGTCTTTTGAGTGCTATGTTGTAATCCTTTTTGCTCAATTTTCTGGGTGTTTAGAGAAACCTCCGTACACAACATATAGCGAGTGGCTGAGACACTCGTTTCCAGTGGGCGCTTCACCCCTTTTTCTGTTTTCTATTCTAATTTATTTATGGCTACATTTACTCTATTGTGCGATACTTTTGTCTTCCATAGACTTTAGCTACATGTACTATTCTGTACATTAAATGTAGGGTTTGTTTGTTCATCTTTTGCCCTATTAAGCAGCATTATTGTGCCGCCTTGCTTTCTCTCTCTGTATATCCGGCCGCACTAAGGGCCGGAGGCTAGGATCAGTTTTGTGTTTTCATTTAACTGTGTGTTAGGCCTCTCCGCTGTTGCCATTTTTGCAAAGCCCAGCAGTACTAAGGACTGGAACCGCACTTGGCACAAAACTCACGGCCCCCCCAGATATTGATGCCTACAATTCCCAGAATTCTTTCAATGCAACAGATGGCCAGAGAATCATAGGAGTTGTAGTTCAGAAACATCTAGGTTGGGGGGGGTGGAGTTTGAGAGCCCTGACGTAAAGGGTTCTTGGTAGGGATGTGCATGGCTGAAAAATTTGTTTTGTTTAGTTTCGTTTCGTTACCTTTTTCATTTCGCTTTCAGAATTTCGTAACTAATTTCGGTTCGTATTTCGTTTCGTTTCGCTTTGAAATTTCGAATCGATTTGAATTTCATATATGAATTCGATAGTCGATATTAATTCGAATTTTGGATCACTAGATAAAACCCCAAGTAATCAAATTTTGCTGTTAAAAGAAAAGCTAGGGTTAAATTTTAAGCTGTGTCACAGATTTAGTATTTGAGTCAAATTAAACAATGAAACAAAATTAATTTGTTTCATAACGTCCTTTGCTGATTATTACTTGTATTGTAAGATCAATTCGATAGATGATATCAATTATTCAAATTTTTCTTTTATGATGATGACACAGTGTAAATCGTATCGTATCGATTCGTTATTCGGAAGTACTTCCAAATACGATTTTTCAAATTTCGTTCCAAATTCCGAATTTATCCGAAACGAATGCACATCTCTAGTTCTCGGTTTTCCATATGGGTTTTTTAAGAGCCCTAACAGAACCGTTACAGATTATTCATTTATTCATCCCAAAGTGAATGATATATATATTTTTTATTCTGTTTCCCAAGAAATATCGCCTTCCAGAAGACGCACCAAGCCTGGTATAGGTCAGAAATGTTGCTACGATGGCTGCACGCTGAAGGACATTGACGCAATCTGCAATAATCTATAGACGCTTTGAGGGGAGAGATGACGCCTTCATCACATCCGGATGACACAGAGGAAGACTCCATCTGTATGATGATTACTGGTTACATATAAACTAGCCTCACAAACGTGTTCCTGATCTCTTTGCCTTATTTTATCTCATTTGTGAGTCTTTCTTTTAACACCTAACGGTACAGACTCGCCACCCAGGACATACTTGAAAACGAGAGAAATCTCAATGTATCCTTCCTGGTAAAATACTTCCTCAAAAAAAATAAAAATAAATTTGGGGTAGTAACATCGCGCCGATACAGTTAGTGCTAGAGTCATTTGTAAACGTAACCAACTCTCCAGTAAATTTACAATCTCCATTTGAAGTCACAGACGTTGGTTAATTTATCATGGCATTGGATAGGTTTACACACAATAGCTGGAGCGCAGGTCGTGCGTATTGTGTCTGTTTTGGTTATGTGAATGCAGGGAACAATTTTCAGTGCTCACCACAGCATTAACCCTGCGATCAGCCTGAGCAGAGTGATCTGTGTTGGGAAATGTTTCTCCACCGGGGGTGGATAAAAACTGCTGCATGCAGATCTATTCACTAAAAAGTGAAACTCAGGAGAATTGGCAGGAGAAGAGAACAATCTAGACCAAACAGCCAATTTGGAAAGTGAGATAAAAGGGAGAATTTTTATGGTTTGGTCTTTTTGACCTAGAATTTTCACTTCTCCTGAGTTTCACCTTTAGTGAATAGACCTGCTAATCTCCTTCTCTCCGGTTTAGGCTAGGGTCAGACGAACGCATTTTCACGTTGTCTGTGAAAAAGTGCGTTCGAACGAGTGGACGCATTTTTTTCACGGAGTACGCGATAGCGGTCATACTATGCGCATTTTTCGTCCGTGATTTTGTACGGATCATCAATAAAACTTTGTGCATCTGGACGTTATGTTGGCCGGACATTAGCAGCGTCTGACGTCTCCTAATCACACACACACATGACGCTAGCGGGCGCAGCGCACTCTGTACAATGCGTACTAGCGCGGTTTACGTTCTCGAAAAAATGCGTTCATTTTCCACTTGCGTTGCGCAGCCCGACTTTCGTGCGACCGTACTTCGTATATTGGCTGTCATTGCCCGTCATTTGCTGCTAGTGCGGCCGTGATTATGTGCGCCTGCACGCGCGTTCGCACTGCCTCAGTCTGACCCCAGCCTTACGTTGCGCCCTCAGCACCTGGGAAGCGGAGTCACACACATAGCCATTGCTATATTTTCAGCTATATACATTTTCAGGCATAAGGTGTAGGCAGCAGTGAACCAATCACAAACGTTTTTTCATGACACATTTCCTGGAATTTACTTAATTTATTTAATTATTTGCAAAGTATTTTAGCAGGAAGGATACATTGAGATTCCTCTCATGTTCAGTATATCCTGGATTCAAGAACAATGAATTGTTACAGTCGTTACAGAAACACAAAGTAATAAATGCAAGATATTAAAAACAACACAAATGTACAGATTAACACAGAAAAGAAATATGTAGGAAATATAGTCACTATGTTATATGTTTACAGGTGCATTCTGTATATATAGTCACTGTGTTACATGTTTACAGGTGCATTCTGTATATAGTCACTGTGTTACATGTTTACAGGTGCATTCTGTATATAGTCACTGTGTTACATGTTTACAGGTGCATTCTGTATATAGTCACTGTGTTACATGTTTACAGGTGCATTCTGTATATAGTCACTGTGTTACATGTTTAAAGGTGCATTCT
This sequence comes from Leptobrachium leishanense, assembly GCA_009667805.1. Classification (NCBI taxonomy): domain Eukaryota; kingdom Metazoa; phylum Chordata; class Amphibia; order Anura; family Megophryidae; genus Leptobrachium; species Leptobrachium leishanense. The sequence continues at coordinate 101,400,113 of CM019073.1, forward strand.
GTATATAGTCACGTGTGTTACATGTTTACAGGTGCATTCTGTATATAGTCACTATGTTACATGTTACAGGTGCATTCTGTATATAGTCACTATTTACATGTTTACAGGCGCATTCTGTATTATAGTCACTGTGTCAAGTTTACAGCACATTCTGTATATTATCACTATTACATGTTTACAGGTGCATTCTGTATATAGTCACTGTGTTACATGTTTACAGGTGCATTCTGTATATAGTCACTATGTTACATGTTACAGGTGCATTCTGTATATAGTCACTATGTTACATGTTTACAGGCACATTCTGTATATAGTCACTGTGTTACATGTTTACAGGTGCATTCTGTATATAGTCACTGTTACATGTTTACAGGTGCATTCTGTATATAGACACTGCTGTTACATGTTACAGGTGCATTCTGTATATAGTCACTCAGGTTATCCAAAGAGATTCGAATTGCTTGAGAAAGGTAACCGAACGCTGAAAATCAGGGTTCGGTTACCTTTCCTGGCCATTGGCTATCCAGAGAGCAGGCAATTCGCCAAATCCTGTCGAATTGCCTGCACATACGGTGCCTGTTCGGTGCCTGTTCGGGCAGTGAAATCCCCATCAAAAAGCACTGCTTCGGCCTATTCAGAGAACACAAACCAGCAGTGAAAGGTTCCCAAAATGCCCTGCCATTTTTGGTTTAATTCGGCAAATTTATTCAGGAGAATCCCATAGGCTTCAATGTTAAAAATATTCCCTTTAATTCAATATCTAATAACCGTTCATTATAAAATTCTGCAGCAAGAGTCTCAAAAATTATAAAGTCCGATTTTTTTTTTTTTTTTTCAGTTTGCTTATTTTTTTTGTAACAGCCCTCTTTATTATCATTCCCTGGACCTCCTGTGAAAATTTCAGACATTTCGCTCAGTAGTTTCTTTGCAAACAGCGTTTCTTTTTCCCAGATTCATACAAATGTTTTTCTAATTATTCACTGCCTCCTCTACGTCACAGCTGCTTCGGCTCTGTGTGATTCGGCTCATTTTCGGCTCCTGTTCGGCTCCTCTTCGAAGGTTAATCCAGATGTTTTTGCTTGTTTTCATAGTGCATTCGGTTAGTTTTCGTCAGGTTTGCGGCAGCTTTTCCCTGCAATTCGGGGACCCTGTGGTGCTTGCTGAATACACCGCAGGGTCACCGAAATGCAATCGGCAAAAGGAACCGAATTGAAGAGAACGAAAAGTCACCGAACGTGCGGTGACTTTTCGAATCTCTTTGGATAACCCTGTAGGTGTTACATGTTTACAGCTGCATTCTGTATATAGTCACTATGTTACATGTTTACAGCTGCATTCTGTATATAGTCACTATGTTACATGTTTACAGGTGCATTCTGTATATAGTCACTATGTTACATGTTTACAGGCGCATTCTGTATATAGTCACTGTGTTACATGTTTACAGGTGCATTCTGTATATAGTCACTATGTTACATGTTTACAGGTGCATTCTGTATATAGTCACTGTGTTACACGTTTACAGGTGCATTCTGTATATAGTCACTATGTTACATGTACAGGCGCATTCTGTATATAGTCACTATTTACATGTTTACAGGCGCATTCTGTAATAGTCACCTGTTACATGTTTACAGGTGCATTCTGTACATGTTTACAGGTGCATTCTGTATATAGTCACTATGTTACATGTTTACAGGTGCATTCTGTATATAGTCACTATGTTACATGTTTACAGGCGCATTCTGTATATAGTCACTATGTTACATGTTTACAGGCGCATTCTGTATATAGTCACTATGTTACATGTTTACAGGCGCATTCTGTATATAGTCACTATGTTACATGTTTACAGGCGCATTCTGTATATAGTCACTATGTTACATGTTTACAGGTGCATTCTGTAATATAGTCACTATGTTAATGTTTACAGGCGCATTCTGTATATAGTCACTATGTTACATGTTTACAGGCGCATTCTGTAGATAATCACTATGTTACATGTTTAAAGGTGCATTCTGTATATAGTCACTATGTTACATGTTTACAGGTGCATTCTGTATATAGTCACTATGTTACATGTTTACAGGTGCATTCTGTATATAGTCACTATGTTACATGTTTACAGGTGCATTCTGTATATAGTCACTATGTTACATGTTTACAGGTGCATTCTGTATATAGTCACTATGTTACATGTTTACAGGCGCATTCTGTAGATAGTCACTATGTTACATGTTTAAAGGTGCATTCTGTATATAGTCACTATGTTACATGTTTACAGGTGCATTCTGTATATAGTCACTATGTTACATGTTTACAGGCGCATTCTGTAGATAGTCACTATGTTAACATGTTTAAAGGTGCATTCTGTATATAGTCACTATGTTACATGTTTACAGGTGCAGTCTGTATATAGTCACTATGTTACATGTTTACAGGCGCATTCTGTAGATAGTCACTATGTTACATGTTTACAGGTGCATTCTGTATATAGTCACTATGTTACATGTTTAAAGGTGCATTCTGTATATAGTCACTATGTTACATGTTTAAAGGTGCATTCTGTATATAGTCACTATGTTACATGTTTACAGGTGCATTCTGTATATAGTCACGATGTTACATGTTTACAGGCGCATTCTGTAGATAGTCACTATGTTACATGTTTACAGGTGCATTCATTCTGTATACAGTCACTATGTTACATGTTTACAGGTGCATTACAGAGGGATTGGAGGCGAGAGTCAGTGCTTCCTAATCCACTGATCTGACGGATTACCTGGTGTCTGGGCGGAGACACCATAATATGTGAGTAATACTCCAACTTTCTGCTTTTTATTCATTATTGGGGATAACCTGTGCAATTTGAGCACTAGTCTACGTCCCCCCCTTTTTTCTATTTTCCTCCTTCCATGGGCTGTGGTATCCAAGTAAAGAGGAGGGAGTCTGAAAGGACCACGGAGCGTAACTCTAAGGCTAGGGATAAACAAACGCATTTTTTGCGTCGTCCGTAAAAAAGTGCATCCGAACGCATTGACGTATTTTTTCACGGAATGCGCGAAAACGTTCATACGATGCGCCTTTTCGTGTGTGATTTTTTTTACAGATCGTTCAATAAAACACTTTTTGCGTCTGGACGTTATGTAGGCCGGACATTAGCAGCGTCTGACGTCTCCTAATCACGCACACACGCCGTTAGCGGATGCAGCGCACGCTGTACGTCAGTACTAGCGGTTCTGCGTTCTCAAAAAAATGCGTTCGTTTGCCGCTTGTGTTGCGCTGCCGAACTTCGTATATTGGCCGTTATTGCCCGTCATTTGCTTGCGGCCGTGATTAAGTGCGCCTGAACGCACGTTAAAAATGCGTTTGTTCTACGTCTTAGGCTGGAGACAGACTGACATACTCACCAGACTTTGCTGAACTGTAAAGACGTTTTAAAGGCAATTTTTCCTATGACCACAAGCGGGTATGCCCTCTTGTGGTCAATGTCATAGTAAAAATTGCCTTTAAAACATCGTACAGTTCAGCAAAGTCCGGTGAGTATGTCTGTTCTACGTCTGTCAGGTAATTCAAAGAGCTCCAAATTGCTGGAGAAAGGTAACCGAATGCTGAAAATAAGGGTTCAGTTACCTTTCCTGACCATTCGGCTATCCAGAGAGCAGGCAGTTCGCCAAATCCTGGCGAATTGCCTGCACATACGTTGCCTGTTCGGTGCCTGTTCGAGGGCAGTGAAATCCCCATAAAAAAGCACTGCTTCGGCTATTCAGAGAACACAAAACAGCAGTGAAAAGTTCCCGAAATGCCCTGCCATTCGGTGGTTTCATTCGACAGATTTATTCAGGAGAATCCCATAGGCTTCAATGTTAAAAATATTCCCCTTTTAATTCAATATCTAATAAACCGTTCATTATAAAATTCTGCAGTAAAGCGTCTCTTTTTTAGGATATTTTAAGCCTTTTTCTTAATTTTTTTTTTTTCTTAAGTTTACTTCTTTTTTCTGTAACAGCCCTTTATATTATCATTCCCTGGACCTCGTATGTAAATTTCAGACATTTTCGCTCAGTAGTTTCTTTGCAAACAGCGTTTCACTTTTCAAACATTCATGCAAACTGTTTTCCTAATTTATTCACTTCACTCGTCTGCGGTGTCGGCTTTCTCCGGAGGCTGCGCTGCCTGTTATCGGCTCCTGCTCGGGTTTTTCCGTGGTTTTCGGCGGGTTAATCCAGATGTTTTTGAGGGTTTTCGGCGTGCATTCGCCGGGTTTTGAGGTTCGTTTTCGTCGGGTTTGCTGCAGCTTTTCCCTTCAATTCGGGGGCCCTGTGGTGCTTGCTGAATACACCGCAGGGTCACCGAAATGGGATCGGCAGAAGGAACCGAATTGAAGAGAACGAAAAGTCACAGAACGTGCAGTGACTTTTCGAATCTCTTTGAATTACCCTGTTAGAGTTACGCTCCGTGGTCCTTTCAGACTCCCTCCTCTTTACTTGGATACCACAGCCCATGGAAAGAGGAATATAGAAAAAAAGGGGGGTGGGAGACATAGAATAGCGCTCAAATTGCACAGGTTATCCCCAATAATGAATAAAAAGTAGAAAATTGGAGAATCACAAAAAGGCCACGTATGTGTATTACGTCCAGCAAAAGTAAAGGGTTCGACAAATAGCAACGGAGTTGGCCAACATAATCAGGCGCTTTCTGTTTAAAAATAATCTCATACCACATCAGTAACAGGTCCACATCTAAGGCCGAAATGTTGATTGCCTCTTCTTCTCATACTGATGTCATGGCCAAGGGCAGAGGGAGCGCATACCACCTACCTTGACAATGAATTGGAGAGTCTATCCAGGGCAGCCATGTTTGCTTTTCTTGTCAAGGCAAGGGGTCAGAACTATTAACCCCTTTATAATCCAGTTCTATTTCTATGACAAGGTCTGTTGGCTATTTGCAAACAGGAGCTGTATACCTACGATAAAAGACGTATCGGTCTCATAAATAATCTGAAGCAAATCACCCCTCTGCGACCCGTGCGTGGGTATTTTCAGGCCGCGCGTGATCTCTACATCTGTATGGGAGCCCGCGCTGCTTCGCTGACTGAAAAAGGGAACCAAAAACATAAGATTTAAAGCACCAGACAACCCGCCTCAGTAGATGACGGACCCGCTTTAAAAAATGCGCTCACTGATTTCTGCACGCAAAAATTTTTGCGTGTCGGTTTTACGAACGTTACTTTTTGACGGATGAAAAAATGCGCGAGGATTGTAACACCACCGTTAATTTTCGCGCGTTAACGCTTAATGCTGTGCGTTTTTCGTTAGGACTGTAATAGTGCTCTAAGTATGGCGCCCACATTGTCTTGAGGTAGTCTGGAGGCTGGACGTCTCAATAGAACTTCCGAGAGAAAGAGAAGGACATCATGGTGTAGCTTGTACAACTTGAAGATCATATGCTTATCACATCTAATCAGTCCCACTCACATTGTTTTGAGCCCAACTGGCTCTGTGGATTTCACTTCTGGGTTAATTGTGGCCACTCAACAGCCCAAAATCGATCCTCTTGCCAGTGGGATTCCTTAGATGCAAATATAGAGACAAAATAGTGCAGACTGCAAACACCTATTACATTCTTCGTGCAGTGCGTTTTGCGTGCGCATTTCCGCGAGGGGCAAAACCCTTTGCGCTAAACGTCGTATTACAACGTTTGCGCAAACGATGCACGTTATCGTCTAACGCGGATGGACCTGCGTGAGCGTGATGAACTGTGCGCGTCCTATACTTAACATTGTGAGCGCAAATTCGTTCGTACGCTGGTACGCGGATGGTATTACAATTGATGCGCATCTTTTTACGAATGACGTTTGCGCACATAATTTTAACGTCTTTGAAAAGCCGGTGGTAACTGCAAATCTGAACGTCCTGGCCGAAACGAAAAACACCAGCACGAAAAAAAAAATACAGCACAGTATAGTTACACATTCTACACATACCCAAACAATAAAATTGTGAATTTGTGCGTGTTTTTATTATTGCTGCAGCATGTATACTCAGATTTACTTTGACAGGCGCAAAAACTTAAGTGAGTCAATGAAGGTAAATTGATGTCAATTAAGGTTCTTAATTCTGATTGGCTGAATCCCGCGAAAAAAATGGTCCGCGCACTAATTTATGTGTGCTACATTACTGCGCGCGTATTACACTTCATTTTGCCTGTCGTTTTTACCAGCGTTATTTTTTGACGGAGGAGAAAATGCTTTCGGATCGGAATGCCGCGTTAATTTTCGCGCGATAACGCTGGACGATGCGCGCAAAAAAAATTGCGCTGGGCGAACGAAATTGCACGAAGAATGTAATAGGGGACTTTATATTTAGGAAAATCAAAGATGGAAACAGTCACGTTTCTGGACCTAAATCAGATCCCAGATGTATTCACCCAGGTGGTTGTTTACCGGGTACAACCTCCAAAAAAAACGCATCCACATGGAGTCAACGATGTAGTGGTAAAAAGTGGCTAGTTTATTCAACTATTAAAAATCCAAATTAAAACGGAACTAAAATAAAATAAAATTTAAAAAAATGCCAAACCGCGTGTCAGTTTGGGGAAAATAATCCTGTGGCTTCCTCAGTTGGCTTCTTTTATGTTAACTCAGAGCAGTGGTTCCCAACCGTGTTCCTCAAGTACCTCCAACAGGTCAGGTATTCCAAGTAACTGAAGCACAGCACAGGTGATATGATTTGCTGCTCAGTGATTGCATGATTCAGTCTGCATTTCCCCAAAGTGATCCTTAAAACCTGGCCTGTTGGGGGGACCTAAGGACCTTGGTTGGTGGTTGGGAACCACTGACTTAGGCTGGGGTCAGACCAGCGCATTTTTAACGTGCGTTCTGGCGCACTTAATCACGGCCGCACTAGCAGCAAATGACGGGCAATGACGGCCAATATACGAAGTACGGTCGCACGAAAGTCCCGCCGCGCAACGCAAGTGGAAAACGAACGCATTTTTTCGAGAACGCAGAACCCCTAGTACAGACGTACAGAGTGCGCTGCGCCCACTAGCGGTGTGTGTGTGTGATTAGGAGACGTCAGACCCTGCTCATGTCCGGTCAACATAACGTCCAGACGCAAAAAGTTTCCTGGTTTGGATTCGTAAAACATACGCACGGAAATGTGCATCGTATGACTGTTTTCGTATATTCCGTGAAAAAATACATCAATGCGTTCGGACGCACTTTTTTACGTTCGCGTGTAAAAATGCTTTCGTTTGACCCTAGCCTTAGAGGGACACAGATCCCATCCTACATACCCCATCCTGAATCCAAGATCTCTATAACGTTAAGCTTTGGACAGATATTTTTTTACAGAAAGCTTCTTGTTAGCATTTTATGACACAATACATTATTTAACTCTTTCAATCTGTTCATACGTTTTTTTTTCTTTAGATCAAAAAACTTATTTTTGTCCCTTTTTTTGTCAACTGCAGCATTTTTAAAAAAAAAATTATAACCCCCTCCCCTCACTGATGCCTGATCACTGTCCGACACTGTATCAGTGATCAGAGGGCTGTCTGATAAAGATGACATTTTTTCGTGAGGGTTATATTTATTAAAAAAATAACCCTCTCAGTACTGGTCGCAGCTGTTGTGTATTGGGTTTTGTGTGGGTGGAAGTGTGAATTTAACATGAAAGTCGAAGTTAACATAAGCCCAGCAAACCAACCTGGCAAATTCCAATTTGTAGAACTGAAATGGGAAATCCCTATATTTAACCCTATAACTTTCTTGAACCCTGTAAGGCTGGGTTCACACCTAAGCGTTTTACAGCGCGTTCCTACGCACTGTAAAACGCTCAAACAGTGGAATCCCATGATTCCCTATGTGTGCATGTCACAACTGGCCGTTTCTCAGCGCGCATGAACGCGCTGATAAACGGCTGACGCACAAAGAAGTTCGGGAGCTTCTTTTCTGCAGATAGTCGCGCGTTCGCGGCCATATCATAGCCGCAAACGCGCGCGCAACGCGCGCGTTTGTTTGTATGCGCGAACGCGAGTAAAAAAAACCCACGCATTGCGCGACGCTGCGCAACGCGTAGGTGTGAACCCAGCCTGAAACCTCTTCATGAGGGTCACCGTTGTTTTTGTGAGAAATCCAAAAACACAGATATTTGTATTATATTGCAGTAAAAGCTATGAGTATAGTAAAGTAACAGAAATTGGACAGAAATTTATTTTCAATAAAAAGTGTGTTTGTTTTTTCATATTTATTAGCTTCTAGTTTTCCCACTTCAGATTCAGTTAAAATCATGACATTAATTAAAAAAATTGAATATTAACACAATCATACAAAATAAATATTTTAAAATAAAGTTGCGAAGAAAAAAAAAAAAAAGAAGGCGTAATTTCGGCTTTCAGTGAAAGAGCATCGTGAATTTTCGGTGTCGATCCTGAATCTTCATTTTGGTGCATCGCTTTAAGAATGCTGCTGCTGCACTACCTATCAAATAAATGTTCATTAATCTCCACGTTGTCTCGGAGATCTTCAACATCCTCCAACGTGCCTGAGGAGGAGTGATCAGAAGTCATTGTCGCTCTCCGCATTGTCCGCTTTCCTGGATCGCCTGTCGGATCTGCCACGAGACATCTCTGCACTGGGATCCTTAGGTCTCATGATGTCCTCGCCATAATCATCTTCATCATCGTCGTTGTCATCCTCATCATTCACGTCTATCTCGCTATCGTCAGAGTCATCCTGTAAGTGGTGAGGAAGAATGGATTATTTTTCTGCTTCTACAAAGAGGACCAGCGAGCAGAGACTGGCGAGAGACCGGGAGGCAGCCTACGGTCACCCTGTATTTGATGCGGCACAATCTATTCACTCATCCACAAAGGGATGTTCCACGGGTACCAGGAAATTCAGGCAGCCAGCCCGGCAGCAACAAAAATAAAAAAGCGAAGAGCCGGTCACACCATGGTTCCAAAAATGAGAAGCTATTTATTCAGAGCAACGTTTCAGCTCCTACAGGGGCCTTTGTCAAGCATGACAAAGGCCCCTGTAGGAGCCGAAACATTGCTCTGAACAAACAGCTTCTCCTGTACGGTCACTGATTGACTGATGCAGAAGCCAACGACTGGCCCTAACAGGTCCAGGAAGAAAAGGCTCTTTTGTGGTTATTCAAAGAGGACTGAAATGCCACCAGAATTTCGGTGCTCTTTCGTTCTCTGCACGTCGGGGAGTCAAATTCGCCAACCCAGTGGTGAATGCTGAAAGTGCAGGGAAAAGCCACCGAATGCATCCGGCAAACTCGGAGAAGAGATACCGTATCAATCCAAAAAAAAGCCAACGAGCCGCCGGAAAAAGCCGACAAGCCGACGAACAGGTAAAAAAAAAAAAACCTGCAACTTTTAAAAGCTGTTTGGAAAAAAAACTACTGCACGAAAATGCCTGGGATTAATATACTAGGTCCTATGAATAATAATAAAAAGGTCTGTAACAGAAAAAAAAACGCTATTTAAAAAATAAATATAAAAAAAGAAAACATTTTTCGCCGAAAAATGCCTAAAAATTAAAGAGACTTTTTGCTGCAAATTAAAAGAATAAACCGTTTAATAACTATTGAATAAAAACGGAATATTTTTAATATTGAATCCTATGGGATTCGCCTGATAAACCTGCCGAATGAAACCAACGAAAATCCGCTGTTCGGCGTCTCTGAATAGATTAACCATTGCTTCTCTATGGGGAGTTCATGCTGCCGAAGATCACCCACCTCCATGTGGTGAGAGCGAGGAAATAAACAGAAAGACATGGAACGTGCAGGAAAGGAAAGAAGAAGCCCAACATGAAGAATGTAGGATGAAAAAGAAAAAGAAAATATATGGGACAGCGAGAACAAACAAAAATCCCCACAACACAAACAAAGACGACAGAGCTTTCGTATTGAGATGCTGAAGCTTTAACGCCTAAAGTAACTCCCCATTAAACATCTTTAATCGCTTGGACCAATGCATCGCGTCTTTGCTCCCCCGGATATCTCAGAAAGTCACATGATAGTCTTAGGCTCGAGACATACGAGGGCACTGATCACGTCTGTTTTTGCGCACATATTAACGTCCGTGGTAGCATAGAATTATGAGCAATAGAGAACAACACATGAAGTGCGTCCGCACGGTAGTGCAGACGCATGACCGACCCGGCAAACGGACGCAGGTTAGGCAAGAACATAATCAGTGGCGTCACTAGGGTTGGTGTCACCTGGTGCGGTAATTTATGGTGTCACGCCCCCCCCCCCTGAGTTTTACGGATTTTTTTTAACTACTCTTTCTCCTAAATCAGTACTCCCATATAACACTGAATGCTAATACACACAGCGCACATTACTGTGAGGTTTACTGCTGTGGAGCTCTCTCATATGCTCACACAAATTTTTGCCAACTGCCAGCAAGTACGGTGCCTGTTTGAAGGCAATGAAAGCACACATGGATATATATTGCCCCCAGCAGCTCTGGATATATTGCCCCCCGAAGCTCTGGATATATTGCCCCCAGCAGGACACCCATGGATATATATTGCCCCCAGCTCACATATGGATATATTGCCCCAGTTCACAATTATATATTGCTCCCAGCAGCTCACCCATGGATATATATTGCCCCAGCTCACATACAGATATATTGTCCCAGACCAGCTCACACATGGATATATTGCCCCAGACCAGCTCACACATGGATATATTGCCCCCAGACCAGCTCACACATGGATATTGCCCCAGCTCTCATGGATATGCCCCCAGCACAAGAAAATACTGCCCCAGCACACATGGATACTGCCCCAGGAGCTCTCATGGATATGCCCCAGCAGTTCTCATGGATATGCCCCAGCAGCTCTCATGGATATTGCCCCCAGCTCATGGATATGCCCCAGCAGCTCTCATGTATATTGCCCCCAACTCATGGATATGCCCCAGCAGCTCTCATGTATATTGCCCCCAGCTCATGGATATGCCCCAGCAGCTCTCATGGATATTGCACCAGCTCCTCTCATGGATATTGCCCCAGCTCCTCTCATGGATATTGCCCCAGCTCCTCTCATGGATTTTGCCCCAGCTCCTCTCATGGATTTTGCTCAAGCTCCTCTCATGGATTTTGCCCCAGCTCCTCTCATGGATTTTGCCCCAGCTCCTCTCATGGATTTTGCCCCAGCAGCTCTCATGTATATTGCCCCCAGCTCATGGATATGCCCCAGCAGCTCTCATGTATATTGCCCCCAGCTAATGGATATGCCCCAGCAGCTCTCATGGATATTGCCCCAGCTCCTCTCATGGATATTGCCCCAGCTCCTCTCATGGATATTGCCCCAGCTCCTCTCATGGATTTTGCCCCAGCTCCTCTCATGGATTTTGCCCCAGCTCATGGATATACTCCAGCTCATGGATATGCCCCAGCACATGGATATGCCCCAGCTCATGGATAATACCCCCAGCTCATGGATAATGCCCCAGCTCATGGATAATGCCCCAGCTCATGGATAATGACCCAGCTCATGGATAATGTCCCCAAGCTCATGGATAATGCCCCAGCTCATGGATAATGCCCCCAGCTCATGGATAATGCCCCAGCTCATGGATAATGTCCCCAAGCTCATGGATAATGCCCCAGCTCATGGATATGCCCCAGCTCATGGATATACTGCCCCAGCTCATGGATAATGTCCCCATGCTAATGGATATAATGCCGCAGCTCATGGATAATGCCCCAGCTCATGGATAATGCCCCAGCTCATGGATATGCCCCAGCTCATGGATATACTGCCCCAGCTCATGGATATACTGCCCCAGCTCATGGATAATGTCCCCATGCTAATGGATATAATGCCCCAGCTCATGGATATGCCCCAGCTCAGGGATAATGTCCCAGCTCATTGATAATGTCCCCAGCTCATGGATAATGTCCCCAAGCTCACCTCCTGCACCGCGTGTTCTGCTCCCTCTGAGCGTCCGGCTGCATGGAGCTTGGGCGCTCGCCTGGGGGAGCCACGTGACCAGCCGCGATCTCGCGAGAACTCGGCTGGTGACGTGTTTCCCCCAGACGAGCGCCCGAAGCTGCATAGCTTCGGACGCTCGCAGGGAGCGAACACGCGGCGCAGGGTGAGACACCCGCCCTTAGGGTGACGGTGTCACCCTAAGGGCGGGCGTCACCTGGTGCGGGCCGCTCCCCCCGCCCCCACGTTACGACGCCCCTGAACGTAATACCGCTAGAACGGACATGCGAAGTGCGCCACGTCCACAACATCCGCATAGCTTTGAGTGTGAGTGATGGAACGAGGTCAGACGGACTGCATTTATACGAATGAGAAGGAGAATTATCTGAAGGCACTGTGTAGTGTGTAGATTAGTTAGGTGTCTGGTCACCGTGTGAGTATGCTGCCAACTCGGGGGTGGTGGCAGAGCCTTTGTGCTGCTACAAAATAGGATACAGAAAAAATGTGGGTACCCCTTCGTGCGGCGCTTCTCGCAAATTTATCTTGTGGACGGAGTATTGGGGTCAAACGTACTCCTTAGTACTTATCAGTATCCTGATACAGACATCAGTAAATAGGTCTAAGAACAAAAAAAGAAAGGTATATGCAAAGCAAACCTTCTAAAACTCTGGTACAAATTAGTTCCTAAAAACAACAGTCTGTTTTTATAATAAGGTTTCAAATCTTATGTGTATCAGTGTGTCACCTAGTGTCCAGAGGGTGGTATTGTCCTGATGCTGTAAGATCAGCCTCAGCAATGAGAGGAGTAAAAAGGAGAAAAAAGTTTTCTGTTTAAATACAAGTTGGCGTGTTTTCTCTTATTCGGAGTTGACAGCCTCTGCTCCTCTCTTCCCTTCAGTATTCCTCCAAGAGAAAGAGTGGGGGTTAGGAGTGCGTCCAGGTCTGTCAGATAATATTAAGAGAAAAGGGACTAATGCACTTACGTAAGGGTTTGGTGGATGCTGTTGAATCCTTTAGCTGTGCGGCGAGATCCCTTTTTAGAGCTTGCTCCTTGGTGTCTTTATCCTGCGGATAGCCTCATCCAGATATACCGCAAAGCTGCCTTTTTGTGGTGCTTCTAGTGACTGGTGGCATTAAGGATGACGGCTGGATCAGCCGTAGCGTTTATTCTAACAGCTTCTCATCAATAGTAAAATTCATACAAAACGACAAAAGAACGTAAGGCATAAAAAACAGAATAAAAACCATTTAAAAAACGGGGAGATAAAAAGTCTATAGTAAAAGTCCATGGAAAGGTGTTGTGCATAGGGGTCTCCAAGACGCGTTTCGCCGGCTCCCTGGCCAGCTTCATCATTTGGACTGCATTTATACGTCCTGCATTTTTGACGGACAAAATGTTTTTTTATCTTAATTTATTTTCCCTACATCCATCAAAAATAACGTCAGTCACAAAAACGGACCATGTGGCCACTACTGCTTCTTCCGTCAGAACTTGCGTCCGTACTTCACGGACGCACAGTCCGTACAAGATGCGCTCGCAGTGACGCAGCGTCGGGAGGGGGGGCATGGGGGCGGTGGCCCCGGGTGCAATTGTCATAGGTGGCGCAAAATTTCAAAAGAAATTTGCACCCCTGAACCTGATAGTTTTCAGCAGGTCAGGAGCGGCAAGGTTTCTGCTCCGCTCAGGGACAATGGTGTCTGTGAGCAGCCGCGGCTTTTCCATTGCGCTGTGTGATCTGCCAATCTTGGAAGGGAGGAGCAGGTCGCAGGGTGAAGCTGATTGACCATCAGCTGACTGGAGTGAGTCACGTGACTGACGCAGCACACCCGCGCCACGCTTCAATGCCAGAGGGAGCATTTTTTTTGCGCAAAGCGTTAAACGTTAACGCGCGAAAAATAACGGTGGTTCTACAATCCGTGCGCATTTTTTCATCCGTCAAAAAATAACGCACGTAAAAAAAGACGCGCAAAAACGCGCGCGCAGAAATCGGTGTGCGGACTGTTTTGTCACGCAATTCAGCCAATCAGATTTAAGAACCACAATTGACTCCCGTTAAGTTTTGCGCCTGCCAAAATCAATCTGCGCATATATGCTGCATCAATATATGTTTGGGTATGTGTAGAATGTGTAACTATACGTTGCTGTATTTTATTTTTTTCATCCGAACCGGAGTGTGACTTTGAAATGGGGCATAAATAAGGGCTTTTTTTCATGATGCCCGATTGAGCTAGAGGAGACAGAGTGTGGTGACCTCCAGCTCATGCTGGCTCCTGAACACGTGTCAGAAGGGGGGGGCAGCATGAGCAGAGCTGGGTCACAGAAGTAACAAACTGTGACCATAAATACCAAAGAGGACACATGAATTAAAGGTAGAGAGCTAAAAAGGAAACTTTTTGGGAAAATGTTATGGGGGACACAAAGAAAGGTGGAGGTACAGGGGGCTATAAGGGTTGTCTAGTTTAATATTTTTTATATTTTAATATTCCATTCAATATAAAATGTATTAAGATAAATATTAAAATAATGTGAATATTAATATATAATTGTGAGTTTTATTGCTGTGGAGCTGTGTGATACGCTCATACCCAGCGCACATTACATTTATAGAAACTAAATTGGAGTATATTATATAATAGAAAAACATAATAAATTAAATGGAGGCATAAATTATTTACTGATTCATAGTTAATGAAATGCGGTGCATAATCTATTAAATAGGGGTATAATAAACTAAACTGGATTACCGTAAGTGAAATGGAGTGCATAATAGATTAAATAGGGGCATGTGATAAAATAAATGGGGCATAATAAACTAAATTGAAGTGTAGGAAATGAAATTGGGCATAATAAATTATATGGGGACATAAATTAAACTCAAGTATAATAAATTAAATGAACGCATAATAAACTCAATTGGAGAATAATAAATGAAATGAGGATATAATAAAATAAGCGGGGGAATAATAAGCTGGTGCGGAAAAAAGGGGTTCAATACTCAACTGGTGGAAGGGAATCTGGGCGTGCTAACATGTCCACAGGTTGGGGAGGGCGTGCACGCAATTCTTACCTTGCCCCGGATGCGGACAACCCGAGCTACGCCACTGGATGGAAATCATTTTTCCAAGGAAACACCTCTGCTGATACACATATCACGCCAGTATGCAGATATATAAATAACCCCGGCTTCTTGGTTTATTAATTTCTGGTTGAGACGACAGACAAGATGAAGCTCTGCCTCTGCCTCGCCTTGATGTTTTTCGGAGCAGATGCAGGTAACACAATATCTCACAGGCAGTGGCGTAGCATGGGTTGTCAGCACCCGGGGCAAAGTAAGAATTGCGCGCCCCCCCCCCAACCTGTGGACATGTTAGCACGCCCAGATTCCCTTCCTCCAGTTGAGTATTGAACCCCTTTTTTCCGCACCAGTTTATTATTCCCCGCTTATTTTATTATATCCTCATTTCATTTATTATTCTACAATTGAGTTTATTTTGCGTTCATTTAATTTATTATACTTGAGTTTAATTTATGTCCCCATATAATTTATTATGCCCAATTTCATTTCCTACACTTCAATTTAGTTTATTATGCCCCATTTATTTTATCACATGCCCCTATTTAATCTATTATGCACTCCATTTCACTTACGGTAATCCAGTTTAGTTTATTATACCCCTATTTAATAGATTATGCACCGCATTTCATTAACTATGAATCAGTAAATAATTTTGCCTCCATTTAATTTATTATCAGGGTAATTCAAAGAGATTCAAAAAGTCACCGCACGATCGGTGACTTTTCGTTCTCTTCAATTCGGTTCCTTTTGCCGATCCCATTTCGGTGACCCTGCGGTGTATTGAGCAAGCACCACAGGGTCCCCGAATTGCAGGGAAAAGCTGCCGCACACCCGACGAAAACGAACCGCAAAACCCAGCGAATGCACGCCAAAAACCCTCAAAAACATCTAGATTAACCTGCCGAAAACCAAGGAAAAACCCGAGCAGGAGCCGATAACACGCAGCGAAGCCGCTGGAAAAAGCCGACACCGCAGACAGAGTGAGGTGAATAAATTAGCAAAACAGTTTGTATGAATGGTTGAAAAGTGAAACGCTGTTTGCAAAGAAACTACTGAGCAAAAATGTCTGAAATTTACATATGAGGTCCAGGGAATGATAATAAAAAGGGCTGGTTCAAAAAAAATAAGTAAACTTAAAAAAATAAAAAAATTAAAATTGGACTTTTTAAAAAAAAATAAAAAAATCAGAAAAATGCTTAAAATATCCTAAAAATATATAAATAAAGAGACTCTTTATTGCAGAATTTTATAATGAATGGTTTATTAGATATTGAATTAATACGGGAATATTTTTAACATTGAAGCCTATGGGATTCTCCTGAATAAACTTGCCGAATTAAACCACCGAATGGCAGGGCATTAGGGGAACCTTTCACTGCTGGTTTGTGTTCTCTGAATAACCGAAGCAGTGCTTCTCTATGGGGATTTCACTGCCCTCGAACAGGCACCGAACAGGCACCGTATGTGCAGGCAATTCGCTAGGATTTGGCGAATTGCCTGCTCTCTGGATAGCCGAATGGCCAAGAAAGGTAACCGGACGCTGATTTTCAGCGTTCGGTTACCTTTCTCAAGCAATTCGGATCTCTTTGAATTACCCTGTTTGTTTTTCTATTATATAATATACTCCAATTTAGTTTATATAAATGTAATGTGCGCTGGGTATGAGCGTATCACACAGCTCCACAGCAATAAAACTCACAATTATATATTAATATTCACATTATTTTAATATTTATCTTAATACATTTTATATTAAATGGAATATTAAAATATCAAAAATATTAAACTAGACAACCCTTATAGCCCCCTGTACCTCCACCTTTCTTTGTGTCCCCCATAACATTTTCCCAAAAAGTTTCCTCTTTAGCTCTCTACCTCTAATTCATGTGTTATGGAGATGTAGTGTATGCAGCCGCCCCTCAAACACACCTTCAGAAACTTACCACATTGTATAACTCATGCTGCCGCTTTGCGCTACAATGTAACTACATGACCCACAATTGTGACATGTTAAAAGAGCTAAACTGGCCAACGCTGGAGTCTAAACGCACCCTTTACCTTTCCAACCTGGTGTGTAAGAGCTTTTCTGGAAAGTTACCAGCCTACCTGAATAGACTGCTTCCCCTAGCAGTTCCCTCATCCAATAACCTTCGATCCAGGACCAGCACCTTACTTACAAAACCACAATACAAAAAGACAGTGGCTCGGTCCTCATTTTCCTACAGAGCAGCACCACAATTATGGAATAACCTCCCAGACGCCATCAAATCTTCCCCCAGTCTAAAGTCACTCAAGAGCTCCCTATTAACATACAGAATGCACCTGTAAACATGTAACATAGTGACTATATACAGAATGCACCTGTAAACATGTAACATAGTGACTATATACAGAATGCACCTGTAAACATGTAACATAGTGACTATATGCAGAATGCACCTGTAAACATGTAACATAGTGACTATATACAGAATGCACCTGTAAACATGTAACAGTGACTATATACAGATGCCCTGTAACATGTACATAGTGACTATATACAGAATGCACCTGTAAACATGTAACAGTGACTATATACAGAATGCACCTGTAAACATATAACATAGTGAATATATACAGAATGCACCTGTAAACATATAACATAGTAATATATACAGAATGCACCGTAAACATGTAACACAGTGACTATATACAGAATGCACCTGTAAACATGTAACATAGTGACTATATACAGAATGCACCTGTAAACATGTAACATAGTGACTATATGCAGAATGCACCTGTAAACATGTAACATAGTGACTATATACAGAATGCACCTGTAAACATGTAACAGTGACTATATACAGAATGCACCTGTAAACATGTAACATAGTGACTATATACAGAATGCACCTGTAAACATGTAACAGTGACTATATACAGAATGCACCTGTAAACATATAACATAGTGAATATATACAGAATGCACCTGTAAACATATAACATAGTGAATATATACAGAATGCACCCGTAAACATGTAACACAGTGACTATATACAGAATGCACCTGTAAACATGTAACATAGTGACTATATACAGAATGCACCTGTAAACATGTAACATAGTGACTATATACAGAATGCACCTGTAAACATGTAACAGTGACTATATACAGAATGCGCCTGTAAACATATAACATAGTGAATATATACAGAATGCACCTGTAAACATATAACATAGTGAATATATACAGAATGCACCCGTAAACATGTAACATAGTGTGACTATTTCCTACCTATTTATTTTCTGTTAATCTGTATAAATATATATATATTTTTATATCTTGCATTTATTACTTTGTATTTCTGTAACATTTCAATGTTCTTGAACCCAGGACATACTTGAAAACAAGAGAAATTTCAATGTATCCTTCCTGGTAAAATCCTTTATAAATAAATAAATAAATGTGTCCTCTTTGGTATTTATGGTCACACAGTTTATTACTTCGGTGACCCAGCTCTGCTCATGCTGCCCCCCCTCTCTTTAGATGAGGATAATTTAAACAGCAGAGAGGTCAGCAATGTCATTGAGGGGGATTTTACTTGACCAGTCCTCCCTTATCTGTCCCTGCATTTCTTCCTCTTCTGACAAGCGTTCAGGAGCCAGCATGAGCTGGAGGTGGGAGGCGCACCACACTCTGGGATCTATTAAAATCTTCACGCAAACGATAATACGTGGACAAGAACGCATTAACGCGAGGGAAGAAAAAACCTTTGCGCAGAACGTCGTATTACAATGTCCGTGCAACAAACGCGCGTATACATCTACCGTGGGTGAACCTGCGCGAACGCTGCGCGAGCGTAATGTACGTTACACGTCCTATACTTAACATTGTGAGCGCAAATGCGTTTGTGCGCTGGTACACGGATGGTATTACAATCTAGGCGCCAAATTTAACGCACAGCGTTTGTGCGCATAATTTTAACGTCTTTTAAAAGCTGGTGTTAACGGCAAATCTGAACGTCCTGGCTGAACCCAAGTACACCGAAAATACAGCAAAGTATAGTTACACATTCTACACATACCCAAACAATAAAATGGAGAAGTTGCGCGTGTTTTTATTATTGCTGCAGCATATATGCGCAGATTGATTTTGGCAGGCGCAAAAACTAACGGGCGACAATTGTGGTTCTTAATTCTGATTGGCTGAATCACGTGAAAAAACAGTCCGCACACCGATTTCTGCGCGCAATGTCAATGCGCGCGCGTTTTTGCACGTCTTTTCTCCGCGTGTAATTTTTTGACGGATGAAAAAATGCGCACGGATTGTAGAACCACCGTTATTTTTGGCGCGTTAACGTTTATCGCTTTGCGCAAAAAAAACTCGCTGCGCGTGCGTTTTTGCGCGGAGAATGTAATAGAGCCCTCTTTTTCCTCTAACTCAATAGGCATCAGAAAAAAAGCCCTGATTTATGCCCCATTTCAAAGTCACTCTCCGGTTCGGATGCAGGAGTTGAAGGATTCTTGTGGACTCCCAGGGGACATGTTTATAATTAATAATCAACAGCAACCATGTCCTCACTCACCCGACCCAGATGACCACACACTGTCAGCCAGGCTCAGCCTCCTGCTCCCTCTGGCATTGAAGCGTGGCGCGGGTGTGCTGCGTCAGTCATGTGACTCACTCCAGTCAGCTGATGGTCAGCTTCACCCTGCGACCTGCTCCTCCCTTCCAAGATTGGCAGATCACACAACACCATGAAAGGGCTGCGGCTGCTCACGGACACCAATGTCTGTGAGCCGAGCAGAAACCTTGCCACTCCTGACCTGCTGAACACTATCAACTTCAAGGGTGCAAATTTCTTTTGAAATTTTGCACCCCTATGAAAATTGCGCCCAGGGCCACCGCCCCCATGCCCCCCCCCACGCTGCGCCACTGCTCACGGGGACTTAAAATATTTTAACAACAATGCCTTGATTCTTCTGCTCACCATTCGTTTGCAGGAAAGAGCAACAATCCAAGAGATCAGATCCCGGCTCTCTCCATGTAATTCATCATGTAGAGCAGCGTTTCCAAACCTGGTCCTCGGGTACCTTTATCAGGCCAGGTTTACCAGATATGTCAGCGTTAACGCTTGGTTAAGTGACTTTAACTCATTCCCCACATATTACAACCCTAGCACTAACAGGTTAAAAAATCCTTTAGCGCATCGGGGATTGTGCTCACTTGCGCAAGCTTACGGTACTTTGCTCTCCCTATGCTTAACATGGGGAGCACAATCAGTAATTAGTGTTAGGATCAGGGGCGGATCCTTGGGGGGCAACTGACCCCCCCCCCAAGAAAATCACTGACGCTGGCCACTTTTCTCCCTATGAGCGGCTGCCGGCATGCAGCTTGGCCACTCGCCTGAGATGGGAACCACCTGACAAGCGCACGAGATTGCGGAGTTTATGTGAACTCCGCGATCTCGCGAGAACGTGGCTGCGCTGGTCAGATGGTTCCAAGCGAACGGCCAAGCTGCATGCCAGCGGCCGTACGTAGGGAACGGAACGGCCGGCAGGTACTTGGAGCAGCTGCAGAGGGGTCTGGCCTCAGAGGAGGTGAGAGCTGGGGGCAAATATATCCATGTGAGCTGGGGCAATATATCCATGTGAGCTGGGGACAAATATATCCATGTGTGAGCTGGGGGCAAATATATCCATGTGAGCTGGGGGCAAATATATCCATGTGAGCTGGAGGCAAATATATCCATGTGAGCTGGGGATAAATATATCCATGTGTGAGCTGGGGGCAAATATATCCATGTGAGCTGGGGCAAATATATCCAAGTGAGCTTGGGACAAATATATCCAAGTGAGCTTGGGACAAATATATCCATGTGTGATCTGGGGGCAAATATATCCATGTGACCTGGGGGCAAATTTATCCTTGTGAGCTGGAGGCAAATATATATCCATGTGAGCTGGGGGCAAATATATCCATGTGAGCTGGGGGCAAATTTATCCATGTGAGCTGGGGCAAATTTATCCATGTGAGCTGGGGCAATATATCCATGTGAGCTGGGGGCAATATATCCATGTGAGCTGGGGCAAATATATCTATGTGAGCTGGGGGCAATATATATATCCATGTGAGCTGGGGCAAATTTATCCATGCGAACTGGTGCAACATATCCATGTGAGCTAGGGGCAATATATCCATGTGAGCTGGGGGCAATATATATATCCATGTGAGCTGGGGCAAATATATCCATGTGTGAGCTGGGGCAATATATATATCCATGTGAGCTGGGGCAAATATATCTATGTGAGCTGGGGCAAATATATCCATGTGAGCTGGGGGCAAATTTATCCATGTGAGCTGGGGCAAATTTATCCATGTGAGCTGGGGGCAATATATCCATGTGAGCTGGGGGCAAATATATCTATGTGAGCTGGGGGCAATATATATATCCATGTGAGCTGGGGGCAAATTTATCCATGCGAACAGGGGCAACATATCCATGTGAGCTAGGGGCAATATATCCATGTGAGCTGGGGGCAATATATATATCCATGTGAGCTGGGGGACAATATATCCGCCTGTCACTGCGAACCCAACACCAGCTCTTGGCCAAAACTGGCAGAATGCCCCCCCGACACCCGTGTCTGGATCCGCCCTTGGTTAGGGTTACAAAGCCCTAACACTAAAAACCCCACTGCTATGGTAACTGAAAAATCACCCACAGCTAGAATCTGGTGCCAACTGATTCCGCTTCTGCAGATTCAGTCAGCACCAACTGAAACCCCCAAAAATCAAATACTCACCTCTAATCCCGAGGTACGAACGATGGAACAATCCGACGCTTCTGGCAGCTGGGAACAAAGTGAGACTGGGGACAAATAGTCCCCAGTCTCCCTCTGCGAATCACTCCATGGCCCTGCACGGTCTCGCGAGACACAGAGGTCAGATGTAAACACAATATCAGGCATGGTATCAGAAGGGCAAATACAGGAGAGTAGTCAGTTCAGGCATAGGTCGGTGGCAGGTGGCTGGCAGAGGGATGGTCAAAGTCCAGAGCAGAGGTCATATACGGGTGGTCTTTCAAGTCAGCAGGATGATGAAGGGTAGCAATGAAAGTCCAGGAATATGGATAGAGGATAATGGAGGTTACAGTAGGAGTCCAGGAATGAAGGGTCACGATGGGTATCCAGGGATGAGGGGTCACAATGGGTCATCAAAGATGAGGGGGTCATAATGGATATCCAGAGATGAGGGGTCACAATGGGTAATCAGAGATGAGGGGTCACAATGGGTAATTAGAGATGAGGGGTCACACTCACAATGGGTCATCAGAGATGAGGGGTCACAATGGGTCATCAGAGATGAGGGGGTCACAATGGGTAATTAGAGATGAGGGGGTCACAATGGGTAATTAGAGATGAGGGGTCACAATGGGTAATCAGAGATGAGGGGTCACAATGGGTAATTAGAGATGAGGGGTCACACTCACAATGGGTCATCAGAGATGAGGGGGTCACAATGGGTAATCAGAGATGAGGGGTCACAATGGGTAATTAGAGATGAGGGGTCACGATGGGTAATCAGAGATGAGGGTTGCAGACAGGCGATGTGCTTAGCACTCAGGTCAGATAAACAATGAGATTTCTTAGAGAGATGCAGAAGCTCAGAGCTTAGGGTTGGATCTGGTTATAATGTAGTCCAGGCCCAGCCCACACCTGAAGCTGGAGAGGTGAAGGGTAACGTAACCTGGAATGGATCCCTGAGTGCTCGGATACCAAACCAGGCAGAGGTAAAATCTGGATTTCAACATGAACCTGAGAGGGAAACGGCACCTTATTTGCCCTTTCTCCGGTACCTACGGTGTGTGCCGTGACACCTATGGACTCCAGGAGGTGTCACTCACGGTGGCGTGTTCGCACTGCCATGAGTATCCAGAGGCTTAGCGCTGCGTTACGGGACAGCTTGCTGAATCAGCGCCTGCCCTGTAATAAGGAGCTAAAACAGGGATGCTAAGGAAAGAGCTGCAGGCGCAAGTTTTCCCCGTTGGCGTCCCGGTTTTAGCACCATGTTTGTAATAGGCCCCAGAGTTATTATTAATCTTTATTTATAAAGCGCCAGCATATTCCGCAGCGCAGTACAATGGACACAGTATAGACAGGGTTACAATACATTGAACAACATTTGATAAACCAGTAGAGGAGGAAATGAGGGCCCTATTCCCGTGGGAACTAACAATCTAAAAAGAGTCTCTACTTGTGCTCTGCTTTCTGTGTAATTCAAGCCAGCTAGAAAAGAGTAAATAAAAAAATTCTGCCCCTACCCCTGAGCCTTTCCTTACCCTAACTGTAACACAAAAATCTGCCACATACACCCAAAACAACTCTCAACACTCACATGTGGGGAATGGGTGTCTGCGGTGCAATATGCAACACCCACACAATGAAACAGGTCAAACTGTCCGGTGGTTAAAGGTTTGTTCACGGTGAAGTGTGACCATGACGTGCAAGGATGGGTAACGAGACCCGAAATGCATGAGATTACTGAGCTAGTGATATAGGAAACGGAGTGAGGGATATCGTGCTGTGGCCGAGAAACTGGCACCAGGACAGAGTATCTTCAGGAAGTCCGGTAAATTTATTCACCAGGACTCAGTGGCATCAAGGCAAACGGCAACACTGAAGGGATTATTCAGAGAGAGCTGATCTGGCCCCGAAATGTAACCGGACACTGAAAATCAGCATACAGTGACATTTCGGGGCAGTTCGCCAAATTTTGGCGAACTACCAGCAAGTATGGTGCCTGTTCGAAGGCAGTGAAATCCCCCATAGAGAAGCAATGGTTAATCTATTCACAGACACTGAACAGCTGAGAAAAGTTGCCGAATTTCCCTGCTGTTCTGTGGTTTCATTCGTCAGGTTTATTCAGACGAATCCCATAGGCTTCAATGCTAAAAATATTCCAGTTTTTACTCAATATCTAATAAACCGTTTTTTAATTTTAATCTGCAGCAAAAAGTCTCTTCATTGAATGATTCTTTAGGATCGTTTAGTCATTTTTTGGGATTTTCTGGGCAAAATATATTTTCCTTTTTTTAAAAAAAATCGTCTTTTCATTTTTCTGTAACAGACCTTTTTATTATCATTCATAGGATTTTATATGTAAATTCCAGACATTTTCGTTCAGTAGTTTTTTGGCAAACAGCGTTTCAATTATGAAACTTTCAAGCGTACTGTTTTTTCGGGTTTTTTTATACCCTGTTCATCAGCTTGACGGCTTTTTCCGGCAGCTGGTCTGCGCTGTGTTTGGCGGCTTTTTCCAGCGTGTTTGGCGTGGTTTTTGCAGAGGTTTCTGCAGGTTTTCGGTGTGTGTTCGGCGAGTGTTCGTTGGGTTTTTGGTGGGTTTTCCCTGCACTACGGGACCCTGCGGTGAATGCTGAATTCATTGCAGGGTGGGGAACTTTGATTCCCCGAAGTGCGGGGAGCGAGAGAGCACCGAAATGACGGCGACATTTCGGTGCTCTCTGGATAACCCCTTGAATATCGATGCTCTTTTACAAACACATTGTATGACATTGTTATGTGTGTTGTTTTGTATTTAATAAATTAATATTTTATTTTATTTATTTATTTATTTTAAATTTTTCTGTATTTCTATATCTGTTACGGGTAAAGCCAGGAGTGCGGTTAATCCTAGGATTACCCGGGTAATCCTGACATCACCCAAAACCGCTGGGTAAAGCTGCAAAAAAATGAAAATTGCGGACTTTACCCGGGTAATCTTAGGACTAACCAACTGCCCTTGGGTAACAGTCTGGAAGAGCTGAAAAATCCGCACTTTACCCGGATAATGTGCAAGTCTGAAGCTTCACCCGGGTAATCTGAGGACTATCCACAGCTTCCTTTGGGTAATCTGCAGAGCATCCAACCCCGCTTGGGTACAGGGCCGGACTGGTTACACTTTGGGCTGTTTTTATTTTTTGCGGCCGTGGGTTGATAGCGGGCCGGCCTGGGTATAAATAGCATGGCCGCCGTGGCAGACTTCTTCATGCTCAGCTCCGGTATCGGACTCTCTGAGTCCGAATCCGGAGCTGATCAGTCTGCTGCCACCCTCTGTGCGTGTGCCGTGTGAGGGGCCGGGCTGTATTGGTGCCGCCCCTTCACTCACCACGTGATGCGCGTAGACACGCAGACGCCGAACATCTCCACGCCGCGTTCTCACGCGCTAGTGCCTGCTGCTAACGGAGGAGGCCAGCCAACGCCGGTTGAAGGCTCCTGGGCTGGAGCTGCGCCCTCCACCCAGTCGGCTGCAAATTTCTTTTTTCACCCACTCCCGGTGGTGGCAGGCGGACAGAGACTGGAGCACGACTCGGGAGGACAGACACAGGACCACAGGGAGGCAGCAGCACTCACTGACTGTAGTGGTGACTTGAGTTGGGTGAGTGACTGTTTTTTTTCTTTGCAGGAGGGTCACTGAAGTTGATGGTTAGATGCCCCAGAATGCAGGCCTATCTCAATGTTTTTACCCACCCCAGCCAGAAGACCACTCAAATTCTTTTGACCCCCCAGGAGGTCCCTCACATTCTCCTCCCCCCCCCCCGAGTTGGCATATCCCATTCTTTATTAGCCCCCAAGCAGCTCCCTCAATTTCTTGTACACCGCCCAGGACCCACATCATCAGATGAATGAAAGGAGGGTAGAAGTGAGGGACCTGCTGGGGGGGGGGGTGTCAAAATAATTTGAGGGGGCTGCTGGCTGGGGGGGTGTAAAGATTGAGAGGGGTCTGGTGGTGTAAATAGGTTATACAGTTCTGCGATACCCTCAAACACACCGCACATTACTGTACAGCTCTGCGCTACCCTCAAACACACCGCATATACTGTATAGCTCTACGATACCCTCAAACACACCGCACATTACTGTACAGCTCTGCGCTACCCTCAAACACACCGCACATTACTGTACAGCTCTGCGATACCCTCAAACACACCGCACATTACTGTACAGCTCTGCGCTACCCTCAAACACACCGCATATACTGTATAGCTCTACGATACCCTCAAACACACCGCATATACTGTATAGCTCTGCGATACCCTCAAACACACCGCATATACTGTATAGCTCTACGATACCTTCAAACACACCGCATATACTGTACAGCTCTGCCATACCCTCAAACACACCGCATATACTGTACAGCTCTGCCATACCCTCAAACACACCGCATATACTGTATAGCTCTGCGATACCCTCAAACACACCGCATATACTGTATAGCTCTACGATACCCTCAAACACACCGCATATACTGTACAGCTCTGCAATACCCTCAAACACACCGCATATACTGTACAGCTCTGCGATACCTTCAAACACACCGCATATACTGTACAGCTCTGCGATACCTTCAAACACACCGCATATACTGTACAGCTCTGCCATACCTTCAAACACACCGCATATACTGTACAGCTCTGCGATACCTTCAAACACACAGCACATTACTGTATAGCTCTGCGATACCCTCAAACACACAGCACATTACTGTATAGCTCTGCAATACTCTCAATTTCAAACACACCGCATGTTACTGGGGCTGGTATGAAATTATTTCCAGGGCTGGTTTTTATCCCCAGTCCGGCCCTGCTTGAGTAACAGTGAATTTTACTATTATTATGTGTCAAATATGCTTATAAATCATTTATAAAACATAATAACCATCAGGTTACTCTTTATATAATATCTTTATCTTCATAAATAAATTTTCAGACAATTAGTGCACAGAATAAACTTATGGTTATTTAGTGTGGTTTGTGACCGTGGTTACAATTTCATTAAAAATAACCAAAAACCACAATTTTGTTATCGGTCAGATGACAGTTTGCGGCTTTATCCGGGTAATCCTCGGAATTCAGTCAACTGTAACCTACTGAAAACCTAAGAAAAGCGGAGAACCCAGAGGCGATTGGATACTTTGCAGATTACCCGGATAAAGTCTGATGTTTTGTTGCACATGACACTTTATCCAACAACACTAGGGTGATGTGCGAATTACCCGGTTAAAATACAACAGAAAAGCAGGGTACCCAGAGGCCTCTGCATACTTTGCAGATTACCCGGGTAAAGTCCAAAATTTCATTTCACTTCGGACTTTTGCTAAAGGAGCCTGGGTAATGTCAGGATTACCCGGGTACTCCTAAGATTAACCGCACTCCTGGCTTTACCCGCAACATATCTAACCCAGCTCACTTTGTTGGATTTCTATCCAAGTGAGTCCCTTTCATTCCTTGTTTCAAGGCTGTATAGCATCAGTTAGTTATGACTGACGTTGGGAAAAAGAAAAAAGCACTTGATGCTTGTTTTGCATATTGTACACTTAGAATTACAAAATTTTCCTATTTCGTAACGGAAAGTTTGAATTTTAAGAAGGATTCGGAGGCGAGTATTTGCATTTCTCTTTTCTTTATTCCTCTCAGCAGCATTAGAGGTATTTAAGAAGTTAAATATAAAAGAGAAAAAAACGGTCTTCCTCACAACAGGGAGTGTACCATGTCCCCTCAGTTCCCCTGTGCAGTGCACATAGTCCCTTCCCGAAATAGGCTCCTCCTCTTTTTTGCGTGTAACAAGGTCGAGATCAACAAAACATTCCAACAGGGAAAACGAAGACTTCTCATGCCGTCAGAGGATGTCGAGGAGGAATCCAAGAGTCAACCAAACGGTGGGATGGAGCACTCACGAGGCTGGGGAAAAACCTGTAACGGTAGCGGTAACGCTGTCACACGAGTAGCGCAGTTGAGATCCTTGAGGGCAGAAGTATCTGTTTGAATAATACAAAAGGTTTATAAACTACAGACTTTAACAAGGAGACACAAGGACTAACTGAATTTTCTCTAAGCACTGAAGGTTTCGAGACCAACAGATTACCTAGGACATGCTCAGAAACAGCATAGGTGGAATGACAATCCGTGAAGTATTCAAGGTGCAGGGCAGTCAGAGATGCAGAAACCAATCGTTCTGGTAAATACTTAGGATTATTAGATACCTGGTGACTCTCGAAAGGTACTGACTTGCATACAAGATTTTTATTGCTAATATGTACAGAGATGCGATTAGAAATAACATTAAACAGAAATAAACGATTGTTTGTTAACGTGGTCTTTGCAAAAACATTAACATGAGTAGTAGCCTGGGTAAAGGGGAGGGTTACAAACGATATCCCCAAACGTGATGGGACAGAAACCAAACAGCGAGCGATCAACCCAGCAACCAGCATGGGGTTAAATCACTAAAATAAACCAACAACGTAAAAATACACAATAGAGAGAGAGTAGTCAAAAGCCATGCCGGGTCAAATAACAGGAGCAGGAATCTCATACAAAGCAGGGTCGTCAACAGTAAATTCAAATAGATTTAAGAAGTAGCGGTGCATGAAATGAACTCCACAACAGGGCAAAGAGGCAACTCCTAGAGCCCTGTTTTAAAGCCTGTGGCTCCTGGTAACCACACCTGACCCAGCCCCATCAGGTGCCGATCTGCCAGCAGAAAGTGCTGGCACCCGACCAGCCAGCGGTCCCCCTTCTTGTCCAGACCCCCCAGGGGGGCACAGCGGGGGCTGAGGATGTAACAAAACCAGAAACATGGTGCCGTGGTTAGAAACAAAACAGCAACTTTGTGCTCTTTTATTCAATGTGATTTTGCACTGACAGTGTGCGGAATCAGGTCATAAAGTTCTTTATTCAGGAAATGTAAACAACGCAAGCGCGACAATAACATCACTAGCATAGAATGGTATAGCAATAACACAGGTGAACGAGTCAGTAAACAATATGAAATACCTTTATTATGAACAGTCAGTCACAGTATACAGAAGGGAGGTCGAGGGAGGGAAGTACTCGCCTCCAAGTCCTTCTTAAAATTCAAACTTTCCGTTATGAAATAGGAAAATTTTGTAATTTCAAAACAGGACTCGGAGGCTCCTATTGGCTAGTTTAAAGCTGATCTATAACTGAGGACGTCCAGTGAGGTAGTGTGCGAACATAAAATAGATGTGCTGTCGATTCCCTGGACCAGTCTGCTGACAGCACGATATCTTCCAAATGACAACCAGCCGCCAAAGCGGACGAAACCATGGCACTGCGCACCGAATGCGCACCAAAATGGGAGGTATCTACACCAGCTAAGTTCAATAACCATCGAACTAGCATGCTAGAGTCGGTGATGAGACTGGGGCATGCGGGGATCGAAACGATATAAACAAAGGAGATACAACACCCTGTCTGAATTCAGACGTGCGCAACTCATGCGGAGACACCGCACCAGACATAGTAGAGGGCAGTCAGGGAAAACTGGATAGAAGACCGAGGAAATAGAGGTCTTATTCCTACGGGATATGTCAAAGTAGACGCCATCCTGTCTACAAGATCTGGAAGGATAATCCAAGGGCCTAACATCACCTACATGCTTGCAGGAGAACAAGCAAAGCAGAACCACAAGCTTGGCTGACAATTGCTGTAAGGACAAAGCTGTATTATCAGGCCAGCGTTCCAAGAACCTTAGCACAATGGAAACATCCCAGGTGGACAAGTACCGAGGGAGAGGGGGTCTAACCAAATGGGCAGCTCGCAAAAATCTACAGATAAGTGGGTGTTGACTGATGGCAATGCCACGAGCCCAACATGTCCCGCCGAGACAGCTGAACGATAGACATTCAAGGTTCGATAAGCTACTCTGGAATCAAAGATACTGGTCAAAAAATCAAGGACAAAATTCAGAGAAGCCGAAAAGGGATCCAGGTGTTGTCCCATACACCAAGTAGCCCATCTGGTCCAGGCAGATTTGTATACGCCTCTCGTGCCTGGGGCCCAGGTGTCACGGTGGCCCCCGCGCCCCCCCGGCGCCTGGCAGCAGCTTCCTCGCTGCTCGCTGGCCAGGCGCCGAGTGATATTGCGGACGCTTCCGCACACGTGAGACGCCGGGGGGCGGGGCCTGGCGGCGAGACGCGGACCCGCCGGGTTTAAAGCCCAGACTCACAGAGACGCCGGTGCCCTGACGTGGTAGTTACTTCCCGCAGAGCTCTTGAATATATTTTGGCTATTATCGATTCTGTGTATGACCCTTGGCATTGGCAAACTACGATTCTGTGTATGACCCTTGGCATTGGCAAACTACGATTCTGTGTATGACCCCTGGCATTGGCAAACTAACGATTCTGTGTATGACCCCTGGCATTGGCAAACTAACGATTCTGTGTATGACCCCTGGCATTGGCAAACTAACGATTCTGTGTATGACCCCTGGCATTGGCGAACGAACCACTCTGTGTATGATCCTTGGTATTGGCGAACGAACGAACCACTCTGTGTATGATCCTTGGCATTGGCGAACGAACCACTCTGTGTATGACCCTTGGCATTGGCGAACGAACCATTCTGTGCGTAACCCCTGGTATTGGCATTAACTCTTCTAATTCTGGTATTGAGGTCAGTCTGTGTGGCACCCTAAGCACACATCAGACTACCCCTTGTGTTGTTAGGGTCTTGGGAAGAGCTAATTGTTCTAAGGTCTTGTGTATCATCCTATGTCTGTCTAGTCGTGCCGACCACTCTAAGGATCGGAAGGGTAGAGAGAGTCCTGCGTATAGGGACCACCACTCTAGTATCAGGGGGATCCGTGACATTACGTCAGGGCCAATGGATCCCGCAGACCTCTCTAATCAGTTGACTCGTATTGCAGCCAGACAAGAAGAGCAGGACCATAGGATGGACCAGATTGCTCTTGCCCTGCAGACCCTGTTAAACCGATCTAGTTCTGGGACTGCAAGTCCTCCAGACCCAGTAGTGCCTAGGATCAGTCCGGCCTCTCCTGAGGGATGCAGGCTCAGTATGAAAGCACCCGTACGCTATGATGGGACACCAAACTTGTGCCGGGGCTTTCTGACCCAACTGGAGATATTGTTCGAGAACAACCCAGGCTCATGTATGTCAGATAAAGCTAAGGTGGGCTATCTAATTAGTCATTTAACGGAGAAGGCTTTATTGTGGGCTACTCCCTTGTGGGAGAACAAAAAACCCATCATATACGATTATGAGGGTTTTACTTCAGAGCTTAAACGCACCTTTGACCCCTCTAGAAGGGCTACCAATGCAGGGAGGTCATTATTTCATATTAAACAAGGTAATAGGAGGGTTGCGGAATACGCAATAGAATTTAAGACCTTGACTTCAGAGGTCCTCTGGCCGAACGATGTCCTAACCTTGGCCTTTACTGAGGGGCTGAACGACGCGTTTATGTTCGAGTTGGCTCCTCTAAGATTGCCAGAGACTCTTGATCATTTGATCGACTTCTGTATCGCTATGGATGATCAAATTAGGGAAAGGAGACACCCCAGGGATAGACCTAGAAGGCTCTTGCCTCCTTTACCCTTATCATCCAGAACTACCGTTACTTCCGGTAACCAGGAAAACGTTAAATCTGATCTACCTGTTGTTGAGCCTATGCAGATAGGAAAGACTGGTATATCGGAGGCAGAGAGAGCTCACAGAAGGGAGAAGGGACTCTGCTTCTATTGCGCCGGGGCAGACCACTTCCGCCTTCAATGTCCTCAGAGACCTAGGGGGAGCAGGGGTGAGAGTGGCCGAGCAAGCCAGAGACCAGCCAATACCCAGGTTATAGGATCTCTTTATGCCTCTTTCGTAAACAACGAAAAAAAAAAGTCCAGGATCCTGGTACCAATATCATTGACCTGGGACAAGGTTCACATTAAGACTGAGGCCTTCTTAGATTCTGGGGCCTCAGGCAATTTTATGGATAAACAGTTTGCTGCTAAATGTCTCATACCTCTGGTCCTCAAGGACAGACCTCTTATGGTGGAAGCTATAGATGGTAACCCTCTATCCTGCCCCCATATCACCCACGACACTGTTTCTGTATGTATGAAAACAGGAGTATTGCACCACGAATACATATGTTTCCAAATCATTGAGTCCCCTTCTTGTCCTGTCGTGCTTGGGTTTCCGTGGTTGGCAGAACACAACCCGGTTATTGATTGGGTCCAAAGAGACATAAAATACTGGAGTCCTCGTTGTCAATCGCACTGTCTGGGCAGGGTCAACGTAATCGCTAGCCTCAACGTTGCCACAGCCCCTCCCTTGTCTACAGAGGTGCCTGAACAATATTTGGGATTGAAAGAGGTCTTCTCTAAGTCCAGGACTGAGGTCCTACCGCCGCACCGCCCGTACGACTGTGCTATAAATTTACTCCCTGGTACTATGCCTCCTAGGGGACATGTATACCCCTTGTCCCAAAAAGAAAATGACGTTATGGAGGAGTACATAAGGGAGAACCTGGAACGAGGTTTCATCAGACGGTCCTCTTCTCCAGCAGGGGCAGGTTTCTTTTTTGTATCGAAAAAAGAGGGAGACCTGCGGCCTTGTATAGATTATAGAGGTTTGAACAGGATTACCATAAGGAACGCCTATCCCATACCACTTATCACAGAACTGTTCGATCGCCTAAAGGGGGCCAATATTTATACTAAACTTGATTTACGCGGGGCTTACAACCTCGTAAGGGTTAAAGAGGGACACGAATGGAAAACGGCTTTTAATACTAGAAGTGGGCATTATGAGTACCTGGTGATGCCTTTTGGCCTATGCAATGCGCCGGCTGTTTTTCAAGACCTCATTAATGATACCTTACGAGAATTCCTGCAAGTATTTGTCATAGTATATCTTGATGACATCCTGATATACTCGCCTGATATCATAACCCATCATGTCCACGTGAAAATAGTACTGAAAAAATTGTTGGAGGCTGGATTGTATTGTAAATTAGAGAAATGTTTATTTGACATAAGGACAGTACATTTCCTTGGCTACATAATAACACCGGAGGGGTTCCAGATGGACCCTAAGAAACTTACAGCAATCCTAGACTGGCCTCTACCCCAAGGACTTAAAGCCATCCAAAGGTTTCTAGGATTCACAAATTATTATAGGAGGTTCATTAAAGAGTTTTCGGTTTTGGTATCTCCCCTCACGGCCATGACTAGGAAAGGGGTGGGTAATCAGAAATGGACACCCCAAGCCAGTCAAGCCTTTGAAGCACTCAAACAAGCGTTTACTACGGCCCCGGTACTCAGACATCCGGATCCGGCTCTGCCGTTCCAAGTGGAAGTTGATGCCTCCGAGATAGGTCTTGGTGCAGTCTTGTCCCAGAGGGAGGCACCCGACAAACCATTGCATCCATGCGGCTTCTATTCCCGGAAACTCTCCCCGGCAGAGAGGAACTATGACATAGGAAACAGAGAGTTGTTAGCAGTCATATCAGCCTTGGCAGAATGGAGATACCTACTGGAAGGGTCTAGTGACCCCATCCTTATCATAACCGATCATAAAAATCTCACATACATTGGAGATGCTAAACGGTTAAATTCCCGACAAGCAAGATGGTCGTTGTTTCTTTCAAGCTTTAATTACGTACTGACCTATAGACCTGGGTCCAGAAATGTTAAGGCAGATGCTTTATCTAGACAACATGAGTCCTACGAATTTAACGTCCAAGATCAGCATCCCATTGTACCCCAAGAAAGGATTATAGCCTCTACCACAATCAATGTCTCGTCTCCCTTGTTGCAAAGGTTACAACCGTGCAGGGCACGGCTCCTGAAGGGAAACCTCCCGCGAAACTCTTTGTACCTGAATGTGAAAGAGAAGAAATATTAAACCTTTACCATGATAATAAAACGTCCGGGCATATGGGAATCACCAAAACGGTGTCCAGTATTAATAAAATCTTTTGGTGGCCCACGTTGCGCCGAGATGTTCAGGATTACATAGCTGTGTGCGAGGTTTGCGCAAGACATAAAAATCCCAAGACAGCACCCATTGGTTTGCTCCAACCTCTGCCTATCCCAGAACGACCATGGTCGCACCTAGCTATGGACTTCATAGTGGAGTTACCCGATTCTAGAGGGAACACAGTTATACTTACGATCATCGATCGGTTCTCCAAGATGGGTCACTATGTTCCTCTTCGTAAGCTACCGTCGGCAGCCGAACTGGTGCCCATATTCATTAACCACGTGGTCCGCATACATGGTATTCCTCTTGGGATTGTCTCCGATAGGGGTACCCAATTCGTCTCCAGGTTTTGGAAAGGGTTTTGTAAGAATGTGGGGATAGACTTGTCTTTCTCTTCGGCCTATCACCCCCAGACCAACGGAGCAGCAGAACGTGCAAATCAGAATGTAGAAAAGTATCTCAGGTGCTTTATCTCAGAACAGCAAGATAACTGGTCAGACCTGCTACCATGGGCTGAGTATGCTTTGAACAGCGCGGTGAGCGAATCCACAGGACATTCCCCTTTCTTCACCGTTTATGGTTTCGACCCTCCTATGTTACCGACTACATTTTCGGATACCACGATACCTGCTTTGGATGACCATTTGGCGTCCTTGAAGGACACCTGGGGGAAAGTCAAGGAGGCACTCAAGAAAAGTAGTGCCATCCAGAAAATCAAGGCTGACAGACACAGGAGGCAGGCCCCCGTATATCAGGTTGGGGACAGGGTATGGCTTTCCTCGCGGAATATTAAGCTCCTAGTGCCTTCCATGAAGTTGGCACCTAGATTCATAGGCCCTTACAAGGTTTTACGACGACTCAACCCCGTCTCCTATGCTTTGGCATTACCTCCCCATATCCGGATACACAACGTGTTCCACGTGAGCCTCTTAAAACCTCTCTTATGTAATCGGTACACCAGGGCCCGTATCCCACCTCCTCCTATCTCAGTGGAGGGTGAGGAAGAGTTTGAAGTCCGGGCCATTTTGGACGCCAGGGTCTCAAGGGGCACTTTGCAGTATCTGGTCGACTGGGTGGGCTACGGGCCGGAGGATCGTTCTTGGCTCCCGGCTGCTGAGGTCCATGCGCCTCGGTTGGTGAAGGCCTTCTACGTGGCTCATCCCCGCGCTCCTGGGGGTCGTCCAGTGGCCGCCCGTAGAGGGGGGGGTTCTGTCACGGTGGCCCCCGCGCCCCCCCGGCGCCTGGCAGCAGCTTCCTCGCTGCTCGCTGGCCAGGCGCCGAGTGATATTGCGGACGCTTCCGCACACGTGAGACGCCGGGGGGCGGGGCCTGGCGGCGAGACGCGGACCCGCCGGGTTTAAAGCCCAGACTCACAGAGACGCCGGTGCCCTGACGTGGTAGTTACTTCCCGCAGAGCTCTTGAATATATTTTGGCTATTATCGATTCTGTGTATGACCCTTGGCATTGGCAAACTACGATTCTGTGTATGACCCTTGGCATTGGCAAACTACGATTCTGTGTATGACCCCTGGCATTGGCAAACTAACGATTCTGTGTATGACCCCTGGCATTGGCAAATTAACGATTCTGTGTATGACCCCTGGCATTGGCAAACTAACGATTCTGTGTATGACCCCTGGCATTGGCGAACGAACCACTCTGTGTATGATCCTTGGTATTGGCGAACGAACCACTCTGTGTATGATCCTTGGCATTGGCGAACGAACCACTCTGTGTATGACCCTTGGCATTGGCGAACGAACCATTCTGTGCGTAACCCCTGGTATTGGCATTAACTCTTCTAATTCTGGTATTGAGGTCAGTCTGTGTGGCACCCTAAGCACACATCAGACTACCCCTTGTGTTGTTAGGGTCTTGGGAAGAGCTAATTGTTCTAAGGTCTTGTGTATCATCCTATGTCTGTCTAGTCGTGCCGACCACTCTAAGGATCGGAAGGGTAGAGAGAGTCCTGCGTATAGGGACCACCACTCTAGTATCAGGGGGATCCGTGACACCAGGCCTGTAACAGCAACTCTTCAGTTCATCTCAAAATTCCTTGGCCTTGCCAGGTAAACCTGAAATCAGCGACGCCAATAGTGTCAACTTGTCGTGAAGCAGTAGTGGATGAGGCAGATTCGCCGAGTTCCTGAGGAGGTCTTGATGACTCGGGAGCATCCTGGGAACATCTATCGCCAGCTCCAATAGGGAGGGAAACCAAGGTTGACTGGGCCAATTGGGGGTTATCATCACAATCAACGCCATCTGTAATCTCACTCTCGATAGCGTCCTCGGGGTGAGGGCGAATGTAGGAAACGCGTAATGGCGGTTTAACGACCAATCCTGCAGGAATCGTCTGTATCCAGAGCATCCGGGTCCGGCCTCCAACTGAACAAAGCTGGAAGTTGAGCATTCAGTCTGGAGGCAAACAGGTCCCAATGGAATGGAGCACACAGGGATTGAAGGATCTCGGAACAGCGAAGGCTAAAGCTTCCAATCCCCTGCATCTAAAATGTGCCTTCAGTTCCAGTCTGCTATTTGATTGGAGAGATCTGGAATGAATTGGGCTTGAACCCAAAGGCCATTCTGGAGACAATAATCCCAAAGATTCGATGCCATCTGAGTCAGAGGTTCCGATCTTTGGCCTCCCATGGTGTTTATATATCTGACAGCTGTGAAGTTGTCTAGTCGGAGTAGAAGGTGTTGATGTGATGTGCCCATGTGATGTGATGTGATAGTGAAGCAGCGGAGAGCGAATAATCCTGCCAGCAGTTCCAACACATTGATGTGAAGCAGACGTTCCTCTGGAGACCACTGTCCCCCTGTTTCCACTCCTTCGCAGTGTGCTCCCCAGCCCAGATTGCTAGCTTCCGAGTCTATCACTAACGATGGGGGTAGAGGGAAAAGTCTTTTCCTGTTCCATAATGACATGTGGGTCTGCCACCATGTGAGGTCCTCGCGAGCATCCTCTGTCAGCTGGATGACATCCGTGTAGTCGAAACCCACTCAGAAGGAACGGGCCTTCAGGCATTGGAGGGCCCGATAATGCAGAGGAGCTGGGACAATTGCTAGACGAGCTGCTGCTAGCAGACCAATCATCCTGGCTAGTATTCTCAGAGTAGGTGCAGTATGACGGAGAGAGGATATCTCCTTCCGTATGCCCCTCATCTTTGCACTTGGAAGGTAAAGCATGCTTTCTGAGGAGTCTAGGAGTAAATCCAAAAATTCGATCCGACGGTTCGGTACTGGTATGGATTTCTCTTCGTTGATGAGGAAACCTAGTCCCTGCAACAGTGAAATTGTCCAACCGAGGTGAACTTGAAGGGTCTCCTTGCTTTGGGACATCAGAAGGATGTCGTCTAAATAGATTATGAGACGTACGCCTCTCGCTCGTAAGGACGCGATTACCGGCTTCAACAGCTTTGTGAAGCACCACGGAGCTGAGGTTAGGCCGAAAGGTAGACATGTAAATCGGTATGTGAGATTCTGCCAAATGAATTTGAGGAAGTCTCTGTGAAATACGTGTATCGAAACCAGTGCTGTATCTTGGCCTAGGCCGACAAGGCCTAGGACTAGGGTGGCAGTTTCCAGTGGGGGGGCAAAAACAGCAGCTACTGTGTGTCAGTCTGGCCAGGAGCAGAGGAATTCAGCAGTGGATTGTTAACCCTTTAAGGACCTAGGGTCTTTAAAGTCAATGCATTTATGACGGAAAAGTTCTGTCATTCCTCCTTAAGGGTTAATTAGGCAGCAGAGACCTTGTTATCTTTTGTCTGGCTACCGATCATGAGTCTGACACCTCCTGGTGTCTCATTGCAGTGTCTGGTCAGCTTATTAACCCAGTCAGTTAAATGGAGAGAGTTTTTCATTCTTACTAAAAACATTTTCTTAAAACTCCATTAATGAAAAAATTTCTTTAAAGAAAGGGTTATAAAAGAAGGGGGAGAGGGCTATTAAACTAGATCTTAATTAATACTCCACCTTATAACAGTTACAGTTACAAGCATTTATAAAGCGCCAACAAATTCCTTAGCGCTGTACAATGGGAGAGACAGAATAACAAATATACATACATGTTACACACACTGAACAGAAGGAGGAAGAACCCTGCTCATGAGCTTACAATCTAAGAGGAGATTGATGAGGCAACATAACACAAGAGAAATCTATATGAGGATCCATAACCCATTCTTTAAAAATACTTCCAAATTGTATGGCCATTTTAAGAGTGCAAAAAATAGCTGTATACATGTCTCCTGCACTATCCAAAAACTGCTGGTTTCAAAACCTAATAATACTATAACCTATCACCTAGTATCCTATTATATTAACCCCTTAGTGACCGGGTGCTTTTACACAAGTCCGTCCTTTAGTGACCACTGCTGTTTTTCCGTTTCTGCGCTGTTCGTGTTTCGGTCAAATTTTCCTCTTACTCGTTTATGCAACCCACACATATTATACATCGTTTTTCCTGCCATTAAATGGACTTTCTAAAAATACCATTATTTCCATCATATCCTGTAATTTACTATAAAAACAAATATGAAATATGATGAAAAAATGGTAAAAACACACTTTTTCGTAATTTAATCCCCAAAATCTACAACCGCCAAAAAAGACCCCAGCTAAATAGGTTCACAATTTTGTACCGAGAATAGAAATACCCAATTTTTACATGTTTTTGCTTTTTAACCCCTTCACTGCTGAGCCAGTTCACCTATGTGCACTGAGCTCATTCTGACCGTTTTATGCCCATTATTTTTAGATGACAGCCTAGGTCCTATTTAACTAAACCCCCCCAGACAATTTTTTATTTTTTAAATGTTTTTTAATTTTTTTTATTTATTTGTTTTTTTTGTTTTAGCTTTTTTTTTTACACCAAACCTAGTCATGTTTGGTATCATTGGAAAGGCCATGATCCTTTCCAATGATGTCTAACATGACCCTCTAGCTGCCACGGATCGGGAGATAAAGGGCTCCAAAGGATCCCCCTATCGCCCATTGGCAGCTAAGGGGTTAACTGGCCCACTGATATCCTCACACAAATGGTGGGGATATCAGTGGGTGGGGGGACCAGGAGGCCTGGCTGACATCCAAGATGTCAGCCACCTCCATGTTTAAATCGCGAGTCCGCGCCGATTTGCGCCAAGTCGCGATCCAGCAGCGAAACTGTTAACTTTATCCACAGCTGAAAAGGGGTGACTCTCCCCTTTTCAGCGGTGTAAAAAGTAAGTTTCTAGCTGCCATGGTT
This sequence comes from Leptobrachium leishanense, assembly GCA_009667805.1. Lineage (NCBI taxonomy): Eukaryota > Metazoa > Chordata > Amphibia > Anura > Megophryidae > Leptobrachium > Leptobrachium leishanense. Next base: position 101,439,189 of record CM019073.1, read on the forward strand.
GGAGAGATAGAGGGCTCCAAAGGAGCTCCCCCTCCACTTCCTGGTTTTAATGCAGGCGCCGGGGGAGCGCCTGCCGATGATGTCACTACGCAGTGTGGTGATGTCATCATGCTCGCCAGCCCCTCTAAAGCAGAGAGGCAGGCATCCTCCCTGCCAGATCGCCGTTGGAACCAGCAGGGAGGTAAGTATTCGGGCGGGAGGTAGGTTAGGAGCCGTTGACGTGCTATGTACGTCTGCGGGTCTAAGGGAGACCCGTGGGCAGGACGTACATCGTACGTCAGCAGTCCTTAAGGGGTTAATATTACCATAGCATTAAATTCCACAGGTAATAGATATATAATAGGGATACTAGGCGATAGTGCAGGAGACCCGTATACAGGTATTTTTGCAAAACGTTTTTAGTAAGAATGCAAAGTTCTCTCGCACGGAGTGGGGGGCCCTTCATGGATTCTTGCACCGGGGCCCTGAGGTTTCTAGTTACGACTCTGCTATAAAAGCAAGCAACATCCAGGCCTTCACTGGCTGCTGGCATTACTTGCCCAACGATTGTAAAGCTGCTAGGGGAGAGACAAAGCTTCTCACCGGCCCTGCAGCAGTGCCAGGGCTCAGTGAGGGCAGGCTGGTTTCGATGAGCAGCAATCACTGCCTGACACCACGCCTCTGTCAGCTGACATCAGCCAGGGAGCAGCCAATGACAGGCTGTGGACTCGGGAAGCAGGGACCCCAGAGATACTGCTTGCCTCCAGCCCCTCCCAGCATGCCCAGCCAGCCCCTATTGCCCATCTATTACATTGCCACCAGATGATGCCACCTGACAGGCATTCTGCAGCACCCTGATCTGATAAGAGGTGTCTCTTTTAATGTTTGAGCTGAGGGCATTTCTTCTAAGTGGTGAGTGACTAACACACAGCACACACACCCTCCATATATACTGTCACCATACTGCTTCCGTTCATATATACTGTCACCATACTGCCTCTCTCCATATATACTGTCCACAATACATGTCATGTAGTCCTGATTTAATCATTCCTTTTTATTTTTCAACTAAAAATAAAATATATTGATTTTGGTGATATCAGTGTGGTGCTTGTTATTCAGTTTTAGTTAAACTTTATGTATCCTATATACTAAGGGCAGCCCCAATTTTGGCAGCAAATCTCTCTGTCCTTGTTTTGCCCTAATCTCCCTCTTTTTAGGGGCTCCTCCATATACTGAGTTTGGGTTGTCTTTAAGGAATCCTCTGTAGGTTGTTTCTGGATGTCTTTAGACCCTCCTCCATATTTGGGGTGTGTAGATGTTTATAGGGGATCCTCCATATGTGTGTGCGTGTCTCTGCCAATGAGTTATGCGATCATATCTTTTACTATTCTAGTTGTTTTTTGCGGTTTTACTTAATATGTGTAACACAGATGAAAGTGAATCCCATACTCTCTGTATTGTGTAACACAGACATAAGTAAATCCCAGACTCCTTGTATTGTGTCCTCTCTGTGTATTATTATGTATAATACAGAAGTCATCTGTAAATTTGGAGGGAACCCAAAAGTTTCCTAAACTAGTTGGCAGGCCTCTCCATGCAGCCTGTACTGCACTAAGTGGATGATGGCCACTGCATTATAGCAACAGCCATCTTTAAAACCAGAAAGTGTCTGGCTGTTTAAACAGGAGGTGAGGCCTTGAAAGGAAGGAGTGTGTCCAATTTAATTTAGGGGGTGCACGAGTTTAGTCAGGCCTAGGGCAGTACAAAACCTAAATACACCACTGATCAGAACGGTCAGGTAAGCGTCCTTCATGTCCAGTTTGACCATCCAGTCGTGCTGGAGGAGGACGAGTCGTAATGTGTGCATAACTTCTATTTTGAAATGTCTGTGCATAACAAAGTTGTTGAGGTCTGGTAAGTTTATGACTGGACACATGCTGCCACCCTTTTTGGCCACCAGGAAAAGGGAGCTTAGGAAGCCTTCCGTGGAAGGACTGGCTGGTTCTATAGCATTTTTGCGCAGGAGGTCCTGTACCTCCTCGTGTAACCACTGAGATTGAGCTTGCACAAAGTGTAGTGGAGCAGGAGAGTGATGCTGTGTTTGTGTATTGACAAACTCTATTAGGTAACCCTGAACTGTGTTCAGTATCCAAGCATCGCCGGTAAGGTGTTTCCAATTGTGGTAGAAATTGTACCAGTCGACCACCTACTCTCGCTTGAGAGGGTTGAATAATTTGAAATTGACTCACCTGAGGGCCCTCTGGATGAAGCGAATCTGCCACCACGGCTAATTCTGCTGCGCCAAGGTCTGGCTCGAGATGGGAAGAATCTTGAACTGGGAGCAATTGTGTTTTCAGTTTTGTAAGATGGGCCTGCAGAGCGGGTAGGACCCGCGTGGCCGGCAGAGCGACCCCTGCCTCTACCGACTGTGTGGGAGACCCGTTTGTAAAACACTTTTTTAATAGATGTCTCGACCTTATCCAAAAGGGAGAATGAGCCCACATAAGTGTTAAGGCGTTTGGCAAATGGATCTCCAAATAGAAGGCCTTCCGCCTTGACTCCCAGATCCGTCTCAGCCATATGGGAGAGAGTTGGATCCATCTTTAAAAGGATCATTTTCCGTCTTTCGGCTGCGACAGCCGAGTTGGCATTACCCAACAAGCATAGGGATCTTTGTAGCCATCCGGCTATTTCTGAGTGATCCAATGGAGTGCGAGACAATTTGGCTTGAGTAACAATATCTAGGACCTTGACTAGGGGTCCAGCTATATCCAACAGCTTGTTCTGGCAATTACGTAGGGCCAGGTCAATGCCCTTTTTAGTATTAAAGCCTTTATTTGCCACAAATTTTTGAAAGGCTTTTTCAACATCAGGAGTGACACAGGTCTTACCAGAAGTAGTGGGCCTGGGACACTCAGCTTTTAATGTGGCGCGTGTGCCTTTATCTAAAGGGCAGCGCATGATAGTATCGACCCACCGTTCTATGTGGGGCTGCGGAGTCCAAGCAGAGGAACTCTGGTGAGATATGTCTCGTGGATTAAAGAGAGGGTTCCCCTCGGGATCATAAATAGTATCTCCAACCTGTAAAGGAGGAGGCTCTACATCATCTGGTGACATTAGATCAGAATCGACCTCTGGTGCATAAATCACTAAGGAGTTGTCTCCTTCATCTTCCCCGGACTCGAGGTCACCTCGACCTGAGTCTTTCCTCATATGGATGAGACTCCAAGCATCTGCTGTGGGTCTCTTAACATCGGCCGCTTTTGACGCCCCGCGGTCTGGAGCCCGTTTGCGAGAACTTAGCTCGCTATCCATGTTAGGCAGTGTTGCGGAGATGCCAGCTCCTCCATATGCACCTTGTGGATCTTCCACATGACAATCACCTGAATGCTCTGAAGCTGGGGTAATATCTGAGGCCTGGTCATGACTTAGGGAAGAAGCAGGGGCCTCTATCTGGGCTCTGCAGGGAAAAGCAGTGCAAGATGTTACCTTAGGATGTCTGTTTAACCCCTTAAGGGCCGCTGACGTACCCTGTACGTCCTGTCCTCGGGTCTCCCTTAGACCCGCGGACGTACAGGGTACATCAGCGGCGCCTAATCCCCCTCCCGCCCGATACTCACCTCCCTCGCTGGATCCCTCGGCGATCTGGCAGGGAGGAAGCCTGCCCATGTGATTTACATGGGCAGGCGAGGCTGATGACGTCGCCACGCTGCGTGGTGACGTCATCAGCAGGCGTCCCCATGCAAAGCAATGGAGGGGAGGGCGGGCTCCTTCGGAGCCCTCTATCTCCCCAACCATTACAGCTAGGGAGATGCTTTTTACACCGCTGAAAAGGGGAGAGTCTCCCCTTTTCAGCGGTGTATAGCATTAACTGTTTCACCACCGGATCACATTTCAGCGCCAAATTGGCGCTAAAACGCGATTCGAACCTGGAGGGGGACTGACATCTTGGATGTCAGCCAAGCCTCCAGGTCCCCCCCCACCCACTGACAACCTCACCATATGTGTGAGTATGTCAGTGGGCCAGTTAACCATCTAGACGCCATGTAGAGATAAGGAGATCCTAAGGATCCCTTTATCTCCCAATCCATGGCAGCTAGATGGTCATATTTGACATCATTTGAAAGGCCTGATTATGGCCTTTCAAATGATACCAAACATGACCAGGTTTGGTTTAAAAAAGAAAATTAAAATGTTTTTTTTTTAAAAGTTTTTTTTGTCTGGGGGGGTTTAATTAAATAGGCCCTAGGCTGTCATCTAAAAATAATTAGCACAAAATGGTCAGAATGAGCGCAGCGCACATAGGTGAACGGTCTCAGCAGTGAAGGGGTTAAAAAGCAAACGCATGTAATATTAACCCCTTAAGGACCGCTGACGTATGATGTACGTCCTGCCCACGGGTCTCCCTTAGGCTAAGGTCAGACGAGCGCCGTTTTAACGTGCGTTTAGCCGCATGAAATCACGGCCGTGCTAGCAGCAAATGACGTCCAATGCCGGGGAACATACGATGAACGGCCGCACGACAGTTCGTCCGTGCAATGCAAGTGGCAAACGAACGCATTTTTTCGAGAACGTCAAACCGCTACTACTGACATACAGAGTGCGCTGCGGCCGCATAGCGGCGTGTTTGCGTGATTAGGAGACGTCAGACGCTGCACACGTCCGGCCAACATAATGTCCAGACGCAAAAAGGGTTTTATTGATGATCCGTACAAAATCACGGACGAAAATGCGCATCGTATGACCGCTATCGCGTATTCCGTGAAAAAATACGTACGTTGGTTCGAACGCACTTTTTCACCGACAACGTGAAAAATGCGTTCGTCTGACCCTAGCCTTAGACCCGCAGACGTACATAGCACGTCAGCAGCTCCTAACCTCCCTCCCTCCCGAATACTTACCTCCCTGCTGGTTCCAACGGCGATCTGGCAGGGAGGATGCCTGCCTCTCTGCTTTAGAGGGGCTGGCGAGCATGATGACATCACCACACTGCGTAGTGACATCATCGGCAGGCGCTCCCCCGGCGCCTGCATTAAAACCAGGAAGTGGAGGGGGAGCTCCTTTGGAGCCCTCTATCTCTCCAACCATAGCAGCTAGAAAAACTTACTTTTTACACCGCTGGAAAGGGGAGAGTCACCCCTTTTCAGTTGTGGATAAAGTTAACAGTTTTGCTGCTGGATCGCGACTCGGCGCAAATCGGCGCGGACTCGCGATTTAAACATGGAGGTGGCTGACATCTTGGATGTCAGCCAGGCCTCCTGGTCCCCCCACCCACTGATATCCCCACCATATGTGTGAGGATATCAGTGGGCCAGTTAACCCCTTAGCTGCCAATGGGCGATAGGGGGATCCTTTGGAGCCCTTTATCTCCCGATCCGTGGCAGCTAGAGGGTCATGTTAGACACCATATGTGTGAGGATATCAGTGGGCCAGTTAACCCCTTAGCTGCCAATGGGCGATAGGGGGATCCTTTGGAGCCCTTTATCTCCCGATCCGTGGCAGCTAGAGGGTCATGTTAGACATCATTGGAAAGGATCATGGCCTTTCCAATGATACCAAACATGACTAGGTTTGGTGTAAAAAAAAAAGCTAAAACAAAAAAAACAAATAAATAAAAAAAATTAAAAAACATTTAAAACAAATAAAAAATTGTCGGGGGGTTTAGTTAAATAGGACCTAGGCTGTCATCTAAAAATAATGGGCATAAAACGGTCAGAATGAGCTCAGCGCACATAGGTGAACTGGCTCAGCAGTGAAGGGGTTAAAAAGCAAAAACATGTAAAAATTGGGTATTTCTAGTCTCGGGACAAAATTTTGAACCTATTTAGCCGGTGTCTTTTTGGGTGTTTGTAGATTTTGGGGATTAAATTACGAAAAAGTGTGTTTTTACCATTTTTTCCTCATATTACATATTTTTTTTATAGTAAATTATTCGATATGATGGAAATAATGGTATTTCTAGAAAGTCCATTTATGGCGGGAAAAACTATGTATAATATGAGTGGGTTGAATAAACGAGTAAGAGGAAAATTTGACCTAAACACTAACAGCGCAGAAACGTAAAAACAGCAGCGGTCACTAAGGCTAGGGTCAGACGAACGCATTTTTCACGTTGTCCGTGAAAAAGTGCGTTCGAACGAATGGACGTATTTTTTCACGGAATACGCGATAGCGGTCATACGATGCGCATTTTCGTCCGTGATTTTGTACGGATCATCAATAAAACCCTTTTTGTGTCTGGACGTTATGTTGGCCGGACATTAGCAGCGTCTGACGTCTCCCAATCACGCAAACACGCCGCTATGCGGCCGCAGCGCACTCTGTACGTCAGTAGTAGCGGTTTGACGTTCTCGAAAAAATGCGTTCGTTGGCCACTTGCGTTGCACGGACGAACTTTCGTGCGGCCGTTCGTCGTATGTTCCCCGGCATTGGACGTCATTTGCTGCTAGCACGGCCGTGATTTCGTGCGGCTAAACGCACGTTAAAACTGCTTTCGTCTGACCTTAGCCTTAAAGTTTTTAATAGTTTGCATTTTATTAGTTTGTATTTCTGTAACAACTGTAACCATTCAATGTTCTCGAACCCAGGACATACTTGAAAACGAGAGAAATCTCAATGTATCCTTCCTGGTAAAATCCTTTTCAAATAAATAAAATAAATAAATAAAGACGGATTTGTGTAAAACCGCCCGGTCACTAAGGGGTTAAGGAGGCTACAGCATCCGCCATCGAATGCCGCAAGGGATTGAGGAGCGCAGGGAGGCCTCGAGCTCTGCAAACTTCTGTTTAGGTGATTTTTTTGCGGTGTTTGCGTGGAGGTGTAGCAGCCGCTGGATCATATAATGAGGGGCCACAAATGGAGTTATCCTCCGATGCAGTTTCCCAGGTAGGGGTAGGAGAAGGGCTCTGCCGAGGCTTTGAGAGTGACATCTTGTTTGTAAGTACGCAGGTTAAAACCGCGCGAGAAGGAAATGGCGTCGCGTCCCTGAGGTAAAGGGGGCGGGCCAAGCCTGTATTGCGCACAAGTGTTTGAGGGCTTTCTGAGGTAACGCTTAGAAAAAGTTAAAGAAACACAAGCGGGGAGCTAAAACAGAATAAAACATGTTTAAAATCGAATAAAAACCTCTGGGAGGACAGAACTTTATCGTCCTTCCTGAGGTCAGAAACGTGAAGAAAACCAGGTCCGTGACCGGAGAGTCCCAGCGCGTGTTCCGCGGGAGCACCAACCTCCGCGGCTATCACCGGGAAAAGTCGGCATCCCAGCAAATATTTCATTTAAACAGATATTAAATGTTTAATAAAGACAAATCAGTAAAAATTGTTGAGAGAGAGTGAATTGATACTTATCTCGCTGAGAGGAGCAGCAAAAAAGAGGAGGAGCCTATTTCGAGAAGGGGCTATGTGTACTGCACAGAGGAAACGGAGGGGACATGGTACACTCGCTGTTGTGGGGAAGACCGTCTTTTTCTCTTTTATATTTAACTTGTTAAATACCTCTAATGCTGGTGAGAGGAATAAAGAAAAGAGAAATGCAATTAGGAGCCACCGAGTCCTGTATTGAAATTAATGATTATTTATTATTTCAGGACTGCAGTGCACTCTGATTCCTGGCTGGCTGAAGCAACTCGATGCTGGTGCAGGACAAGTCTACGGAGTCAATGATAACGATGAAATTTATCGTCTGAACGGGAATGATTGGGTAAACATTCAAGGAAGACTGATACATGTGAGTGTGGGACTATCCGGTCTCTGGGGAGCAAACAGAGGTAACAACATCTACAAGATGCAGGATGGAAACTGGGTGCAAGTAGCAGGTAAGAGCGACTGGTATTATGACATATTACGACATACAAACTAGAGATGTGCATTCGTTTCGGAAAAATGTGGAATTCGGAACGAAATCCATGAATTTGTATTTCGGAAGTACTTCCAAAAAACAAATCGATAAAATAAGAATTCGAAACGAAACGGTATATAACGAATTTATTTAGTTTTACACTGTATCATCATAATAAAAGAAAAATTGTAATATTTTTTTTTTTTTTTGGTGTTCTGGAATTCGAATCGATATCATCTACCGTATTGATCTTAAATTAAAATACATACAATACAAGTAATAGTCAGCAAACAACTTTATGAAGCAAATTGATTTGTTTCACTGTTTAATTTGACTCAAATACTAAATCTGTGACATAGCTTAATATTTAACCCTAGATTGTTTTTTAACAGCAAAATTTGATTAATTAGGGTTTTATTTAGTGATCCAAAATTCGAATTGATATCAACTATCGAATTGATATATGAGATTTTGAATCGATCCGAAACTAAACGAAACGAAATATGATACGAAATTCCAAAAACGAAATTATTTAAAAACTAAACGAAACTGAACAAAACAAATTTTTTTAGCCATGCACATCCCTAATACAGACGCCTGTGTGTGTGGCCAAGAAAGATGGAAAACAAACGTAAACCCAACAAATACACGCAGAAAAACAATGGTCAATGGTGATCAGACATAAAGCACAAATGTAAATGAACAAATACACAATCACGTAGAACTCTCGAAACTCGAAGTAGAGGAGGAAACAAACTTGGTGGAAGAACAGTTACATCAGAGCAATGATCAACGTTTTATGTTAATTGATCGATGCAAAACTATCAGGAATTGCAGCATCTTGATAATAAGCAGGGCGTTCCTTGCTGGTATGTGTCACAAATCCCTCCGGATATCACGAAGCTGGTCCCTATATACAGATCCCTGTCTATCCCTCCGATCCTTCAATGGTTGGTAAACTGTCTGCAGGAACACAAACACTAACAAGGGTTAACAGGCCCCAGGAGGTAAACAACAGAGAGGCCTTCACAGCTAAACCCTTAATGCTGTGATGTATAAACAGGAAAGGTTTTACAGGAACAACTTGAGTAACACACAGACAAGAGGAGATTGAGGTACACACATATTGCCGAATCGATACATAAATCAGAGTAGTCAGGTATAGCCGAATCTGTACACGAATGTGGTCCTCATACAAAGCCAAAATGTCACACAAGTCAGGGTAGTCAGGAATCGCCAAATCGGTAAACATGGAGGGTTCTCATACAAAGCCGAATCAGTATAATAGCCAAAGAATCAGTGAATCCCAAAGAGTCGAATCACCAAGCACTGGGGAAAGTAACTCCACGACAGGGCAATGACCCGGATCGCGCCGTCCCCTTTTAAACCCGATGGCTCCGTGTCAGGACGCCGTGCCCCGCCTCCCGAGCAGCCACGCGACCTTCTGAAGCCGGAGCATCGCCTGGCACCCGGACAACCAACGGCACAAATTGCCCCTCTGGCACGTCCTGAAGCCCCCCTCGAGCGCTGGACGTGACAGTATTGGTTCCAAGTGGTTCTCCTGTGCTACGGACGCGCTCAGCGCGTCCGAGCACAGGAGGCAGCAATCCGCCGGATTCCGGCGGATTGCTGCACCCCCCCGGTGCGGGCTGACATCTTGGATGTCAGCCCAGCACTCGGGAGCCCGGCGGGGACATTAGATGTGCGGAGGAGGCGCCTGAAAGGGAGGGGGGGGAGGTCCTTCAGACCTCTCTCCCTCCCGATCGCCGGGGAGCAGGGGGTTAAGACAGGCACCGCTTGGAAGGGCAAACCAAACGGTGGCTCTCATTAACCCCTGGGGAGCCGGATCACGAATCGGCACTGAAAAGCGCCGGTTCGTGATCCTTTCCCGGAGCTGGCCGACATCTTGGATGTCGGCCAAGGCTCCGGGAACTCCCCCTGAGGACTGGCGTCATCGTGCATAGCACGATGACGCCAGTCCTGGAGTTAACCCCTAGCTGCCACCAACGGTGGAGATAGGGGATTCCAATGAATCCCCTATCTCCCGATCCGTGGCAGCTAGGGGTTAATGTTTGGTACTGTTGGATCGGCCAGAGCATGGCCGTTCCAACGATACCAAACACCACTGTGAAAAAAGTTTTTTTTAAAAAAAATTTTTAAAAAAATAAAAAAATATTTTAAAAAAATTATAAAAAAAAAATTAACAAGTTTTTTTCTTTTTTTTGGTTTGTTAATGCAGCAATATTGTTCCCATTTCAATTATAATGTGAACAATGATGCTGCACTAACGATTTTTGTATGCGGTGCGTTTGTTAAAAATCGCGTAATTTCCCCCCAAAAAAAATGTAACGAGACCCCATCTCTAATTTTTTTAACAAGCGCACCCCATACAAAATATAACCGGCAATTGCTCGCATGTTAAAATGTGAAAAAAATACACTTTACACGTTGTAAATTATTGAAAACTCATATTTTATTGCATTTTTTGTTATAATATACAGACAGGTCATGACGTATACATATAATAATGACATATTATTAATCTGCCGAGTCTGAAGGAAAGAACGATATATAATATGTCTGGGTCATATACTAAAATAAGCCTTCAAAACGCATTTAAACATGATGAGCAAAACCGGTAAATATGACCTCAGCACAGAGGCCTGAAACGCCTCAGCAGCGAAAGGGTTAAACAGGCGAGTCCCTTAGGATTCAATGTAAAGAAAATAATCTTTTCAAATATACCATTTATTCTTTTCATTTTCAGCAAAAAGTCTTTTTATTCATTTATTTATATTTTAAAACACCTTTTTGTATTTTCTTAATGAAATTTTTATTTCCCCATTTTTTTTAAAAAGGCGATTTTTTTTTTTTTTTTTATTATTATTTTTTTAAAATTCGGGATCAGACCTTTTAATTATTTTTTTAAAGGACCTTTAAAATTATTTAGACACATTTTAATGCATTGTTATTGGTTTAAACACTTATTAGGAGAATAGGAAAGTTACGGTTTTTGTTCTTTTATTTGCAGTTCGGTGGATTTCACCAATTCGGTGCAGTTCGGCGGTCTTCGGTGTTCTTCAGCGACGCTGTCCAACTTTTTCGTGGGTGAATCTATCGCCGGCGAACTATGGTGACCTTACTGTGAATAGTGAATTCACCATAGTGTCGGCGAAATGGAATTGCCGAAGCCCCACGAAAAAGTTGGAGAACGGCGCCGAAGAAGAGCACCAAAGTTAAAAAGCACTGAAATTCCAGTGCTTTCTCAATAACCCCTGTACTAAATCTTCCAATCTCACTTCTGAGGACCAGCGTTCGGCTAATAATTTTCATTAACCCTTTGGCTACGGAGGACGTGTGGGGAAGTCCTCATTGACTCCCGTTATGTGCGGGAGACGTTCCTCACACGTCCTCCACTAGCGGGAGCCCAGTGAGAGATACTCACCTCTCTCTCCAGGGTCCCGCGGTGTTCGGAATTCCTGGAAGTCAGACGCCGAATTTATGGGCCACCCCGCGTAAAATGATGTCATCACGGCATGCGCGATGATGTCATTTTCAGGCAACACCCAGGCAATGCCAGGAGCCCACCGTAGAGCAGGCCATTAGTGTTGTTGCTCGTTCTCAGGACCCTCACAAACCCTTTCTCTCACGATAAATTTACAGGGTCATCCAGATGTGGACCCCTTGCTTGATGTGCCTAGAGGGGTGTCAGCTATACCCTCCTGACGAGTCCTAACAAGGCCGAAACGATCTTCGGGGGTTGCTGCACCTCTCGTGCAGGGATGACGTCCTTGGCAATCAGTACTGGCCACCCTTTCTGGGTGATGGCATCTTATTTGCATATGGAGCACTCATCCCTGTAATGGCACAAACAAGCTAAAACCATATGAGACCTGAGCGGGTCCCACCGTAGAGCATTATTTTCCAGTAACACGCTATCTACAACTTTTCCCTTGACGCAGGAGCCCTGAAGCAGGTGGATGCCGGCGGCAGAGCGCACCTGGTTGGTGTGAACGGAGCTGATAACGTTTATTGCCTGAACCAAGATACTACTTTTTCCAGGGGTACAAACGTACCATTCATCCAAATTGATGGAAATCTGAAATATTACAGCTGTGGTCTGTATGGTTGCTGGGGAGTAAACAATATCAACGATATCTATCACCGCCTGAATGTGAATTCAGAAAACTGCAAAGGCAGCGAATGGAGACGCGTGGACGGGAAACTGGTCATGGTGGAAACTAGCTCAGACGGAGCAGTCTATGGCATCAATACTGTTGGCCAGATCTATAAAAGGTAAACGCTTATTCTAATATTAACATATAAAGGAAATATCGTATTTATTGATTGTTCTTCAGATTTCCTCTTCTTGTCAATCCGAGAGACTGAAGCTGAAGTGAAGTGTTTGATATGATCATGAATTTCTTTAAGAAAAGAATTGTAAATTCCTGGAATAACTTTCCATATTTGCACAATTAAGGAAATCAAGAACACCTGATACTGACATAATGCCAGCGCTTTATTTTAAAATCATATGACTAGTCACTAACATAAAGCTGCAACTGGCTTACTTGTGTATTACAAACAAAACCACATTATTAAACACATTATAAACCTCCTTATGAAACACATTATGAAACACCTTATAAAACACCTTATAAACCACATTATGAAACACATTATGACACACATTATAAAACACATTATAAACCACATTATGAAACACCTTATAAAACACATTATGAAATACATTATGACACACATTATGACACACATTATGACACATTATAAAACACATTATAGACCACATTATAGACCACCTTATGAAACACATTATGAAACACCTTATAAGACACATTATGAAACACATTATAAACCACATTATAAACCACCTTATAAAACACATTATGAAACATATTATAAAGCACCTTATGAAACACCTTATAAAACACCTTATAAACCACATTATGAAACACATTATGACACACATTATAAAACACATTATAAACCACATTATGAAACACCTTATAAAACACATTATGAAATACATTATGACACACATTATGACACACATTATGACACATTATAAAACACATTATAGACCACCTTATGAAACACATTATGAAACACCTTATAAGACACATTATGAAACACATTATAAACCACATTATAAACCACCTTATAAAACACATTATGAAACATATTATAAAGCACCTTATGAAACACCTTATGACACACATTATGAAACACATTATAAAACACATTATGAAACACCCAAACACATTATGAAACACGTTATAAAACACATTATAGACCACCTTATGAAACACATTATGAAACACCTTATAAGACACATTATGAAACACATTATAAACCACATTATAAACCACCTTATAAAACACATTATGAAACATATTATAAAGCACCTTATGAAACACCTTATGACACACATTATGAAACACATTATAAAACACATTATGAAACACCCAAACACATTATGAAACACGTTATAAAACACATTATAAACCACCTTATGAAACACATTATAAACCACCTTATGAAACACATGATGCTGCCCCCCCCCCCATTGCTTGAAGTAATTGCATGTACAAATGAAAAATAAATATAGTTTTTTATCTCGTTTCCATTTTGTGCACTTTACCCATGAGGCAACATTTACCAAAATCAGTGCAAAAGTTTTACTTTGTGGTTGTGGTTTACCTCATACAGTATTTAACATTAACAGTTAAAGAGGTGAAGGATGGAATGTTTAGAAAAGGCAGCAGGAGGCTATTGTTCTCCATGCTAACTGAGATAAGAGCTGGCAGCTGAATGACATATGACAGGAATCTTAAAAAACTTCTAATCTACTCCCTGGTGATGTCCTTCGAATACATCACAAAATTTACAATGATAACAGTCGGGGACTGACCCATTCACTCCATTCTATGACAAAAGCCACAAAGTGAGGAGCAAGTGATGTAAAGATGCTGTGGTGGGGGGCTTTATAACACAAAATATCACACAATGGATGCACCCAGTGACACATATAGAGGAAAACATCACACAATGGATGCACCCAGTGACACATATTGAGGAAAACATCACACAATGGATGCACCCAGTGACACATATTGAGGAAAACATTACACAATGGATGCACCCAGTGACACATATTGAGGAAAACATCACACAATGGATGCACCCAGTGACACATATTGAGGAAAACATTACACAATGGATGCACCCGGTGACACATATAGAGGAAAACATCACACAATGGATGCACCCAGTGACACATATTGAGGAACATATCACACAATGGATGCACCCAGTGACACATATAGAGGAAAATATCACACAAAGGATGCACCCAGTGACACATATAGAGGAAAACATCACACAATGGATGCACCCAGTGACACATATTGAGGAAAACATCACACAATGGATGCACCCAGTGACACATATTGAGGAAAACATCACACAATGGATGCACCCAGTGACACATATTGAGGAACATATCACACAATGGATGCACCCAGTGACACATATAGAGGAAAATATCACACAAAGGATGCACCCAGTGACACATACACACAATGGATGCACCCAGTGACACATGTATATTTAGTTAAGAAAATATTTTCCTCTATAAGAGAAAAACAAACACATGTAAGATATCAGCAACATCAAATAAACACAATAAGGACATTGCATTTTTTTGGTGGTAGTGACCATTTAACAATAAGTGGATTTGGTTCCTGCATTATGTTCATTGCTAATATAGCTACATTGTCCTTGATGGCTCTTGCTCTTCTGATAATTTGCCATTGGAACTGATGCTAAATCTGGACATCACTTTGCTCATGCTCCATCTATTCCAATCTTTACAGTCAAGCTGCCAGCCATAACTTCATAATTAGTCACTGAAATGGATAGTTTGATAAAGTTGGCTTTTTTTAACACCCATACAGGGTTCCACCTGCTCTTGCCTATGTCATCCTTGGTCTAATAAAGCTCTGGGGTCTTCACACAAAGGCTCTTGGGGTGGGTCAGGCATCAGAGAATTGTGATCTTCATGACTTGTCATTCCTTGGAGCAAGAAGAAGCCCTGAATTCATGTTAGACCGGGCAGTGAGGATAACACTTTATTATTCTTCCTTTATTGTCTCCACAGAGAGGGGATCTCGGATTCAAACCCGATTGGAACCAAATGGTCTCTGGTCAACATCTTTGGACCCTTCAAGCATTTGTCTTATGATGGTGGAATATTATGGCTCATTAATAAGGATGGAAATATCTTTAAGTGTGAGGACAAGAAAACCTGCTGTGAGTTTTGCATAAACGACGCCTAAAAGCTATAGCGAGCTGCATTACCCGGAGGTTAACGGTCACCTCCCCTGTCTTCTAGTGATTCCAAGCAACTATACCCAGAATTCCCCTGCATATAATCCATGAGACCGTACATTGTATCTTTGCTTTCAGCTTCCATAAAGTTTGCTCTTTTCAAATAAAATAAAATGATTTCATAAAATGTGTGGCGAGTGTTGTTTGTCTCGTACAATGTGAGGTTTCAAAACACGAGGAACTTTCAGCAATCTCAATAAGGGTCTTTAAGAAGAGAGGAAGAGACAATGGGGAGAAGACAACACTGATTAAATGTCACCGAGGATTACTAAACGGGGTTATTCAGAGAGCACCGAAATGTCGACAACATTTAAGGTGCTCTCTCGTTCTTTGCACTTCCCTGCACTTAGGGGAATCAAAAGTTCCCTACCCTGCGGTGAATGCTGAATTCACCGCAGGGTCCCCCGAGTGCAGGGAAAACCCAGCGCAAACCTGCCACAATCCCGCCGAAAACCGTCCAGAAATGGCGCAAAAAAAACACGCCTAAGACGTGAGAAAAAGCTGACGAACCACCGATCACAGCGCAGGTCAGCCGCCTGAAAAACATAGAAACATAGAAAAATGTCGGCAGATAAGAACCTTTCGGCCCATCTAGTCTGCCCAATTACATGGATACTTGACCTGGATTTATCTTTTGTTTAGGATAGCCTTATCCCTATCCCATGCTTGCTTAAATTCAATTACTGTTTTGGCCTCTACCACTTCTACTGGAAGACTGTTCCATGTATCCACCACCCGCTCAGTAAAATAATGCTTCCTGATGTTACTTTTAAACCTTTGCCCCTCTAATCTAAGACTATGTCCTCTTGTTTTGCTATTTTGTTTCCTTTTAAATATACTTCCTTCCTCTACCTTGTGGATTCCCTTTACGTATTTAAATGTTTCTATCATATCTCCTCTGTCTCGTCTTTTTTCCAAGCTGTACATGTTAAGATCATTAAGCCTTTCCTGGTAACTTTTCTCCTTCAAGCCGTACACCATTTTAGTAGCCCTTCTCTGAACTCTCTCTAAGATGTCTATATCCTTCTGGAGATACGGTCTCCAGTACTGCACACAGTACTCCAAGTGAGGTCTCACCAGTGCTCTGTACAGTGGCATGAGCACTTCCCTTTTCCTACTGCTAATACCTCTCCCTACACAACCAAGCATTCTGCCAGCATTTCCTGCTGCTCTATTACATTGACTACTTACCCTTAGATCCTCTGAAATAATAACCCCTAAATCCCAACCCTCAGATGTTGAGGTTAGGACTGTATCAAATATTCTATATTCAGCCCTTGGGTTTTTACGTCCCAGGTGCATTATCTTGCACTTATCCACATTAAAACTCAATTGCCACAACTCCGACCATTTTTTTAGTTTACCTAAATCATTTGTCATTTGGCTGATCCCTCCAGGAACGTCAACCCTGTTGCAAATTTTTGTGTCATCAGCAAAAAGACATACTTTTCCATTAATACCTTCTGCAATATCACTAATAAAAATATTAAAGAGAATGGGTCCAAGTACTGACCCCTGAGGTACCCCACTGGTAACAAGACCTTGCGCCGAATAAACTCCATTTACCACAACCCTCTGTTGCCTGTCACTCAGCCACTGCCTAATCCATTCAACAATATTGGAATCCAAGCTCAAAGATTGCAATTTATTGATAAGCCTTCTATGCGGAACAGTATCAAAAACCTTACTGAAATCTAAATAAGCAATGTCTACTGCACCACCTGTGTCTATTATTTTTGTTACCCAATCAAAAAAATCAATAAGATTAGTTTGGCATGATCTCCCTGAGGTAAACCCATGTTGTTTCTGATCCTGTAATCTATGTGTTTTTAGATGTTCAACAATCCTTTCCTTTAACATGGTTTCCATTAATTTCCCCACTACTGACGTAAGACTAACTGGCCTATAGTTCAGCCTACAAGCTGACGAACGGGGTAAAGAACAAAAAAAACAATACGATTGAAAGTGTTAAAACTGAAAAGAATTATACCCTTATTTTCTTCTTACAACTTTCCCCATGTAAGTTACCTTCTTAAACCAAGTAACCACCCCTCACCCCCCCCCTCACCCTTCCCCATAAATGAAAACACAACAAAGTATTGGCAGTTTGAAAAGGTCACGTCTTTTATTAATTAAGGCCAAATTCTTTGCCTCTAAGGCAGAATTATTATTATTGATCCTCGTATGCCAACTACGTTACACCAGATAACACTGGCAGCCAGATAACACTGGCAACTGCAATGCACCACAAGCATTGCCCAGAAATAGCAGCCCCACGTGGCTAAGCAGGATGACCACACGTCTGCTCAGGGTATTTTCTATGGCAGATAGCAGGCCGAGAGGATCTGCAAACCAGATAGGCACCTGAGCTTGGTCGAACGAAACCACCATTCACCCCGTACCCTGCAGACCCTCCCCCCACTATCGCCTCTCCCAACGCCACCAAAAAATGAGGACCCTCTTTTTACTGCCACCAATAAAAACCTGTGACCTTTCCTCCTACCCCACAAAAGGCTCCTTATCGCGCCTTCAATGAAGAGTGTGTTCCCAGCCTTATCACTCCTTCAATGAACTCCTCACTTCTTGCTCCTATTTCTGGGCGCTCCAAAACCATTAAACCATGGCCAGATAACATCGGCAAATAGCACGGCCAGATAAACACCGGCAAATGCAATGCACCACACATATTGCCCAGAAATAGCGGCCCCACGTGGCTAAGTAGCGTGACCACGCGTCTACTCAGGGGTCTCTTTATATCGCAAATAGCAGGCTGAGAGAATCTGCAAACCAGGAAGGCACCTGAGCTTGGTCGAACCAAACCACCACTCACCCCGTACCCTGCAGACCCTCCCCCTACTATTGCCTCCCCACGTGCCAGGCCGCTATTTCACCACTCACAATACCTATCTCTTCTCTAGCTGTCCCCTAAATGTAGTACCATAATATCTGGCTTACCCCACTTTCTCCGGGATGTCTTCGCTATTCCCAATAACTGCCCCACCCCCTACCTTGCTTCCCTATCCATCTAATCCCTACTTCAATTACGCTGCACCCCGGGGTCGCTCCTCTCTTGGTGCCAGCAGCATGACTCTCCATCCAGTGCACATAGGAGTGTCCCAGGATCCGCACTCTCATTGCGTGTCCTGCAAATAACCAAAATGTAAACTATTAACTGTAATGCACACGCACACACACAAACAGTGTACCCAAATTGAAAAGAAACCAAAAGAAAAAAGGAAACAAATTATTATTATTAAAACAAAACAATTGTTCCCCATAAGTTTTCCCTTCATTTCTTTAATGGCCTCACATATCTCCTTTATACTTCCCATTTCCATCTCCCCATCTTTTTAATTCGGTCCTTTGGGTAACCCAATTCTGCCTCAGTACTAGCAGCTCCTATCCTGAAAGAATGGGGGCAAATGCAACTCCCCTTTCAACCAAGCCCCTCCGTGGCCTGCTGCGGAACCATTTTGAATTGATACCCGGACAAGTTAGTACCACCCTTGTGCCCCCAGAACATGCGACCGTTTGAAGGAGCCGCCTCCAAGTATCCCCTCACACATACCACTGGGCATACTTCCCCACCATGGCCCTTAGCAGCAACACAACTCAAACTGCACATCAATACCACTCCATCCGTCACTCTCACATCCTCCTTTCTTAATTGAGAAGAATTTTCACCTAGAGCAATTATTTCCTCAATCCTTAGGGCAGCTGAAAAACTAAAACAAATGCTGCCCTAAAAAGATTGTTATCAGCTCCATCTTATCTCCTACTTGTACTCTGCTGTGAAGATCTTCCTCACCACGAACTGTTTAGCCCAGTCCTCCTCTTCCTTTAACCGAGCAAAGTATGAAATACCACTAAATTGTTACCAAGCTGTCCTTTCTTTATTGACTTACCGCCGAACTTCAGTAGCTATTTTGAAAACAACATTCTGCCCTACCTTCTCTGTCCCTTTAAAACTTGATCCAACCCTTTCACTGCTTGCTCTACGATGCCCATGTCCTCTGCAACAACAATCTCCTCACCAAATCATTGATGCCCTCTAACTGCTCCCCATCTGCCAAAGAAACGGAGGGCAGTCTTCACCCTGCAAATTTTTTTTTTTTTTTCTCTCTCCTCCCCCTCCCCCCTGGTGCCAAATGTCAGAACATATCCCACCTGAATCTGGACAATGTATGCGCCACCACCTTCCTTACCCCCGGTATGTGATTTGCCGTGAAATTAATATTGCTTTTCAAACATCAACACCAAATACCAGACATAGGCTACAACCTGCGGTGATGATGCTGCAGACATGTTATTCAGCACTTGCACCACACCTTGAACATCAGACCCAAAAAAGGGGAGGGATGTTTTTTTTTTTTTTAATTCTATCCCCCACAGTTGTATTGCCCTATTGCCCACGACGATTGGAAAATAAAAAATTCCAGAAACACCAAGCTTTGCACCCATCCTCTTTGAATCCACTCCTGGGCCATTTGCCTGCTCCCCATTTGAAATTACACTAGACCATTTGATCTTAATGTCTGGCCATTCCCCCCCCCAAACCACCTACAATTCTCCCCGATCAACTAAACTTATATTGTTACCCCCCCCCCCATCCTACCGCATTCTCCAGTCCCTTTGGAACCCGTTACCATGAAATCGTCCAAGTAATGTACTATACGTCTCCTCACCGCTCTCTTCTCCACTAACCAATGCAAAAAAGTAGGAAGCCTTTAAAAAGTGAGCACGGGATATTGCCCACCCCAATGGGTAAACAGATATCTATGTAAAATTACCCATCGAATCTACACCCCATTAAAAGAAAACCCCCTGGACACAGCGGTACGGCCTGAAGGCTGACTCTAGATCAAGCTTAGCTAACTCTGTCCCCTCGCCAGCTACCCTTACCAAATTCACCACCTGATTGAATGAATGGTAGCTAACAGAAACATCTTCCTTACTTATTGCCTCTGCAACGAAAGGGCCGCCCCAATGTTTATTTGTATGTATTTTCCTTACATTCCCTTGCTCTGTGTATCATGTAGAGTATTGTATTCCCTCTGTATAGCGTAACCTCTGTATTACGATCCAGTCTTTGTATAGTCTACACCCCCCTGTAAGTAATGAATTCCTTTTGTTTTCACATGCTTCCATCAGCCCTCCCCTCCCCCCAGCAACTAAGGTCACCAGCTCACTGTTATCTGATCCATTGTTCCTATCTGAGAGTGGCTCTATTGTTTCTGCACCTTCCCCCTCAGTGTGTGTGTGTCCCTTTGCGAAATGTAAATAAACGCAGTCTCCATTTTGAGTTGAAAAAGAGCAAGGATGTTCTGTACATTAGTGGCTGCATTGTCCTCCATCTTATGACTCCTCAGCCCTGGAATCCTTTATCAATAGTACCAAGCTGCACATGTGAAAGTCTTTAACCTCCGTCCACAATGAAACTGATTCTTGCTTAGTATATTAATCTATAGGCCCGAAGTTAAATCAACCGAACTAACCTAATGACACAGCATTTGCTAACATACAAAATCACTGTTTAGTTGATAAGCCTCTTCAGAAATTAGAACAGACACATTTAGATGTATATTTGGTTAGTAATTGTTATATATTCATAAATCTGGCAGAACCAATCTGTATTAATTTAGTTGCGCAAATGTAAGCTTAAACAGATTGACAGCAGAACATGTGACTTTTTGAGGTTTAAGATGGCTGCCAGCCATGCGGTCACTGATTACCTATGTTTATAAGATCATACAGCCTATACAAATAATAAGGTTTGATCAAGTATTACAAAGTGAAACAAATATCAACGAGCATATTCTATCTAAAAATGCAAATCACTAGAACGGGTAAATTAGCGCGTATTTAACCCAATAGATTACACACACACACATATAGTATATTATCAACATAGCGACAAATTCACAGAATTAATACACTTAATACTTATCCACTCCCAGGCTTTATTACAATGATGGTATAAGTGGGAAATATGAGGGAGTTGCTGCTCATGTTTCCTCTATTTCTGAAATAAAGACAAAGTTACCGTTCTAAATAATTATTTACTCAACTGTAGCAAGTGCGCAAACAAAAAACAAAAAAAATACATTACTGCTGTGTCACTTCAAAAATTGCAACAATTAGAATAGTGAACTTAAATACAGTATACAAATTAATTTGTTCATCAACTTATTGCTTAGCCCTTGGGGTTACTACAACATTATTTACAACACACAGCTTTTTGGATAACCCGGTAAATCATAACCCACATAAAAGCCCAGCATGTGAAGCTGCTTGAGAATCCACTAAAGGTGTTACTCAGTAATGCACGTATGGTGCTTTTCTCATTCGGCACACTATAGAATTATAGTGACTAATGTCCAGTGATTCAGTCTGTTATATCAAGTTCCTATGTGTGATTACATTCCCTTTGTGTTGTCTCCGTGTGCTATGGCTAGGTCCTTGTGGGATCTCCGTGTGCTATGGCTAGGTTTCTGTGTGTTTCTATTGTGTGATTACGGCTTGTAATAGCAAGTTTTTATTTTATATTTATTTAATTAATTTATTTTTTATTTATTTTAGTGTTATTCTACATTAGTGATTTCAGTGTGTTATAGAGAGGTATTTCGTGATTTCAGGGTGTATGATAGCTACATCATTAGCGTGACTTTGTGTGTTATACCGAGGTCCTATGTGTTATTTCACTATGTATAGTGAGCTCCTTCTGTGTGTATGGTGAGGGCACTTGCGTGTATAGGGAGGCCCTTTGTTTGATTTACTGTTTTTATATGGGTTGCTTAGTATGATTTTGGCCTGTACAGTACACTACAAATTGACTGCAGCCATGGATGATACTAAAATTGGACAGTCAGTCATGTGCTATACTGAGCACTTAAACTAATAAGGCACAGCAGTCCACAGACAGCCAAAGGCAAAATTACTGGAAACCCCAATGCCCCTAATAACATACAAAACAACAAATCACTGAATTCTGGCAGAGTTATCCCAGAACAACACCCATTAGAAATTACTATCACGCAGCTCTACACCAAATGAACAAGGAATACAGTATTGCAAATTGAAACAAATATAAATAAGCTTCCACTAAATAAAACCTACAAATCCATACAATGGGAAACCCACACCTATCCTTCCAATAAATAATGGAACTAGGAATATATACTGTATGTTGCAGACTTATGATAATAGAGTATGCATAACAGATTGATACAGCAAGTAATACTCATCCAGTTATTGGTTTTCATACGATGATGGTGATGGCAAAATGGAGCTAGCCACCACTCTGTCTCTGCTGCTCCTTTCTCAAAAGAAAATTAGCTGCAATGCACAAAATGTCCCATGCACTCTTTTTTACCCATGCCTCCCCTCCCTCTCACTGCTTATCTCCCTATTGTATCCAATCACAAAGAGCCATGCTTAAACCCATAGAACAAAGGCACCCCTGCCTGACCCATAGACAAAGGGAACCCACTCCCTTTTACCTCTTGTATAATTCAGGGATAATCCTTAAACCTCCCTCTCTCCTAATTAGTCCTTCTCTCGAACAAAGCTAGGGAAAACAAATTGCCGAAAAGTCTAGAAAAATGCCTAAGAGATCCTAAAAAAAAATCAACAGATAGAAGAGACTTTTTGCTGCAGGTTAAAATAATAAACGGTTTATTAGATATTGCATAAAAACAGGAATATTTTTAACATTGAAGCCTATGGTATTCGCCTGAATAATCCTGTCAAATGAAACCACTGAATAGCCGGGCACTTCACTGACATTTCACTGCTCCTCGGTGTCTCTGCATAGATTGACCATTACTTCTCTATGGGGGATTTCACTGCCATCGAACAGGCACCGTACTTGCTGGCAATTCACCAAAATTTGGCAAACTGCCTGCTCTCTGAATAGCAGAATGGCCTCGAAATGTCACCGTACGGGGAAATTCACTTTTTGGTGACATTTCAGGGCCAGATCGACTCTCTCTGAATAGCCCCTTAAATGTGCAAACTATACATTAAATAAAGCTTGGTATAGATCATTTGAAGAACAGCTTTACCGGCAATAGCAGCAACACAGGAATCCGCATTACATCTGTTGTGCTTTCGGATTTCCTGGCACTACAACTATTTTGAGCATCCCAGGTTCCTAGTGGTAACACAGTTGCTGTGATGGTTGGAGACGGAATAATACATGAACAGATAAATCTAAGAAAAGTTACATAGTTACATAGGCTGAAAAAAAGACATACGTCCAACAGGTTCAGCCTTTCACACATCACATTCTGTGGTTGATCCAAATGAAGCAAAAAACCCAGTCTGAAGCGCTCATCAATATGCAACATACTAGGAAAAAATTCCTTCTTGACCCCAGATGGCGTCAGATTTCTCTTTGGATCAAGCAGCTTTTACCCACATATAAATTATTATAACCCTTAATATTCTGTGTCTGCAGGAAGTCATCCAGTCGTTGTTTAACCCTTTTGCTGCTGAGGCGTTTCACTCCTCTGTGCTGAGGTCATTTTTACTGGTTTTGCTCATCATGTTTAAACGTGTTTTGAAGGCTTATTTTAGTATATGACCCAGACATATTATATATCGTTCTTTCCGTCAGACTCGGCAGATTCATAATATGTCATTATTATATGTATACGTCATGTCCTGTCTGTATATTATAACAAAAAATGCAATAAAATATGAATTTTCAATAATTTACAACGTGTAAAGTGTTTTTTTTTCACATTTTAACATGCGAGCAATTGCGGTTATATTTTGTATGGGGTGCGCTTGTTAAAAAAATTAGAAATGGGGTCTCGTTACATTTTTTTTTGGGGAAAATTACGCGATTTTTAACAAACGCACCACATACAAAAATCGTTAGTGCAGCATCATTGTTCACATTATAATTGAAATGGGAACAATATTGCTGCATTAATAACCCAAAAAAAAAAAAATATTTTTATTTTTAATTTTTTTTTTTTTTTAAAAAACTTTTTTCACAGTCGTGTTTGGTATCGTTGGAACGGCCATGCTCTGGCCGATCCAACAGTACCAAACTTTAACCCCTAGCTGCCACGGATCGGGAGATAGGGGGTTCATTGGAACCCCCTATCTCCACCGTTGGTGGCAGCTAGGGGTTAACTCCAGGACTGGCGTCATCGTGCTATGCACGATGACGCCAGTCCTCAGGGGGAGTTCCCGGAGCCTTGGCCGACATCCAAGATGTCGGCCAGCTCCGGGAAAGGATCACGAACCGGCGCTTTTCAGTGCCGATTCGTGATCCGGCTCCCCAGGGGTCAATGACAGCCACTGTTTGGAAGGGCAGGCTGTGCCCTTCCATGCGGTGCCTGTATTAACTCCCTGCTCCCCGGCGATCGGGAGGAGAGAGGTCCGAAGGCAGGGAGGGAGAGAGGTCCGCACATGCGTGGGGGGGGCGCCTGAATTAGATGTCATCGCGTCGCCGCAATGACATCTAATGTCCCCGCCGGGGTCCCGGATTGATGGGCTGACATCCAAGATGTCAGCCCGCACCGGGGGGGCGCAGCAATCCGCCGGAATCCGCTGAGCGCGTCCGTAGCACAGGAGAACCACTTGGCTGGACGCGCCCAGCGCGTCCATAGCAGCCAAGTGGTTAATAGCCTGTACAGTCTCTGACCCAACCACCTCAACAGGCAGAGAATTCCACAGCTTTATTGTTCTCACTGAAAAATAACCCTTCCTATGCTTTAGGATGAATTTCCTTTCATCCAGTCTAAGGCTAGGGTCAAACGAACTCATTATTGTCAGCGACAGTCAAAAAGTGCGTCCGAACGCATTGACGTATTTTTTCACAGAATTCGCGAAAACGGTCAGTCGATGTGCATTTTCGTGCGTGATTTTTTTCAGATCCCCTCTAAGGCCCCCATGTATATTTATAATAAAGTTATCAGATCCCCTCTAAGGCCCCTGTGTATATTTATATAAAGTTATCAGATACCCTCTAAGGCGCCGTTTCTCTAAACTAAACAGGTTTAAGCTTGTTAGTCTTTCCTCATAACTTAAATCTTCCATTCCCCTTATTCATTTAGTCGCCCATCTCTGTACTTTTTCTAGCGCCATAATATCCTTTCTTAAGACAGATGCCCAAAATCGCACGGCATATTCAAGGTGCGTCTTACCATTGATTTATAAAGAGGCAAAATTATGTTTTCACCCCGAGAGTGAACTTCCCTTTTAATGCCAATACCTTGCTGGCCTTGGTGGCTGCTGTTTGACATTGCACATTGTTACTTAGTTTGAAGTCTATGATTGTTCCCAAATCCTTCTCCTGCTTTGATTTCCCTAACTCCGTACCATTTAGGGTATAAGTTGCTTGTGTGTTCTTCACTCCAAAGTGCATAACCTTGCATTTATCTACATTAAACTTCATCTGCCATTTAAGTGCTGTAGTGATCATGAATGATTTCTGCCATAAATTGTCATATTTTAATATTACATACCAAAGAAGGAACACTAGGGGCAGTGTGTAGATTAGGGATGAGCGTTCGGTTCGGAGTTCGATTCGAATATCCCCCGTTCGGCGAACTCCGAACATTTCTGCGTGTTCGCCGCATGTTCACCCACAATGGACCACAATGCACTTTTCCACTGGCCTGAAGATTGTAATTGGCTACAGCCTTGCACCTGACCACAGGTCAGGGGCAAGACAGGTGCAAGACTATGCCAATCACGGCTCAGAGTCCTGATTGGGCAAATTTTGCCCAATCATGGGCTCACAGAGCTAAGTCTCGCAGCACACTATATAAGGCTTCCCTGCCTGCAGCCCCAGCGTGTGTGTTTGCAGGAGTGAATCAGAGAGGAGAGGAGATTGTTCGGTCAGGGTGTATCAGTGACGTTGTAGGAGATTTCTGGGAATTAGAATCTGTGTTGGCACTGCCAGGCTATCAGGGACAGTGTGTTTCAGTGAGTTGTAGGAGATTTCTGGGAATTTGAATCTGTGTTGGCACTGCAAGGCTATCAGGGACAGTGTGTATCAGTGTGTTGTAGGAGATTTCTGGGAATTTGAATCTGTGTTGGCACTGCCAGGCTATCAGGGACAGTGTGTATCAGTGAGTTCTACCACAGTTCAGCAAATTAGAATCTTTCTTGGCACAGCCTGTTATCAGTGTGTATCAGTGAGTTATACCACAGTTCAGCAAATTTGAATCTGCACTCTTCCACAATACCACAGAGGGGTTCCGGTGTGAAGGCACTTGCTGCCACCAAAGGCACAATATTTGGGTGCACTGCCACTGATGCCTATACCAGATTCATATCATTTTAATATTTGACCGCAGGGTCCAACCCTGTACTCTTCCACAATACCACAGAGGGGTTATGGTGTGATGGCACTGTTGCCGACACTAAAGGCTCAATTTTAAAGCACCTATTGTTACTTTCAATCAAAGCCTGCATAAGTTTCACCATAATTTAGCCAAAAAAAAAATCACTAAACTTGTTCTGCAGGTCCTAAAACGTCTCCTCTT